>OU612096.1:8750000-10000000 GCA_914767995.1 Thecocarcelia acutangulata | reverse complement strand
GAATACCTGACTATGTAGTTTAAAATCGTCTCAAGATATTCCCAAGTATTTCGTTTTAAAGGGCTTCATCAATGAAAAGGAATACCACTGCTTACAAACTAGGATGCTGTTGGACTTCTGAAACCTTAACCAAGAGCGGAACGGGGATCAGCAAAGCCCACGGGAGGTCCTTCCTGCAGACCATCTCGGCGCTGACCATGGTTGAGGTGTATATCTACGCTGAAACGTTCTGGCTGTGGTTTAAGCCTAAAAGCGCAGGAAGGGGAATTAGTTACCCTGATAACCATAATCAATTGTTAATTTTTCGGGGGCTAATAGCTCCCTGAGATGCTGTTGCCCTGCAACAGATACCTGTAATGTAAGAAACAAGGAGTGATAGTTAATCGGGTGACTTAGTTAAGGGCTATTGCTCTTAATGGCTTTCGGCCTTGCCTTTAATTGACTTTTGCGGAATTCCATATAGGAGGGGTTGGAAGGCGTGAATTCTTAAGTAAGGGGTTTGTCTATATGGCTACACATTTATGGCAAAAATTTGGGGCCTGTGTGAGCCTTACAAGCCACACAAGTGTGCTGGTGTATTGTGAATAACTCACCCCGTGGAGTAAATACATCATCAGATTAGGCCGATAAAGCAAATGCGGATGTAAATCAATTTCACACTCTGACCGATTGAGAAATCAAATTAGATAATTCAGATTAATTTCTGTTACATAAATAAACTAATGTGCTGTTCATAGAACACAGAGGAGCATTCGTCTTAAAAAGTTTACAGGGAAATCACTCAAAAACTTGAATACCTTTCACACAAATTTTCTAGATGAGTTACTCGTCTGTGTTCTATGAACACCACGTAAAAAAAAATAAAAAAAACTCAAGCCTGAACGATTTAGTAACACAAAAAATACAACGTTACACCTTTGGTATAAAAGTACATTTTCATTTGATATCAAACATTATTTTCAAGCCCTTTTCACTTTAGTTTAATTTTAGCTTTTGAAATCAAATTGAAATGCATTTAAATGTGAACATTTGAAAGCCAATGTTTTATATTGTTACGAATTTGTACCATTTCTAGTCCATTGGACAGCCGTTGATCTGCTTGTTACAAATTTACACGCACATCCACATACATAACATAAAACAAAATTAGCAGCAAACAAACATACACTATTTAAAAAATGCAAATTTCCAAGTAAAACAATCAATGATTTTATTGTTGTCTTGTTCGTACTATTGAGTTTTTATTTCTTGTTGTTGTTGCATTCGTAATATTTATCAAGTATGTATGTAGGTGTGCATGTGCGTAAGTATTATATATGCGCATTTGATTTTGGAATTCCTGATGATTGTGGAAGGTAAAAAAGAAGTATAAAAAATGCCAGGCCGATATTCGGCAGAGAGAGTGTTCACTTTTAAACATTGTGCAAGAGAGTCATAAGTCAGAATAGTAAGCAAGTCTAGTTCGTTAATACACAGTAGTGTCAAGTGTAATAACTACTGTGTAACGAAGAAGTATCAGTGTCATTATTTCATTAACAATTGAATAATCCGCAAAATCGTTTTTAAAGGTAAAAATGTACCAATATATTTATTTTTGAGTGCATTTTTGAAGCTTAAATGCAATATGGCAACACTTACGGAAAAATAAATTTAAATATTTAAAAGATTAAAGATTTATATCTTAGAGATAAGATAGATTTAAGTAATTAGATTAGATTAGACTTAAGTGATTAGATAGATCACATCTCATCACACCAGAGTTGTATTTATAAGTTTACATTGGCAGCACTTCGACTATTTATTGAAGATGATACAACATTTACAAACCCAATCATTTGAGCAGTTCAAGAAATTTGTTTGATGTTTCTGTAAATGTTGTAGAACATCAGTAATTTCATTAGACCTTCACAACTATACTTTGATTTTACTGATCACACAAGTGTCAACATAAAAAATACTTACAACACATTGTAGTTCACTTTTTTTAAGTACGGAGAGAATTTCGTAATATTTTGCTTCCACAAAATCTAAATATCTTGTGTTGCCATGTAAACGTGCCTTTAGCAATATTAATGAATTCCGGCGTGACGCAATAAGATCACTTAGTTTGCTCTTAATCACCATGCTATTCCAAATACTAGCGGCTGTTAAGGTCCGGCATCGTGAAACAGGCCCTAAGTCTAAATGTCTAATTTTCATAGCAATTTATCACTAGTTTATCTGAACTATCTCTCGAAATATACAAACAAATAACTAAATTTATTGTTTGCTTTTATTTTTGTAACTTGCACGGAGAAAACATCAGTGCGCAATATTAGGAATTTATTGTTGTGTTAATTGCAAATTAATACTCGTACATAATAGCATTCCATTTAGTCTCAGCAAAGTTTTGGCAAATCGGACAGACAACATTCTTCAGTAAAATTGATCTACAATATAATTTTTTTACTTATTTTAGCTTGGAACAGTACTCAGGGGATAACGCCTACATATGCAGTGCATTGTACCAAAACTAGGAAAGTAGGTTGTGAGGAGGGGGAAAGAGGGAATAGTGCTTGTGAACATTTGACTTGAACTTTCCAACGTTATAACAGACAGGAAACAGGTCTGCAGGCAACTTATTCCATAGACGAAGCGTACGGCTGAAAAACGAATTCACTCTGTAATGCGTAATGCGATTCCCCGGGCAATCGACCACAAATGGATGAGCTCTGGACGATGAGCGCGTGCTACGTAAAAATGTGCGAGTTTCGGGAACAAGATCCCTAATCTCGTCAGAGCAAAATCCATTGTAGTAACGATAGAACAGAGTAACGCACCCCACACTGCGTCGATGCTCCAGTGAGTCAATAGAGTTGGATACTCTACTGCCACCGATGAGCTTCTTCGACCTCTACTGCACACGGTCGAGTAACCCCAAAATAGACTTTGAGGCACCGGCCCAAACATGAGAGTTGTATTCCATTTTAGGTTGGATGTAGGTGGTATAAATAGTAAGGAGATCGGATGGCGAGAAGTACATCTTACACCGTTTCAAAAAACCTAGGCACTTGAATGCTTCTTTAGAGATATGAAAAATGTGTTCAGTCCAGCGAACATCACACTGTATCTTCATACCAAGAACATCAAGAGCATCCGATTCCTCAATATTTATACCACCCATGAGTACAGATGCAGCAGCACTTGCGGTCGTTTGTTTGTGTGTTAATAAATAACACTGGGTCTTACGAGCGTTGAAGGCAACCCTGTTTTTACGACCCCATTCGGAGATTAATAGATGATCACTATTCAGTGAATCGTTCATATTTAGCCTCTTGGCAGCGATCTCTGATTGGCTGGGCCTATAACTAAAAAAGTACGAGTGGCAAATGCTGCTGTCATCTGCGAAAGAAAATCAGCTTCGACGCATGGCCTCAAACGTACACTGTTATACTACTCATGTTATAAAAGTAAAGCCTTTAATAAAAATAAATTTGATTATTTTTTGCTATTTTATTATACAGCAAAGTATAAAAAAAGAAAGTATGAGAAATATCTATCTGTGTTATACGATCGTCTCACGCCACTCTAATTAATGAAAACTTTACCACAAAATTGAAAGAGATAAATTAACAGGTTTCATTTATTTCATTGGCTTTACATTTAAGTTTTCTTCAATTCAGCGCTCAAAATATTGGCTTGTTTAAACATCCTCTGCTTGACTTACTTTTTGTACAGAAATATAAGTGTCATATTGCAATTCAATTTGATAGATCTCTTCGAAATATTATTCTTAACTTTTGATCTAATTCGGAGATGCGGTGCTGTTTACCGGTTGGTTTTGTTGTGTGTTGTTTTGTTGTTTGTAAGAAGTGGTGAACTTCGCATATGAAACCGAAGTTGTTAGTGCATTCGTTAACATTCCACTGAAAGTCTGGGTTAGTGGCAGAAATGTGAACACAATGCTCTTGGATTTGATCATTTTCTGACCAATAGCAGAAATTGAATTTCTGTCCGGTAGTCGACCAATAGAATGGTCGATCGTATTTTTTAGCAGAAATAAATTCATCATTGCCACCCAACCACAAATTTTGAGGCTTTCCTATAACTTTTTTCAACAAGTTGATTATAACTTTATTCTTGGCTGCTGAATCAATAATAACCAACTGAGAGTTTCTGCGGGCGCACTCATGAAAGGCTTGAAACCAGTTGTACTAAAAATTCAGAATTGTTTTAAATTACAAAAATTTTCCTAATAAATATCAAAAAGTACTTACCCTATTATCTGTTTCAATAAGATATTCTTTGCCATCTTCTGCCGCATGATTTTGGGCCACGCTGGAAACAGTCCCAAATAGCACAAAGGACAATAAAAAGATTTTTGTAATTAATTTTAAGTGGTTCATATTTGAGCACTACGACGCAACTACTTAACCATTTTACAAGCTTTATGGTTTTATATGACCAAAAATAGATTAAAGCAAACATAAGTTATTTTATCATTTTACTTATCAGCAATAAAGGTCTAAAATAAATCAGTTTACTTGACACTAAGGATATAAAATAGTAAATTCATAAACAAATAAAATTTCCATGAAATTATATAATGATAAAAAAAATGTGCCATATTTTATTTGGACTAAATTTTGCTAATCTAAGCACTGATCAGTTTTAAGTAATTTAATTCCAACATTTTAAATGCTGCAATAGAGTTTGTTTTAGTCTTTCGTGTTGTTATTGTTAACACTCCGCGAACACAACTCCCTCTTTCCTCGGCATCATAACCTATTTTCCTAGTTCCAGTACAAAGCGCTGCATCAATAACTATCGAATAAATAATAACGAATTTATCCGAATTTAAAGTTATCCGAATTTATGCAACGGATATTTGCCGGCGAATTCGTCGCGATGAGCGAAATCCGTTGTTCGCCACAGTTGTGTTCTTAGCATTAAGATGTTATAATAAAACGCCACAGATATTAAAAAAAAAATTCTCAAATAAATGACTTTGCCCGCATACAGTTTACTTTATAAAACTGTAGTGTCTAATACAGTTTTTTATTGTTTGAATAAATTAAAGGAGATATAAAAAAGTTAAGAACATTATAAAAATGTCATTATAGTGTACAGCATGAGATGATAAACGCCATTCGAGCAAATATGCGTACAAGTTGATACCAGCCAGTAGCCAAGCGAGCCAACCAACCAACCATTTGAAAAGACAAACAATTCCAATCGCTTTTTTTAAATCCATATCTTTTTTATGTAAACGTAGAAGTGGTTAGAATTCATTTTTTGTGAAATAACTGAGTTATGTAATCGGTTTGTATTATTTGATCCTGTAAAAAAATCTGTACAGCGGTGGAATATTGGCAAAACCACAAGTAGACTCTTTTCTCATCCTTTGAATATTTAGGCTTTATGAGAACATAAACCTTTAGGATTTTTTTTTGTGTTTCTGTAACTATTAAAAGCTAATTAACATTTTGTAAAATTATTTATTTACTTAGCAATAACTGTTAGGTCCCCTTTAAAGTAATCCCCCTCAGCTATAATACGCTTAAGTCAGCGTTTTTTCTAATCCTCTAAACACTTCTGACACGCGCTTTTTGGTATCGCCAACGGCTCCTGTTTGGATTCTTCATTTATTTCCTCAATTATCTTCGGCGTCTTCAGTTTTGGAAAGAGGGGACCAAGTCCACTGAATACAGTGGTTGAGGCATGATAACGGTTTCGTTTTTGGCCAAAAACTCACGCCCAATCATCGATGTGTGAGCTGGTGCGTTATCGTGTTGCTTAAGCCTAATTGCTTTTTCCACAATTCTGTGCGTTTCTGAAGAATTGCTTCGCGCAAATGGCGCCTAACTTTAAGGTTGTACTCCTTATTGACCGTACGACTTTAAGGCAAGAATTCATGATGCACCACGCCGTTGCAGTGGAAGAAAGCAGTGAACTTGACCGAACTTGACGTGCATTTTTCGGTCTTGGCTCTTTTGGACGCTTCCATTGGGATGATTAGGCTTTGGTTTCAATTTCATAGCCATACATCAAAGATTCGTCACCAGTTATTACCTTTTTGAGAAAATCTGGATCGTCGTTGACGATATTCAACAGCTCCTGAGCGATGTCCATGCCACGTTAATTTTGCTCAAAATTTAGCAATTTTAGAACAATCTGCGCTGTCGCACGTTTCATGCCTAAAACGTCTATAAAAATTGCTTGGCTTGAGCCGAACGATATGCCAACATCATCAACAACCTCTCTGATAGTAATTCAACGATTATCCGAAATAATTTTCTTCACTGCTTCAATGTTTTCAACCAGGCGACCAGTGCGGGCATCGTGATTGGCATCTTCTCGGCCTTCCTTAAAGCGGTTATACCACAATTGAACTTGTGTTCTGCTCATGGTAGACTCGCCAAACACCACAGTCAAAAAAATCAAATGTCCTTGCCCGTTTAATTCCATTTTTTACACAAAACTTTTCAAAACAGTTTCTTTGATCCATTTTTTCGAATAGTAAAAAATCGAAGAGCACACCAAAACACGGCTAAGCTTTTTATCTGTCAAAAACAAACTGACAATCCGAAATTGCTGATATTGCATATAACATATATAGCATATATAGCATATATAGCATATATAGCATATATAACATATATAACATTTATAACATTTATAATATTTATAACATTTATAACAATTAAGTTTTTTATTCGCTATTTAAGCTTCTAACATTTATACCAGTAAAAAATTATAAGTAGCTTGTTTTCTATACATTTCATAGGAACTACCCTAATCATCAGTAGACTTTGGAAATTTTTGAAAGATATTCTCAAACATTCAACTTTATATCCCAACAATCCAAATAAATTGCTGAGAATTTAAAAAGAAAAATGCTCTAATAATATCCGTCAAAACACAAAAACAAGCTTTTCTATTTATAAATGTCTCTAACATTTCTTTACACCTTTCAAACAAAAACATGGGAAACATAGAAAACAAGCTATTTATAATTTTTTAACATTTATAACATTTATAACATATATAACATACTTATATAACATATATAACAGACATGTGTACCAACATAACAGAAAAAAATGCGAAAATCGAACATATGTCACTCACGAAATTTCCAAATAACGGTTATTTTTTTGATCAGACCATGTATATTGAAAATTGTGAATCTCTTTATGTTCTGAGCACAGTTTTCACGCCTCAAAAGAAGAATTCAAGTGTCTGGGTTTTTAAAGCAGTAAAGGATTTGCTGCACTCCAACCGATGTCCTTACCATTCACACCACCTTTATCCGAGTTGCTAGATTGGTCCGGCGCCACAAAGTTTAGTTTAGGCTTACTCCACCATGTGCAAGAGTGTATGAGGAAACTTATGGGCGATATTAGGTTATCCAACTTTATTGACTCACTCGAGCATGGCTACAGTGTGGGATGTTTAACTTTCTTCTATCGCTATAAAGATCTTATTCCCGAAATCCCCGTTTTTTAAGCAATACTTGTTTATCTGATACATATGCCGATGATACGCCAATGAATAGCCCAACGCGTTACAAGGAAAGTACAATTCGTTTGTAGAAAAAACTGTCTACAGACGTTTTTCCTAATATTTAAATTGTTGGAAAGTTCTAGTCTTCTATCATCCTCCTCATAGCTTATTTTCCTAGTTCTGGACTTATCCTTTGAGTACTAGTGTAAGATAAAGTATAGTTCTCAACCAATCTAAAAAACTTCTCAGATTCTAAGCTCAACTTCCACGAATAACCAATAACGAATCGCCACAAAAAACATCACTAAACGATAATAAACATTGCAAACAAAAACTGATTTTGTACTTTCATTTACACAAAGCCAAACAAACATACTTACGCACAAGTTATATAAACATTGTTAATGTGTTAAACAACCAAAAGTGATAAATTGCGCGGCATGAATTAACAGTTGACAATAACTCCGGCAGCATAAGCCGCAGCAATGGAAAAACGGCAACAATAACTACAACAACATCAAATTATAAATGGCAACATCAGTAACTCAGTAACTAACTGTTTGGGATGCACAACTTCAAAGATATGAATGGACTTACAAACAACAAGAACACAGAAAAATTATTATAATGAGGATGTCTATAAAAAGACAACAGCTACAACATATTTACAACAAATACTTCATGCAACATCAACACTAACAGAAGCATTAACATTATCAACAACAACATTACGAAGTTCGATCGACCGCAGCCAGCAACAGCAACAGCATCAGCATCAGCGGCATCAGTTGGATGGTCGGTCATTCAGCAGAGAAAATAAAATAAGTTTATTATTATATTCTTTTTTGCAACATTAAAAAACGCCCATAATGTAATGGCAAAATAAACATTATAAGCAAAAATCAACAAAAATTAAAAAAAAAAAAAACGAAGAAACGAAAAATTACTGGCAACAAACAATATTCCTACCAACAACAACAACAACAACATATTTAGCTGCAACATTAACAAAAACAGCATCAGAAGCATTATCGCTGGACTAAGAAGAGTTAAGCATAAAAAAAGAAAACAAGCGGCAACAAAAAATTAAGGCAAATAGCCAGAGCCAATACAAATAGTAACCAACTGCTCGTACTCGTATTGTGTGCTGTTGAATGGCGATATGAATATGAAATGTTAATATTGATGCTTCTGCTTATAAATGATACAAATACCGAAAAAAAGCAACGTTAACTTTTTCTAACAAACCCAGTTGGATAATTTTTCCTTCCACAATTGACAGGGAATGTAGTCGATAAACTAATCTAGACTGAACAGAAGAAGCTTTATATTTCAGATCTTTCCCCCTGAGAATATACTCGTAATAGTCGAAAGCTGAAAGCTTTGCATATCAATTAAGTTTAGTTATATTAACAAAAAATTTCTTTAAACAAGCAATCAAAGATTTAATTGAATTGATTAAATGTTTGTTTAGCTCTATCCAGATTTGTCTTTGGAAACTTTTCCAGATCTCATACGTTAATATGTCTTAGATTTTCCTCTCAAGTTATGCAGAGATCTTTTGTGGTCAGAGTTTGTCGAATTTGGTATTCAATTTTACCTTATACTGACAGACACTTTTCTCATTCGCTTTCTGAATTTAGAAATGCAATTTTGTCATGCCTCTAAAAATTTTATAAAACGAAATGTTCCTTTTTCTTTCGAGAATATGTTTAATATAACAAGATTGTCTTAATTTGTGTTTATAATAAGGTATATTTTTCACACTATAATGCCGTGTTCTGATATTACTCTGCAATATGAAACGAGATGAATATGGTTTGGTGCCACCGTAAGTTGAAAAGCGCACCGACTAAAGAATTTTTCGCACAAATAGTTATAAAAAGCAGCAAAAATGGTGCTAAACGCTTCGAGTTGACAACGCTGTTGCAAATACTCCAAATCTTGCTCTTGTTGAGTGCGAGTAACAACAACTCTCATTTTTGCGGTCGTTTGTTTGGCTCTCAAAAAAAAAACCCCAGTGCCTCGTTTCTGTAAGATTAGTGAAAAGTTTCTCGCATCGAAAACTACGAAACAAAAAATTCCATCGATTCTCGACTATCGAGAAAAACAGCGTTTCTGTATCTTAAATCGAAAAGAGGCAATACTAGTTACGTCTTTATTGGAATATTTCCATTAAGCAGCTGTCAAAATGCAAAAAGTAAACAAATAAGAAATTTATCAAACAAAAAGAAAATTTAAGTTTAGCAGTGAATAAAACAATTGAATTTAGTGTTATAAATATCTAAAATAAATTTGTGTCAATCAAAAACACGTGTACATAAATAAAAACACATTCTAATCATAAATAAATTTCATAAAAACTTTCAATAAGGTATAGTTTTGTGGTGATGGTTGCTGACCAATATGACCGGCGGAACATGTTGCGCATTTACAGCCAGAGATTAAGGGCTGCAACCGACCCTTTTTTAGTTCCTGAACCGATGAGGGAAGCTTCTCGCATTCAAGACAGGCTAAAATTAAGATTTCGCCATTAAATTTTTAATTTATCATACTGTATGTATGTACATAATTATTAAGAAACAAAGAAAAAACCAAAAAATTTTAATTCATAAATTTTATATATTTATTATATTATATCTCGTGGAAATTCTTCCAATTTTCTAAAATAAAAAGAAGAAATGAATAATGAGCTACATTCAATATCGGTCGTATTCATAATAAATAATTTACACATAACAAAGGTTTAATTGACAAATTTTGTGTAAAAATATGTATGTCAAGTAAACTTTTACTAATTGCAAATTATTTTTTATGAATACGACAATATGTGTATAAATATTTAAAAACTTTACCTTTTCTATACTTTTCGCATCCATTTTGTCAATTATATATTTTTTAAATTTATAACTTCCGCCACTATTTTATTTGTGAAAAGTTTTGAGAGCTCTAGCGAGAAACTTCTCACAAAATTTTAATACAGAAACAGGTTTACTCACAAGCTTCCAATGAATTACGTCAAAAAAGCTATCTTGACAGATATTTCCCGCTTCTCAAAGATACAGAAACATTTGTGTGAGAAACTCCATTTGTTGTTTCTATTCGCATAGTTTCTCTGTCAATTCCGTTGTTTCTTGTGAGAAATTTCTCGATGCGAGTAATACAGAAACGAATACATTTTTGATGCATCAAAATATCGCAAACGAACCACAAGTATAAATATCACCGCATTAATTTTTAAAAGTGTTTAAAATACTTGGATGTGAAAATAACTGGGTAGACAACCTGTGTACTTATGGTTGCAGTGCACCGGTGCAGATCTCTGGTTTGAAGCTTATCGTTTGAATACTTGAGATAAGCTTAGTTTGTACATATTCTAAGTTCCATTAATGTTTTTTGTTTATTATATGTTCATAATAAATATTTTATATTTTGAATACATTAATTAGAATTGTATATTTTTCCTAGCAGGCTTTCAAGATAAACAGCAATATAGCACATAAATATTAAATGGCAGCATATAACCTCTAAAATAAACTTCCAAGTTCAAGTGCATTACAGAGCTCCAATGAAGCATGCATAGTGGCAACATGCGTTTTAATTTGTTTTTTTATTTTTCTTGTTGTTGTTGATTTTGTTACTTGTGTACTCAAGCCCATCATCACGCTCATCGACAGCGTCATCACCACGACTTGCCAAAGAATCCACTCATTTCAATACATATGAAATGACCATGATGATGACGATGATGGCGTATTTGATAACGCAATTTTCATTATAATTTTGTTTTTAATAATTTTTTTTTTTTTCGTTTCATTCTTAAGCAAAGTAGCGATAAAAAAATAAGGCGGCTTTGATTGTAAATATATAAAACTAACAGAAAAAAAAAATAATAATAATAATAAACAACCATGAGAAGGAGGGAAAAAGAATCCTACCAACCACTAAACGGATGATGTTTTGTTGACATAAACAATGTTGAGTGGTGGCTACTAAATGACTGTTTTAGTTTTTCATTTTGTTCCCCATTTGCTATCGCCAACATCATCATCAATAGCAACTTTATACATCATACAATAATTTCTCATTTATATTTTGTTTTTTTTTTTCGCATTTCGGTTTTTACATCTTCGAAAAGAAATTGTTTTCGGTTCATCCTGCCGTTGGTTCAATAAATGTTTTATGAGTGTTTTTAAAAGTGGCAAATTTGATTTAACTGAAGAAATAACTGCAGGCGGTCTTCACTTTTCATAAGCGGATGAACTTTCCAGAGCAATTTTTCTAATTTTTCATAGAAAAAAAAAAAACATCTTTATATTGATGACGACAAGTCATCAGATTTATGAAATTAATATTATGTAAATAGTCATCAGTAATGTGACAACTGACATCAATTTCAATTACAAAAGTCATCAGAGAATTTTGTCATATATTAAGCATCATCAATGTTACAACTGTGGTAACATCAATTCAATGATACATTTTATTAATAATTACAATGCATCAATTTGTCAAAATTTATTTTAAAAAAGTTTAAACAGTGCTGTAATATTTTCTATTTATTGCTGAAAAGGAATTTTGTTATTAAAATTATTATTTTTTAAATTTTAATAAATTTTTAAGAAGTAGAAAAAATGCATTATAGTGATGTAAATTTGTAATCACAGCAAGCATTGCTTAAGCCAATGCAAATAAGTATAACTACAGAGTGGCACAAAAATAACCTTCCGATGTTTTTTGGCTGTAATAAAAAAAAAAAACGGAAAAACGTTGATTCTTCTTGTGGATTATTTTTATTTGGTCTTTTAATTTTTTTGCATCAAGCCGAGAATATGATGTCAGGTAAATGAACCCTTTTTATAGCATTTTCCATCACAATGGCCAAAACTTCCGGCGCTAGGTCGTTACATTCTTGACGGATATTGTCTTTAAGAGCTGCAAGAGTCTTAGGTTTGTTGACATAAACCCGCGACTTCAAAAAGCCACACAAAAAGAAGTCTGCAGCGGTCAAATCAGGCGATCTTGCTGGCCAGTACAAATCGCCAAAACGGGAGATTAGGAGCATATCGGTTGTGGCACGTACAGTGTGTGCCGTAGCATGTGCTGTTGGAACCATATGTTTTCCAATTCATCAAGTTACGGCAAAAAGGACTCGTTGATCATTGCTCTGTAGCGATCACCACTCACAGTAACCGTTTGGCCCGCGACGTCTTCGAAGAAAAAAGGTCCGATGACTCCTTCAGCGAAAACAGCACACCATATAGTGACTTTGAGCGGGTGTAATGGCTCTTCGTGGTTTACACGCGGAATTTCCGTGCCCCAGAAGCGTAAATTTTGCTTATTTACGTACCCGCTACGATGGAAATGGGCCTCATCGCTCATGATTATTTTTGATGAAAAATCATCTTCCTCTTGGGGTCAAATAAATAGTCACCAATAGTCCGCGTTCTGGAGCAGTGTAGCGTAACATTGCTTATTAACGTGTATTTCGCATGTGTTTACTACACAAATGTCAAAACAGAGCTGACATTAGGGGCCAATCGCAAAATTTATAGCATTTTCTGATAGGAGGACTACTTTTGCGCCACCTTGTATAAAGAGAAGATATAAATGAACGATAATATTACACATCATATTGATGACACTTAGTCATCATATGCAACGTTAATTAAATAACAAATATAGTGAGAGCGTACAGAGGAAAATAAATAAAGGAACTACGAGTTGGAGGCAAAGAAAGAGAGTAGTTTCTCGTACATAGCATACACACAATTAAAATATTGATGACAGCAAATCATCAAAAATATTATTAGAACATTTTTAATTCTCATTGATTTTTTGAAAATGGTAGAATATGAAATTACATGTTTGCACATATTTTTGAATCCCTTTTTCATTCCTTTTTTTTGGGGATTTTACCATAATTTTAAATGAGAAAATCTTTGACAATTGATGCAAATTTAATGGATGTTTAGAATTATATTGAGCAATCCTGGAAAAGTATTTTGTACGTAAGGAAATTAGTTTAGTGTGTTATAATATTAATGCATTTTTGGAAATAAATTTGAATTGAATTGACATATTTTTGATATCATTAAATTGAATCGGAGTTTAGGTTTGCTTGATGATAGTGATATCATGATATTGATGATAATTATTTTTTTTTTTACTACTCTTTTAATTTTTGTTAATGGGCTATCACACTAATGAGATTTTTACATCAAATTGAATCCAAATTATAGTTCGTCTGATGTTAGTGTACCGTTATATTGTGATATATTGTATATATTTAGTAATTTCTTCGACACTAGATTGCTATTGCAGTGATCTTATGCTTACATCAAATGTAGTCCAATAAAGCATTTCTGTGATGTCAGTATAACATTTCATTGACGAAATAAGTGTCATAATTAACGTTAATGATAATTAGAGCAACTGTTGCAATGATTGACATCACAGCGATGAAAAGTATCATGGGATAAAAAAGGAGGACATTTTGCATTGTATTGATGTTAAAATACATCACAGTTATGGCGGGTTTTCTGTGAGTGCAACGAGCGATCTCACTACACAGTATCTATCAAAAATATCGGATCTAACAATGTATTATTTAATGTGAAACAAAAATTTAATATTCCTCTTCTCTCAGCTGAATCGTTATATATTTCAACAAAATCTTATAGAAAGTCAGCATTCAGACAAAAAATACGTTGTGTCATGAAATTATTTGATTTAAAGTATTAGAAAATTTTTTATTCAGAACACAGAAAAAAATTTTTTTTTCGTGTTCAATAACGAGATTTGTTGAATCAATTAATAAATCGTTTGAATGTGGACCTGTAAAGGAATTCGTGGATTCAAACAAAAGTTTAGTAAAAATAATTATTGATCGAAAACAACTATTTTTTAAACAACAATAAAATAACATATCCAAGGTTATTTTTTTGCTATTTGTGTATTATTTTTTCAGACAAAAATTGTGTTGATTTTATTTTACTATACTTTTTTTCTGTGAAGGAGAACCAAATTTTTTTACCCGTTGCGAAGTATTTTTTTTCTTACTAAAAATATTATGATTATATGCAGAAAAATAATTTTTCCATATTCAATAATGAAATGCGTTAAGTCAATTAATAAATTAATTGAATGTGGAATTCTAATGAACTTCGAAAAACTAACAAAATTCAACTATACATTTTTTTTTTTTTGGAAACTTAACTATTTTTTCAACAATATAAATAGCCGTAAAAAGCTATTTATACAGCCCGAGTCAACAACAAGTCAAAACAGCGCCGAAGCCAAATATCCATGATGCCAAGATAAAGCCCAGAACCAAAAGCATGTTTTTTATTATGAGCGATAGAAATCGGATCAAACGATCACTGGGTAACGGTACTTAAGAGATTTAGTAACGAAAAACTACTAGAATATTCGACCACATACGAAGCCATAATCTTCTAACAGATAACGCCCGACCACATATTGCCAGATCGCTCAAAAGCTATTTGGAAAAAGGTGGGGGGGGGGGGGGGAAGTTTTAGCTCATTTGCGTTGTTGGCCAGACCTTGACTTTTCTGGCTGCCATTTGTTTCGAACGCTGCAAATACCCTTACTTTACTTAAGAACAAGGTATCATTCTCTACCTGAAAACCGGAGCAGTTCTTTTGGAGTAGAGTGCATATGCTACCAGAAAGATGAGACAAAGTACTGGCTAATGTAAAGTCTCAATAAAAAAATTATAAATAGCTTGTTTTCTATGTTTCCCAGCTATCTATATGTCGACATTTCATAGGAACTACCCTAGTCATCAGTAGACTTTGGAAATTTTTGAAAGATATTCTCAAACATTCAACTTTATATCCCAACAATATAAATAAATTGTTGAGAATTTAAAAGAAAAATGCTCTAATAATACCTGTCAAAATATTTTTCAAAAATTTCTAAAGTCTACTGATGATTAGGGTAGTACCTATGAAATGTCGATATATAGATAGCTGGGAAACATAGAAAACAAGCTATTTATAATTTTTATTGGTATAAATGGTAGAAGCTTAAATAGCGAATAAAAAACTTAATTGTTTGAATTTATGTTCTCTGCTTTTCGATACTTTCAAAAAGCAAATCGTAGCAACCAACGGTTGTTCATTTGTTTGAAAGGTGTAAAGAAATGTTAGAGACGTTTATAAATAGAAAAGCTTGTTTTTTGTGTTTTGACGGATATTATTACAGCATTTTTCTTTTTAAATTCTCAGCAATTTATTTGGATTGTTGGGATATAAAGTTGAATGTTTGAGAATATCTTTCAAAAATTTCCAAAGTCTACTGATGATTAGGGTCGTTCCTATGAAATGTCGACATATAGATAGCTGGGAAACATAGAAAACAAGCTATTTATAATTTTTTACTGGTATAAATGTTAGAAGCTTAAATAGCGAATAAAAAACTTAATTGTTTGTAAAGTCTCAACGCAATTTGTTATTACAATAAAAGAATTTTCCAGGCGAAAAAAAGATTATCAACATATATATCTATACTCGTCTTGGTAGCCTCAATTTAATTCGTTCAGTAGCACTTTTACTTATATTAATACATTTTTCTTTTCTTTTTTCTCTTTTCAATTTCACATGCTGGTCAAAACTATGCGGAGGCTGTGGTTTTGCTGGCTGGTGAGACATGTCTACTGTTGCAATGCATTTGTGAAGTGTCTGGACATACTCCTTCATCATCAAAATATATTTCGTTTTCTTTTTCTTGACATTTTTATTATGTCTGTGAGCATATTTTTAAAATTTTTTTTATAGATGTTTTTTCTTTCGGTTAGACAATTTTGGCCACAAATAAGCAAACACGATTTGACAGCTTGATGGTTGATAAGAAAAATTAAATCTTTTTTTTTTCACTTAATGAAAAGAAGTTAGTCATGCAAAAGTAAGATATAGAAAGGATTTAAAAAAAGGAAATTCAAAGCCAAAGCTAGATGTATTTTCCCAGTAACGTCATTAGGAAGTTTAAGATAAGAATTTTTTATTCTTATGCGAGTCTTTCCTTTTCTTTTTCTTCGTAATTAACTATGTGCATCTAATTACAGCAGGTGAACACATGGAACTTGCTGTCAATAAATTCCTATCAAGATGAACTTAATTCAATTACTAAAACAAATCAAAAAGTTAATAATATTAGTTATAAAACTATCGGGATCAAGAACAGGTTGAAAATCAGAGCTTTTACATAAGCAAATGGAACGTTTCGTATCATTTTGTCGTACACATTGTTGTGAGTAAAACGAAAGCAATGAGAATTGTTGTAACGACTATTTTTATTTGTATTGTTTTGAACATAAGCACAAACTGTACGGTATGTCAAACGTACGGAGGAAAAATAAATGAGATGAAACGGTTATGTTATGAAGAAAAATATTATTCAAATGTTTGCTAAATAAATTATTCATTATTGACGAATCCACTGAAGTGAAAATATGCCTCATCACTAAAGATGATTTTTGTAGAAAATCGATCATCCACTGTTGTTCAACCAATCAACGACCTGCATTTGTTGGGCACGACGATGAGTTGAGCGTAATGCATTGAATCAGTTAACAAATTTTGTTGAACGAAATCAGATTTTAGACTACGCTATGGAAATTTAGCGAATATCCAAAGTATGATACAAGATTATATTGAAAAAAATTAATAAAAGTTTTTTGGAATCAACAAAAATATTTATTAATAAAAGTATTTTCTCAGAAAAAAATTTTATTAATTTTCTTGGAAGAGAATCTCAGAATTTACAGATATCAATAAAGACTTATTTTAGCGTATTATGAAGTTCTGTATTATTGATAGTAGATATTTTCAATATGATAAGAAAATATATTCACAGAAGAAAGGACTTCCTATGGGCTCTCCAGCCTCTCCCATTGTTATGGAGAAGCTATTGGATACATGTTTGGAAAAATTGGTTATAAAGCCAAAGATTCTCACAAAATATGTTGACGATTTATATTATTATTAATGGATGAGAAGCAGATAGATTTATTGTTATCAACATTTAATTCATTTGATCAGAATATTAAATTTACTATTGAGAGAGAATCTAACTCTTCACTTCCATATTTGGACACAAAAATTATAAAAAATAATAATAGATTATTAATAGATTGGTACCAAAAGCCAAATTCTTCAGGTAGAATTATAAACTATTTTTCTAAACATCCAAAAAGAGTTATTATTAATACAGCTAGAAACTTAATGGATAGGATATTAACAATCAGTGATCATGGATTTCATAAGAAGAATAAGAGCATAATTAGGAAGATATTAAGTGATAATAGTTTTCCTGATGAAATCATCTGCAGGTTGATAAGACAATACAACATAAGGGGAAGATTGGATAATAATGTTTCTAATCCAATAATATATAAATTGTTAACTTATGTACCTGGAATGTCAGAAAGATTAGAGAGTTCTAATATATACGATAATACGAAATATAGAATTGCACATAGAGTTCATAATACTGTAGGTAGAATTTTCAGTAAAACAAAAGATAGGTTGGAAAAGTCGGATATGTCTAGTTTAGTGTATAAAATACCAACAATGAAAATTGTGACAAAATATATATAGGGACAACAGGAAATAAACTTAAAACTAGGTTAGCGGGTCATAAATCTGACCAGAAGTATAGGAACTATAACTCTTCGCAAAAAACTGCATTATCTATCCATTGCCGTGATTTTCATCACTATCCAGATTTTGGAGGAACATCTAACGAGTGATTTTTTTGCTATTATCTTTTTGGCAACACTAGTTTTGACAGCTCACGCACGTTTTGTATCTTGTGTCACTGTCAAACATCTTCAGTTTGGTCTATAATTTAATCATGAATCGTCTTACAAACGAACAACGCTTGCAAATTATTGAATTTTATTACCAAAATGCGTGCTCTGTTAAGAAAGTTCATCGCGCGCTTCTTCCATTTTATGGTCAGTTTAATCGACCTACTGAGGCTTCTATTCGGGCTATTGTAAAAAAATTTCGCACCAAATTTACATTGTTGGACATTAAACCACCAACACACTTACGCAGAGTGCGAACTGAAGAAAATATCGCAGCCGTATCGGCCAGTGTTGGTGATGACCGTGAATTATCGATTCGGCGCCTTTCGCAGCAATTGGGCCTCTGTTACTCCACTACGTGGAAAATTTTGCTGAAGGATTTGGGTGTGAAGCCTTATAAGATACAGCTGGTGCAAGAATTGAAGCCAAACGACCTACCACAACGCCAAATTTTTGGTGAATGGGCTCTTGAAAAGTTAGATGAAGATCCACTTTTTTTATCGAAGAATTGTGTTCAGCGACGAGGCTCATTTCTGGTTGAATGGATACGTGAACAAGCAAAACTGCCGTATTTGGAGTGAAGAGCAGCCAGAAGCATTGCAAGAGCTTCCAATGCATCCACAAAAAACAACCGTTTGGTGCGGACTATGGGCTGGCGGCATCATTGGGTCGAATTTCTTCAAAGATGATGCGAATCACAACGTTACTGTGAATGGTGAGCGCTACCGTGCGATGATAACAAACTTTTTTTTGCCCAAAATGGAAGAGCTTGACTTGCATGACATGTGGTTTCAACAAAACGGTGCCACATGCCACACAGCACGCGAAACAATGGACCAATTGAGAGGCGAGTTCGGTGAACAGTTTATTTCACGCTTGGGACCAGTCAATTGGCCGCCCAGATCGTGCGATTTAACGCCTCTACACTATTTTTTGTGGGGCTATGTTAAGGCTAATGTCTATAGCGACAAGCCCGCTTCGACTGACGCACTGGAAGCCAACATTGCCAACATTATTCGTGAGATACCGGCCGAAATGTTGGAAAGAGTATGCCAAAATTGGACTAAGCGGATGGACCATTTGAGGCGTAGCCGCGGCCAACATTTGCATGAAATAATCTTCAAACATTAAATTATATCGACCCAACTATTGATCCAAATAAATATTTCATGCATTTTTCTAAATTTTATGTTTTATTTTTCCTCAAATTTTCCTGATGAAGACACACAACGGAATGTCGAAATATTGAAAAATAAAAACCATACTTTTTATCAAGAAAAAAAAAAAAAAAAAAGAAGACCACTGGCTCAACAACAAATAACAATTTAAATTAAAAAAGGGTCGAAAAATTAGAAGCAAGCAATTTTCTTTTCACTACAGTTTTTTTTTCTGTAAAACCTTTTCTACGATTTGTCGACAAGGTTTTTTAAACTTTTGAAACGTTACTAATTTAAATCAAATACTCCAAATATTTTCCTGCTTAAGAATGTTTCATATAAACTGCTTAAACACATTTGTGCTTTACTCGTACACTAGATCAGGAACATTCTTCAAAAAATTTCCAACCAACAGACACTATGTCTCAAACATTTATACAAAAATTAGTCCCTCTTAGTTATCAACAAAAAAAAGTTAAAGAAATATTTTTAAATAATATCCTTTGTCAACTCTGTCTTTGTCCAACATCGTTCAGAATCCTTTAATTCTTGTTCAATAGTTAAAATTAATTCCCACGATTTTAAGTGTTCATGTAAAAAGGAAGTTGGCTAATGATGACAACCAAAACAAATACTGGTTAAAATGTATCAACCAACCAACCAACCAACCGGCCGGCCGGCTGACCAACCAACCAGTAACAATCTTGTCTTTAACAGAGAATCCAAATCCAATACCAGAAAGAGATTAAACAAATGGACTCTAACGCAGTTGGAATGAAATTCTATATTAAGAATTTATTTGTTTTCCTTGTTTGCCTCTTGAAATAGAAATAAACTAAGACCTCTAAACGAGTCAAGTAATTAGTAACAAGTCACAGTCAACTTAACGATGCCACTTTATCAAATCACTGACGAACAAGAAGAAATTTTTTTTTTTTTATTCCTCTCTTTGCAAATGGCCCAATGCGTTCCTGAACGTACGAAACCAAGAAATGGCCATAATATTCAAAAACGAAAGAAATGAATTAAATAGTCGTAAAAGCGATAAGAGCGAAAAAACTGCAATAAGGTTTCCAACAGATGTATCAAATGCACATAAGTATGAAAATGTTGGTGTTGTTGGGTAAGAGAAATAGTAAATTTGGATCTTGAAGAAAGTACTACAGTTTTACAATTCTTATGCATTTAATATAAAAACCAAAGTTGTGAAAAAGATTTATATCAGCACCTGCCTTGCGGCCTTATCTGATGATGGATCAGTACCACGGAGTAAATTATTCACGATTTACCAGCGTCCCCGTGTGGCTGACTAGGCTCACACAGGTAGCAATTTTTGACATATGTTTGTGGCCATACATATGTTGAGGAGTTCGGGCCTTCTCATTCCTCCTGTATGCACTTTTCCAGCAATCAATGGAAGACAAGGCTTAATGAGTTGGTAGGCCGAAGCCCACTAGCAGCATCAGCCCTTAAACCAACTTAAAAAAGCAATAAAAATTTAAATAAAAATCAACTCAGCAGCTGAAGGTTTAGTGTAAATGTAGTGTTTGCTACAAAGCTATATTTTCGCCAGTTTACGTACTGTAACGATGTTTCCAGTACTTACGATGGTTGATTATGATGACCATAATCCTTCCCTAATACTTTAAAGAGTTCTCCTTTAAAACGTCATATATGTAGTAAACTTTAACTATTTTGATATTTATTTACGATCTTACAATCAGTATATGTACGTGAAAAGCAAACTTTTCACCAACTAAGTGATATTTCAAATGACAGATATTTGACAGTTGACAGCTCAGCTAGATTGGTGGCTTGAAGCCAGTAAATAGATGTGATGTGATAAAAATGAGCGTTAACGTAAGCATGTTGTTAAAAATATAGAGTTTTTGATTAACCACTTTAGGTACCTACATCTGTGCAAAGAAATTATAGTTTTGTAACGGATATGTATTTTTTGATATTGGCTTCAGTGAAACTTAAGTGAATAAGATGTCCTTGGTAATAATAATTTTGATATTTTTTTGGTTTACAAAATTGCTTGTGCGAATTCTTCAATTCCAAATAATATAATGACACTCACACTTGTTTGTTACACAGTACTTAAATACTTCAGAACTTTATTTACACTTAATACCACTGTGCATTAATACACTAGACTTGCTTACTCTTCTGACTTATGACTGTTTTGCACAACGTTTAAAACTCTGCCCTTGCCGAACATCTGGCTTGCTATTAATTACCCCTGTCGTAAACAGTCATTCCCATGAAAAAATTTCCCATTTCCCAAAATTGCAATCGTTAACACTTTTCCCCTAGAAATGAACTCACATTTTCTTTGTGTAATTCAGTTTGGAATAATATCACTAAAAAAAATTCGCATTCGGCTAAAACTCCCCTAATCGCAAACATTTATTTCCCTCGTACTATTTTTGTTTTTCTCTTTGATTGGTTCACATCATTTTTGCTGGCGGACTGTATTCATCTTATAAGTAATGATTTCTTTTAATTAAAATATAGAAGTTTATACTCAGCTATTTTAGAACTAGGTTTGGTGCAAAATGATATTGTGTTCAATAGAATGCAAAAACTCCTAAAGACGTGTTGGCTGAATTTTGGAATTCGTTTACGGAAGACTTAAATAGTGTAGACTACTAGATGTGTGGCAGCAACAAACTTTATTATCTGGCTACACCTTCTGCAAAGAACCGCAGGCAAGCACATAATGTTATAATTGCTGTTATTCAAAATGATGTTTTTATTGTTGGAATATTACTGTCCAACACTTCTAGAATATATGTACATAAATGCAGCTTTGATTACTCTACAATGTAGAATAAATCTAAAACAAAAAATTTTTGTACAAACACAATTATGTACAAACACAATGTACCGGATAACTCCAACGGCATAGAATCATCTCGTAAATGTCCACGAGCAATTCGGTGCTATCGTGATTCTTCCTGCTGTAGTTCAAATAATGCTCCGAATTTAATTTCAATTAAACGAATTTTCACACTTTTTCTTCACTGCACTGACAATTTGATATTTTTATTAATTACTCTTCTCACATATTTTACATTCACTACGAACTGATAGCACGTACAACAGTTACCATGAATTTCATGATAGTAATTTCCTCTTTCTGGGAATTGAAAATTTTATGGTGAATATTTCTTTATTACAACCCTCTATATTGTTTGTAAGGCCTCTAGTTAGGGGGAGTTCCGGGCTCAAATTTAAAAATATAATTGCTATGCACATAAACATGCACACACATACATGCAAAGCAACACTAACGCAACAACAACACTAAAATCAGTGGTGGTTGATTTACTTAGAAATTCCGTTTTTAAAATTTAAAAATCATGTGTGCTTGTGCATTATGTTTTTAGCTTTATGCTGTCTGTGTGAATGTGCGTTTACATGTATACTGCATAGTGGGTTAGAAGTGATACAAATTCGTAACAATGTATTACTATGAGATTAAGTTTACTTATAAGAGATGAAAATCTAATAGATTTTAATGAAAACCTTAAACAAAGTGTTTACACTTACGTTTTTTAAAATGTTGCAAAATTTCATTTTCATAAAATTGATTTTTGCAAAGGGTTTGACAACAATAACTATATCACAATGAATTCGCCCTGTAAAAATATATATTTTTTTTTATTGCAGGGTAGTAATATCAAGAGCTGTGGTGAACAAAATTACAGTTGTGTTAAGATTTGAATACTTATTGTACTTATTGAATTGAGTATTAAGATTTGAAAACTTTTTCTTAGTTAATTTTGAAAATTCAATAAATAAAAAATGCTAAAAAAAAACACTTGTGTAAAAGAGTATTTACAAAAATCCACTAGATTTTGTGAAAATCTAGTCGCAAAGGAGACTTCATTTTGTTAGGAAGATATGGTCAAAATCAGCTAGATTTGGCTCAGGTGTGAATGAATAATTTTGACACTTAAAGTGTACATTGCATAATAAATTTTTCACTCAAAAATCTTCGGTGAATTTTGGTTTTTTTTTTTTTTAATATTTTGAAGTTGAGAAAAATAAACAAAAGGATTAGGTATGAATATTAAGATTATCTACTGAACAACTCGTGTGACACAGTTAATTTAACAAATCAGCATATCATTCAGCCTGAAGTAACACATTCAGCTCAATAAAATTCATTGTTTCTAACGGAATCACTTTTTAATGAAAAGTGAAAACTGTGCCTGTCGGTGAATTTTATTTTGAGTGTTCACTGGTAAAAAATACTCATAGTAGCGGAACCAGGTGTAAATGCCCTGTTAAACAAAATCATGGAATTTATTGAATTCAAAACATATCTTAATCAAAAATTCTCTCAAAAATAATTAAATGATTTTTTGGATTATTTTGTTAGCCTGACTTGATACACAAAACTCCTATTTGGAGATATTATATTGCAAAGAAAATACTTCAAGAAATGATTTTTACCCCCATCCAAGCCTGAGCAGAAATGAATGAGTATGCATTGCATAAACGGCAGTCCAAGTCAAAAACGAGTGTATTGGTGACAAAGTGTTTGAGTCTGGAATACAAGTATTGCTAGCAACTTGTACCGCTAATATGTACGCCTACTCCATGGCTAATGATGCGACTAACAGACGCTCGAGTCGCACAGCGAACGCATAATACAAAATCGAATCAGCAAAAAAATACCTAATACAAAAAAAAAAAACGCGGCAGGAAAACACGTAGTAGAAAATATTTTGTTTCTTTAGCTGGACAACAAGACATTATTTGCAGGTTCGCATGCTGTTGCTGCTGCTGTTGCTGCTGTCTGTTTGTTTGTTGCTTGCCTTTTGAAATACAATATAAAGCAGAGCACTTTGCATTAGCGACATAATTTATCACCCATAAGCAAGTTATTTCGAAAAGCGTCCGTATGTTGTTTTTTTTTGTGTTTTTAAACTCAATATATTTAGTTGTTGCCAGTAGATGGTTGTATGGTTGGTCCATTTGTTGGTAGGCTGGCTGGTTGGTTGGCAGGTTCTTTTGGTGAGTTGGTGGCAAAGCACCTGTACAGCTAGTAAAGGGTAAGTCTGGTTAACATTCTATTTGCCTGTACTGCTGTTGCGTGCCAATGCGTACGTACATAGATCGCCAATATTCATAAGATTCTGGAAAAAAACTACCAACAAACTTCCATTTTTTTCTATTTTTTTTTTTGCTTCGGCTCTATTTGCTGGGAATACTGATAATGTTGCAGTTCTCAAAGTTGCTTTGTTTGTTGTTATTATTACAACTACTGCCGTTTACTCTGGACATAATTTCTTTTTACTATTTTGGAAGCAGCCAGAGCAATTATTGAATATTTTAAATATGCAATAATTGCCGTTTCTAAGGAAGGAAGTGCGTGGGGAGTTGTAACTTATAAAGTGTGGAAAATATTTGAAAGACAAATAAGTTAATTTTCATGATTAACAACATGTCTTCTAAACGATATTATTTCTATAAAATACTTTATTCCGGAAAACATGTTCTGGGATCTTCTATTATTATTATTGTGCCTGTTAATAATCTGAAAACTTGTGGCTAACTATTAGTTTCTTGAGGTTTGAACAATAAAACTTCAATAAACTCAATAAAGAGAATTTAATTAACTGTTAATTCAATGTGCTAACAATTTACCTAGCGTCCACAACTGCGTTTAACGCTGACGTCGGCAGAATGAGAGAACGAATTTCTTTATGTCCATCTTCATATCTAATAAAGAGTACTCGTATAGGTATTTTTGTTAATCTTGTAAGAGTTCATAAATCATTAAATGCCGAGAGGAAAACACTTCTTTGCGATCAATAGAATCTTATTTTGTACATGATTTGTCTCTGTGTATGTAGATGAAAAAATATGACAATATTCTAAGGGCCACATACTATTGTTGAATGTTATATGGCTGTACCTGATAATACTACATAATTACATTTAAAAAGCCATTGATAGGGCACACCATAGTATTGTAAAAAAATATTATAAGTAACCATACTATATATCTATTAAACATTCTTATGATAATAAGTAACCATTAGTGCAATTAACACTAGCGTTGGTGTTTTCGCGATTCTATTACAGTTTTTAACACTATTTGTCTTCGTTTTAAATCAGTTGTTTTTATAGCCTGATTAGCGTTAACTAAACACCAATTATTTTTGTGGTGTTTATCTTAACAACAGTGTCGTTAAAATTTCTAGTAGAATAACATCACAGTATTTGGCATACGACTTGTCGGAAGAGTCCAACAGTCGGTCGGCGTGTTCTCCGTGAGAAGAACTTATCTTATTTATCAAAAAATATTTTAAATAACAAACATATAAATAGTTTTACTTACCCTAAACATGGAATTATTTGCAAATTTGTTTGTTTTTTTTCTGTTACTTTTATATATTTTTAAATTTTTTCAAGTTTGGAAACAGGAAAAAGTCACTAGGAGCTAAATCTGGACTATCAGGTGGATAGTCAGCCAATTCGAAGAGTATTTCAAACAGTTTTAGCATAGTATCTAATGCTGTAGGACCCGGTGCGTTGTCTGGAAGATAGCGCACTTTTTTTCTTTAAATGTGCTCGTTTTTTCTTGATTGCATCAATCAGTTGATCCAATACTTTTCTGTGATTGTGGGCACTTTTTTCAGATAATCGATGAAAATATTCCAAGTGCAGAGCTGAAAAAACACCTTATAGTTTTTACATTTTTCTTTAATTATAAACAACTATGTACTTAATCTCCTAAACAAAATGTAACAATAATTGTAATGGCAAAACAATTGACTTAAGTACTCACTCTTTAACTTCTAAATTGATTAAATCATTTTTTATGAACTTTAAAATTCGCAAAAGCCATTCACTTGTCAAACATCATAAATTATCATAAAACTTACTGAATACATAAAATTTAACTTAAAGCACGGATCGGACGGACAGACAGACATACTGGCCGGACAGAGTGTGTGCGTTGCGAACACACTTCAGAATATAATCTCTATCTTAGATTATGATTATGTTCTTACAAAATCGGTTTTTATTTAATATGTGTGTCTTTCAAAAGAGTTGAAATCAACGCACAAATGTTGTAAATAAATATTTATGGATTTTTTGTAGTGTTGACAGCTTTAACGATTATTTAATCGATTACTTTTGTTGTTGTTGTTGGAGTAAAAAACTGAAAGACGGTTTCAGTTAAAGAACTTAAAGAAAAATTCTACAAATATTTTTGATTGAAGAAGACAAGAAAAATAATAATCAAACCTTTAGTTGGGGAACAAATAGCTGTTTCGTAGTCATCAGCACCCATTTGGATTTGAGCTCGGGTCATGAAATGCTGCCTTAACCACTCAGCCACCGAGCCAGCATTAAATTGTCCTCTGCTATTTGGGCTTAAACCCGGTCTCAGATACAAGTGCGGATTTATATTGAAGTTACCTAAAGGGAACGTTCTTCAGGAGAATCCAGCGGCCTGCCTACCTACCTAAATAGGAAAACAAACATTTTTTTCAAAAACCATTTATTTTGCAACATATTCTCCTTTTAGCTCAACACTCTTAGTAAGACGATATTCCAACTTTTTTATACACATAATACAGATGATGCGATTTTGGGAAGCCCTCGAAATACTCGCTGGTTTCTTTAATCACTTGTTCGTTTAAGATGAGCCTGTTTGCTGTGAACCATTTTTTCAAGTTTGGAAACAGAAAAAAGTAACTAGGAGCTAAATCTAGACTAAGGTGGATGATCAACCCATTCAAAGTTTAGCTCACATAATTTTAGTATCGTCTAATGCTGTATGAACCGGTGCCTTGTCTAGCAGAAAGAGCACATTATTCTTTTGGAAATATGGTAGATTTTTCTTGATTGCAGCAATCAATTAATCCTGTGATTGTGGGTCCTTTGTCAGGAAAATCGATGAGCAATATTCCGTGTGCATCCCAAAATACAGTGGCCATAAGCTTGCCAGCCGATATCACTATCTTCACCTTCTTCGGAGTACTTCCACTGGCTGCCACCCATTGTCTCGATTGATTTTTGGTTTCAGGTGTGTAGTGGTGAGCCCACGTTTCATTAACAGTTATTAGTCGAGGCCAAAACTCAACAAGATTACACTTTATCGTATCCAAACACCGCTGTGTAGTGGTCCCTCGAACTGGTTCTTGTTCGACACTGAGCAAACGCGGCAGCCATCTTGCCGATAGCCTTTTCATATGCAAATGTTGAACATGCGTTTCAACAATCTCAAGTAATTTGACTTGCCAATCATTCATAACGATATTAAAGATTTTCTTGCTATTTTCTTTAGAAATCACCTCTTTTGGCCTTCCTGTTGATGATATTGTTGCAGTGTTTGTTTCTTCGTTTTCCCTTTCAAATAATAGTGTTTAATCACTCACGAAATTCACTTTTTTTATTTTTCAAGTTGCTTAATTCAAACGACTACAACAAATAGACTAATCGATGAATTTGGGTGAAATTTTGACGGATCGCAATTTCAACACAAAACAAAAATTGTGTTTGTGCTGCCAGCTAGCGCCAGGTGGCTTCAATATCAATCCGCCCTCGTACATATATTAAATCAAACCTAGACTTTTCACAAATAAACCTAAGCTCTTCAATCTTAGGTGTCTTAGATGTCACTGAGGTGACATACTTTGACATATCTTTTCTTTGAGTGACAAAAATTTCTGCCATCGTGACAATTCCATCACTAGAACATTTTTTTCAATTTATTACAATATGCACACTTGTTGAAAATTACACTAAAATATGAAAATCAATATCATTTCATAGCGTATTGGTCAATTCGGAAGAGATTTTCTTTCGGAAATCAAGCATTCATTTGCATGATAACGCTTGGTCTGATCATGACATCCCAATGTATTATAATCGAGCTGCCATAATCGTATATCTGAACAGCTTGTTTCACTAAGAAGCCCATAAAAATAAACATAATAATGCTTTTTAAACTAAGTTTCTTTTTTTTTTGCAATTTATTAAACATTAAATTCAATTGGCATTGAATTGTTGAAATCGCATTCGTACATATTGTGGCTAAGCTCACATTGGCCGTTAGCCGATTGCTGTGTTGGGCATGAATGAAATGAAATACAGTGTGCAGTGATGGTGCCACAGCATGTTTGAATGTTGGGGGGAAAAAACTTAATACACATGCGAAATAATACGAGCACATACATACAAGTATATATTTATTTACGTCAATTCAGGCATAGACGAGTACGTATCAAACACTCACTCACTACTCGTACTGTGCTCAAATGTATGCAGCATACAACCAAATAAATCGCAATTGATTATACGATTTGATACAAAAAAAAAACAATAAAAGGTATTTTATAGGTTGCAGCCAAGAAACTGTAATCGTAATGTCACCTACGTCTGTCTATACACGTTGCAACAATCTGAAAAAGTGCAATAATAATGGTTAGAATGTTTCTAGCCAGAAACGAGAACAACAAAAACTGTGGACAGTTTCACAACATTCCAGCATAAAAATCTTGTTTGAAGGTAGCAGTTATAACGACAATTATTAGAAGACAAAAAAAAAAAAAATGCGTTAATGCTTTTATAGATTCCTTTACTTGAATGCGCCTCCTCCCCCTCGGCCGCAGCCTTCTCTCCCCCCAAACGATGTTTAAGCCAACTTAAGCATTTTGTTAACGCATTTTTTCCCCCGGCTTAGCCAATTGCCAAAGTGTTTGAACAAATGTTTGTACATTTCCATAGGTATGAACGTACAAAAGTATGAGTATGAAAACTGCTGCGTCTTGCAAAAAATGGAGCACCTGTCACTTGACAATGGACGCAAAAAAGAAGCGTGCGCGCGCTTACTTGCGTTGAGCTGCATTGCACACATTTGCTGCACGAGTTGATTTTCGTGTGAGCCAATGTGTGTGTGTGTGTGTGCTTGTGTGTCACATTATAATTCATAAATGTGCTTGACAAACTTGTTTCCCAAAACAAACATGAACCTCTTTGGTTGCAAGGTGTAAGCAGAAAAAAAAGGTAGAAGAAAACAAACACATTCACAAATGTGTATTTTTTGCGCTGAGGTGTAGTAAGGTTATAGTCCTGCTATTCATGGAATTGGAAATTGTTTTTAATGAATTTTAAAGTCATAAAGGTCTTGTGGTGGCATCAGCAGGAAGACTTAACAAATTGCGAGCTTTTGAAGACATTTAACATGTTTTTAACTGAAAGAACTTAAAAAAACACATTGAATTTTGGTCGAAATTTAAACAAATATTTGGGGCAGAAAACAAAATACACTCATTCAACAGGGCACAAAAATTTTCTCCGACTACAATGTGGCGACTGTTGAGCTTTTTCATAAACGCAAAAATTAATTGAGACAATATCTTTCCTAAAACCGGGAAGCGATGGAAAAATTATTAAGATCAATAACAAGAGAATTATTTGTACAATTCTTTAACTTTTCATAATAGACGCAGGCGCATCAGTCAATCCAACTGACCATAAGAGAAGCATGTATTTTCATGGTTAATGCCGCAAATGCGCAATGTTTGGCCTTGCGATTTGTTAATTTTCATTGCGAATACAAGCCATAACGGAAGCTGCAAGATTTTAATTTGGGAAGGCATGCCAGAATATGCCATTGACTCACATCAGCTCCATCCTTGACGACCTTATCTGATGATGGATCTGCTCCACAGGGTAACACGTCGCTTTCAAGGCCCAAACAGATCGCAATTTTTGCCATACGTTTGTAGCAATATGGACACACCCAGTCCAAGCCCAATCCCTTCTGTATGCATTTTCTCAGACAGTCTACCGAAGACAAGACTTGGTATTCCGAAGTCCATTAGGAGCACTAACCCATAACGAGCTCACCCTCCTAACTATCATTACTGGTTGCTAACATTATAGGTGTAAGAGTTTATTAGCCACCAAAAACCAGCATTGCTCCGTGGTTATTAGGCATCTCTGGTCTGCCAACTAACTCTTGATAAGACTTTCGCAAGTTCAACACAATACGAGTCATGCGGCTTTCTAGAGTTTTGTTTGCTACAACAAACGACGAACTCCTACCTTTATATGCCCCATAAAGAAAAGGGCCCTGTCTTGGTATACACCAAGGCAAAACGTGCCAGATTGTAAAATTTATTTACAACAGCACCTGCCTTGTTGGCCTAATCTGATGATGGACCATTTCCACGGGGTGAATTATTCACCAGCATCTCCATGTGGCTTACAAAGCTCACATAATTTGAAATTTTTTGTCATAAGTTTGTAGCCATATAAACAAACCCATTGTTTAAAAGTTCAGGCCTTGTAATCCCTCCATTAAGCAGTCTCCTAGCAGTCAATAGGAGACAAGACCTAAAGGGTTGATAGGCCGAAACCCATTAAGAGCATCTGCCTTTAACTAACTCACCTGTCTAACCATCACTCCTGGTTCTTTATATGTGGCAAGGCAAGAGCACCTCGGGGGTTATTAGAACCTGAAACCGGCGTATACCACAGTTATCAAGGAAACTATTTTCCCTTCCTGTGATTTTAGATTTAAACAGCCGGAGTGCTTCAGCCAAGGTAGGCATCTCAATCATGATCAGTTTCGAGATGGTCTGCATGCACAACCTCCGTCGGCTATGCTGATCGCCGTTCTGCCGATTTTAATGCTTGGTACGGGTTTCGGAAGTTCAAATCAGAGTTTTATTTGCTACAACAAGTGTTCTGTTCTCATTTCAGAAAAATTAGATGGCCGAGTCAGGATAATCATGCTCCAAAAATATTTTATGCAATAATCATAAGTTGAGGTGCTAGCTCAAAAACTTTAGTTTAGTTAGTTAAACCTAAAATCGCAGCGGAATTGGTGCGTTTTCATAACGGTGTATTGCGTTATTTTTGAAGACCCAATTGGTAATTGTTCGCTGGCTTCGTTGTCCTGCATCAGACATCTGGGCAACATCAGGCGAGTTGATTAATGATACATGCTCCATTTAAATTTCAAACTATTTACTTCGATGCCTTGACGTTATAACCTGTCTAGGTAACTGTTTACAGATAAGACTAGAGAGCTTGTGTTCTCAAGCAAGAGGGTTTTCCAAGTCTATTATCTTGCAGATGTGTAATCGATTTACGCCAGCACCTGCTATAATGGACTAATATGATAGTGGAATAATTCCACGGGCTTAACTATCTCACGGGTCTGCAGCGGCCCATTTGGCTTGCAAGGCTTACAAAGGTAGCAGCTTCTTGTCATATATTTGTGGCCATATGGACAAACCGCTTACTTAATTTTTTAATACAATTTATTTGAAATAAATGTTAATTTTCCTTTTCTCTTATTTTACTTTTACATTTTTGCACTTTTTTTTTTTTTTTTTGTATCTTTTATGTTGTAATACTGATATTATAAACTGTTTATTTTGTTTTAAGATCACATACAGTAATTTAAAAGATTTATTTCTTGTTGTATGTGATATCCACTTTTAATAAATAAATAAATAAATAAATAAATAAAAAAGAGCTCGTGCCAAAAGGTCTCCAGTATGCGGTACCCCAGACAGTCAATGGGAGACAAATCTTCATGTTTTGATGCCCCGAAGTCCATAAAAAACATCAGTCCTTAACTAACTCATCCGTCCATCCACACTTCCAGTTTCTTACGTTACATTGCAAGAGAACTTCGCCTCATAGACTATGCACCATAATTGTCAAGAAATATTAATAATCTATACCTGCGACTTTAGATCTAAATCCCAACCAGAACGTTTCAGCAAGGAACAAGGCATTTTAACTACGTTGAGCGCCAGGATAGTATGCAAAACAGAACGTCCCGGGGGACTTTTCTGATTCCCGTTCTGCAAACTAACCTTTTGCGAGGGTTATTTGCTACAGCCCATGCCTCCAAACCCCGGAAAGCAAAGTGCCCTGGTTAGGTATATGCCAATGTAACACCTACTCCTTGGGTTGAAGTTTTTCAGTGAGTTGGATATGGGTAAGTTAAAGAAACAAGCCATAGCAACTACATTCAGCGCCAGGATAGTTTGAATAGACAGTCCTGCGGACTTTTTTGATTCCCGTTCTGCAAACTAACCTTTTGTGCGGATTTCCTATAGTTTTATTTGCTACTACCCATACCTCCAAACCCCGGAAAGCAAAGTGCCCAGGTTAGGCATACGCCAATGTAAGACTTGCTTCTTGGGGTGAAACTTTTCAGTCAGTTGGATCATGTATGGTTAAAGACTCAAGCACTGACACCCAGTTTGGTAAGTTAGCGTCTGCAAAATATCGAGGAATGTATTACTTCGAGCTCCCTGCACTACTTTCACAGACAACGACCATGGTCTCACTCCATCTCTGGTTCATTTGGCCTTCACAAATAAAGTTGCAAGTATTTGCAATTGATTAGAAAACATATTATTCCCCTAGCCATTGTCGTCGCCACCTCAAGATATCATAAAACTCAACAGCTAAGGAGCTCCTACCTCTCTCTATACCATGAAACATAGTGCCCAAGTTAGAAGTACGCAAAGGAGGGTCTAATATATTAAACGCTGTATACAGGTCCTGCTGAACTATTGCAACGTTCACCCCCTGGAGTTGGTCTACCATCAGATTAGGCCATATGCTTTACGAAATTTAATTAAGGAATCTCATAATTCACAAGGTCTCAAAGCTGCTTAGCGAAGTTATTGGAAAATATTGCCAAAAAAAATTTTAAATATATTTGTATGTAGAAGGAGAAATTTTTTTCCGGCTAAAGTATGTAGTAAACTCAATTGTTTTAATATTTGGGTTATAGTTTTTGCTATTTTAAAAATACAAATCGTTACGTCAACAAAAGTTGCTACAAAAGTGTAACCGAAGTGGAGTACTCGTCTTCTTAATTCTCAGACAGTTGAATATTCTGTCTGTTAGCGAATTCGGTAGTAACTACTTAGCGTCGACTGGCTGGAAACTACACAAAAGTTAGCCACATACGTATATTCTTTTTTTTTTCTTTAATGCAAACAAACTATTATACTCCTATCGAATTCTGCAAATTTTTCATGCAAATTAAAATATTTTAATAAAGTGAAATTGGTTTGCTTTACAGACCATTCTGTGTAGGGGTATTAATTTATAGGTTTGCTGTTAAATTAAAGAAAACTAACAACCAATTTTTAGTTTACGTTGCATAAAGTGCAAAAAAAAAAACTAATTTGTCATGCGGCGGTGATGAACATGAAATATGCCCCAATGTCTGAATATCTGTAAGATTTTTTCTCTTTTCAAAATAACAGCAAACTGAAATGACAAGAAACATTAAAATAAGAAGAAGAAAAAAAGAAAAAACAAAACACTCAGTCTGCATAAATAATGTCTACCAATCTCCTCACTTTTTCTACACCTTCAACTTCAGCACGAAGATGACTTAGATGGCTGTTGTCTATCAATGCGGGGCGTCTAGCGCAATTGTTGTTGTTGCTGTTGTTGTTCATGCAGTTAAAGTTGTACCCATAAGTCGGGAAGTTGTTGGTGTATTTTATGGTGGCTCTTGAGCCAACAGCAATAGCAACATGTTTTAAGTAAAACATGGCCTCAAAAATATGTACGCATTATGTTTAACAAGTGCTGCCAGTCAACATCTAATAATGCCAACTAACTATACACAGCCACAAACACTTGCATCTGTTTACATTCAGATGCTGCAAAGCAAAAAATATATAAAAAATGTCTAGTAGTAGACGCAAACTGTTGCGTTTGTCCTCGCAATAACAATTGAACTGGTTACGCATGCGCGTAATTCTTTAGGCCATAAAAATGCAGTTAATGCTACTTTATATTGAAAAATGTTTTTCATTTTTTTTTCAAATTTGTTTTTTGCTTTATTTCTCTAAGCTGACCATGCTAACTATCATCCACCGTCGTCGCCACTGCCACGATCGTCTAAAAGAGTTTTAAGAAACGTCTCTTTCATAGAGGCATATGAAATATGTAAGCTAAAACTTTGTATAACTGTAGGCTATTCCTCATTCAATATGTAATAGCGATTCTTTAATTTATCATACATTTTTAGGATTTTAAGAGTAGTGCAGTTGATAAGTTACTTTAAACTTTTTACACTTAACGCCTTAATGCAGTAAGGTTCAACATGAAACAAAAGTATAATATAAATATTGCAGAACGCCTGTCGTTACTACAACATGTTTACATGAGAACCAAGTCCTCCAAGAGGAAGAGAACCAAGAATCCTAGTGGCTGCTGATGAGTAGTGTAGCGGCTATGAAACAGCTAGCTCTACTGTAGTGGCCTTAATGGGATATTGCTACATAGAGACGTATGCGAGAAGATTGAATCTTCAATTGAAGTAGTGCGTGTTGAACACTCAGTGCCCGGCTCTTACTTATAACGAGTGATTTTTTTGCTATTATCTTTTTGGCAACACTAGTTTTGACAGCTCACGCACGTTTTGTATCTTGTGTCACTATCTATCCCTGTCTTGTGGAGCTATGTTAAGGTTAATGTCTATAGCGACAAGCCCGCTTCGATTGACGCACTGGAAGCCAACATTGCCATCATTATTCGTGAGATACCGGCCGAAATGTTGGAAAGAGTATGCCAAAATTGGACTAAGCGGATGGACCATTTGAGGCGCAGCCGCGGCCAACATTTGCATGAAATCTTCAAACATTAAATTATTATCGACCCAACTATCGATCCAAATAAATATTTCATGCATTTTTCTGAATTTTATGTTTTTTTTTTTTAAATTTCCGATATTTCTTATAAAATCACCCATTATAAGGGCTTTGAATTTAGGGCTTTGAATGTTGCACGATTTGGCAGAAATGTGATGTAGTTGTATTGAACTCTCTCATCCGATCCTCAGGTTGATTTTGAACTGGTCCAGTGATACATATTATACTTTGGCAATAGCACGGAACCAAATTGTACTCAAATAGGCTAGTTTTGAATGGTCAGTAGGCTTTTAAACCAAACCTAACCTAGCCTACCTTACTCCATCCATCAGCACACTTTCTAACAGATTTATAAAGCATATAGAGGTTCCCATAATTCGGCTTAAAGTTTGGTAATAAAGTTTCTTTAAGTTTTTAAAGCATTATCAAACGCTCAACTGTTCGTCATCATGAATCCAGTTAGACGTATAGACAAATAGTTACATTTTATATGCTAAGCAAAATTGTTCCTCTTCCTCTGGCTAAATTATAGTTCACTTAAATTAATACAATCATTTCTTTAGTAGTGTTGCTCCTGCTCCTGCTGCTGTTGCTGCTGTTGTTGCAAACTGCTACTTATGCTGGTTGCTTGTTTCTTTCCCATTTTGTATCTTTTACTTGCTCCTCAATGCAATTCAACCAATACAAGAATTTATTGCCTTGTTGCCTACCACCTGCGCATCGTCTCATAATAATGGTTTATTTAAAAGTTTGTAGGTTGGCTGACTGGTTGATGTTTGCTTGAGTGATTGCTGGTTGTGTTGCCTGCAACTATTGCTTGTATTATATTTTTTTTTTCCACCAGTAACTTGCTTACCTGTCCGTTTGCTAACTTATTTTTCAATCTATTTAAACTCTTAAATGAACTTTTCAGTATTAATGAAGGAAATTGTAAGCGTGGGACATGTTAATTAATACAAATCTTTTTTTTTTCATTATAAAGTATTTATTTCGTTGACGATAACAATATGTATTATGGGAGTAAAAGTGGGGGAACATGTTCTTCTGGAACTTGTTTTCCATTTTGGAATGCCTGTAAGCCTTTGGTGCGGAAAGGTATTAAAAAATCTTCGGCCTGATGTATAATCAAAATACTAATGCTAACTAACTAGCTGCTAAGTTGTTTGTGTGTAAATTCCCATAAGGGAAAGATAGCAGCAAGTTAGTTAGCATAAGTTTTTTATTATACATAAGGCTGTTTGTTATCATTAAAAATTCTAGTAGCTAGACACGTTTATTAGATATAGTGGTTCTATAAGTTTAATAATTATATATTAGGTATGAGGGCGGATTGATATTGAGGCTATCTAAGTAGGAAAAAAACATAAGTTTTGCAAAAACCATTTGTTTCTTAACATAGTCTACTTTAAGCTCAATACCCTTAGTATTATTATCATTATTATTATTTGGATGGGGTGTGGCCGATGAAACTTACACTGTGCCCATTGTAGATTTATGGTGCATCCTCTTGCCTCATTACGGTTTAAATGTGTAAGGTTAGGTTAGGTTTGATAGGCTGCCAGCTATTGTGAAGCCAGCCCACTTGCCTCCAGTCAGATCCTGTTGTGTTGCCTGGACATGATATGTATCTCCGTAGATCTACATATCACTGCTTTAGAACCAACCCAAAGATCAGATAAAGGAATCCAATTCATCGCATTCCGATACCTCCGTCAAATCATGCAGCATCGGTCTGCCTAGATACAATGTCCTTATATAAGAAAGAGCTGGACACTGACAGAGGAAGTGCTCAACGCACTCTTCTTCCTCCCCGTCTCTGCAAATTCTACAGAAGTCATTAAATGGAAGATTTAACCTCCTCGCCTGCGTCCCTATGTGGCAATGTCCCGTTAGGACCGCCAGAGCAGAACGCAAGCTCCGTTGGGGTAAACCCCTAAGGATGATAGTCCTCCTGTTAGCATATCTGGGCCATGTCAGCCTTGATATTCGACAGGTATCCTCACTAGACCATCTGTCTTGAGCGGTCTGAAAAAGTTGACGCTGTGCTTGTTTCTTACAGCTCGCAAGCGGGATTCCAACGATCCCATCAATATCTCTTTGTTGTAGCTGGACACCGGCCTTTGCCAGTTCATCCGCTACCATAAATGTAAAATAAACCGAACTAGCTGCTTCACTGGGAGTGCTAGTAAGTCCCGTTTACTCTTGAATCAGCCTATATCTCCTGTGTCCTAAAGCTCCACAGTGGGTGATCAAATGCTGCGCTGTCTCCTCTTTTTCAATGCAGAATCTGCAAATGTCTGTGTTGGAAATGCCCAATATATTTTGTAATATGATATTCCAAATATTTTATATCATCTAAATAATACGATTATGGTAACCCCTCAAAATACGCGTTAGGTTCGGTAATCACTTCTTCGTTTGAGATGATTCTTTTTCCTGCGAACTATTTGTTCAAGTTTGGTAATAGGAAAAAGTCACTAGGAACTAAATTTGGACTATAAGACAGATGATCAACCAATTCGCAGTGTGTTTCAGGTAATTTTATCATCGCATTAGATGTGGAATATCACTTTTTTCTTCTTCTTTAAATGTTGTGCATTATTGATCCAAAAATGCACAATAATACTTTCCGGTGATTGTAGATCCTTTTTCAAGATAATCGATGTGAAATATTCCGTGTGCATCCCAAAATACAGTGGCCATAACCTTGCCAGCCGATATCACTATCTTCGCCTTCTTCGGAGTACTTCCACCAGCTTCCAAACATTGTTTCGATTGATTTTTGGTTTCCGGTGTGTAGTGGTGAGCCCACGTTACACCAACAGTTATTACTCGACGTCAAACAGGATTACGCTTTATCATGTCTAAACACCGCTGTGAAGTGGTCCGTCGAACCCGTTCGACTCTGAGCAAACGTGGCACCCATTTTTCCGATAGCGTTTTCATATGTTAATGTTCATGGAATATGTCAAACACACGTACGTATGTTATTGTTACATTTTTGCCTCTAAAAACGCTTTTGCTGATTCATCAATTGCAAATTAAATAATGAGTCACACACTTGTTCGTTCTGCAGTAATTAAATAATTCCCAACCTTACTTACACTTGATACTACTGTGTATCAAAACGCTCGACTTGATTGACTTTGACTTATGACTCTCTTGCACAACGGTTAAAAATAAACTGACCCGTTGCCGACCTGCCTAATGTTTATACTTCATTATCATCGTCTACAAGATCATTCTAACCATTCATAATTCTAGACTGAAATGTACAAATATAATTCTTACGCATATACACATTCAAACACATGCTTGCCAACAATAAGCAAGTCACAACAATAAACAATAATAAAACGTATGCCAAGGACAACAACAACATCATCTGGAGTAAATTTACTTGGAATTTTACGTAGTTTAAATCATGTATGTTTGTTTGTGTATTATGTTTTTAATTTTATCTTGTTTGTGTGAGTGAATATGTTGTACAGTCTATAACAAGCTGATCAACAGCTGCACACTGGGTTAGATGTGACAAAAATTTTTCAAAAAATGTTTACCATTTCAACAATCTCACATAATTTGACTCGCCGATCATTCATAACGATATCGAGGATTTTATTGATGTTTTCTTCAATAACCACCTCTAGCGCTTAGTACCTTCTATACCAATCCGCGCTCGTATTATAAGACTGGCGCCTTTTCTTCAGATTAGTGGAAAAATTAAAACGATATTAATTAATTATTCTATTATTAGAGATTTCTCTTTAGTCTTTTAATAAAATAAAATAGAACTGAAAAATTTTATTAATTTTGCACAAAAAAAAATACAATAAAAAATAAAATAATAAAAATTGTGTGTTGTCTTTTAAGTTGAAGGAAAGAAGCAAAAAAGAAAAAATTTTGTATGCAGCTGTTACCAACTCTTTCAAATTTTTTCTATTGCAATTCATTTTGTTTAAAGACAAAAACTTTGAACTAAAACATAAAGGAACTACAATAAGACACGTTTTTAAATACATACAATAATAAAAATTGTTTTTAATAAAACATTTGAGTAACGTGTCACCTAAATAGAATTTTTCTCTGAACTTTTGTAAAAAGCACACCACCATATAAAAACTCCAGCAGTAACGAATTCTTTTGATACCCTACTTGATTTAATATTATTAAACAATCAGGCACAGTTTACTAAAGTCACAAACAATTATATTATTTTAGCTATGAGTATAAAAAATCGAAGCTGGTAAGTCAGTTATCAATATAGTTTGCAGAAAAATCGAAACTAGGTATAATCAAAGTCAAATCACTTTACCCCTACTTTTGTTCTGCTTGCTTAAATAATTAACATATTACGTAATGAACAAGTCAATGGGGAGAAACAGTATTTTTAAAAGATAATAGGAGTAATTTTACTTTTTATTTATTTATTTACAGATAGATTATAAATTAAATTCCAATAAACCAGATTTGCGAATAATAAAGCACTAGCTTTCAGTTTTCAGTTTTGTATATTATCGATAATTCTGGGAATAAAACTGTGAAGACTTCCAGTCCAGTTGAATTTTTGTCCAGACTCTAAATTTCTTATGATCACGATTTTGTCTTGAACAGTGACAGAAAATCAAGAGCAAAACATTGGCAACACTGATTGGGATATTGACGTTGAATTTCATCCTCATGTCCAGTTACATTAACTCTGCTGTCAGCCTGGCTCTCCTCAATATCGTTTTTATACCCAGCAAGTTATCATTCTGAAACAGTGGTGGACATATTTGTTTTGCACTTGTGTTAGTACGAATGTAATTTAAGGTACTGTGACAAGCAAAACTAGTAGCAAGATTTTTGTACAATATGACAGTTTTCGTTTGTTATGACTGTTTCGTAAAAGCAATATATATTTCAAAGACATAGTATTAATTGTATTATGTAGCTTAGTACAAATTAATTTTAAGTCTGAAATTTTTTTCACATAATTATGTCATTATATTCGTTCATATTAGAATATAAGGACTCATCATGCCTTTTAATAACATTTTCTCTATACAATTTAAACGTTTGATGACATAAAAGACATTGAACATACAAACGCGTGATTTATCATAAAATTATTTTGCATTGCCTATTATGTTATCTACTGTAATGGGGAAAAAGCTCTAAGCATCTACCTAATATGTACATTTTCTGTTAAACGACTTAACTAAAGAGCATAAGAAAATGAAGGTATTGCTTATTAAAAATTGTTTGACGGTGGACAGCGCTACTCTGAAGAATGCTATTTTATTCTTCAGCTCAGTTTTGCAATCAAGTGAAGACTAGTGATGGGCACAAAGAGAACACTCAGTTTTTAAATGCTTAAGCGCTATTACCCTTGAGAGCAATGCGTGTGAACAATATTGCCAGCTGGTTTTAAATAAAGTTGATTTTAACATCAAACATGTTTTATGTTTACTTTCAATGAGTTTGAATGGACTTTAAAAAGAGTTTGGATTCTTAAAAAGTGCTTGATTTTTGACTACACTCATAGAAAAAGGCATCTGCATATTGATGGTGATGAGTCATCAGAATTGTGACATCAATATAATGTAAGTAGTCATCAGTTATGCGAAAACTGACGTCAATTTCAATGACAAAAGTATTGATGTTACTCAGTCATCATATGCGGCGTTAACCAGCAGTTCACAAATTATTACAATTTGCAAAGCATCCGATTGTAAGCTATTATGTCAACAGAAAAAAATCAAAATAAATATGTAAAGCACAACTAGCATCCGATTCAGATTAGTCTTTTTCTACTCATTTTGTTAAATTAAATGTACATAAGAAGCAAAGAAGAAAACAAATGCTAATAGTATAATTTGAACTTATCCAATCTTCGCTTACAATGTACACAGTGTTGAATGCATCTTACGGCCTAGGTCATAGCTACATTGTCAATGGTCTTAGATCGGAGATGTATGTGACAAAAATTTCACTGGGTAATTATATAACGAATATAATGAGAGCGTAGAGAGTAAAGTAAAAGAAGCAACTACGAGGCCAAAAAAATAATATTTTCTCATTCTCAACATACACACAATTAATATATGAACATGTGACAGACATTATATTGATGACAGTAAGTTATCCAAAGTACTAGGACATTTTTAATTCTCATTGATTTCTTGAAAATGGTAAAATATATAATGGGTAATTTTATAAGAACTATCGGAAATTTAAAAAAAAATACATAAAATTCAGAAAAATGCATGAAATATTTATTTGGATCGTCAATCGAAGCGGGCTTGTCGCTATAGACATTAGCCTTAACATAGCCCCACAAAAAATAGTCTAGAGGCGTTAAATCGCACGATCTGGGCGGCCAATTGACTGGTCCCAAGGGTGAAATAAACTGTTCACCGAACTCGCCTCTCAATTGGTCTATTGTTTCGCTTGCTGTGTGGCATGTGGTACCGTTTTGTTGAAACCACATGTCATGCAAGTCAAGCTCTTCCATTTTGGGCAAAAAAAAGTTTGTTATTATCGCACGGTAGCGCTCACCATTCACAGTAACGTTATGATTCGCATCATCTTTGAAGAAATACGGCCCAATGATGCCGCCAGCCCATAATCCGCACCAAACGGTTGTTTTTTGTGGATGCATTGGTAGCTCTTGCAATGCTTCTGGCTGCTCTTCACTCCAAATACGGCAGTTTTGCTTGTTCACGTATCCATTCAACCAGACATGAGCTTCGTCGCTGAACACAATTCTTCGATAAAAAAGTGGATCTTCATCTAACTTTTCAAGAGCCCATTCACCAAAAATTTGGCGTTGTGGTAGGTCGTTTGGCTTCAATTCTTGCACCAGCTGTATCTTATAAGGCTTCACTCCCAAATCCTTCCGCAAAATTTTCCACATAGTGGAGTAACAGAGGCCCAATTGCTGCGAACGGCGCCGAATCGATAATTCACGGTCATCACCAACACTGGCCGATACGGCTGCGATATTTTCTTCAGTTCGCACTCTACGTAAGCGTGTTGGTGGTTTAATGTCCAACAATGTAAATTTGGTGCGAAATTTTTTTACAATAGCCCGAATAGAAGCCTCAGTAGGTCGATTAAACTGACCATAAAATGGAAGAAGCGCGCGATGAACTTTCTTAACAGAGCACGCATTTTGGTAATAAAATTCAATAATTTGCAAGCGTTGTTCGTTTCTAAGACGATTCATGATTAAATTATAGACCAAACTGAAGACGTTTGACAGTGACACAAGATACAAAACGTGCGTGAGCTGTCAAAACTAGTGTTGCCAGAAACATAATAGCAAAAAAATCACTCGTTAGTTACTTGCCTGAGGAGATTTTCGAAATCATTAAATTTAATCGCAACTTAAGATTAGTTGGAGGTAGCGTGCCATGGTACTGATGATATTTTGTCATAAAAGTTACTTCACTTAGTAATTTTTCTGATGTTAACGAGCCATCAGATCAATGAGATTTTTACATCAAATTGAATCAAAATTATAGTTAGTCTGTTTGTTAGTGTGTCATCCTATTGATAATATTTTGTTCTTACATTGACTTCATTTAGTCAATTTAGTCTTCAATATTAGAGTGTCATTGCATTGATCACATGCTCACATCAAAGTTATTGCGATAAAACATTCCCATAATGTTAGTATGACATTTTAGTAATAAAATAGGTGTCATAATTAATGCTAATGGTAATTAGGACAATTGATGCAATGGTTGACATCATATTGATGAAAAGTGTCATGTGCTCAAGAATGCGTACATTTTGCATTGCATTGATGTTAAAATACATCACAAATCATCACAGGTTTTCTATGAGTGTATGAATTGAAAACTTGGGGTTTTGTCTTGTTGTCTTCTTGGATGGTGTTCGACAGCACTTCTCTTTTAATTTTTGAAATTAAAAGGGCGCTCATCATAATCGTTTAGTAACTGTGAGCGTTCTTCAATACTCTTCGCAGGCACAAGCTTCTGTATGCGGTATTTTTGTTATATGTTTCTTAAGACCACATTATTATTCTCCAAAAAACATGGTTTGAAAATCCCCATGGATTTTACTTTAGAAAAAAAACGTATTTCTTTTGCTAAATCCGTTTCAATAAACTTAACATACCTTTCTAAAATATAATGGATTCAAATTTGAAAACAAAAAAAAAAAACAAATAACTATGAAAACAACAAAGCAACATACTAAATACTTTTCTATTCTATTACATACATATTTTCTTTATTTCAATTCACATATGCCACATTTGTATGCAACACTTTACATGCCCTGTTATGTCGCCTCTGAATGTTGTTTGCAACAACAAACACCAGCAAAACACAAAAACGAAAAATTCGCAAAAAACAGCTGAAAAGAAAAACTCTTTTAAAAAATTTGGAACAACGTGCTACAAATATAATTTTTTTTTTCTTCTGTTACATTTTCAGGTTTGTTGTAGTTTATATATTTGTTTGTTGTTTTTTTTTTTTTTTTTTTGTTTCGTCGACGTAAAATTTTTATGCTCGTGTTGTGTTCACTAATTAGTATTTATTTATTTTTTTTCCACTCTGCACAGACACTCGGCGAACAATTGTTTAGCAGATATTTGAATCTCAAGGCGAGAACAGAAAGATTTAAAACACCAGCGCCACCACCATCATCGTCATTATCATTATTTACCGCCACCGTTCTAGGATGCCACTTTGTCAAGATGCTCATTATAATGACAGCGGTGCGTGGAGACATCTTAAATACGAACGGCAAATAACTCGAAACAGTCTCCGTACGCTTATGAGCTGTGTTCGTAGTAGTAGAAAAGGCCTGTTGTTGTTCATGTTGCAATATCATTTATTTGCTTCTAGTATGTTGCAAAAACATTTTTGAAATTTTGTCACAATAATTGGACAAATTAATTTGTGTACATTTGTGTTCACATTTAATAAAGTTTAAATTAGCCAGACCATTTTCCTCTAGTGTTTTTCTTTTAATTTCAATATTGTGAAATTGAAAAATTTGCACGAAAATTAATAAATGACTAGAAAATATTATTTTGCTGACATGCACTTTTGAACAAAGAAAAATTATAGTAAATAAGTTGAATACGAGTATAAGTATATTTTAGTAAATTAAAGTCTCCATATGAAAGAAATATTGATGGCGTTTGATGCTACAAAGCAAACAAGTAAACTAGGGTTTAATTGAGTGATAGATAGTATTGATTAAATTCTTTTTTTTAATTTTGTACAGTTTTATTCGTCAAACCACAAAGCCCAGAGAGTTGTTATACAACTTTAGGTCACAAAAAAAAATAAATAAAAAATTAAGCGGTAATGCCATATCATGAAACAATTTTCAGTACGGCAACATCCTTTAATTTTTGGTTTTGCCCCCAGACCTTTTCTTATAGCGATCAGAGTTATACATCCTAGTAGATTTTTAGCTCAATCTACGTAAAAATAGTAATTATATGATTGATATAACACTAATCTGAAGTACAAGGTGGACCATAAGTAACTTCACATTTAAACAGACCATATCATCAGCACGGGCGGAGGGTAGGAGCGGGGCGGAAGTACGAAACTGAAGATCGGTATTTAGGAATTCAGTGACCTGGCGTCCTTTAGCGGAGTACAACGCGTATTTTGTGTACGCAACTACTATCCCAACATCGATTCTGGGCCCGCAACTTTTATTATCATTTTAATATTTCGGTGTATCAGTAAGCTGGAACTTCACCTAAATCATTTTGCGCGCCACATACTTAAGTTTAGCGATCACACTCAGTTGCAAAGAATTACATTTTTTGAATTTTTTAAATTTTTTGAAAAATTAAAACAACAAAAACAAATAATTTGAAATAAAGAAAGCTATTATTATTATTAGTGGATGTTATATGGCCCTCATCGGCCATTTGCACTGCGACCAATGTTGATCTATTGTGCATCCCCTTGCCCCATTATGGGTTGAGCATGTCAAGAAAACGGACAAGCTCCTTCAATGGGAGTGATATTAAGTCACATTCACTTAACATATAAGCTTGTAGTAGCCTATATCTTCTGTGTCCCAGTGCTCCACAGTGGGTGATTAAGTGCTCCATTGACTCCTCTTCCTTACCGCAGAATCTGCAAACGTCTGTGTTGGATATTCCCATCCTGTGCAGGTACTTATAGCAGTTATAATGACCTGTAAGTGCACCTGTCATTGTTCTGAGACTTTTTCTGTCCAGTTTTAGAGCATGTTCGGCCCTCTTTTTATCAAAGTTTAGAAATTTCTTGGAGTGTTCGAGACCAGCTGTCTCGTTCTACTGTTGTTTAACGATGGACTCCAACCATTTCTTTATCTCCTCATTCAGGAGACTCTTATTAAAGCCAAAAGTGGGAGTGGGTCCAATATAAGTCCCCTCTGCTCCTTTCTTGGCATAAGTGTCAGCCATTTCATTGCCGTGATGCCCTTCGTGTCCTGGTACCCAGATCAGTGGGACCTAAATAGATGAAAGCTAAATAGATAAAGAAGATATTTAGAGGAAAATGGGATACAGAAAATTCAAGAAGAATAAAATATTTTCTTTTCGAATATATAGAAAAATATGAAAGCAAAAGAAAATAATTTTATTTCAAATTATTTGTTTTTGTTGTCTTACAGCCTGTTCACGATATCGAATGAAAATGTATGCGAAAGAAAGCTAGTCACTCACATTCGAATCAATTTGGGTTCGTCTATGTCACTATTGTTCGTTCGATTATCTTATCGATTAATTTTGCTTCATCAAGACAACGCACCGTGTGATAAGTCAAGCAATACAATGGCAAAACTACATGAATTTAACTTCGAAGTGCTCCCTTTCCACCGTATTCGCCTGATTTAGTTCCCAGCGACTACTGGCTGTTCGCAGACCTGAAAAAATGCTCGCTCGCCCGGTAAGAAATTTCGCACGAGTGAAGAAATTATCGCAAAAACTGAGGCCTATTTTAAGTCAAAAGACAAATCGTTCTATAAGAGTGGTATGTTAGAGCGGCGCTGGAATGTGGAATGATTGCGTTGCTCTTGATGGAGATTACGTTGATAAGTAAAGGCAGTTTTATACCAAGTAAATTTTTGTCGGCTCGTTATTTATAAGTTTCAAAAGCTTAACTTTTTATTCCTTTGAATAACATATTGTAAGCTGTGCAAAATGTTCTTAATCAAGTCTGACTACCAAATTTTTTGTTAAATTTTTGGAAAGGCATAAGAGTAAACAGTTTAATTCTTTTCTAAGGCCAACTTGATTTGAACTCTTTAAAATTGCTTCATATTTATTTCAATGCTCAAATAATTGATTCTCTATTTTACAATATTAATTGCCACCTGTTTATACACCCAAATAACTAATAACATACATACAGTAGACAAAAACTGTTTGATCTTTAAACTTTTTTAAGACAAACGTTCTCCAGTTCATAGAGTTCAATGAAAGAAAAGCACTTATAACGTAATGCTTTTTCTGGCATCTTACATTCACTATAATCAAGTAGGAGAACATTGCAACACCCACAAATTGATCAAACACAATTGATCGTACACAAGTAAATTCGCTGCAAAAAGGAAGTTGTGAGCGAGCTGCAAACATCAGCTACCGACAAGTTACTCCATTACTTGTTGGCCTTAACTTTAAGAAAGAAAGAAGAAAAAAAGCAATCAAGAACAAAACGAACTTTGCATTGTTTGATTTTTGCACTTTTTCTTCCCTTTTGCTACCTAAATTTTTCTCCTCTTAGTAGAGTTAAGCTTTAAATCAAAGCTGTAAAGAAACAATTTATTGCCTGGAAAATAGGTAAAATACTTATATTTAAAGAACTGCTCCTTCTGTTAAGAAAACAGAATATACAAAAAATTTTACAGTGAATATTTGCAGTTACGCCTGCCTGTCCATCAAAGCCTAAGTATATTGTAAGACTTTAGACTGTATTTCCTTTGCTGGCACTGCAGCAGGCGGGAAGACAGTACAATCGAAGGGCATCACTGAAAATAAATATATTCAATTAAATATATTATAGTAATAAACAAAGTTAAAAAAATATTAAGATAAAATTATATTCAATTAAGAAAATATCCAATAAAAATCAGAATGTTGTGGTTTACAAAAGCCGTCGAGGTATATTACTCCAAGCTTTTCAACAACTCATGCTATCTAATGACGAAAGCTTTTCGATATTCTGCTGAATAGCGACTATTGCCCTGTACAAACTAAAATAAAATCCTGGGTGATTTGAACAAAAAATAAAACAATTAAAATACTAGTGTAATAAAATATTTTATGAAGATTCACTTTTGACATATAACAAACCCGAAAACAAACTCTTGCAGTACTTTAGTATTGCTATGAGGGCGGGCCAATAATTTGTTTGTGAGCTGATTTTGTCATGGGATTAAAATCTACTTCCGCTGAGTCATTGCTTCAAGTTTGGAAATAAGAGATAGTCATTCGGGGCTAAATTCTGAGAATAGGGTGGATGACGGTACCTTCTTCTTGGCCAAATGCGGTGGGTTTCTTCAATTCCTTATTGCATCGACCCAACAAGTTGGTATAATATGCACCAATGATTGTTTTGCCCTTTTGAAAGTGGATTATACTGCGTGCATCCCACAAAAAGGTAGCCATATATTTATTGGCTGACAAACTCATCTCTGTATTCTTTGATGCTGATTTACCGCCAGCAATTGTCGTGTGCACACTGTGTGTCGGCAAAGCAGTTTTTTTGGGTGGGCTGATATAAGATTGTACGAAAAAAACGTATACAACATTGGCTATAAGTTGTATGCCAAAAATATTAAAGAAATATGGAGTGGTGGGAGAGAAAAAAAAGAAGAAGAACGAAAAAAGGAAAGATGGTTGTGTTTTTGGGCTGCTGTAGTTTTTTGATTGCTAATAATTAAAAGAAAAAAAAAGATTGAAAAGAGGAAATAATAATTGGCGCAATTGTTTTTAAATGCAAAATATTTTAAATTAAAACCACCGAAAAGGTATTTGAAATAAAAAAAAGAGGAACAAGCTAGTGATACAAGCGAGAAACTTAAACGTTGGGCGCCATTTTTATTACATGCACATACATACCCCTTTTTGTCTTTCGACATTAATGAGCCCGATGTTGCCCCATACAATTCACGGGGTGGCCAGACTGTTGGCGGCGCTGGCATGCTGGCATAATGCTCCGGCTAGAAGCTCGCCGTCTTGGGGGTGGTGTCCTTGCCAGCAGTCCTACCGTTGGCTCGGTAAGTCCATGAATAAAAAGTTCATGCCAGCTTAGGGTGTATTGAACCACTCATGCTACACAAAATCAAAAAAAAGAAGAAGGGGCCCGAAGAAAAACGATTTAGCTCCAATTGGTGCCATAAGAAAACAAAAAACGGGTTTTTAAACGACTTGTTGCAGCCAATAGCTTGCGACAATTCTCCAACATTTGGGCTGATGTTGTACCCTATGTCGCTGCCCGTCCTCATGGAGTTTACTTTCATTTAAACTCCGCCATGATGACTTGTGGCGACGATTTTATTTTAAAGTCATCCCTAATCCTTTTTTACTGTAGCAGGGGAACATAGATATGGCCAGGTCTAGTTTCTGTCGCTGTTCACAATTTCTGGTGTGTTTGGTCTTGGGTGTGTTGTGGTGGATCGTCCATGGCTATGAACCAAACATTGCTTCGAAATTATCACATGATTGCGTTTGTTGTTTATTGTGAGCAAAAGTGCTACCCATCTTTCGAAAAGCTTTCTCATATTCAAGTGATAAGTGATCGTTTAAAACTGAGCCATGTGGGATGTCAATGGCTTCCACTGTCTCTTTCAATTTCCATCTCCGATTACCTAAACCCATACGAGTATTGTGATTTTTGTCATTTGCCTCGCAAGTAGAGACCTCAACTAGGTGTACGAAGCTTTCGACATCTTCCGTTCGGTCACATCGAAGTTCACGACACCACTTCCTTACCATAGAAATGGATGGTGTAGAGTCCGTATGATATTTGTCTAGCTTTAGCTGAAGGTCCATACCACGCGTTAACGCTTTCTAAGCGTCTGTCAAAAAAAATAGAATCCGTGCAATTTTATGGGATAAGTTACACATCACAAAGCATAGACGGCGTAAAAAAGTAGGTTTACTTTCTACTTGTGTACGCGTCATAAGCGTAATAAAAACTGTCAGTTGTTTTTGATAAGATTCGAAGATCACAATTAATTTTTTTTTCACAGTTATCACTAATAATATATGTGCCATATTGTTATGATCCCATGTGCAGAAAAGTCATTGCAATGCCAACCAGCTCAGCGGCTTTATGTATACTGGAGTGAAAAGGCACTAGAGAGCCTACACCAGAATCCAGTGTAAACGATTTCGCTTCACTTGCAAGAACTTGGTAAGCAAGCCTAGTACAATTAGCCATCGTCTAAATCAGAACTACCCAAGTCCTATGCGCTTGGTGCTGATTTATTTTGTAAAAGCACTTTGCCATAGGCTGTGCGCTTTAATATACGCATGTGTGTATATACACAACAACACTTTCGCATGTTTTGCTTATTAAATAAAACTAATTTTTCCTTATATGTATTGATGTTTGCTCTGCCATATAGAACTTTTGGGCACCCCTGGTCTAAGGCGTATTTATTTATATGACAATATAGAATTTTTCCAGCAATTCTGTTTGACTAGGATATCGGTCTAGAGAGTTTAGCAATTTATAGGGTTTTAAAATCCCGTTTTATTTAATATTAATTTTTATTTTTTTAAAATATTGACGCTAACTGGACTCTTACTCATAACTGGACTCATAATATTGCATAATTGTGTCTAAATTTCTTCAAATAGTCTGCCACAAGTTATTTTTTCCATATTCTTCATGATTTCAGATTGAGAGCATTTTTTTTAACAGCAAAACTTTTAAGAAATGCTGCTTGGTTATACTTCCCCAGCTTTAAAGATTTTGCAAAAAGAAATATTAAAAGGGAAAACAATTGCAGAAGTGCTATAAAATAAAAATTGAAGGTGGTTGTGGCGGCGGCTTTTGTGTTAAAATTGTGGCTATTCTTTGTTGTTGAAAAAATTTTGTTGCAAGTTGTAGAAATATTGAAAATATATTGCATCTACAAAAATAGCTAAAGACGTGAAAACATTCAACTCTTTTAATGCAATTTTTTTTATTTTGCTTAAGTATTGATTGTTTTTATTAAAAGAGAAAAAAGCAGTCAAGCCTTTTTCTTCGTTTTATTTAATTTTTTTTTTTTTGGTAGGTGATCACGATTGAGCAAAAGTGTTGGCTGCACTTGCGCCGAATGTTGCAGAACTGGAACAAAGAATTTTTCAGTTTTGTTTTCTATTCTTTTTTTTCTGTCCTTAGAGATTCTTTTATATCGTTTTGTCGTTTTTTTTTATAGTAAAATTGGGTTTTAGAAGCACGTTCCTTCTAAGATTTCTAGAATGTTGTAGCCGCTATTGACAGGTTCATGAAAAATTTATTACGAATTATTTAGCCAAGTAAAATATATATATTTCTCTATGCATTTATGGTTTTAGTTGCCTAAATGTGGGATGATGTAGTATTGTGAACATTGAAATTTTTTGAAAGAGTTGGGTTGAAGAGGAAAAAAATTTACAAAAATGTTATAGAATAAATCTAGAATTTTGACAGAAAAGCAAACTGCTGAAGTTCTTAAGCTTTAAATCAGATGTGCCCAGGCCTATGCGCTTGATGCTCAACTGTTTTTGTAAAAGCGTTTAGATATAGGGCTGTGCTCTTTAATACACACATACTGCGCTCAGCACTAGCAATTAAAAATACACAAACAACTTCGATTTATACATATATTTTTTGTCGGTTTTCGCTGCACGCACTTTCGCATGTTTTGCTGGTAAACATTGACGATAGGGACTATCAGTGTAAATTTTGTTTTCGTAAATTGTTTTTCATTTTACAACAAAAAATATTAAATAAAAGTGATTTAAATGTATTGGTGTTTACTCGTCTATATAGAGCTTTTGGGCAACACTGCTTTAAATATTTTGGCTATAAATTATTTTTGTGCTTGTTTTTATTTCAGTGGACCCTAAAATGTGACAGTTGAGCTCACTCACTACAAGAAGATATAAATAATTTAAGCCATAAGTCATGAGATCTTTGTTACAAAGTATAGGTTTTGCCAAAACTAAACACAACGCTCTTAAAATAAACTTTTCAATTACGAGGTCCGATCAAATTTTCAAATTTCATGAGTCACGTATGTACGATTTTCGCATATTTTTCTGTTATTTTGGTGCACATGTCTGTTATACAGGTTGGCAATATTAGACATTTTGAATTGTCATCTGGTTTCTTTTTTTTTTTATCTGGGACCAGTACTCAGGGGATGACCCCTACATATGTAGTGCATTGTACTCGAACAGGGAAAATAGCTTATGATGAGGTAGGAAATAGGGAGTAGTGTTCGTGGAGGGTTTGACTGATAAAAAGGTTGGTCGTGTTTTGGAGTGCGATTTTCGTTCGATTTTTTACTATTCGAAAAAATGGGTCCAAGAAACTGTATTAAGTTTTGTGTAAAAACGGTTAACGGTTATGTTTTAATCAGACCTTATGGATCGGTCAATGTCTGTTTCACATACAGGCCAATTCAAAAAATGCTATTAAGCTATAAATTCACAAACGTAACGGCCAATACAATTTCAAAAACTCATGACAATTAAAAAAACTTGATATAAATTAAGAATACATACAACATTTGAACATTTCTGAAAAAAGAAAAAGATCAAAAATTTCTATCAACACTCTTTTTAGCACGCTTATATTAGTTTCACTTGTATGTTTGTTTATTTGGATATTTGCAACGCCCGAAACCCAAGGCATTTGAATGCTTATTATATACGAGTATGTTGGTCTATAAAACTGCGTATACAGTATTGCTGCTTTAGAGCGAAAATTTGAGTTGTCGTTTTCCTTCCAGAGAAGTGGGGAAATTTTGGGGATTCACGAAACCGATTTTGGGAATTAAAAAAAAAAATTCAAAACCACTTCACTAACCGCCGGGGTGGAAATTTTTATCCCAGGCAGAAGAGGGGTTTTTTTAGTCGGTAAGTTCACTGTGGTGATCAGCCCGACACAAAGGGGACGATACGAGCCCTCTGGTCAGTACGTAATGCATTTTCCCCTTCGCCGGAAAAAATAAGGTATTTTGCTTTAGTGTGAAAATTGAAGTTGCCGTATTGCTTCTAAAGAAGTGGAAGGATTTTTTTATTCATTATCAAAATTTTAAGGACTCTAAAATCGGGCTTACACGTGCAGAAAAAGTTTTTTACTCTATATACTAAATAGGATTAATAGATATTTATTAATATATAAATATTTAATTAATTCAGGCTTCAGGCCGACTTTGGGAATTCCATAAAAATACGAAAACGCTTCACTAACCGAATCGAAACCGGTTTTTCATATTGCGATATAAGTAGAGAGAATTCTTTCTAATGACTCAAAACTAAGACAGATTACATTAAGATTTTTTTTCTTGTAGTTCGCGCTTTTGAAGCCAAAACCATTTACGGACTTGTTTTAATCTTCAAGCCAATAATTTACTAAAAAAATCATATAATTGTGTGTAAATGTGTGGAAAAGAAATATCTACAAACAAACATACGAATGAATGTTTATCTTAAAATTTTGCACTCGGCCGTATTAACAGACGATGAAATCTTGTTGCAAAATCGGCGGCACACTCAACTCTTTCAAAGGAAACTATTCACTTGTGTTGCGTTAAAACATTTATGTGATTGTTTGTCAATTATTTGACTCCTCCACTATTTAAGAAAAAAAAACCCCCGAATGAAATATAAAGAACTAAAGGAAAAGCAAATACCAAAGAAGCGATAAATGAATGGCATGGTTAAGCACAATAAATGCACTGACTTCAGTCTCAGCAATTGTTAAAACAGGCGACTAAATCAACTTGCAACACATACGAGTAACCCGACAAGAACTTCAATTGAAATTCCTTAGCAAAGATGTTGCTACAGCTTCAATTGGGGGAGGTGGCTGAAGAGAAGTGGTTCTCAAAAAAGAAAAAAAAGGAACAGAAATGCCGAGATTTTAAGCAATAACAATTTGTGGCAAATTCAACAACACTGCTACACACTTAAAGCTGAGCTGAAAAGCTTAAACGGCAGGCATTTGTTCGGCCACATATTATTTGGCAAATATCAAAAACAACACGAAGCAAGAAACAGAAATCTGTTAAAAATCGGGAGCACAAAAGACCAATACTGTCGACACATCACATACAGAAGTAGGAAGTTCAAACAATGCAACATCAAAGGCGAATAAAGCTGCTCAGAAAGCCAGCCACGCAGGCAAGCAGACTGGCAGGCAGGCAGGCAGGCAGGCGGCGTATAAATGAAATTTGTGAAATGGCATGCTGCGGCTTATTTGCTACGAATATTACCAAAAGACCAGGATAATGATGATGCTGTGGCACAAATACTGTTGCTGCTGCTGTTGCTGCTGCTGCATATGTTTGGCCAATTATGTATGAACGTCAAAAGATTGAGAGCTTGTTAAGACTGTGAACAATCGCAAAACGATAATCGTTTTTCGCGCACCATATTCCTACATTTGCAACAACAGTAATCCAGCTAAAGTGTAAAATTATTTAATTTTTGCTTATCGAGACATGTTCTGCGAAATAATTTCTCCCGCTTAGTTCTTTCTCAGTCTCTTTTAAGTCTGTTCTTAAGGCTGCCAAAGTTGTTCGTTTTTTTTTTTTATTTTTATTTTTGAAAACAAAAAATATGTTAAAAAGTTTAGTCCACTAAACAGCCTGCTTTGATATCGCTAAATTTTCAGCGGCATGTTAGCGAAATAACAATTGATGATACTGCAATGATACCAATTGTTTTATAGAAACGTAAGTTTGTGCTGCAATACATTAAAATGTCCATGCGTTTGTTTTTTCTTTTTCGTTTCAATTCGTTTCGCCTGTCTTTTGTTCTGGTTCACCAACTTGTAGGAGTTTTTAAATTCTTTTTTTCCTCTTTCAATTGGTTCAGTTCATGCGTTGGAAATTGTGATTACTGTTGAATTGCATTCGTTGAGGTTGAGTCGGCGTTACACATACACAGACATACTCGTATTTGGGTAAATTGAATTTGTGTATTGGGAGTGTGTTTTCGTTTGGCAGCAGACTAAAGTGTTGTGTTTCAAGAGTGTTAAGAGTAATTTTGTTAAACGTTGCAATCTTTGCAGCACTATCGCAACTATTAATCGCCGTTTTTTTTTTTCTTTTCTTTTCTTACAATATGCCAAATATCACACTATGGATTTGCCAATTTCAGTTGCACAACAGGAAGGTTAGATTCACTGTAATATTACTAACCGTCTGTTAGAAGGAAGTGGTAAAAGTTTTTTTCTTCTTTTGAAATTAAAACTTCTTAAAACATTAAGGAGGCCTTTCTCTTCAGCTGAGGATTATTAATGAAAAAGTGTAAAGAGTAAATATTTAATATGACAAGAGGAATACAGTTATGATGGCATAGGATAGCTGACGAATCGGGTTACTATTGAAAATATTAAGATTAAAATTCAAGGTATTCTCCCAGAACAGCCAAATTGAATTTTTGCGAGTAAACAAGTGGCAGACGGACGAACTTTGCCTGATTATAGCATCCCAAAATGAGTATACTCTTCATTATACTCTCTGAAGCAAAATATCCTTGACGGCAACAGTTAAAATATTTACCTCTCTTCTTCGCTTAAAGATAATGGAGTAGGGTTTTTTCCAGAACTGCGGCGAAGATATACCCGGTTTTACAGCATTTCGCTCCAGCAAGATGGATCCACTACACACATATCCAGACCACTTATGGCTCTTTAGATTACCTGCCCTGATAAATAAATGTTCACTCCCAAACAAATATCACGTTACATTTCAGTAGTACATACATATTTACGTACACATTTATTTGCCTACCTTTTTTTCTATACCATAAATCTTCCCTTCATTTTCTATATAAAGTGCCAATTTCACTCTAGCGAAACTGTTCGTTCGTTCGCACAATTACATTTAAAACAAAAACCACATTCAAAATTTTGTTATTGTTTTAAATGTAATTGTGCGAACGAACGAACAGCTTCGTTATCGTGAAATTGGCACGAAATAACTTAAAAAAAAGGAAGTATGTATGTAGTTGTAAAACCAAAATTGCTTAAAAATCGTCAAAATCAGATCTGAAATCGTCAAATTGCTATTTTCAGCACCCAAAAACCGTCAAAACGACGACAAATTGTCAAATATGGCAACCGTGCTTGCACAACAATTTCTGTTTAATGTGTTATATAAGCTATCGGGGTATTTAACAAATGTGATGGTCAGAATAACTATTACTAGCGGGGGACTACAGGCCGTTCAGGTTGGTTCGGCAATGCCATGGATTTTTTAACGAGATAGAATGTGTAATTGATTTACTGCCGCATCTAGTTTGACGGTTTTATCTGACGATGGACTCCATGCGGTGAACTATTGACGGTTCGCTATCGCTCCCGTGTGGCTTACACAGCTCAACTCTTGTCATATGTGGCAACTCTTGTCTTATGTGAGTATGTGGACAAACTCATTGTTGAACAATTTTGACCTTCTACTCCCTTCTGCAGGCAAATAAACCAGAAAGTCAATGCAAGACAAAGCTTAATAGGTTGGTAGGCCGAGGCCTATAGAGAGCATTAGCTTTTATTCCACTCACCTGTCACTAGCGATTTCTTATATAAGAGATATTCGAGGTTTTAGAGCTCAAAAACAAAGTTATTAGGAAAACTAATTCCACTTTAAGCGATTTAAAGTTTAAGTCCCAGCCAGAACTTCTCATTCAAACCTCAATCATTATCAGCAAACAGAATTTTAAGGGGTCTTCACCGATCTCCGTTCTGCCAATTAGCCCTTAATAAGGGTTTCTAAAGTCCAACACAACATAAGTCATGCTAGAGTCCTATTTGCCAGATCAAATGGAAGACTCCTGGCCCCCTATACTCCAGAAAGTAGAGTGCCCTGGTTAGAAGTATACTAAGGCAAAACCTGCGGGGATCGATTACAGCAGAAGGATATAGACGGGATGGCTAGAGATCCCGTTAAAAAACTGTCATGGACCAGGTATGATAATAAACTCTATTAACCTTTATGGGTCTACTATGGTGTTTCTGTAGCACATTGCTACAGAGGGACGCATGCAAATTTAAATATTGCATTTAATGATTTTTGTAGCAGGTTTAGGAATGAAGACGAGGAAGAGTTACTCTACTCCCACCCACTATATCCCTCTAACTTCTATTTTTCAACTCTACTCTTCCACTGTTCAGGCTATTACAAAATGAACGATTTAAGGACCGAAGTGAGCTGGAGAACCTAAGCTACATTGGAGAATCCAGCGGCCTTTCTACCTAACCTGACCTACTCACGGCACGAGAAAATAAATTGCATGTTTTAATATTAAATCACTAATCGTTTGTTATTGTTATGCAAGTCAGAAAACTTTTAATTCGTTAATATTAAATCAGTAATCGTTTGTTATTATAATGCAAGTCAGAAAACTTTTAATTCGGAAAAAAAATTAAAACCGATTTTAAGGACGTCGGTCCTCCGTTCATTGGCTCAAAAGTGTACATCAAGCAATCTATGGATTATTGTTTTTCTATTTCTATTTGACTATATAGTTACAAAGTAAATTTGCAAAGTATAGGATGCACAGCATGGGCGGGGTGGCGGAGACCATATGCCCAAGATGGTATTGATAGTACTGTGCGGGGCACACGTGGATTCAATAAAAATAGTTAAAGGAAAGCAGAGGACTTACCGTCGTCCAAGAAAAAGGGGGCGGTGATGCAATCAGATGAGGGATTGTTGTTCACTGACGCGTGGCGATGATTCTAGGCTGATGGGGAACTGACCTGATGATGCGCTCGCTTTGGCTGCTGCTGATGGTGCTGACGTTGCAATAAATGACCCAGAAGTCGACTGGAAGTGGGATGATGTGGTGCCTCGTCTTAATCTTCGAGCGGCGACAGGTAGCTGCAGATGAATCAATGTATGGCGTCCAGAATCTATACCGGTTGATACCCCAAGGGGCGAATAAAACACACTTTCTTTTTTTTTTTAAACGATATGGTGCCTGTAAGTGGCGGCACACCTTTATTGAATTCTTGAACTTAATAATTATTCACGGTAGTCACGCAAGCAAAAGAAATGAAGACACATTTAATTTATAAATTATGAGTAGTGAACGCTCTGGCTGTTATACATGAGCTGACAAAAAGAAAATGAATTAACACCGAGTAAATTTGCTCGTTGGTTTGGGCAGCCAGTGTTGCCGGGTTTAAAATAATTTTTAGACAATTAGTGTTGCCAGGTCTGAACAAGTACGTTTGTAGCGTCGCTGATACTAACTATAACGACTTATGCCTTCACCGGAAGTTGCAGCGTTGCTAATAATGAAATACCTCTAAAAAAGCTGTAAACCAATACAGTTAGTTGAGGCAAAGCATTAACCTATGCGAGTGAGACGTAAAAAAACTCTCGAAGATCGAACAACAAAAACAACAAGCCTGACCACACTTAAGAAGTAATTACAATGAAGCGAGAGCTGTTCTTCAGCCCAGAGCTACTTTACGGCTGATGTGATTATTGTTGTTAAATCACTGAAACACGGCTTGCTATTACCAGCCAATAATACTTGTATGAACACCATTTAAGTATTCAACAGATATATATCTAAGCATGATATATTTTCCCATGTTTGCTCATAACATTTTTAATAACTCAAAAAAATTTTTTTTTTGTTTACCGCTTATGAAAAATATTTATATCATTGCAAATTTATTTACAATTTATTACATATGAACTACAAAATTTTGGGTTTTCGTCCTTTGAAATTTTTCTTAACTTCTTCCATTTTCAACCTTGTGATCGATTTTGTGCACTGATTATCGCTGTTGTTAAATGCATTTCTGCCACCACAAACTGTTCGTTTTACAGGTGTAACTAATTTTTTACAGAAACAAAAAAAAAAAAAAAAACCAAGAATTATCTTGATTTTTTCTTCTTCTTAAAAAATTGTTAGAACATATCTAATAAAATAATTTTGCAAGTGTTGAAAAAGCGAGAAAAGTTAAACATTTTTCTCCTGCAACGTAACACAGATTTACAATAAAGATACAAAAGCTGACGCTAAGACAAGCAGTCATATAGGCAGACACCAAAATAAGCTGCAAGCCTCACTCAAATCAGCGAATACATGAGCTGAAATACGAACAGTGTCGTAAATACTAAAATATCTTCAGTATACATACATATGTATATACATCCCAGCAAACATTTCGGCTTTAATCTTGTATTTAATATAAATGTTTCTTATATAATTTTCATACTTTTATGAATTAATATGATTTAAATGGGTGTCACGATGACTGATTTAGAATACTCGAAAAACAGTCTCAATGTAACAGTTTCGTTTCCTGGAAAAGACTCCGGGTGTTAGTGCAAACAAACAAACCCCTTCACAGGTTTATGTGTTTAAAAAAAAAAGTTAGTTATTTCCATACTTACATAGTTTGAATTAGAAGTGTTTATTAACTATAAGTTATTTTATGTTATAACAAAGTTTTCTGCTAGTATGAAGCGTAACTGTTACTTAATATCTTATATTGTAAACTCATACATCTGACTGTTTGTGGTGCTTTATGGGCTGGTGTCATCATTGGTTCACAAGTTTTTAAAACCGATAATGGTCAAAACGTTAGATCCAACCGCTCTGTAGCCGTGATTACTGACTATTTCGCTCATTTTTTAAGTATTTTTCATATACAAAATCTTCATAATGTACTAAAAATAAGTATTTAAATGTTAAATACTAAATGTAAAGCATAAAAAATCAATAAAAAAAGATTATTATACGGAAAAATTTTATTATATGGAAACTATATCGGTAAAATCATTTATTTAACGCTCTGAAGGTGGATGAGGTACCCTTTCTTCTCAACCGAGTGTGGCCGCCAAAAATAAGTATGTTGCTTGCAAGATGATTTGGGTGAAGTTCCAGTTTACTGACGTACCTTGTCGCATGCTTAGAAAATTTATCTTTTGATCCTGGTGAATTCGTCAGTTCTTTACGTACTACGGCACTGCAGTAATTATGCATTCCCGTAGCATAATTCTAAGCTGGAGTGACATGCGGAGCTGCCACTCTCTTCTAACTTTTCCTTTTTCTGACAGTAAGCTGCTCAAACAAAAGCAGGCTGTACGGCTAATTTAAGGTCTTCAGAAAAATCCTTAATTGACACATCAATATACTCAAGTATTCTGAAGGTAATATTCTCCGTATAATGAGTACTCAAATATTGCTTATAATTTAGCCATTTAACTCTAGTGACGTCAACGCCAAGTCGCTGAACGGTAAGCCGAACTCCTGGGGGAACGAAAGAAAGATTATAGTGGGTGAGTGATCTGATCTACTTGCATCCCCTCTAAAGGAAGATGTTTTGCAATTCCAAAATCTATAACATCTGTGATCCGTGGTCGGTTTGACGGCCAATAAGTAGGGTGTCCACGTGAAATCACATTTATGCCCATTTTTGAAACTAAATCCAAAAGCACACGGCCTTCCGGGGAACTTAAACATGATCCCCAAAAAGAGTGTTTCGTGTTATAGTCGCCTGCCGCTAAAAATCGAGGTCCTAGTGATTTCAAAAACTGTGAATATTGCTTTTCTGTTACTGGAAATTGGGGTGGTGAATAAATCCAGAATATAAAATTTTTTTCATGAAAATGCTCAATGCTCAATATTTGTTGCTTGGAGATACTCCTCATGTGTTTCGTTCAGTAAATAGTGCTTTATTCTGATTTTAATTAGAATTGTCCATCCTCCTTAAGATCTTCCACGGGGATCTTCACTGTCATATAGTACGTAGCTATTAATTTTGAAATAACTTGTGAACGATTAGTTTCAGCAATCATCATTATATCGATTTGCTTTACCATTAAAAAATTTTCAAAAGTATTTTTCGCTCATAAATTTAACAACTGTGATGTGCAAAAGCTCTAGTTTGAACAAGACGGCACAACATATCACAAGCTCACGTCACAAGTGATTTATTGAAAGAATCGTTTTGCAACCACATAGTAGCACGTTGCCCACCCATTAATTGGCCTGCAAGATCGTGCGATTTAATGCCTTTGGAATATTTTCTGCAGAGGCCATATTAAACTATAATGCCAGAAAATTATTTTTCGAACTTTGAATTAAATTTCATGTCACTTCAAAAAAAATATCTTTGTTTTATTCCACTTCAAAGCTCTGTAGCTGTACAGAAAAAAAAAAAAGATAAACTCCTTTATTAGAAAATTTGAGCACTTATCCGAAATTAGTTATAGAATAATTTTCTTGATATGATAAGTGTCAGGTCAGCTTTTGACATTATAGAAGCTTTTGGGGAGGGGAATAAGAAGGGAAAAAGAATTGCCGGTATTCGGGAATTCTATGCAATTCCTCACTTTTCTCTCATGTATGTATGTGTGCGTTTACAATCTAAATTCTAAGAAATAAAAGTTAGAGCTAGCTCAAGAGTTGACGAAAAAAGTTTTTGTGTGTGGACAAGAAAGCAAGTACAAAAGAAAATTGCGAAAAAGTTGGGCAATTAAAATTGCCCTGTCTGATCTTACTCTATGCGCCCAAAACTTTCATTGGAGTGAATACTTAAAAACTTCATATTCTTCGTATTGCCTGCTTTTATTGTAAACTTTTACCATATGTGGGAAGGCCGCTGGATACCCCGGAATAGTCTAGGTTGTCCAGCTAACTTGGATCCTGTAGTCTTTCTCTTTGTGATTTTACCATAAGTCCTGGTCAAAATGGAGCCAATGGAGCCAACGGAAAAATTCAAAGTAATGATACGAGTATTGTGCTCTTATGCCAAAAGTGCTATTAAACGCCATTCAGCTCAGCCAAATGAATTACACTTGTAGGATTACATTGTAGGATTACTGCTTCTCCAAACACTTGTTGCTCTGCTGGTATTTAACATTTTTCATTGTAATCTAATACCGACATTTATTTCTTTTGTTTTAAACAATATTAATTTTTTTAAATAGTTCTTTTACAACTGCAACAACTTTAGCAGAAATAGAAAAAGAAATTGTATTTAAAAGTCAGTGTTTTTGTTGTTGTGTTAAAATAAAAAAATAAAAAAGAAGAAAAAGAAAATATGATGATGATGATGATGATTTGCCAGGAGAAGAATTTAAGTTTTTGTCTTGCAGCTCCTTAAAAACTACTAATTCTAAGATAAATTATTCGCCTTCTGGTGGAAATCTTGGAAAAGAAATCTTGAAATTAAATACAAATCTGGGAGAAAAAAAATAAAACAAAATTATTTATTCATTAAAAGCCAGAGCAAAGTTAGTTTTTCAAACTAAACTTAAAGCTTTAATTGATATTAAATTATACAAGAGATCAGCAGCAACAACGAATGGGCAGAAATATTATTTAATTTCTGACAGACAGGAAGAAATTGTTTATAAGCAACCCACAACAGCAAATCAACAACAGCAGGAGCAGCAGCAGCAGCGACAGCAGCCGCATCATCTTCATCATCAACACATGTGAAGGCCGGTGCATCTCATCAGTTTGCTTCTCACATCAAAAGCAATAAAATTTTGCTGGTTGTTTCACACAATCTGAAGGGAGTAGATAAAATATAAATAATCAAGTTTATTGGTATAGAACGAAAAAAGGAAAAAAAAAACACAAATAACATTAACAAATAGAAAGAAAAAAAAAATGGTCAAGTTGTTGGTTGTTTGGTTTGGAATAGCCTTAACACAGGTTGCCGTTGCAAACCAATAAAATACAGCAAATTATTAAAAAGCTCAAGCTCTGAAGATTGTAATAAAACACATTTGTCTTTTATGGTTCAAATAAAAACTTAAATTAGAAACTACAGCAGCAGTAGTAGTAGAATGAAAGAAACACAGAAATTAACCTCCACAACAACGGAAATTGCATGAAGGTGTTTTTGTAACTGACAGTGTCAGAGCCGGGAGGCGAAAAGGGTATCTATAGATTGTTTTAAATATATCGCATATGACATTTTGCCTTTTCAAATGGAAGCTTTTAAATATTGACGCCACGGCATGAGCCATTGACGTTAATTAGATTGATTTATTTATACTACCCCTTACCGCTGCAGCAGTCTATTGCAATACGGAGGAAGCAAAGTTATACACCTAATAAATGCTTCAATTTCAAATGTTTCTATTCGACTGTCAAAATTTATATTAGGCCCTAGAGCTAATGTAGTTTTATTTACCTCAGAACTATCAAAATTGTACTTCCCAGAATACTTTGCTACTGTTTTGCATTCCTCCATACTCAATATTTTAGTTCAGAAATTTTGCGTCTTTTTTAGCAAAAATATATGTTGAATCAGTAAAATTTCATTGTAGATTTGCATTTAGACAAAAATTACGTTAATTTAACGATTTGTTTGACTGAACAAACTTTTATCAAAAAAGTATATTATTTCGTTTTTGCCTCTAAAAACGCTTTTGCGGATTATTCAATAACACTTGCTCGTTATACAGTACTTAAATAATTCACAACTTTATTTACACTTGATCCCAATGTGTACCAAAACACTAGACTTGCTTACTTTGACTTATGACCGTCTTTGACTTATGACTGTGGCACAAAGCTTAACAATAAACCGCCTCATTGCTGCCAACCTGCCTGCTATTTATATGTTCTTATCGGTTTCTACAATCGACATGAATTTTCTAGTCGTTCATAATGTATTTCTTTCGCATATACACATTCATACACATGCTGGCGAGCAATAAGCAAGTCACAACAACAAACAATAATAAAACGAACACCAAGAATACAACAACAACATTTGTAGTTGATTTACTTGGAATTTTACATACTTTAAATCATGTATGTTAGTTTGTTTGTGTATTATGTTTTTAGTTTTAACTTGTTTGTATGAAGGTATTGTACATTTATGTTGCACACTGGGTTAGATGTGACAAAAATTCTTAACAATAATATTGCAAAAATTTTGCATTACTTTATTATGCTTCCTGACGCTGTTGGTTTTCGATACCAATCTAAAACCAGCTTATTATCCTCTCATGTTCCCACATTCGCAAATTTTCAAAGTCGCCAAGCGGCTTGAAAACGCCAAATTTATTTTTAGGTGTTTCGTGACGCACGTGTTTTGCTTGTGAGTTGACATAATGTGAGTGCTAAAAACACATATTTAACCAAAGCAAATAAACTAAAAAATAAATTGAAAATGCCAGCAGCAGCATTCATAATCAAAAATTTATTGTATAAAATTTTATTTCCAGACATAGATAATGAGTTTGGCTCGCGTTTTAAGAACTTTTTTTTTTGTTGCATGTATTTAAATTGAAATGTCCAAAAGAGTTCTTCGGAAAAAAATTTTCCTGAAGAAATATCGAATAGATTAATTAAAACATTTTTTATATAAAAAACAAAACTGATCTCAAGTTTAAGCATTATTTCAATTTAATTTTTAAAAAAAGGTAAAATAATTAGGATCAAGATTGCATGTTTTTAATTAAAATTGTATGAAAAATCGTCTAGTTTTTGTTGTAGTACAAAACAAAATTTTTTTTTATATATACATACGTCCTTTTATTACTTGTTTAAGGTTTAGTTTGGTGTTAATTCATCAGTTCACTTTGGTATGCTCTTGTAAATTGAACTCGAGTGTGGCGATTGCGATTTACAGAACACTTTTCTTGTGAGTTTAAGTCACAATCGCAAATTTCATGCGAGTGTCAGAACATGCCCATATCTCTCCTAAATTTGAAAGCCTCCTTTCTCCATAACATACCAAATGGTAGCAATACAAGAATTTAAAGTTGTAAACATGTCATCTATACATTAATTCGCAATGGTAACAATCTACATGTCGTTATTCTTACTTTTATATATAACCTTTCTATAGAGTTTTTCATTACAATATCCGAAATGATTGCTGAAGCTGGAGATCCCATTGGGCACCCACTTATATATATATAACGAGTGATTTTTTTGCTATTATCTTTTTGGCAACACTAGTTTTGACAACTCACGCACGTTTTGTATCTTGTGTCACTGTCAAACATCTTTAGTTTGGTCTATAATTTAATCATGAATCGTCTTACAAACGAACAACGCTTGCAAATTATTGAATTTTATTACCAAAATGCGTGCTCTGTTAAGAAAGTTCATCGCGCGCTTCTTCCATTTTATGGTCAGTTTAATCGACCTACTGAGGCTTCTATTCGGGCTATTGTAAAAAAATTTCGCACCAAATTTACATTGTTGGACATTAAACCACCAACACGCTTACGTAGAGTGCGAACTGAAGAAAATATCGCAGCCGTATCGGCCAGTGTTGGTGATGACCGTGAATTATCGATTCAGCGCCGTTCGCAGCAATTGGGCCTCTGTTACTCCACTACGTGGAAAATTTTGCGGAAGGATTTGGGTGTGAAGCCTTATAAGATACAGCTGGTGCAAAAATTGAAGCCAAACGACCTACCACAACGCCAAATTTTTGGTGAATGGGCTCTTGAAAAGTTAGATGAAGATCCACTTTTTTATCGAAGAATTGTGTTCAGCGGCGAGGCTCATTTCTGGTTGAATGGATACGTGAATAAGCAAAACTGCCGTATTTGGAGTAAAGAGCAGCCAGAAGCATTGCAAGAGCTACCAATGCATCCACAAAAAACAACCGTTTGGTGAGGATTATGGGCTGGCGGCATCATTGGGCCGTATTTCTTCAAAGATGATGCGAATCACAACGTTACTGTGAATGGTGAGCGCTACCGTGCGATGGTAACAAACTTTTTTTTGCCCAAAATGGAAGAGCTTGACTTGCATGACATGTGGTTTCAACAAGACGGTGCCACATGCCATACAGCACGCGAAACAATGGACCAATTGAGAGGCGAGTTCGGTGAACAGTTTATTTCACGCTTGGGACCAGCCAATTGGCCGCCCAGATCGTGCGATTTAACGCCTCTAGACTATTTTTTGTGGGGCTATGTTAAGGCTAATGTCTATAGCGACAAGCCCGCTTCGATTGACGCACTGGAAGCCAACATTGCCAACATTATTCGTGAGATACCGGCCAAAATGTTGGAAAGTGTATGCTAAAATTGGACTAAGCGGATGGACCATTTGAGGCGCAGCCGCGGCCAACATTTGCATGAAATAATCTTTAAACATTAAATTATATCGACCCATCTATCGATCCAAATAAATATTTCATGCATTTTTCTGAATTTTATGTGTTTTTTTTTTAATTTCCGATAGTTCTTATAAAATCACCCATTATTTCCATTGTGCTGAAAATTTTCTATAGTAAGCTTGCATAGACTTATGGCCTTATTTATAAAAAATATTGTATGTTTATTAAACTGTTGTTTGACAAATTTCTATGGAAAATATACCAAATAAACATACAATATTTTTTATGAATACGGCCGTTAATATATAAGATTTTATTTTTAGAATTTGGTTGAAAGCCACAATTAAAGTCTTGCCACATGTACCGGTGTATAAAAGTATTTTGTTCAAACAAAGGCAAGTGCTTCGAAAAAAATCTGCAAGCTGTTAACATGATCGACAGATGACATTTTAAGTCTGTTTCCTTTGCACTATAGTGAGAAAAAAATTATTCTTTTACACGCCCCTGTCTGTCTGTTTCTCTAATACGCTTACTACTCCAGATTTTACTTTTAAGCCTCATACATTTTTGCTGCAACATCCTGTTTATTTATTTGTTCACAGCATTAATATACATACTGACATACACATATGTACAGACATATGCGCTTGCACTATACATTCTCTGGTTTTTTTTTTCTTTTGAACTCGTCGTTATTGTCGCCAAACACCAACCCAACCAACACCACCGCCTCAAGAATTTTTATTCACTACTTTTATTCAACCTCAAATGACGACAAATGACTTTAATTGCATTTCTTACAACAACATGTTGATGTCCCGGGAACAGCTCACCAGCAACAATTTCTTCATTTGTTTTTTTTTTTGTTTTGTTCCTTTTTGCTTCCTTTCTTGCCTTCATCTTATTGCCACAAACAGTGGACTATTGTGCAGTCGTTTTGTAATTATAAATGTAAATGGAATTCATGAGAAATAAAATCTTTGGTTTCCTTTTTATAAACCTTGAGAATTAGTTTGTTTTTTTGTTTTCTCTCTCGCTCTCTCTCTCTCTCTTTCGTTTAACTATTTTAGTTTTTATTAAAACTAAAGAATATAAATGACATTTTTATGTAAGTAAGAGTCCCTTATATGTGCCACAGAATTCCAGCGAATGTTTTTGTCACCAAGTTGGTTTTAATTATTTATTTAAAAAGAACAGCAAAGATTTAAATCCAAACGCCCGCTTGTTATGGCAGTAATCAAAAATCTTCAGTAAAGCTTTAACATTTTTTATTTAATGCTTATAGTTAAAAACATTCGCACATTCTCGTTCGCCTTTTATAATTAAGAGCAATATAATAATTTTTCTTAATCAGAAAAAATACAAGCTGCTATATTGACAAGTATTCAGTAGTGAACTCGATTTACATCAGCACCTGCCTTTACGGCCTAATCTAATGATGGATCAAATCCACGGGGTGGATTATTCACGATTCACCAGCACCTCCGTGATGTCACCACAGTTATAGCATTGATGATGATCAATATGATAAGATTCTGTGCTGAGTTTTGTCATTGAGACTTATGTCAGTTTTCATAACATTGATGACCTGCCAACATTAATATAAAGATGCTTTTTGTATGCGTGTAGCTTTAGAAACGCTTGAAGACATGTTCAAAATTAACTTTGGTTATTATAGTTAGTAACAGCTAGACCACAAACTTACTGTTAATACCATCTTGGACATATTGTCTCTGACACCCCGCCCATGCTTGTAATGAAGCAAACCCGTTTAAATTTTAATATGTGTTACCTCATATATCAGAAATCAGGATACAATTTTTATGAAATTTCAAAATAGAAAGTAGAAAACTTAAGTTCAAACTAAAAATTCGGTGGTACACAGAGCCGCATTTCAAGGTTATTCTCAAGAAAATCGCTAACAACTAAGGCTTTCTATATGAAAACGTGTAATAAGTATTCTGACAAACAGAAGTAAGGCTTTGCGATTTGAAATCGCCAAATATGACGAAATTCTGTAATGACTTTTGGCATTGAGACTGATGTCAGTTTTCACATAACTGATGACTATTTACATAATATTAGTGTCACTATTCTGATGACCTGCCGTCATCAATATGAAGATGCTTTTTTCTATGAGTGTAGCTTTAAAAACGTTTGTTTTACATTATTCTCACAAAAACTGTCATATTCTACCAAACACAAATCGTTTAAAAATAAGGCTTTGTATTTCAAATCGTGTAATAAGTATTCTGACACACAGAAGTAAGGCTTTGCGATTTGAAATCGCCAAATATGATGCTCAATATGATGAAATTCTGTGATGACTTTTGGCCTTGAGACTGATGTCAGCTTTCACACAAGTGATGACTATTTACATATTATTAGTGTCACTATTCTGATGACCTGCCGTCATCATTATGAAGATGCTTTTTTCTATGAGTGTAGATTTAGAAAATTATTCTCAAGAAAATATATTTCTTAATATCTTAATATGCAATCATGTTCTGTCAACCCCAAATCGCTTAAAATTAATTGTATTAATTGTATTGTATTGTTTAAAACAAATTATATTTGAAAACGTGGAATAAGTATTGTGACAAGGCTTTGCGATTTGAAATCGCCAAATAAGTATTCTGGTAAACCTGGCTTATCGTTTAAAAGACGACTTCAACTCGCAAGTGTATATTGAAGTGAACTGATTGATGATGCATAAAGTAAACTTTCAAAAGAAAATAAATTCATTCACCATTAAAATGCTATTTTTTCCTCTTTAATTCATTGAAAGGTTAAAAGAATTTCATATATTTTCAAAAAATATAAGAAATTAAAAAATTTCTCTATTTATTGGCATTACTCTGTAACGCCAGTAAAACGCGCATTTCTTACTTAGAGTTTACACATGCCACTGCCATTTCGAAAAACAGCTGTTGTCAATAATGCAAATCTTTTTTTTTTTTTTATATGATGTTATGCGTTTTAAGCGCCTCAAATCACTCTCATTAGTCCGAGCTCTCGTGGAACACACCTAATAAGTATATAAAATTTGTATGCCACTACTTGCCTGTGTAAATGCAGCGTTAGAATACCTTAAAATGAATTTAGCATTTTTCAGAACGTTTGGCGGTTTCTGATCGGGTGAGGGCTGATAGCTTTGTAAGTTATTTTATCTTAAAATTATCGTTGGTAAATGCTCCTTTTGCTCCTTTCTAGCTAATTTTATTCTTTCTACACGTTTTATCAAATTTAAAATTTTTATATTAGCTACATAACATTGACAATCTCAAAAACTGTATTCTGCAATAGCGAAGACGTAGATTTGCTATAGCGAGATTCGTTATACCAAGCTTTGCTATGAAGTTTTGTTCAAATGCTGCTACAAAACGTTTATTTTCGAATCAATGTAAAATCGATACGTTTTCATAACGTCAACACTAATCAGAATCGATATTCAATTCGAACTAATGACAATACTGTCGTGGATACCACAATAACTCTAATCAACGATGAATCGTCATGTCTGGCAACTGTGTGGGCAAATGATATTTTAATTGAACAAAAAACTACAAAAATCTTAAAAAATTAAGTTCTCAAAGATCTTTTAATTAGAAAAGAATAAACAAAGTAATAGCAACCCTTTTTTTTGTAATTTTAAGAACAACAAACATTGGAAACAAAATGTGTATAAAACAACAATAATCCGGGTCCATTTCAAATCTGTTGCCATAAAAAAAAAATCTCCAACTTTTAAATCAAATCATCATTTCAATATGCGGGATCAATCACTATTGTCCATAAAACACTCACTCACTGATTTCCAAACCAACAGCTGACGTACGTACGAGTATGTACCCAGTTGGCCATGTCTTAAAGACATTTTTAACGATGGGTACAAGTCAATAGATAGTCGTGAAAGACATGTTGACGACATCTCAAACAAACCGTTGACGAAGTTTTTGAACACAAAATCATGCAAGACCATATAAGCGACAGTTTAACTCACCGTATCGTCGACGATTACATACACTACATATTACTCTACCATGTCGTCGACGTATACATAAGTGACAATATTCACACTACCTCGTCAACAATTGTGTAGGCGACGTTTTCCACCACGGTATCCTCGACGATTGCATAAGCTACATAATCGTTGATGATTGTTCCGACCCGACGATATCTTCATTAAACTGTCGTGAATGATAGTGATTTAATGAGAGCTATAATAAATTTTTTTCAGCTTCCGTTGTGTTTTAAAAAATTTACTCTATTTTAAATCATCATAAAAATTTTTATAAAACTATCAATAGTGTCATAATACAATTTGTAGAGAATAACTAACAAATTGTCAGCGAAATATTTAAATAACATAAAAATCTTTTACATATTTTAAATAATACAAAAAAGTAAAAAAATTAAATGGAAAAGAATAATCAATATATTTGATACCAATTATAATGGGTGATTTTATAAGAACTATCGGAAATTTAAAAAAAAAGAACACAAAAAATTCAGAAAAATGCATGAAATATTTATTTGGATCGATAGTTGGGTCGATATAATTTAATGTTTGAAGATTATTTCATGCAAATGTTGGCCGCGGCTGCGCCTCAAATGGTCCATCCGCTTAGTCCAATTTTGGCATACTCTTTCCAACATTTCGGCCGGTATCTCACGAATAATGTTGGCAATGTTGGCTTCCAGTGCGTCAATCGAAGCGGGCTTGTCGCTATAGACATTAACCTTAACATAGCCCCACAAAAAATAGTCTAGAGGCGTTAAATCGCACGATCTGGGCGGCCAATTGACTGGTCCCAAGCGTGAAATAAACTGTTCACCGAACTCGCCTCTCAATTTGTCCATTGTTTCGCGTGCTGTGTGGCATGTTTCAGCGTCTTGTTAAAACCACATGTCATGCAAGTCAAGCTCTTCCATTTTGGGCAAAAAAAAGTTTGTTATCATCGCACGGTAGCGCTCACCATTCACAGTAACGTTGTGATTCGCATCATCTTTGAAGAAATACGGCCCAATGATGCCGCCAGCCCATAATCCGCACCAAACGGTTGTTTTTTGTGGATGCATTGGTAGCTCTTGCAATGCTTCTGGCTGCTCTTTACTCCAAATACGGCAGTTTTGCTTGTTCACGTATCCATTCAACCAGAAATGAGCCTCGTCGCTGAACACAATTCTTCGATAAAAGAGTGGATCTTCATCTAACTTTTCAAGAGCCCATTCACCAAAAATTTGGTGTTGTGGTAGGCCGTTTGGCTTCAATTTTTGCACCAGCTGTATCTTATAAGGCTTCACACCCAAATCCTTCCGCAAAATTTTCCACGTAGTGGAGTAACAGAGGCCCAATTGCTGCGAACGGCGCCGAATCGATAATTCACGGTCATCACCAACACTGGCCGATACAGCTGCGATATTTTCTTCAGTTCGCACTCTACGTAAGCGTGTTGGTGGTTTAATGTCCAACAATGTTAATTTGGTGCGAAATTTTTTTACAATAGCCCGAATAGAAGCCTCAGTAGGTCGATTAAACTGACCATAAAATGGAAGAAGCGCGCGATGAACTTTCTTAACAGAGCACGCATTTTGGTAATGGTCCTCCTTTCATTACAAAGCTCGTCTGTCTCCAACAGATGAGTGGCCAGATTGAACACATTGTCGCCTATATGGTTCTCTTTTCATTACAAAACCTAAACAAATGAGAATAAAGCGTGCATATATCTTTGAAGACAATGCCGTCTGGGACGATTTTGCCAACTGGGTATGCGCGTAATATCTATGCAACCATAACGTCTACTAAACAATTTCACACTTTCGTTTCGTTTTTGTTTACGAAAAAGAAATAAAAATTATAATTGATGACAACAATACAAATGACAAGAAAACAAATGGAATTATGTACCATAAACGATATCAGGGTAGAAAAATCAAAAGAAATCAATTCAAACAAAAAATAGAAACAAAATTATAAAAATAAATCTTTAAATGTTGGCTGCTACGAGTACAACATCATAAAACTGATTGAAACAAATTAATGATAATAAAACAGTTAAATGAAATGAATTGATTAGAATTGAATGGAGACGAATGGTTGAGAAAAATTCAAGTGACAAATAAGTGGGTGTTTGTATAACAAACTTCGTTCGATACCAAACAACAACTTGTGGTGATTATAAATTAATTGAAATTAATTGTTAGCCGTTAATTTATTTGAGTAATATGTACGAGTTTGTATGTTTAAATAGCAAACCTGGCACATACATAGTTGCCAGTAACTTTACGAAGCTTTTAAAGAATCTCCAGTGTCTGAATTCAACTCGGTTGCATTTGAAAATGATACACATATGCAAATTTTCTTATACTATGTATGTAATGCTATACATACATACAGTGATCCATGCTCAGAGTTTTGGGTAATTACGCGGAAAACACATTAATAATAATTTCTCTGCGTTAATTACCTCATTGAGGATATTATACGAATTCGTTTAACTATATTGGAGGTAATTAGGCGGATTAGCTAAAAGTATTTAAAAATAATAGCAAAAATTTAATTTAACTAATATTTTATTTAGATTTCTTATAAAAAAGAAAAAACAATTATTATCGCATAAAGCGGGAAGAGCACTGAAATGAATTTATCTCTTTTAATTACCTCATAAAGCATATGCTCGTACATACGTGTATATGCTTCTATACATTTTGTTAAAATAGAAGAAAAAAGCACGTTTTGCTCTGCAGCAAATTTTTAGAGACAAAATTTTTCTCTGAAAAGGGGAAAAATATTATGCAAATAAGATTTTTTTCCAGTAGCACGTGGTCAAATTAATGCAAATACATAGAGAAAAACATTTTTTAAAATAATGCAAAAAAGCACGTTTTGTTTTGCGACTCTTTATATGTAAAATAGTATCTTAACAAAAAATCACTTTAAAGTGCAATTAAAACAAATATTTTATAATAATTACAGTTCGGTTAAATTGAAATAATGATAAGAAACCTTATTAGAATCGAGATTGTGATTTAAATCACGACAATGTATCGACAAAGCCGTCTTCTGTGACGAATTAATATTTCTATACATCTGATCAGACTCATGTCCTGCTATTCTAGTCTTCAATTTATTTTTTGTTGTTCCTACATAAACTTTATCACATCATTACCATCATAAGGTATTTTCTAATTTATTCAATCTATCGTTTGTTTTACTAAATAATCCACCCACTGTTTTATAAATCCTAGGTGCAATTTTATACTTTCGTTTATCAAATATACTAGTCCTTTGTAACCTTTCAGACAATCCAGGATGCTTATTCTGAATTGCGATGCGAAAGTCATTGCGATGCGCAAATGAATTGCGATGCGAAAGATATTTGGTATTCTGTAAGTCTTTCGCATTCGCAAATAATTTCAAAATGTGGCAATACTCTTCCAAAGTAAACAAATAAACGTCAAATTTATTTCCTATTTGAAAGTTTTGCAAATAGAAATTGTTTGTTTACAAAAAATAAAAAAAAGTTTAATTAAAAAAATTTGAGTTATTTTAAAAAATGGACTGTGTTGCACTATGGTTTGATGACGAAGATGGAAGAAATGAGAAAAATGAAGGAATAGACAGAAGATTGCTTAGAAGCAAATCCGACATTAAAAGTTTGAGTGAAAAAAGGTAATTTAATTTGAAACTGGCAAAAAATGTTTAATGAGGTCTGCAAAATATTTATTTTTCAGCTTCATAAAAAAACTTTAGGTTGAATAAAGATGCATTTATGTATGTGTTAAATAACATTAGCTTGAAGTGCATGGCAGCGAAATCAAGTGCGATTCCGCCCATTATTAAATTAACAGCTGCTTTAAAATTTCTGGGTCAAGGTGGCCATCCTGCAATATCTCTTATTACTTGCATTTAGTTCTTCGGCTAATGTATCCCACAAAGCACTTGCTGTCTATCGAGCATTTGATGTTTTCAAGTGGCCTTTCGCCAAATGACAGTTTTTTCATGAATTCCACCATTACTTCGAATTGTTGTGTCTTAGTAGTCTTCTTGTTAGTTTCCCCAAGTGAAATATTATTAAAAGCAATTAATCTATTAGCTATCGCAACGAATTATTATTTCATTTAATAATTTATTGTCATTTTAACAAATAAAATAAATGAATGAACAAACAGTAATATAATACTTACATTTTCGTACTTTGCTAATGCTGTTTTGCTACCGAATAAATTTTGCAAGTTTGACATTTATTTTCGCAATTAAGAATGCCGAATTGCCACCTTTTCGCATTTCAAATGCGAATAAAGAAGTACTATGCGAATATCGCAATAGAGAATAGCAACTCTTCGCATATATGTATTTTCGAGTAGCATTACCATTCGCATCGCAATTCAGAATCTAATCTATTACTACTATCACACTATCTAATGGATGTTAGTATGGAAGCAAAAGTATATAAATCGTTAGCTTATGTACCTGAATTGTCTGAAAGGTTACAAAGGACTAGTATATTTGATAAAGGAAAGTATAAAATTGCACTTAGGATTTATAAAACGAAATATTGAATAAATTAATTAAAAAAGCAAAACTGGACCTCAATCTTAATCAACATTTCATTTTATAAAACAAAGGTCAAGTAATTAGAATCAAGATAATTATAGTTCGGTATAATATTCTGCAATTATTGATAAGTATTGTTATTTTTTCTATTTCTTTTATTAATATATTATCGAGAAATACGAGAACGGTGATTTTTTTGATCGTAGAAAGCAATTACGAAAGTTGCGCGTCATCCATTCATTAGATTATAATTCAACCCTGTGTAAATAGCAACACAGAGTTCACAGATGCCAAATCAGCTTCTTGATTTCCCTTTCCTTCCACGCCATTTGCTTCTCTATTGGTGGCTGATGCTTATCAGAAGGTTCCTATATTTATAAAATAACCCCAAAAATTCCATAACCTTTCCGCTTTTATGGGAATTTTTTTTCTGTAATTTAGTTTAGTTCTCATTTAGCAATGAATATAAATACGAGTATGCTATATTTGTGACTAAGCCAAATCCATTTAAACGAATACTACAAGTTCTTTTCTCCAACTAGCCAGATATTAAACAACGCCAAGAGAGTCATCTTCTCATTTGTGCGCAGTTTATCAATTAAATGTGATCTGGAAATTTGAACAAAATCTTCGAATATGCCACACATTTTAGACAATTTTTGCACTTGTTCACTTTTGTTATCAAATACTTTCAATGTTGTTTTGGTTTTCCCAAACTAAAAGCGTCCGGCCTACACAGAACACGAGTCTTTCAAAACAATTTGAAACTTTACACTGTTTGATGGGTTGGATTAAAAAGCTAAAACACTTGTAGCATTAAGGAAATGCTTATACAACAATTCATACACAATCTTTTTTTTTTTTTTTTTGTCTCTTTGCATTATTTGTTGTTAAGTTTGTCTAAGAAATTTGTTCCCAGGCCAAAATAGATTTTTGGCAAGAGAAGAAATAAGAAAAAAAAGAATAAAAATTAATAGCATGAAATGACAGAGAATGTAATTTTATGATATTAATGCCAAATTACCTAAAAATGCATTAAGGCGCGCATTAATATGTGCTGTAGATATGCTCGTAAATATTTTGAAAAATTCAACAAAAAAAAAAGTGCCAACATTGTGGAGGTTTGCATTCAAACAGCTTTTTGATGATGCTGTTGATGATGCTCGTACGCATGCGTGGTAGATCTGCGCTGGCATTGTTTACAAGCGCAAACAGTGATGCGTACAAAATGTGATTTCATCCACAAACGAAAACTAAATTGTGTAAATTTTTATTAGTTTTGTAAAATGTTTGTGTAGGGTTGCCAAAATTGATTAAAATTTATATACGAGTATGGTTTTCTAGTAAATTTAGTTTCGAGTTTTGTGTCTCATACTTCATTTTGCTCTAGAGATTGTTGGTAAGTACATACTTTCTGATATATGTCTTGTCATAGTAATAAGATAAATGGGTTTTTTATGGAAGTATTGGTCGTTAAGTTGGCAACATTTTTTAACTTTAAGCCCGCGATCATTTTGCCAGTTTTTAAGTGGTTTATATTTAGTTTTGTTTGACTATCAACATGCATAGACTGACACCTGAAACACGCTTCCAAATTGGCCCAAAACGCGATTGATACTGATTTTCGTAAGCGAATTTTGTTTAGTAATGAAGCATAATTTTGTTTAAATGGACACGTCAATAAACTAAATTGTCGCATTTGGAGTGATGCTAGCCCTCAAGTGTAAGTCGAGACACCGTCATATGTCATATAGAAGAATGCAGCAATGTGAAAACTGACATAAATATAAGTGATAAAAGTCATCAGAAAATCTCGTCGTATATTGAGTATCATTAATGCTATAACTGTGATGACATCAATTCAATAATACATTTTATTAATAACTAGCTGACCAACCCGACTTTGGGGTGGTCGGCCCACCCCAATTTTTAAAAGTATATGTAATGAATCACAATCTGTGAAAAGAAAAATTTTCATTGATTTTATGGTACGTACTTTTGGTTGTTCGAAGACAATGTGTAGATTTGACGTTTCACTAACACTTGAGCCTGCCATCTTTTATCCATAACAAATTTTTGTCTGATAAGTTGTACCGACCATCATGTCATTCCTACCAAATTTAGATACATTTTAGCTTTAACCGTTCTCAAGATATTCAAAAATCAATATTTACTTTGTATGGGACCTAGCACGCCCACTTTCACAACCTCATCCATTTTTTATCTGATAATTTACATCGACCATCCTGTTATTCGTATCAAGTTTAGAAGCTTTAACTTTAACCGTTCCAAGTTATACGGAAACCAATATTTACTTTGTGTGGGAGGTACCATGCCCACTTTCCCGATCTCAAGCCGCTTTATGTCTGATAATTTATATCGACTATTATGCCATTCGTACCAAATTTATGAACTTTAGCTTTACCCGTTACCAAGATATACCAAAACCAATATTTACTTTATATGGGACGTACCATGCCCACTTTTCCGATCTCACCCGCCCACTTTTCTGATATCAACTATCATGTCATTTGTACCAAATGAAATTTTATCTTTAACCGTTCGCAAGATATATAAAAGTCAATATTTAGTGTGTATGTCAGGTACCATGTCCACTTTTCCAACTCCACCCACTTTTTGTGTAATAATTTATAACGACCACATTGTCATTCCTGCTAAACTTAAAAACTTTAGCTTCAACTGTTCTCTAAATATACAAATATCTATATTTATTTTGTAGGGCAGGTGCCACGTCCTTTTATCCGCTACCGCCTCCTTTTCCACCGATGGTTTAATTTGGCTTTTAAGTAATCTGGTTCAAATCAGAAAATCTTATTTTTACCGTATTTAAGATATGCAAATCAATATTTATTTTGTATGAGTGTGGCAATTTTGTAAACAATTTGCTCTTACAAACCATATTCTGAAAGTTTTAAGCACCGACCTCAGCGGCACACCTCCATTCCATGGTTCAAATTTTCAAAGAGAATCTATGTGATTAACTTGCCGAACTATCTCATCATTTAGCTCGTGAACTGTCGCTGCCTTATTGACGTATAACTTTTCTTTCAAATAGCCCCAAAGAAAAAAGTCCAATGGTGTCAAACCACATGATTTTGGCGGCCAATTGACATCGCCACCACGTGAAATAACGCGGCCATTGACTTCACATGTATAATATTGATAAAAATTACGAAATGTTGTTAAAATTTTGTGTTTCTTTTGCTTTAAAATACAACAAAGTTTATGTGTTTTTTCAGAATTATGTATGTTGTAAACAATATTTGAAAAATTTACGGAGCGGAAACAAAACTGGTCAGTTCCTATTCCAGTCCTGTTTTAACTGACCCCACACATTTGCCTCTCTCTTACCACTAACTGGTAAAGCTGCCTTGAAGGATGTTTTGTTACTTATGATTTTCTACCTACAAAGATTTATAAATAAGTAATAAGTCTAAGCTTTGCTGCCTTTCGGAGTATCTTACAGAACCTAATATCTATATCCAGGCAACACATCGAGACCTGACTGGACCCAAGTGGGCTGGCTTTAGCTGGCAGCCTGTCAAAAGTAACCTAACCTAATATCTATCCCTGTTTCAGTTTATTACTTTCAAACCCTTATCACGGTATTCTTTTACGCCATATAACAGCAAGCAGTCAAGAACTTTTGCCTGAGTTGTTCAAACTTCATTTGCTTTCAAAATAATTCCTCTTTCGCATTCAACCATAAGCACAAAAAGCACTAATTAATAGATTTAAGCCTTCCAAATTCTTGCATACAAGACATTTTTCTTTCTAAAAAATTTCGCTCAAACTTGGCAATCTTTTAAGTGCCAGCATCTCAATACTCCAGGGGAATTGAGTAGAAGGCAATAAAACATAAAATACAATTTGCTAGAATGCACTTTATTGCATTTTAATTAGTGTAATATCAATTTGTACTTTAAGAGTGATGAAGGAAGGTACAAACACAATATTCATTTGAACCTTTAAATGGGAAATGCTTGGCAACACAGCAACAGCCAAAGAAATCATCAACAACAATATCACAAACGTCAAACAACGGCTGGAAACTTGACGGGCCACAAGATAAGAGTCAAGACGGAGAAAGAAGCTTCATAAGGAAGAAAAGGGTAATAAAATGTATGATTTTTGTATTTAAACTTTCATGGTCAGGAAATACTACGAGTAACGTACTCGCTCATACTAGCAGACAAAGAAAAACATTTTGTGTGATGAACTTTTAAATACGACAATGTCTTTTTGTCTAAATTTTATCATACTACAAGTAAGTTGATAAAGGCATTTTTAGATTTTTGTTATTTTGTGTTGATAAATTTTGGTTAAATTTGTCTTGTGCTGCAATAGCCACAAGGTCGGTTTTGGAATGGCTTTATTCGGTGTAATATTTCTAAATTAAATAAGCTGCTTACACGAATGCAATATACTTGAGCCCTTGTGGATGTACAGGGTGGCGCAGAACCACCTTCATAGTTTGAATGTCTAATAATTTTCTTATGTCATTGTTAATTATTATTGTCTTATACAGTACACTAGTGGCGAATATTTTTGGTTTAGGTATGGGAAATTATATCCCAGAAGTGGTGGCCATTTTCTGCTTCATACATTTGTGTTCTTTCCAACACAATTTCCTTTAACTTTACGTAAAAGTTTCAGTGTTATAGCTTTTGTTGTGAGTTATTAAACAATCTGCCTGGCCCACGATGTCATTTCGTTAACGTTCGCTAATGTTTTGTATTAAAGATAAGTGACTTACGAGTTTAGTCAACTATTATACAACTAATGGATATATCGGAGGTAGACAAGGCAAATGATACAAGAACAAGGAAAAATAAAGTTTATAAAAGGCACCTAAAAATTATGACGAACGTTTACGAAACGACATCGTGAGCCAGGCAGAATATCAACATGCGGAAATAAATCAACCAATTAGGTCAACACCACAATTGGTTGATGTTGCAAAATGAGCAATAAGAAGAGCTGCGAAATAGCTATGTCGCAACAATATCTAAACGCTGACCAACAAAGTTATAGCTGCTGACAGCAGGGTATACTGGCAAAACAGCAACAACAATTACAACAGCAACAGCAAAATAAATGTATGAAAAGAAAACATATGTGTATATAAGTAGAAGTAAGTGAGTTAAAGTCAATAAACAATCAACAATATGATTTATAACTATAAACCCCTCTTGATTTTTATTTAATAAAATAATAATAAGTATTTGCTGCGATTCCTATGGGACCCTCCAGGAAATACTATAACACTTTGCTTGCTTATTCGCATATATCATTTTTTTTAAATAACCCCAAAGAAAAACCTCTGACGATGTCAAATCTGGTGAAAGTAGACGTCAAAGAAGTCCCGTAACAGAGTCCATAACTGTGGATGGTTTTCTATAGCTGGCCTTGGAAAGTTGTCCGACGTGGTTCGATACTTAGCAGCACCAACGGTAACCATATGCATTTGCAAAGATATATGTTGCAATGACCCTTTCCGACAATACACCGCACCAAACATTACTTTTAACTGGGTGTAGTAGAATCCAAGTCTAGCTCGACTTGGATTCTCCGAAGCCCATATTCTGCAATATTGTTTGCTTACAAAACCATTCCATTGCATATTGGGCTCCATCGCTCACTGTCAAATTATGAATTCAATTGCGATCTTCTTCTGTTTTTTGTAGGAATGAAATGGCATAATGAAAACGCTGTTCGTGGTTCGGCTTTGATTCCAAAACAAACTGAACCTTTTACGGGAACATGTGCAGTGTGGCTAAAATCCCCAGAACGGGCGTCCGCAAAAGCCGCAGTCGTACCCAACGTCTTCCTATTGATGTTTCAGGATAATACTGTACACTATTTGCAACACGTTGGATAGTTTCTTCCGTGTGGACAGTACATAGTCCTCCAGTACATAGAAGGTGCCTTACTGTACCATGTTGTCGAAAATATGCCATCAGGCGATTTATTATAGGTGCTGAAGGCCCAGAAATCACATTAAAAAAACGGTCATTAGCACCTTGTTTAAAAACAAGTGACCTTTTATTTTCAAAATATAATCCAACAATTTCCTATCGCCTGTTTTATTGTGTAGTATTCCATGTTAAATTCCCTAAGTCCTCTTCACAAAGCTCTGAAATAAAAATATAAATAAACTAAACAAGTTATTGAGCATTCAAACCATAAAGGTAGTTTTACACCACCTTGTACTGGAGCTTTTAAGAGTTTAGTATGAGAAGCCTTTTTCGAAAGCAATTCGAAACCACTGAACTCTATTACACGAGTATACTGTATTAATGTTTACGAGACTTTTTAAGTATTTAGTGTGAGAAGCCTTTTTCGAAAGCAATTCGAAACAAAAAACCGTTATTATATACTGTATTAACGGTTTTATTACGGCTTAATAGTTGTAAGTAAGGCTCGGATTTCTATTTACATGTGAATATGTGTTGTTGTCAATTTGCCTATAACATAAACATAACACTTCTACGAATCGAGAGATTTTCAATAAAACATCATAAAATTTTAGTGCATATATTTTTATAGTTTTGCTACAAATACATATTTTTGCATAAACTGCGTTGTTATGACATTGCCAACTTATTTCTTCTTTAAGCAGGTCGAGACATTTTTGGAATAAAAGTATTTTTTAAGCCGATAATGATCGAGGATAGCGACTATGTACTTTTTACAAAAATGCTGGGTTCACAGAAATACAGTCCTGATGAACCTTTAGAATCCCACTGGGGCTAGCGAGGGCGGTTGATTCTAAAACGTTAAAAACTAATATTTTGTACGGGTGCCCTCTTAAGGCAGGAGGGATAAATATTAGTGAGTGTCAGTCTTACATTTTACCCCCCTAGGAGCGACTCGGATACATATTTCAAGCTTCTTGTGGATTTGTAGTTGTTTTTCCCTACCTTTGACCCCGATGCGAAGCCATTTACTACCATTTCACCATTCTAGTTTTTTGGCTCATGCAGTTTTTTTTTACCAAACCCTATAAAAAAAGAGGTTCTAGCGAATCCAAATCCAACAATCATGCCCTAAATCGCCTCTAATGTACTTACTTACATATAGAAACGTTTTCTCCAGCAAAGTATGTATTAGAAAACTTGTTAAGCAGGCGAAACCTTTTGAAGGTTTCCCCTTCATAAGAAAACTTAAGCCTTCTTTTGAAACTCACATGTTCTTTAACAACTTTGGTGGTCGTCATGTAACTGTTCGCAGTGCAGTGGTCCATTCTCAAATGCCTCACAGTCTAGTTTAATAATAATAATTTTTTCTTCCTGCATCATTTATGAAAATGACTTTGAGCTTTTGTTGTGAATTGTGCTTGAGGGCGGCGGTGGGTCTTCTCTTCATCAAATGAATTTAATGAACAAAATGTTTTCTGTTGCTTAAATGTTTATAAACATTAATAAAAAAAAAAGAAGTGACGGCAATAACTGTGTTAGTCAAAATATATTTTGTGCGCATGTGTAAGTGCTTAAATATAAAAATGCAATTATTCATTTTCGAATCGCATCCAGGTGCTGGCAAAACTTTGGCAAATTCTATTGCATTGTATTTAACGAAAAAAAAAAACTGGCTTACAAATGAATACGGTCTTAAGAAATTTGGTCATCCAAGCAACTCATTTTGCTCATTTTTCTAAAAGCTTCCAGTCATATTTTTTTTATTTTATTTTATTTTTTTTTTAAGATTGCAACTTGCTGCTACAGAAGCTGGGCTGCGGCACGAGTATATAAATTAATTGAATTTGGCGAGCGTGTATTAGAAATGAATATGAAAACTAAATATTTTAGCAAAATAATAGATTTTGCAAAAGCTTCTGGTCTTTATTAAGACTTCTTTTGCTTTAATAAAAAAAAAACTTGCTTTTTATTAAGATGTCTTGTGGCATTTGGAATGTTTGAACATAAAAGAGTTGTAAGTTTAGTGATTGTTATAAATACAATAATATGTTGTAATTTTTAGTAGCTAAAGCTTTCATATTACTTTGAGGCAAACATCTTAGTTAAAACTATTAAAACTACAGGGTCCTGCTATATGAGCTGTCTAACTTTGACGATTGATAGTATTCATATTATTGAAGATACACCTATTAAAATGGTCGTCATATATTTAGTCCGCTTTGCTATAAATAGACGGATATAACAACGTGCCACAACACAATAACGTGATAAAACTGTTTTGCGTAATTTAACTGCTTTACCTTAATAATAACGTATTCGCAGAGTGGTAACTAAGTTCAAGCTCATTGCTTCAGTAGATAAGAAAACAACATCAACGTTGTTTGTGGGATTCAGTCAGGGGCCAAATCACCGATATCGAGCAAAACTGATCGGAATTCTTCATTTTGGTACCATGGCATACGATATCGAATAAATTGTGTTGTAATAATATAAAAAAAATTACGCATTTTTTTTTTGTGTTTCTAGCTTTTAGAAAACATGTGGTGTGATCCGATACGCATCGTTTGTCATAATCTTCATGTATCGTAATGTTATTTTTCGATATCGTATGCGGTGATTAGACCCCAGTTCTTTATTGAATACAAAAACTCGGCCCTACATAGACCATACCTTGACTAATATTGCATCCTAATTTGAGTATGCGCAGTTACAAGTGACCTTAGATAGCGACAAAAGTTCAGTGAAAAGACTCTGCAGCAGTTGAAATCTGACAATCATTTTATTCCAGAAATCATATTCAGATCCATCAGCTGTATGAGAAGCTTATAAAACGTTGGACATTTGAACAAAGTTTTAATATAATTTATGTACATTGTGTTCCCGCCTGTCTTTCTCAAAGGAACTTTTTAAAAGGTTGGTCTAAGACCTGTCATATATTATTACGAAGCACACACACACACACATGTGTATAATTAGATTAGTATAAGTATAATATGAAAATAGCAGCACTTAAATCAAATATCCATTAGTAAAGAGATTGTGTGGAAAACCAAAATGAACTTCAAATCCATTTCTTTTGTCAAGTTTAAATAATGAAGCAATAAAATAGCCTCTTCATTGTTAAACAATCTTGAAGTACAAGTGCAGAACCTTAAGAGAATAATAGACATATTTTTTCTACACTGTGGTTTTTCTTATTTCATTTCATTATTCTTTTTTTTTTTTTTTTTTTTTGTTTTTTTTTCTGCGCCAAAATTAATACAAAAATAGAAAAGGAAAATTAATATAACGCTAGTAAAAACTTTAAAGTCAATATCATTGTGTCTACTCTTTATCTTTTCAGTGTACTCGTAGTCACTGTGATAATCTAGTCACTCAGTGCTTTAAAACAAAACGAATTCGTTATATTTGAAATTAGCTAAAGGGTCTGCACAACTGTTTTTGTTTTCTAGTTTATAGGCAGGAGTCTTTATTAAATTAATCAAACAGATAAATTTGTCAGAAAATGATTTTTTTTAAATAAAAAGTGTTTGAGTAAAAATAGTTGCTGATCGACCAAAAATATTTAGGTGCTTGTGTTTATAGAACACAAACGAGCAACTAGAAAATTTGTATGAAAGTTACTCAATTTTTTGAGTAATTTTTCTACAAATTGTTTAGACAGCTTACTCGTCCGTTTTATAAAAAAAAAAATAATAATTAAACAAAAAAAAAAATTGGGTTATATTTATTAAAAAATAAAAAATATATCAAATGAATTTTAACAAAATTTCGTAAAGAATTTTTGAAATAAAACTCATTTCAAATTCAGTTTTAAATTTTATGAATATGCCCCATTGTGTAGGAAAATTAAAATTTCTTTGTAAGTACTAGGGTGATTGAACGATTATTATTCTACCGGGCTTTAGCGGTGGTTTTGCTATTATTAAAACCGGGTTTTTTTCGAATATCGGACGACACTGTGACAGATTCTGACAGTGAAGTAACCAATTCTATTAATTGTATGCAAAAATCCAATAGCTCTCTTTAACTTAGTCGTGCAGCTCTTAAACCTCCTTTTATTACAACAACTGCATTTATGTTAATTAAAAAAAATCGGTGTAGACTTTATGTCGGGTATATATGGAGCGATATCAGAAATTTTCATTTTCTGTATTTTAGTAACCTCCTTTTATAATCAGAACTGCTTTTAAGCAAAAAAAAAAACATTGTTTCATGAAAAAACCGGTTTACACTATATCTCGGGTATATATGGACCGATATCGGAAATTTTCATTTTCTGTATTTTAGTAACCTTCAAAACTGTCTTAAACAAAAAAAAATTTTCATGGAAAATCCGGTTGGGACTATATCTCGGTAATATATGGGTCAATATCGGAAATTTTCGTTTTCTGTATTTTAGAAACCTTCTTTTATAATCAGAATTGCTTTTAAGCAAAACAAAAAATTTTTTTTTTATTGCAAATCGGTTTAGACTATATCTTGGGTATATATGGATCAATATCGGACATTTTAGTTTTATGTATTTTGTAACCTCCTTTTATAATCAGAACTGCTTTTAATAAAGAAAAACAATTTATTCATGAATAGGTCGGTTTAGACTATATCTCGGGTATATATGAAGCGATATCGGAAGTTTTCGTTTTCTGTATTTTAGTAAGCTCCTTTTATAATCAGAACTGCTTTTAAGGAAAACAAAAATTGTTTACTAAAAAAATCGGTTAAAACTATATCTCTGGCATATATGAACCAAGACTATATCTCTGTCACATATGAACCGATATCAGAAATTTTCATTTTCTGTATTTTAGTAACCTCCTTATATTACCAGAATTGTTTTTAAGCAAAAAAAAATTGCATTTTCATGAAAAAATTGGTTTGGATATATCTTGGGTATATATGGACCAAGATGGGAAATTTTTTGGGCTTTTAATCGCCAGTCAAATAATTGTATCAAGTTGAAAGCAAAACAAACAATTTTTATTTTAAATTTTCATACAAAATTACAAAAAAAAATTGGTTTTTTTTTTGCATCTTGGATATATCTCAACTATATGTGAACCGATTTTACTGAATTTCAATAGCAAACCCTGAATCGTTAAGGTAATAGAATGTTGAAAGAAAAACTTCTCTACATCTTGTGGTTTTCTCAGAAACAGTATTTCAACAACGAACAGACGGTCACAGCTTAATCGGCTTTTCTATCAATTCTGATTCAGAATTTATATACTATAAAGGGTCGGAAATTAAAATTGTAGAAAATACAAGCGGAATCACAAACTTATATATATCCTTAACATTTTTGTGAAGGGTATAAAAATCAACAATGATCATATATAGAAATCACAGAAGAATTTGAAAAAAAAACACCAAATTCTGACAAGAAAACGTTTTCCTGCCTCATTTTGTGTGTTTCTTCTTCTACTGATTCACTCTGTAAAATTTTCCCTGCAATGAAAAACTGTAAACCTGAACAACACAAGCGTTTTGACAAACTTCATCACATTTGCGCTAAATAGCAGCATTATAAATTTCATGCAAACATGCCTTAAATATTTGTGCAAACAAGTAAACACCCCCATAAACAATGCAAATTCTTTGTAAAAAAGTAAAATTTTGGTATGTTCGCCAAGCAGTTTATGCAGTCCCTCTGCAAAATTTTTCCTGCATTGAAAAATTTTAAAGCTGAACAACATAAGCGGTTTGACAAATTTCAACATGTTTGCGCTAAATAAAAACATTTTACGTGTGATGAAAACATGCCTCAAATATTTGTGCAAACAAGCAAATACCCCCATAAATAACGCAAAATCTTTGTAAAAAAAAATTTTTGGTATGTTCGGCAAGCAGTTTATGCAGTCCCTCTGCAAAATTTTCCTGCAATGAAAAATTTTAAAGCTGAACAACACAAGCGGTTAGACAAATTTCAACATGTTTGCGCTAAATAAAAACATTTCAAGTGTGATGAAAACATGCCTCAAATATTTGTACAAACAAGTAAATACCCCCATAAACAACGCAAAATCTTTGTAAAAAAGTAAAATCTTGGTATGTTTACCACGCAGTTTATACAATCTCTCTGCACAATATTCCCTGCATTGAAAAATTTTAAAGCTGAACAACACAAGCGGCTTAACAAACTTCCACATGTTTGCGCTAAATAAAAATATTTTAAGTTTTATATAAACATGCCTCAAATATTTGTGCAAACAAGCAAATGCCTTCATAAACAACGCAAAATCTTTGTAAAAAAGTAAAATTTTAGTATGTTCGTCAAGAAGTTTGTGCAGTTTATTGGGCCCTGTAGTACCTTTAAAAATATATTCTAATGCTTAATTTTAAAATTTTTCAAGAAAGAATTGAGAATTGAAAAGAAAATTGTTCTAATCATACCTTTCTTTTTACTCTTATGTTCATGTATAAATAAAATTTAAAAGTTTTCGAAGTGTCAAAACGTTTGCCATATTTTTAGGGAAATATATTACAAAACATGTTCTTGGTAATAACAAAAATGATGTTATTAAATTTTACTATATTATTAATACTTTTTATTTTTTTGAGTGTATACAAAATAGATAACTTTAGAAAAACTTTAAAGAGGCGTGATGGCAAAAGCAGCTTTATCTATATGACCGTAGTCAACAATTTTTGTATATTGTAATTATTTTGAAAATTTTATCTCGACCACATTTGGTTGGCCACCTCCTTTATTACACATTACAATTGAAACTATTTAAAAACGAAACAAAAGCAATTCGATTCAATTGAAATGTATTGAAATGTTTTATTGTGGCAATAAATCTAGCGCGTGTCAAATAGTTTTGTGGCGTGTAAATACTTAGAATGTAATCAAATGAAAAATGCACAACAACGCCAAATTTAATCCACCAGACTCGTGCCACAGCCATAACAATTTTTCTTGCAAATTTTGTGGTGGCAAAGACTAATAAAAAAAATATATATAAAAAAAACAGCCAAATTATTTTCTATTGATTTAACGAAGATAAAATGCAGTTTTATTTAACAAATACATAAATGCTTAAACACTCATTTGAAAATTATTTATGTTTTAAATATGAAAATTTTTGCCACAAACGAAACACCTACAAAAAGGTGCGAGTGGAGGAGTTTGACTGTTTTGTATGTCTGTGACAAAAGTTGTCACATAAAAGACATTTTAATGGCACCAGCATCAGCATAAATCTTCTAATAAACGGCATGCAACTTTTTACGAGTTGTAGACTCGATGTTGGTTGGTAAAGGTTTACTTGTTTCTAGCTGGTAAAGCGTTGACAAATTACACATTTAACTTAATTTCATAGATAAATACCTTCCATCTTTACAGAAAATAGAAAAAAATTGGCCAAAGTTTTTTTTTTTTTGCTGCAATATGTAAACAGTTGCAAATGCAACAAACTGCAGCAACAAACACATGTCCCCATAAAGATAAACAAACTGACAGAGAGCTCATTCAGTTTGTTGGCTGGTGTTGATGTGCTGCATGAATAGACGATGACTTTATTTTATGAGACGATCCGCAATTGTTTATGGTACTGCAGTGTGTTTGTTGCTTATAGACTGCAGTCGTCATACGTAATAAACACCCACAATTTGCGTTTCATTTATTTCTTTTTTTTTCTTTTTGTCGTTTCACATTCTCTAGCTGTCGTATTGTTGCTATTTGCAAGCACCAAATTCCCTCATGTTGGGCGATATCCATGCAAACAGTCATAACGTCTGCTGAGTTTAAGAGAAGCTGTACGAATGTGTGTGTGTGTGTGTGTATATGTGTCATTGCATGGTGACATAGTAGAACAAAATTTTAGTCTGGCTGTTGTTTGTTTGACAGTCGTTATTCTTGTTGTAGTTGCAGCTATCGTTTAAATAATTTTGCTGTGACAAGTTAAATTTGCATAATTTGTGCCAAAGTCAAAGTCATACCAATCATCCCAACACCAACACTTAACAGACGATTGTTTTTATTTTACTGTTTATTTAACTTACATTTGAAGGATTAACCCTTTGAGATGTGGCAGTTGGTTTAGAGTCGGCACACGAAGGGAAATTAGTTCGAAGAGAGAGCCATTTTCTGGTTTTACCAGAAATGGCGAAATTTTTTTACAATAGCCCGTAAAGAAGCCTCAGTAGGTCGATTAAACTGACCATAAAATGGAAGAAGCGCGCGATGAACTTTCTTAACAGAGCACGCATTTTGGTAATAAAATTCAATAATTTGCAAGCGTTGTTCGTTTGTAAGACGATTCATGATTAAATTATAGACCAAACTGAAGATGTTTGACAGTGACACAAGATACAAAACGTGCGTGAGCTGTCAAAACTAGTGTTGCCAAAAAGATAATAGCAAAAAAATCACTCGTTATATCACTCTATACGATCTCCCTACTATTTATAACAGCTGTATATGACCGCAAACGGATATAGGTGATATAACGGGTACGGGTTATTCTCTAAATACTGGTCCAGGGTAAGAAATAGAACGAAATCTGTGTAACAATATGCTGTAAAGTTTTCCCTCGGGAACCTAAGCTCTAAATAGATGCAAGAGCCTAGTAAGGATTCTGTAATGAAAGGGCTAGAAAGTTACCAAGTTATAACTAGCTAATGCAATGTATGTAGTAATAGTGGGATTTTCACTGAGACGTTTTTTTGCACTACGACTATTGTGGACATTATATTGCAACAAACCGCACCAACTTGTCCAATAAGAGCATTAGAAAGAATTGTTCATCTTCCGAATATGCATGCAGTAATTTATAAATCCTGCATTCCAATTTTAGATATTTTAGAACCAATTTAGTTCTCTGAAGATATACCAAACACCATTTCTGGACAGTGCGTAATAAGATATAAATACTACCGACTAGAGTCATTTTAAAATTTTCCCATGATTAGTTTTATTCATTTCGTCATCTTGCTTTTGGAGAGGCTTTTGTTAAAGTTGAAGGTTTAAAATAGCCAAGTAAAATTCCCCTCAGCTCTTTGTTTGGCAAAGACGATCTCCATATTACCAGTCTTACTCGTGTCTTGATCTAAGCCCCAGAAAACAGTAGCCTTGTTCTTAATCGGCTGACTATTAGGCCTGTTGTGATATTCCAGTAGTGTACTAAACACAAACGTACCATTGTCGAATGTCTCGAAGTCGGATTAATTGTCAGAGAGTACTCCCCCCGGGGAACAGGTTTTGCCTTGGCGTATTCCTAACTTAGGCACTCTGTTTTTCGGGGAAAAGAGGGGCGCTCTGTTTTTCGGGAAAGTCCCTCGTTTGGTGCGGCAAACAAAACTCTAGGAAACCACATGACTTATGTTGTGTTGGCTTCCGAAACCGTTACCAAGGGTATAAATTGGCAGAACGGGGATCAGCATGACCCCCGGGAAGTTCTGCTTGCGGTTCGACCCGGGCTGATCATGATTGAGGTGCCTACCTTGGCTGAAACCTAAAACGCAGGAAGGGAGTGTTAGTATCCTTGATAATTGTTTTGTGATGGCTTTTTTCGAGGGCTAACAATCTCCCGAGGATCTGTTGCCTATACAACAGATACGTGTACTGTAAGGAACCAGTGGTGATGATTGACGGGTGAGTTAGTTTAAGGGCTGATGCTCTTAATGGGCTTCGGCCTACCAGCTCATTAAGCCTTGTCCTCTATTGATTGCTGGGAAATTGCATACATGAGGGATTAGAAAGCCCGAACTCCTCAACAAGAAGTTGTTCATATGACCGCAATCATATGACAAGAATTGCTACCTGTGTGAGCCTAGCAAGCCACACGGGGGCGGTGGTGAATCGTGAAAAATTCACTCCGTGGAATTGGTCCACCATCAGGTTAGGCCGTCAAGGCAGGTACTGATGTAAATCATTTTCACAGTTGTCAGAGAGTACTTTAATCCTTACTCTTATGACTTCTCTTTTTTGATTGGAACTTTCACAGTTTCCAATATTGCGCACAGTTTTATCTAAAAATCTGTGAAGTTCTAGCTCAAAGTTATTGCCCTGCATGTTGGCTATAGTCAAGAGGAAACATATTAGTCCTATTCACAATATTGGGGACTTGGACTTGCATCATTGCATTTGCTAAATAGTAGAGTATATTTTTACTTTACACTAACAAAATACACTCAAAAATTTCAAAAATGTTTGCAATTCCACAAGATTGTGAATCGAGCTATTATGGTATCGCGGTTACAACAGATTATATAAATTATAATAAAAGTTAAAATGTTAATAACTACTTTCGAACTGCCTTTTAAGCATTTTTTTTTTCATGAAAGGAAGAACTATTGCAATCAGCCCACAAATGAAGAAGTTAAGCTGAAGCAGATCTTAAATTAATAAAACTAAAAGCAGGAAAATATTTTTTTAACCTCAGTTTCTTACTCGAAATCCCCTTTCTAATTCCTGCCTTAATCCAACATTAAAATTGTTAACACATAAGTCCTCCTATTTTTACGCTGGTAATGTTGAATTCCTATGAAACTGGCAGATAATAGGAGCTTGAGCCTTTATTTTAGTTATTGCTAACGGCTGTGAAGGAATCATCAATAGAGAAACTGTACTAATATACTACCGAGATTGCCACCAGTATTACTGATTTACTATACTATACTATACTATACTATACTATACTATACTATACTATACTATACTATACTATACTATACTATACTATACTATACTATACTATACTATACTATACTATACTATACTATACTATACTATACTATACTATACTATACTATACTATACTATACTATACTATACTATACTATACTATACTATACTATACTATACTATACTATACTATACTATACTATACTATACTATACTATACTATACTATACTATACTATACTATACTATACTATACTATACTATACTATACTATACTATACTATACTATACTATACTATACTATACTATACTATACTATACTATACTATACTATACTATACTATACTATACTATACTATACTATACTATACTATACTATACTATACTATACTATACTATACTATACTATACTATACTATACTATACTATACTATACTATACTATACTATACTATACTATACTATACTATACTATACTATACTATACTATACTATACTATACTATACTATACTATACTATACTATACTATACTATACTATACTATACTATACTATACTATACTATACTATACTATACTATACTATACTATACTATACTATACTATACTATACTATACTATATAGAACATATATTTCCCACGTGCCTGTTACTAGGCTAGGTTAGGTAGGCTGGCCGCTGGATACCCCAGAATAATCTAGGTTGTCCAGCTCACTTGGGCCCTGTAGTCGTTCGCTTTGTGATTGCCTGAAAAACTAAAATAGTGGAGTGAAGAGAAGAAGTTGTAGGAAAATGATAGTGAGTGGAAAGGATGGGCGGGGATGGAAAGGAGATGCGGGAACCTTTTAGTGTGCCTGTTACTAAGAATGTACTAGCACCATGAGTTGTGAAAGGTATACATTGGAAACACATATTTACTGTGTGCCCTACTATTCTTTTCAGCAAATAACAACCAGTACATGTTGCGATGTCTGAACAAACTCGAGGCTCTTCTATTTACTGAGAAAAAGTAAATAGTGTGTGTCGACGCCCTGCTGAGAATGTGGTCAAAAAGTCAACAAAATAGTGTCTTGGAGACGCCGGTTTTCAAGTTTCCTTCAGTGTAGTTTTTAGAGTCAATAACACCACCGTTATACAACAATGTTATTTTATTTCCTGATTGTAAATATGTCAAAGTTTATAGCATAATTTTAGGTGGTAAGGACTACATATTTATTTTTTTGTTGTAGCTCTAGTAATTTTAGTGCTACCATTATCTGAAGGACCAGTAGGAAGGGAAATTATATTTAGTTAAGCGACTAGCTTATCAGGCATGAACTAATCTTCCGTATCATACACTTGGCCTCCATACATTTTCACCTTTCTTAATGGGTTAATTACATAATAAAAAAGCATCATCTATCTATCCTTAATATTATTTTTTATTTTTTTTTTAATTTTTTATAATTTTGTTCTGTCATCTATATTATAGCCACCTTCGCTTTTCTTCGTTTCTAATGCCAGACTTTACAAAAAAAAAAAACTCTCTCTGCCGAATACCCAGCCCGGCTGCAATTTATGTTGCATGACAATAATGTCGCGTGTTAGCGTTCATCTTTTTGCCAAAATATACAAAACAGCTAAAGAAAAGAAAATGAAAATTCATAATAAGAATTACAATACACTCGAGTACACAAGTACGAGTATATGAGAGTTCTTAGCAAATCGCTTTATACACAAATTAACTTTCTTAAGTGTTTTTCTTGCAAAAGAAAAGAAAATTAAGAAACATACAAATAAACAAATGAACGAATTTGTCGTCTGCTCTTGAAAAAAGTGATTTTAAGTACAATCAGTACATGACGTCTCTTGTTGGTATGTTGCAAACACATCTGCATAAACCGATGAGAGCGTTGCTGCAGCAGAAGTTTCAAGTTGTGGGCTGTTGTTATTTAACTTATGAATATATATTTTTTCTCGAGTGGTATTCGAGTGTCTGTGAATGTGTTTGCTGTTGCCTGCAGTTGAACAGCTTTGTCTTCTTTGGCATTAAAATGCTGCTTAAAAGGCACTTTCCTCAAAAACATTTAAACATTTGTTGATTTCTTCAGAATTTGTGGGTGCAAATGATAATGAAAATGTTTTACTTGAAATTTGTATAGTGGCTTTAAGTTAAATTTTATTTGTTTACTTTAACGCAAATGATTTCTAAAGAAAGTGTTTACTTTTGGTTGCTCTTGCCATATTTATTTACTTTTTGTTTTTGTTGATTTTTTTTTTAACTCATAAATCTTAAGGTGTTAAGGTTGGTTCTGTTTACAAGTGAACTAAAGCTATTAGTTTGCATTATTTGTTAAAATAATTTGCAACAAAATTTTTGCAAATATTTACTCGTTAATGGATACATTTAAAAAGTTAACTGTTAATTTTTTTGTTTTAGTTAAGTGCTAGAAAGTTCAGTGCAATTTATTAACTTCCCCACACTGAAAAGAAAATTCAATCTATCTTCAATCAATTCCAAGCGGTCGCACAAATTCTTAGAGATCTTGAATCAAGTACAGATTACTTGATTCAAGTACTAAACACTTACTTTTAGTTATATTTAATCCTAAATCCGTACTTGTAAAAGCCGAAAATGAAATTGATTTGAGAAAACATGAGATTGAATCAATCTTCAAATACGATCGAATTCAAAAATTTTAGAGTTCAATTTCAAACCCGTAGTTCGATTAAGAGCGACTATCTCTATTATTGTTCTATTTGCCACTAATATTTATACATGACAGATGAACAGCGAGATTGATTAACGATATAGAGAAGTGGATAAACAGGAAGCATGGTGAGATAAATTAATATATAATACACGGACACGGGTATTTTCTGGGATACCTCCACACAATGGGAAAGACAGGTACATCGATCTGCCTTTATGGAGATGACTGTGTGGACAATGCGGGGCACACATTCTTTAGATGTGACAGGTGGAGGCAGGAAAGACATGCCTCAGAGAAGAATGTTGATGAAATAACACAGGAAAACGTCGTAGAAGTTATGATGGTAAATGAGAGGAAATGGAGTCAAATAGCGATATATATTGAGAAGATCCTACGAAACAAGAAGCAGGATATAGACGTGGGCATGGCACGTGCAATCCGGTAGGAACAAAGGAGGAGCCCCATCCTGAAGCAATGCGAAAGCGGTACTGGGGTGGAGACTAGGCTTAAACGAAAGGGAGAGGTTTTAGTGGTTGGAAGCGGAAACTGTGGGGTCGCAGTATCTGACGATGTGGTAGGTATTTCCTCTCTTGAACCGAAAAAAACTAATCTTTATACTAATCAAAAAATATATACAGCTTGTTTTTGTGTTTCGTCACTGTATATGTACTCGTATATGTCGACATTCTACAGAAGTTATCCTAATCATAAGATATCATATAATCAGTATATAAGAGTTCTCTGTTAAATTTTGTTTCGATCTGGTAACTCCTTCATATAGAAACAGGTGTTCACAAAAGATGCATCCGCAATTTTTTTACAATGCAAAAATTAGAAATGCGTGGTGTCATTAAATATTTACATAAAAAAGGTTTATCGGGACAAGAAACTCATAATGACATGGTGAAGGTGTTAGGTGAAAGTGCTCTTTCATATGCAACATTAAAAAATTGGATTGCTGAATTTAAACGTGGTCGTACAAGCATTGAAGATGAACCACGTAGTTTCAGGAGATTATATTGGAAAATAAAAATATTTTTGAGAAACTAACTATTCTCTCTCATTGATAGGATAAGAAGTTTCCGAACCGCCCTCATATATACCATTATTTTTAATAAATTAATGACAATTCAAAAAGTAAAATGCTCAAATAATATTTCAGTAATAAAACAAAAACAGATTTATTTTCTTAGAGAACATTTTTTCCTAGCTCTCAACAATTTACTCACATGTGTTTAGTTTTTTTGTCTTTGTTTTGGTTCGGTTACTCGGTTTAAGAATTCTGCACTTAATTAAAGAATTTTATATAAAATAAGTTTTAAGACATAACAGCAATGTATTTTTGCTCTCTCCCGTCTTCGGCTTATTTTAAGTACACTTGTGTATGGTTCGTATTTAAATTTTTGAGTGCGACTCGTACTAAAAGCAGGAAAAAATACTGTTTCTTTCTTGCTAATCTTATTGAGCAATAAATATTTTTCTTTTACAAACTCAACTTTCTTAGTCGGAATTGATATTTGATCTCCATGACTGAATTTGTGTTGTAAAAAATCCTTAGTAAGAAAAACTTAAGGAAAAACTTGAACTAAAAAAAAAAAAATGTACAAATGCACAAAAACCAAAACTCCAATTTGGAAACTGAAAAAATTTTTAAATAAATATGTTACACAATTTAAAAATTCAATACACAGAAAAAATTATAGTAAAAAAAAAAATAAAATCAACAAAATTTTTGTCTGAAAAAATAATTTGTGTACATAAATATCAAAAAAATAACCTTGGATATCGTATTTTGTTGTTGTTTAGAAAAATTTTAGTTTTCGATCAATAATTATTTTTACTAAACTTTTGTTTGAATCCACGAATTCCTTTACAGGTCCGCATTCAAACAATTTATTAATTGATTCAACGAATTTCGTTATTGAACACGAAAAAAATTTTTTTCTGTGTAGGCTAAGACCAGTTTTATGGTAGAATCTCAACCATCCCCCATAAAACATTTAGGCTCTTCCTGTTTAGAAATATTAGAACGGCATCAGTATAGCAGGATGTGTAATTAACTTACGTCAACAGCTTCATGCACTGAACTAGTTTACAGTTCACCAGCGCACCACGTGGCTTATAAAGCTCACACAGTTCAAAACTTTGTGTCATATATACGTAGCTTTGAACGATTACTGCAGTTCCATGGTACGTAAAAAGCTCTCGAATTCACAAGGATCTGTGTGTTCCACTAGTAGAAAATGAGTTTTCCAAGTATGCGACAAGGTATATCGGCAAATTGGAACATCGCCTAAACCCTCTTGCGCGCAATATACTTAGCTTTAGCGGTCACACTCGGTTAAGAAGAAGGGTTAAATAGATGATTTCTCCGCTATGATTGGCGCAAAATGAAACTTTTTGTCTAGTAGTGGCTGGAAGAATTGAATTGTTAGTTCACATTGTGAAGATTCCTTATTTTCTATATATATTCATTATTAATTTCGTATGAAACCAAATTGTACCGGAATAGGCAGCAAGCTGTGAACATGTTTCTTTTTTTTCTCTTCTTTACCATTTTCTATGTTTTCTTTACATGCTGATTATAAAATTCTTTTGATTGTACTTCATTACCTTGTGGAAGATGTTGGACTAAACTTTGTTAGCCTGAGCGATGCCGAAGCTATGTACACTGGGCACTGATCAGTTTTAACTAATATAATTTTAACATTTTGAATGCTGTAATAGAGTTTGTTTTGGTCTTTCGTGTTGGTATTGTTCCACAAACACTACTTCCTCTTTCCTCCTCCTAATAACCTATTTTCCTAGTTGCAGTACAATGCACTGCATATGTAGGGTTCATACCCTGAGTATTGGTCCAGGATAAAAAATAAAAGCTAAAAAAAAATATGTTCGTAGCAATATGAACAAAACCTCTCCTTCCCGCGATTTAAGATTAAAGCCACAGGCAGAACGCTTCATCCAAGATGTGGGCACCTCAACTATCATTAGTGCCGGGGTGGTACACAAAACCGAACCCCCGGTAGGTTGTCTCAGCTTTACTGATTAACGTTCTATGGACTAAATAAGCGTGTTGGCTAGCACATGTTGAAGCGCACTGCATATTGTACAATCACAGATGTCATAATCTAATGAGCCGCCTTATGCAACGCAAAGTCCACTGATCTAACTTGGATGTTGTTTACATTCAATTCAGGTGATCGCATTATTATTTAGCCGATAAAGAAATTAAAACCACCTTTATTTTTGGACAGTTTTTCTGAAAACCCCATAATTGGAAAAAATTTTTCAGCGGATGAAACCATTTAAGCTACTTCTTCATTTCGTTTAATCAAATTAAATAATATTCTTTTTCATATAAGAAGTTAAATCTACTGTCACAAATTATCAACTCACCGATTAGTCACTGAACAATATTGCCTTTGATTTAGAAATTTTTTTATTCAATAATCAAATACAGAAATTTATTTAACCGAATTAATATCTAAAAATCCATCCAGCAAATGAATTATTTTACATTAAATAAAAAAAAATGCAATTGTTTCTTTTTGGCAGAAGCTGAAGTTTTTCTTTCTTGAATGTTACAGTTTAATACTTTTGTTTTTGTATCTGAAGGAATTACAATCTTTTTCTTTTCTTTTGTGGACAATCTGGCAGACAGACTTCAATCGAAATGATTTGGCATGTCGCTTCAAACTGGAGCACGAAGAAATAAATGGTGAAATAAGTGAAGGAAGATGAAATGAATGAACTCAATGTATGAATGAATATCAAATGTTCGATATTCAATGTTTTCGAATTATAGTGTTCCTATTTTTCTTTTTTCTTCTTTTTTTTTGTATTTGTTGGAATTATGTTCAATAAGTTGGCTTAAAGTACTGACAAACTGACTGACTTTGTCTCAAAATTGTGTTTTTTCTTGGCCAACGGTTGCAAACATGCAGAAATTTATTGAACTGAACTCATACATCATGGTGTATAAATAATGCATGAGAATGTTGTGTTATTTTTTGGGGGAAGAAACACAAAAAAGGCAGAAAAAAAATATATGAAGTTTCAAATTGTGGTTACAATAGCAACTACAAATAGTTTTGCACAATAATGGTGGGTAAAGGACGAATATTAAGAACTCTTACAACTGAAGTTTGCTAACTTTTTAAATTAAGGAAAGCAATCACAAATTTCTACTAAAGCAAAAAGCTCCCTGAATGAGATATATACAGGGGCGAATTGATATTGAAGCTCGTACTACCTAAGTAGGAAAATAACATTTTTTCTTCAAAAACTATCTATTTCTCAACATGGTGTTCTTTTAGCTCAATACGCTTAGTAAGACGGATTTCCAACTTTTTTAAACCATCTGAATAAAACGATTTTGGGAAACCCTCCAAATACGCGTGAAATTCGGTAATTACTTCTTCGTTTGATTCTTTGGACTGTAAATAATTTTTTCAAGGAAACTTCAATTACTAAATGAAGTCAATGTAATGACAAAATATCATTAATAGAATGGCGCACTAGCATCAGACCAACTATAATTTGGATTCAATTTTATTCATGTGATAGCTCATTAACATCAGAATAATGACACGTAAAGTAAATTTGATGGCGATATATCATCAATACTATGGTATGCTATCATAAACATTAAACTCCGTTTCAATTTAATGCTTTCAAAAATATGTTCAAACACGTAATTTTATATTCTACCATCTTCAAGAAATCAATGAGAATTACAAATGTTCTAATAATACTTTTGATGACTTCCTGCCATCAATACAATGTCCGTGTGGCGTATTATCATATATTAATTGTGAGTATGCTGTGTGAGGAAATATTCTCTTTCGTTGCTTCGTAGCTCTTCTTTTTATTTTACTTTCTACGCTGTCATTATATATATGTAACTAACGTCACATATGATCACTAAATATCATTAATATGATGCATTTTTTTTAATTTAAAAATAATAATTTTAACAAACTAATTCTTTTTCAACAATAAAAACAAAATGATTTAGCTCCATTTAGGAATTTTTTTTATAATCAATTTTGTTTAGATGTACAGGGTGGCCCAGAAAGACCGAAGTGGTGTGAATTGCTTATAACTTTTTATTTAAGAGAAATTTTTTTAATTTTTTTTTTTTTTTAAATACATTAAATTTATGGGGAATATTTTTGGATTAGTTATTAAAAATGATATCCCGCAAGTGGTGGCCATATTCTGCTTCGCACAAATGTGCTCTTTCCAACACATTTTCCATGACCTTTCGCAAAACTTCCGGTGGTATGTTGTTAATTTCTTCTCGAATATTGGTTTTTAACTCCTCAATAGTCCTAGGCTTATTAACATAAACTTTTCCTTTTAAATAGCCCCAAAGAAAACAGTCTGGAGCGGTTAAATCCGGGGAACGCGGAGGCCAATTAAAATTGCTGTTACGAGAAGTCAAATCGTTGCTGGTAATCTGTTGGTTTCAATTCTTGGACAAGTTGAATTTTGTATGGAAACAATCCTATGGTGTGCAAAATTCGCTGCAGCGACGTCCTTGAGAGGCCCAGTTGTGACGAACGTCTCCTGGTTGATGTTTCTGGATCCTCCCGAATACTCTCCTGTACCACTTGAATATTGTCAGCCGTGTGGACAGTTCGGTGTCTGCCGGGACCAGGAAGGTTCCTTACTGCTCCTTGTTCTCGAAAATTTGCAACCAGACGGTTTATTGTTGACTGAGAGGGTGCAACCCGCACATTAAATTGACGACGGTATGCACGCTGAGTCAACACAATGGACCGTTGATTTGAAAAGTAAATTTCAACAATTTGGGCACGTTGTTCAATTGTGTATTGCTCCATTATAAATTATCCAAGTCTTCTTTACAAAATACTGTAAAGAAAAGAAAAAAAAATTATAATAAAAAAGTTATAAGGAATTCACACCACTTCGGTCTTTCTGGGCCACCCAGTATTATAACTAGACTGCTGCATGAATGGATTTGTTGTTAAGTAGTACTCCGCAAATTCAGAGTATGTACTAAGAGTACTTACGAACTTACTCGAAAAATATATGCTCATATTTTTGAGAACATCAAAATTACCGAATATGTATTTGTTGTTAGTGTGCTTTGTGTTTACTAGTTAAGTACAGGTTTGTTTCACGCTCGCACTCTCAACATACACAAAGAGAACGTATTGAGTATCAAGAGACAAGCAAACTGCAGTAAGTACTTGTAGTACTACCAGAAGTTTTGCAAATAAAGTTTTAATTGAATATTTTGTTGTGATCATCATAAGAAATGGAAATAAATGAGACAAGTTCAAAACATATTTATAGCAGTTATTCATTGAAATTCGCATAAATTGAAATTGTTATTTATGTTTAAAATTATAGAAAATTATTCTTAAATCTGACTTTTTATTTGCATTTTTAACTAATGGGGTTTATCTATACATACATAGGTACTCACATATATATCTACTCGTATATAAGTTGAGTTTTTTGAAGTTATTTCTTCATTAAAAAAAGAATAAAATTCTTTTTTTTTTTTTTTATTTTTTTATTTATTTTTTTCTTTATTTAATTAAACCTTTTTGGTTGACAATTACTTAAGAACTAACTTAAAATAAATTCCTAAGTATTAATTAAACTTGCTGTAGGTGGTGATCACGTCATATGAATTTTGCTGACCTGGTGGAGTGTGCAGGAAGTCGTTTGATTTTTGTTTAATTTCATAAATGTTGCACAATTTGCTTTCACACGTCTCTCTTTAGCTTTAATTTAAAAGTGCTGAATGGGTTTATGTTACAGTGTATGTATGTCTGTTTGTAATATTGCATTAGCTTTTGCAATATTAACTCCTCCCTTCTCAAATGCTAACGTACCCGTTGGCAGAAACTTGGCTTCGGGCATCGACCTTCTTTTCAGGTTCATTTTCTTGTTAATTTTCCATGATGCATATGCGAGTGCAACAATAAGGGTGACAAATGCAGCTAAAGTGATTGAGTTGAGTGTTAATCCAATTTTGTTGTTTGTGTCAATTTTGGAAATTCTTTTCCTATTAGTGATCTCGAGTTCTTTAATCATTTCCAAAGAGAGAACTTCTTCTAATTCATCATTCTTTGATTTTTGCTGAAAAACGGCTGGCAACGGCTCAAAATATATTTCTTCGCGTATGTAAAAAATTTTATTTTCAATCTTAATTGTAGAGTTATGGTGTTTTATGATAAAAGTTCCAGTCAGTGTGAATTGTTGTCCATCTATCTCTATCGTGCCATTGAAGTTGTTGAGTAATAGTATACCAGGATAAATTTCTTCCGTATCCGATATGTGATCAGCATTAGTTCGTGAACAATTAGATGATTGGCTTCTTACAAGTTTACTTATACAATGATTATCGCTTAATTCTACTAAGTTATTCTTGTTACAAATGGCTTTTCTATTATATTCTTTACATTTAGATTTTATTCCAAAAATTTTCTTTTTACAATTCAGAATTTTGTCATATTGGATTTTATTGATTCTATTGTTTAATTTTACAGGTTTAAGTGTAAGTATTTCACATTCTTCTTTTTCAGTTGTAGGCAAGCTAAGAATATAAATTATCATAGAACCATTTGCGGCTATGCTTACGTCTGTAAATTCTAGTTCCTCTTCAACATTTATGTATGGTATGCCTTCATGTCTAACAATTTTTTCTATGGTTTCAATTTCAATACTTGACAAAATAAATGAATTAACTACACTGGATTTTGCCCAATGTAAAGCATATTCGATATTTAATAGTTCTTCTTTTATAAGTTGTATTTTATATTTTATCTTAAGACTAATTTCTAGCTTATTGTCTACATTAATAATTTTCATAATTTGGTTACTTTTTTCGGTTTGTTCATTTAATTTCTGTATCAATTGTTTATTTATAATTATCTGATTGTTATTATTTTCATTTAATGTTTCCAAATTTTCATTTATGATCTCTAGGTCACGGTGGTCGGGGTTTCCTGCGACCCATTTCCACGCTGAGCCTATAAAGTCAAGAGAACGTTTTTCTCTTGCTTTAGGAGAAATTTTTGCAATAAGAGTCCGAACTTGAGATACTTCGTGTATTAGGAGAGGATATAATTGATGTTCTGCATTAAGGTTATTTCTAATAGTATTTTCTATTTCAGAAGTTAGTTTTGCATATTCTTCCAAATTTATTACATGAATTATCTTAAAAGATCCTTCTTGAACTCTTGCAGTGTCGTCTTTTAGAGTGATAAGTTGCGAATTCGTGTAATCGAATATTTGAAATTCCGCATGCACTAGGTGCATGGTAAGTCTGCAAAATTAGCATAGAATTTTTTTTATTATATGTCTAGGTAAAGCTTTTAATTCTTAATAACAATAATAAAGATTAATTTATATTTTAATGTTGCGGTTTTTTTTTTTTTTTTTTTTTTTTTTTAAATTAATATTTTTTATAAATCATATTTCCTTTCAAAGTAGTGAGTTTTACAATTTTATAATACTTAAATTTAAAATCGTATGCCTATGGCATATTATTCGATTGTTCTTTTCTTGATTTACAATTTTTCTCTTACTAAATGAAGGTATCGTACGCCTATGGCATATTGCTCGATCCTTTTACAAGCTTTATCATTACTTAGCAAATAATTAATTCACATATTTTGTTTTGTTTGATTCGTTATCATTTTTTTACATTTAGTTTTTAATTTTTTCTTAATTCTATTTAAATTATACATATTTTTCATAAATGTTGTAAAAATATTGTTAAGCTTTACGATATTGTTTTCATTTTATACGAGTTTATATTAAAATTTATTTTAACTTCTAATGTGTGACTTATGAACTATCCTTCCTGATTCTGTCAGTATTGTGTTTCCTCTATCTTCTTTTACTGTCTCTTCTTTATATCTAGGCGTTAGCTTATTTCCTATTCTCTTATTGTTTCTTACAAATATTTTATCGTTTGCGTTGTACGAACGAAAAGGTATCCTTTTCTTATTATGAAATTCTAAGTCTTTGTTTTGTTTTTCTACGAGTCTAATAACGCTGTCCTGTCGGTCTTTTTCGATTTGTTCTGGGTCTGTACTAACTGTTCGTCCAAAAAATGCTTCAACTGGTTTTTTCTTGATCGTCGAGTGAATAGAGAAGTTGTATTTGTAAAGGGATCTAAGTAGTAAGTCTTCAAAATTCCTATGTGTTTTTTCGGTTTTAATGCATCGCATTATTTCAGAAAGAGTGGAGTGAAACCGCTCTATTTGTCCATTTATTGTACTCGTATAGGGTGGTGTCTTGAATATTTCTATTCCATATTGATTTTCAAGCATAAATACTATAGGTGCTGAACTAAGAGACTTTTCGTTATCTATAACGATTTTCTTCGGGATTCCAAAAGAAATGAGCAACTCTTGAAGGGGTAATTTTATATCTTCGGTTGACCGTGATTTAACTAATTTCACTAAGGCATATTTCGAAAGCTTATCAATGGCGGTTAAAATGATTTTATTGTTTGTGTGGTAAATGTCAATGTGAACAATATGTCCGGGATATTCAGGGATAGGAGAAGGTTTCAAAATTGGAGAAGTAGGGTGTCTTTCGTATTTATTTTCCTTGCATATTTTGCATTGTTTTACAATAGCTGTGATCTTTGCACTCATATGAGGAAAGTAAAATTTATCTAGCAATTGGATTTTGTTCTCGACTGCGTTCCTATGAGCTCTATTATGTTCTTTTATAATTTCTGTTTCCTGGTCTGCCTCTTGAGTGAGATTTTCTACTTGTTTCCTAGTGTAACGTGTTCTGTATTGGGCAAAGTGTTGTGGATATATATTTTGTATTTTACCTAAAATATGATCTTCTGTGAAAATACCATTTGTCACAGAAGGATTTAAATATCGTTTTAAAATGTTTACTAAGTTTTCCTCATTAAAATCTGGTTCTATTATGATATGCTTATGGTAGGTGGGAAAAATAATTTTGAACTGGTACGAGGCTACATCGCCAGTAGAAAGAAACAACTGGTTCCTAAAAACATTTATTGGGGAATCTGTATAGGGAATAAGATTATGCGAAGAACTTCCATCACTGTGCATCGTTGGTGTAAGAGAATTAATTTGATTATTTGGAGTTCTAGATAATGTGTCTGCTACTACGTTTGATTTTCCAGGTTTGTATTTGAGTACATAATTATACTCCTCTAAAATTGCTTTCCATCTCTTGAGCTTGCTGTTGTTATTTTTATTACTTAATGCATACGTTAAAGGTTGATGATCTGTGAATATTTTTACGGCAACAGGTCCATACAAATAACTTCGCAATGTTTTCAGAGCCCAAACGATAGCTAACATCTCCTTTTCGTTGGTGGCATAATTTTCTTCTGCTTTCGAGAGAGTCCGTGATATAAATATTATTGGTTTGTCATCCTGCTCCAAAACTGCGCCTATAGCGTAATTGGATGCATCTGTAGTAAGACTAAATTCTTTGCTAAAATCAGGATACTGTAGCATTACCTCGTTAGAAGCGAGAGTAGTTTTAATTTTATTAAAGGCTTCTATTGCATCATTATCTAACGTTATTTCTTTTTTTGCTGACAAACGTTTGGACATTCGTCCTTCCTCCCCTCTCAAAATTAGGGTTAGTGGTTTCGCTAACCTGGCATAGTCCTGAATGAAGCGCCTGTAAAATCCAGACATTCCTAGGAACGATCTGAGATCCTTAAGGGTCTTTGGTATAGGAATCTTTTCTATCGCTTCAACTTTTAATGGGTTTGCTTTTATTCCATTGGGTGTTACAACAAATCCTAAAAATTCAACTTCATCGGCAAAAAACTTGCATTTGTCTAATTGAACTTTCATATTCGCCTGTTCTAAAGTGTTAAAAATAGTCTCTAAATGTTTAGTATGATCCTGTTCTGTTTGACTAAAGATGATTATGTCATCAATGTATACGAAACAAATTTTACCAATGTGCATTCTTAAGATGTCATCTAAAGCACGTTGAAAAATGGAAGGGGCATTTTTAAGGCCAAATGGAAGACGAGTAAATTCGTACTTACCATTATTGACAGAAAATGCTGTCTTTTCGATGTCTTTTTCTTTTAAAGGAATTTGGTGGAAACCGCTTTTAAGATCTATGACAGAAAAAAATTTGTTTCGTCCTAATTGCGAAAGAACTTCGTTGATTTCGGGGATTGGGTAACGGTCGGCGATAGTAACAGCGTTTAACTTTCTGTAATCAATAACTAATCTGTATTGCTTGTTTCCCTCTGAATCTGGTTTTTTATTTACAATCCAAACGGGCGAATTGTAAGGGGAACGTGATGGTCGGATAATCCCATCTTTAAGGAGTTTATTTATCTGGTCTTCGACTTCGTTTTTGAGCGACATGGGGTATGGGTAATATTTTGTATAGACTGGGGATTCCGTTGTTGTTCGAATCTCACCTGTAACTCTCGTAGTAAATGTTAATCTTTTGTCAGGTTCTGCAAATAATTTTGAAAATTTTCCTAATAATGATTTAATAACGGTTTGCTGTTTAAGGGTAAGATGGTCTGTTTTTACTTCTATACTATTTACTGATTTTGCTATTTGCTGTTTAATAGGTATTTTAATTTTATCTTTAATTATCATTAGGTCATCTGAAGTGTAAATAACTGCTTTAAGTTGTTTTAAGCTGTCGTTGCCAATAATAGCATCAAATGATTTAAGTGTTGGTAGTATAAAAAATTTAAGTTTTTCGTTCTTGAGATTAAAAAGATAAAGTTCTATGTGCTGAGATATTTCAATTTTTCCTCCTACTGAATCTGCGAAAAAAATATTTTCGTTTTGTTTAGGGTTCTTTGCTAGTGAAGGTTGAATATAGTTTTTATTTGATCCGGTGTCGATAAGAAATTTTAATATTTTTCCATCGCTTCTTTTACATTCGAAATACGGAAGCGATGAATTTGTTAACCTAAAAAATGAACATCTGCAAATTGATTTTGATTTTCGCTTGGATAATTCTGTTCCTGTTGTTCATAGTTATTATAATATTCCTGCCAATTCTCCTCATTCAGATTTTCGGGCATATTTGAGTTATAATGTTCCATATTATTTGTGAAGTTTTCAGCCTGGGAAATGTGGTTAACTCTTTGGAGTTTGTTTGGAATATTACGAGAAAATTGGTTTGATGGCGGTGGTGCGCGCTTTCCTGCAAATGTGTTATAATTTGGTCTGTTCATATAATTGACATTACGCGTTTGTTGGGAACTGTCGACTTCCATAGGTATAGGTTTGGGTAATGGTTTAGGAGCATAAGGTCTTTGTGGTTGAAAATTTTGATATTGTGGAAAATGGTTGAAATTTTGTGGAAAAGCGTTGTTGAGTGAAGGGATGTTTGCTTGATTATTTATGGGTCTGTTATAAGAAAAAGGTCTAAACTGTTGAGGAATAAATGCTGTTTGTGCAAAGAAAGGTGGTTTTCTTTGCATTTGCTGCGGTGTATGCATTGGTGGTGGTTGGAATTTTCTATTTTTATTCTGGTTGTACGCGTATTGTGTCCTGTATCCCTGGTTTTCAAGTTTAAGACATAAATGTAAGGCCTGAGGTAAATCAGATGGTTCTTTCATGCCTAATAACTTTGGGAAGTCACCATTAAGTCCCTTAACAAATGTGTCTAATGCTTTGTTTCTGTAAGTCTGTGTCAAAAGGTTAAGAGCTTCCTGTCCCATGGTAAGGCTTGATAATTTGTTTAATATTAAAGAAAGGTGGTTGTATACCTCTTGGTAAAATTCGGGTATGGATTTCCTTCCTTGCACCAATGATGCAAGTTGGCGTTCCAATGTCGTTATGTCGCGTCTGTCTGCGAAGTGGAGATTGAGGCAATAGATTATTGCTTTCCAGTCTAATGGAACGTTATAGGATTCTAAAATCACGTCGGCATTTCCTGTAATTTTATTTCTAATACTACTTAGAATCCCAAAATACTTTGGTGTTCCTTTCGTATTTTCATAAATTTTGAGGACGCGTTCTATGCTTTTCCTCCACGAACTAAATTCTGAAGGATTTCCGGAAAAATCCCTTAAACTACGAACAATGTCCGGTATTTTGTCTAAGTCATTAATTTGTCCCTGGTGTTCCGGTCTTATTGTCTCGTCTGTCGCGGTAACGAGTATGCTGTCCGGGTTATTTAGAGCTAAGTTCTCCTGAACAACCCTGTTTACTATATTGCTTATTAGCCTTTCTAAATCAGGTGCTGCCACTGGCTGTGATGAATTAGTGGACTGATTCTGTGCGCTAGAGCTACCAGGATTTTCTAAAATGCTAGGTCTAATGAGATTATTTGGATTAGACATATTTAAAAATTTTCTTAATTTTAAAATCGCCTTAAATTTTTACTATTTATTTACTTCAAAACCTCCTTAAATTTTACTTTTTCCTTATTTTAAAACCTCTTTAAATTTTTATTTTCTGTTTTCTCGTTGAAAATAAAAATTTCGCTGTTAAAAAATTAAAATTACTAATTTTTTAATTATATTAGGGCAATTTGTGAATTAATATTTTTCTTTTTTAATTAGATATTTAAATTAAAATTTATTTTAAAGAATTTCTAAATTTTTTTGTGTTTTTTTTTTTCATATTCACTCGAAAAACGATGAATTAAGTTAATATTCTTTTGTTTTAATTAAATATTTGATATTGCTTATTAGCTTTGGATTTATTTTTAAAACTTTCTTATTTTTCTTTTTAAATTTAATTTTATATTTCACTTTTATAATTAACCATTTAAAACTTTTACTTAAATATAAAGCTTACATAAAAAATATTGTAATAACCATCCCACGGCGCTGGAGAATCATCCTTTTTGCTGTCTGCTACTGAGGGTCCCGCGATGCGCACTCTGCGTGGGTGTGCGTTTCGTCCTCTTTGGGCTTTAACGTTGATTGTAGTCACTGCCTGTTACTTCCTATCGCACTGCTTAAGGGCTTTTATTAAGGACTTTTCCCTTTTTTTGAAAATGATAAACCACGTATGCTTCTTAAGGATCTTATGGTTTTTCACTCACACTTTACTTTTTTATTTCACAAAAAAAAGTCCTTCGGAACGTAACGCGGTAGCGACCCTTTATTGTTGGGCGCCAGTTGAGTTTTTTGAAGTTATTTCTTCATTAAAAAAAGAATAAAATTCTTTTTTTTTTTTTTTATTTTTTTATTTATTTTTTTCTTTATTTAATTAAACCTTTTTGGTTGACAATTACTTAAGAACTAACTTAAAATAAATTCCTAAGTATTAATTAAACTTGCTGTAGGTGGTGATCACGTCATATGAATTTTGCTGACCTGGTGGAGTGTGCAGGAAGTCGTTTGATTTTTGTTTAATTTCATAAATGTTGCACAATTTGCTTTCACACGTCTCTCTTTAGCTTTAATTTAAAAGTGCTGAATGGGTTTATGTTACAGTGTATGTATGTCTGTTTGTAATATTGCATTAGCTTTTGCAATATTAACTTATATAAATATATGTATACATTTTTTTACAAGAAGGCACCAAATACTTGCAGTACCATATGAAGGGAACAATTTTTGTTCACATTCGATATGTTCCTTTTTTTCGATACTATATTAACTTCGATTACTTGCTTGTTGATATTTACTAAACAAACTTCTCTTCACTTCCCTATTTGTGCTCTGAGTAAGAGTACAAATATATACTACATTCGACAGCAAATTTGACACATGAAGAAAATACTTACTCGCTGGAGATGTTTAATTATAACTATTAATAAAATGTATCATTGAATTGATGTCAGCACAGGTGTAGCATTGATGATACTCAATATATGACAAAATTGTCTAATGACTTTTGTTTAGATTGAAGTCAGTTTTCATATTACTGATGACTATTTACATACTATTAATGTCACAATTCGGATGACACGCCGTCATCAATATGAATATGCCTTTTTCTGTTAGTGTAGAGACGCAAAGCTTGCCCTAAAATTATTATGCTGAATTTGCACATTGTTTATCCCATCCAGTATTATCGATTCATAAGTTTTCAGTGTTCGAAATATTTCAACTAAAATTGAATTAGTACAAACGAAAAATGCAGCTGATATCTATAGAGGAGTTCATGATCATTCTGAGATTACTGAGATCTTTGACGATATTCGAGAGAAGTGGTCATCAACATGGAATATATCAACAACTCTATCGAATGCTTTGGAAATGTTTATTACACTCTTAAATTCAATAAAGTAGTGTATTTATCGGTTTTTATATAAGAAAGTGAGAAAGTTACTTAGAAATTATATTACACTAAATATACTTGGCTAGACGGAAACACGTTGCACCTCTGTAATGAATTGGAGTCGGTAGTAATTTTAGTTGTTGTTGGCTCTCTTTTTTTCTCTGAGTTGGCATCTTGATCGTGATATTATATACCTGACAAGTGTGTCAATGATTATGCTAGCTTAGAAAAGTATTAATTTCAGACCCATGCACATAATATCATCCAGCACAGCTGGATTATTTAGGTGGCGATCAGCCTAACTAAAATACAAAATGTCTTTCGGACAAATGTTCACCTCAAACAAATAGTAATACCAAGCCTTATCGAAGCTAAAGCTACGTACCTATTAAATCAGCAACCTGATTTAAAAAGGAAGCTGTTCATATACTTAAATTAAGGCAACAACTGAAACAACTATTGAATAATTTTTACTGTAAATTGCTTTTGTGTTGGCAACAGACACAGCCAACGATTGCTTGATTGGTATGCAGACCAGACCATTGTTTTTCTTTCTTCATTTGATTATTGTTGTTGTGTTATAAATTTAATGAAATGGTATCAACAATAACAACATTTGCAGCAGCAATAGCAGCAGTAGGAGCAGCCACATCTATAACATCACAAATGCAAACCAAATCAATCCACCTCCATTAAACTTCCTGTGTTGTTTGTTCTTTTTTTTTTTTTGTTTTGTGTGTTTCTCGGTAAACAACATCAATTGTGTTTTGAATTCTTTGTCTTGTCTTGAACTGTGTTACGAATTTGTTGTTTTGCTTTTAGCTGTTTTCGTTTGTAACTTTGTTTTGTCTTGTCTTTTCATTCATGAAAATTTGTTGGTGATCAATCGCTGAACAGTTTTTATGATGCCAAATAGACAACAAGACGAACAGCATAAACAACAAGTATAACTGCAATTGCAACAACATTATGTTGCAAGCTGTTACACATTTGTTTGTGGTTTTGTCTGTTCATCTCAACATGGTCAAATTATACATATTTTTTTAAGGAGGAATTTTTCATGAATGGACATTTGAAATTGTCAGAGATCAATACGGACAGTAGTATGAAAAACATAACATGTGAATACATATAAGCATTTTTGTTTTTCTCTTATTTTGTATTTTTTTAATTTTGTAGATGAAAGGATGTGTAATCAATCTAAGTTATCAACTGCCTTGACGGCTTTATCTGACGATGGTCCACTGTTCAACAGCATACCGCTTAGCTTGCAAAGCTAACTCCTCTTGCGTGCAATTATCTAGACCAGGGTTGCCCAAAAGCAACCCCTCTATATAGAAGAGCAAACACCAATACATATAAAAACTAATTTTATTTAATAAAGAAATCATGCAAAAATATTGTTGCTTTGCAATTGTATGTGTATACTTACATGTGTATATTAAAGCGCACAGACTATAGCTAAGTGATTTTCAAAAAACAAATCAGCAGTAAGCGCATAGGGCTTGGATACTTCAGATCTAGAAAGTCAGTCAAAGATAAAGCTTCATGAATGAGTTGGTAGGTCGAAACCTTAAAAAGTATCAACCCATAACCAAACCGCTCGCCTAACCCTCACTACTACGAGTAGTTACTTACATTAAAAGTATCGGTTGCAAGAAAAAAGTACCTCGTGGAGTGTAATTGGCCACCAGGCTTTATAGGTGAGAGTAAATTAAAGAATGAATACATAAATTCCAACTATTGAGTTTTATTCACTATATTAGCTTCTATCATTGAAACAAAAAATTATAAACAGCTTTCTATGTTTCCCAGTTGTCTATATGTAGACATTTCGTAGGAGCTACCCTAATCATCAGTAGACTTTTTTAAAAGATATTCTCACACATTTAACTTAATATCCCCACAATCTGAATAAATTATTGAGAATTTAAAGAGAAAAATGCTTTAATAAACACAAAAACAAGATTTTTCATTTATACACGTTTCTACATTTTCATGTAAAGAATTTTTCGAAATAATCGATGAGCAACATTGCGTGTGCAACTCAAATTCAGTGGCCGTAACCGTATCAACCGAACTCTAGCGCGAAGCCAGATGCGCGTTGCATCGTTGGGGAAGCGAGTAATACTTTGCGGGAGTTTCGAATTCCTTCATAGCGCTCTTCCGCTCCAACTTCAGCCTTCGGTGACCCCACGTGACCAAACACATATAAACAGAAAAAAATTGTTTTAATAATGAGCCAGAATTAAAGGCTAATTCTGTTTCTTTGTGTTTTTATTACTTTTATTGGATCGACCCTGAACCGCGCTCTGCTATCCCTGCATACAGCGGAAAGTGTCGTTATAAAGTATATGTTTCTAATTGCATTGATATTGATTTAGCCGACATGCGGAGAAGCAAAATAACGTCCTCGCTTTGATTGGGTGTTCTTATTCCTCTCTTCATCCCCAAACCTATTGTTTTATTAGATTTCTTCGAAAATAATAAGAAACATTACCTGAGTTTTGGCGGTATACGTTACTCTAAACACTTTAATGGATTTTAATATGGACTGCGAAGTGTACCAAGGCTTCACTTTACACTTAGTTGAAAATTTTTTCTAAATCGATCTCGTAGTTTCAGAGATTATCTCTCACAAGCATACCTGTCCATTTATTAGTGTAGATAAAGGTATTACGCAAAATAATCTCAAAGTCTCTAACCTGTTCCAATATAAGCATAAAATTGTTTTTAGTATTCGCTTTTTCTCAAGGCCGCCTAGCAACTTTTCTTAGAATGCAAAATTTTTCAATGATGGCAAAAGCAATGTACATCAGCCCCACTGTGATCCATTTGATTGCACTAACACGCATTTGCTTGGAAAGAATTTCTCATAAAAAAAAAGACCTGGCAAAGCAAGTGCTGCATAATTTGGCATAAACATGTTTAACTATCATTTGGTCAATTGTTAAATGTCAACTCTAAAAACTCTTTTTTTTTTTTGTAAATAAAGCGAAATAAAAACAAAATACTCGTACACAGCGAAATAAATGTTTAAGCATATAAATATATTTCTCCATCTTCTCAAAGTGCTCCAATTCTAAAATGCTCTGTAAACATCATGTATCCATTCGTACGAGTACAACCATGCTGTCTTGTGTATGCAACATTTATCCTTTGACGAAATATAAAAAAAAAAAAAATAAATAAATAAAGAAATGATAAATAAAATTTCAATACGGATGACAAAGACGCGTTGTCGACTGCAGACGAACGGATGAAAAGATGGATGGGTGATGAGAGAAGAGTGAAAGAAGTAAACATCATCACCATTAACATCACTGGTTTGTTTTTTCTCTTCGATTTGATCGATGCGTTTATTTTTATTGTGCCGTTGGTTTTTATGGCTGAATATTTTCGTAGTGGCTGTTGGATGATAATATGTTTTTTTTCTTATTTTTTTGCATTTAAATCCCAGTGTCGTCTGTGTTTTGGCTGTTACGAATTTATTTCTTGTCTTCATTGGCTTTGAGTTTTTAAGAACTATTGAGTTGATGTCCTTTTCTTCGAGGCAGTCTGTTGAGTTCGTTATCAATGATGTATTCTTATGGTTTGCCAGTTACATGCAGTCAAAGACCACAAGTCAAAAGAGAAGGTTCTGGAATAAACATGAGCTATTCGCAAGTTAATTAGCCATAGATTGGGTTAGATAGGCAGGCCGCTCGGTTCCCGGGGAGTATGTCCTGTGGTTCTCCAGCTCACTTGGGTCCTAAATTTGGTCCCTTTGTGTTTTCCTGTATGAACGATAGTTGAAAATATAGATGTGAAAAGGGTTATTGTATTATATACCTATAGTTAGGAGAGAAAACAGGGAAGGAGGCGGAAAATGGGAAAAAGGTAGGAAGCTTTTTTTCAAATATTGGCCCAGTACTCAGGGAATGACCCATATATATGCAGTGCATTATACCAGAACTAGGTAAGTAGGTTGTGAAGAGGGGAAAGAGGGAATAGTGTTTGTGTACATTTGACTTGAACCTTGCAACCTGTTCTATGTGGCGTTGTATACTATTGTATTAGCCACCTGCTACTCATTATGAATGAGCATAGCGCGGACAGGTTGATCGAGGCCAGATCTGATAGGTTATTGAAGCTCCGCTCGTCTAGATAAACCTTAGACGGTGATTCCCCAATGCCGGGCATGTTCCCAGGAGGTGTAGGATCGTCTTCGTCCTCGCCTTGGTAACTTCTATAGAAGCCCAGTGTCTTGGCATGGTTCCCAAACGGGCAATGATTAACACTGTAACTTTCAATTGAGTTCTGGTTAGCTTTAAAGGCTCCTTTGTTCTCTTAGGGGCATTGTGCGGCCACAGGTTCTTTGTTATAAGGCTTGCCCTCGTCTTGGCAACCTCTACAGAAGTCGTTGTAGGGTAAGCCCAGTCTCTTGGAATGGTTCCCAAACGGGCAATGTCCAGTAATGACTGACACTGTAACTCTAAATTGAGTTTGAGCTTTACGAGCTGCTTTGTTCTCTTGTTATAAGGCAATAGACTATCAGAACCATTTTTCTTGGGCATATTCCAGTGTGTAGAGTTTTATTCTTTTTCAGCAAGCTGATAAGGGTTGCCCAAAGAAGAGATCAATATCCCTATCCCCTAGGGTTGTCTCTTCTTTGGCCAATTCGTCAGCGATGTTGTGGCCGTTAGTGGACTCGTATCCACGTACCTATTTTAGGATGAGTTTAGAATGCTCGTCAACTTGTTTAAAGATGTCCGGTATTCTTGGACTAGACTGGAATTAGTGTATATTCCAATCAGGGAGTTGATGGACCGTTACTATCATGATATATCTAGCTGATTAGCCATACTTTCACATAATTTATATTTGTTTATAGCCATTTGTAAGCACTATTTGAAGCCAGTTAAGTTTAAAACCTAGACTAAGGTTTTTAACAGCCAGTTCGCCGATGTCGAAAGGATAGGTTCATTCGCACTCTTTCTAACTTTATTCTATGCAAACGATGTGTCAAAATTCAATTAAAAGACATAAGTTCAAGCAAACGAACCATAGTGACATAGACGAACCCAAATTTATTCGAATGTGAGTGACTGGCTTTCTTTCGCATACATTTTCATTCGATATCGTCGAACAGGCTGTAAGTTATGATAAATATTTACATATGTAATAAGGGCCTAAAATGATTTGGCAAGCAATCACACATTACCATTCAGAAGTGTAACCTAACCTAGTTACCACTTAAAATATTCTCCCTAAAAGCTTTCGATCTTCTTTGGGTGGCAATAAACTGTTTAACGAATTTTTTGAGAAATAATATTGAAACACTATTTTCTGTCAAGCACTGAACATTTTAGGAAATTGCCTACATATCTTATCTAGTGATGTAATAACGCAATTATTCTACTGATAAGTTGGAGTAACATAAAATGTTTGTTCGCAAACAGCCCTTGAAGATCTTCACATGCTTATTGCACTCATGCCTCGATTTCATACATCAATTACCATGATCTGTGATCTTCATGAAGTCGTAATAGAATTCGTTGAGACTTAAGCTTTAAATTTATTTAGATGATTTTTGTCCTCATGTTGTTTATCTTCAAATAATTTAATGTAATTTAAATGACATTACGTTACGTATGTGAGTGTATGAAATACGAAAGTACAAACATGCAAGAAAATAAAAACAAACAGAAAACCATACACACACACACGAATTACAAAAAGTAAAAAAAACTTGATCTTCATCTTCAATTTCCATTCGGCTGTTGTTGTTTTTGGAATATTTTCCAAAGTGCTGAGTTGTTTGTGGTATGCACACCTGTCCTCTTTTATATCTGTGGGAGTATAAAACATGATTATTGCATGTGGTCGATCGGTCGGCCGGCCGATCGTTCCTTCAAACTTTATTCCGGTGCGGTGCTCATGTATGAGTGTGTGTGACAGACAGCATAAAGATGGTGATGCCGATGCTGATGATTTTTGTAGGATTGTTAAGTTGTTATTTTTTTCCTGTTTGCGTTTTTTTTTTTGCGCTCAGTTTTTTGTTACTTTTTTTTTTTAAAGCTGATCGTGGTGTCTTTTGGTTCAATGTTCATCTTCATTTTATTCTGCATAAAAGTTGAATGGCATCTTCATATAGAAAAAAAGATCATTATTACTTTGTCCGACAGGGCATTTTGCTGTTGCAGTTTCTTTTTTTCCGATCTTTTCGTTCGCATGGCTTTCAAGACGCATTTACCAAAACATCCATTCGATTTTAATGATGGTAGTTTAAGGAAAATGCTAATTTTTTCAAGTAAATATTTTCTCATAATTTAATAACCTGTACCCGGGTTTGCTTTACACAACGATAAAAACGAAAAATTATACTGAAACAAAAGGAATTCTTTGAAATTGTTTGCTTAATGAAGGGAAACTGTTTCCAGAATTGTAATACATTTTTGAGTTTCTTAATGGGAACAGTATTAATGTGGAATTATTTCTTATAGCCGGGTAAAGTGAATTTTAAATTAAATAAGATATGTGCGAGTATGTGTTGTTATCTCTGCTAAAACTCGCTTCTTAAGTGAATCAATGTTATATTAAAGGACCTTTTCTTTGCAATGGTTTGGATTCAAATTCTTTGTTTGAAGAAGAGTGTTTTCTGGAAAGCCACATTACTACTTTTTAGACAGGGCGGAATTATGCACCACCCAGTATGTATGAAGTCGGTTTTTAGCAAGTTTTATCTACTGCGTAAACAGCATTTATTCCTTTCTTATGATATTCAAAGGCTTGAGCGAATTATTCTAAATAATCCTGGTGGGCGCTGATGATCAGTGTAGTGTCTGCGAAACAGCTAGTTGTACCCTCAGCTTAGTGTATTCAATTATTTTTTCCTGCCTTCTTTGTTCAAGAGTTATTGATCGCGGCAAGTATTGTTATAAATAAAAATAATGCTTTGCGAAAGCCAGGTTTGAACTTGATCTATAGCATCATATAAAAGGTATTAAAAGGTATTTTAAATAACTTATATTCAATTTACAATGCAACATAAATTATCCCCCCAGGTTTTGACTTGACGTATTTCTAACCAGGGCACTCTTTTTTAGCAGCTTATACCATATAAGATCGGGATTCAGTATTCTACATAAACATGCGATTTACCAATATAACATGTGTGCGCACAAGTTTGGAGCTACGAAAGGTTTGATGATGTCGAAAAATTATTCTGCTTCTTTAACAAAAAAAAAAAAAAAACTGCTATACTTGCCCACTGCTACGCCCAACATGCTACATGCTATATTTAGAAACTGGATTTAACTCCTAGTGCATCTCAACTTTAAAAATTCATTTTTGTTACGTCAATAAGATATTGTCATACGCTCCGTACAGACTGTCGCGAGTATTGGCAGACAATATAATAGAGCTAAATATATATCTTGGGCAAAAAAATGGAAATTTTTATGTAACTCTCTGCAGTATACTCCTGCTAATTCCAACGTTCCTATGTGCTCATCATAGAAAAATATTATCAACCTGCTGAAAACAACAGACACTAACGATTTTGCCGTTTTTGCCACCAACTCACAGTTTCATGATCTTTACGCGATACTTAACTTCAAGAAAACTTCCAAGCTCTTCGCTAATCTTTCATTGCGGACTACAAGTCTAATTATTAAAGCCAGAGGTGGCCTACTAGATTTCAACTTTAGATGCTTTAAAAGTACCAGTGATGGTATATGTACAATTTGTAATACAGAGGCCCCCGAAAACACCTACCACCTCATTGGAATTTGTCCTGTTTATAGAGAATTTCGAGTCATATATTTTGGCCAGTCTACACTATGCTACAATAATGTATTGACGATATTAAACGGTTCTAATTTGCACGCACTACACAAATATCTTGAAACATGCCTAAAATACAGATCTCTGGTACTGAATGAATTTAATAGTTAATACCAATTTATAATATTTTAGTATTATATTATTAGTCTATCTGCTTTTATTATGTAAAACAGAGGAGCCCAAGCTCTATGCGCTTGATGCTCAACTGTTTTTTGTAAAAGCGCTTAGCTATAAGGCTGTGTGCTTTAATATACCTATACTCCACTCAGCACTAGCAATGAAAAACACACAAACAACTTTGCTCATATATATTTTTTTGTCGTTCTTCACTGCACACACACTTTCGCATGCTTTGCTAATAAAAATTAGTGGCAGCGATTATCTATGTAAATTTATTTTTTGTATATGTTTTGCTTTTTACAACAAAAACTATTAAATAAAAGTAGTTTTTCCTTAAATGTATTGCTGTTGGCTCTTCCATATAGTAATTTTGGGCACTCCTGATTTAAAATATCATCATTACTAAACATGTACTGCCAACCTGGCTTACAGCAATAACGCTATTCCAAATATAGTTTATAAATAAATAAATTAATTTATTGATCTAATAATGAATTGTAACTAAATTATTAAATGTGTGCTGGAGAAGCAAAAGGTGGTTAAATTTTAAGGGCTAAAGTTGGTTTCGAATAAAATCAACATCGGCCCTTCAAATTTAACCACCCTTTATAACATTTATAAGTTATTTTCCAACATATTTGCAAAAAATTATTTTACATATGTAATATTTTTGGAAATATGGTGGAAGTAGTTCTTCACATTACTCTTAAGAACAACTGAAACTCTGATGTATATACCCATCAGCTGATGTCGCAAATAAACGTCATTGATCTTGCAGATAGCATATAAACATATGTAAGTATGTCTATAAGTTCGTACTTTTTTGCATATTTCATTTGCGCTGTCGAGCTGTTTAAAAGTTGTACATAAATTACCACTCATTATTAAATAATTTGTAAAACATATAATCAGCTGAGAAGCGGTAGAATCAATGTCATCGTAGTGTTAACTTTAACACTTCACATTCCTGGGTAATCGTGTTTTAATAATTATGCGAATATTTAATTTTTTATTTTTTTTCTTTTGGAAAAATAAATATTTTTTAAGAGGTGTTATTTCATATTTAATGCAATTTTAAACGCCCAACACCGAAACACTTGAAAAGGTCTGTGTGTGCGCGCTGAATGTTTTTTTGGGCAGTGAATGAATGTGACAGTTTTATTGCTTATCAAAATGTTTTATGAGCTTGCAACACGTGACGTCATTAAATACAAGATAAATAATATATATAAAGAAAAAAATAAGTTAAGACAGGCTGATATGATTTTGACAAACTACAAGCCAATAATGTATCTAGTAAAATTATGATAAATAAAATTAAACAAAAATAACAACAACAAAAATTGTATTGAACTATTTAATTTTTTCCATTATTTACATGCAACCTTCCAGAGTCATCCAACTGCGAAGAAGATGCCAATCTTTGTGTCCTCCCACATGCAACAATGAATGAGTGTGCTAAAGGGTTTTTTTCTGTTTTCTGTAAGCAAGAACACATTTTTAAAGGCAGACAATTTTGATTATTGGGGCCAACGGAAAGTCGATTTCTGAGATATTTATGGGTGTTTAGTATTTTTTGTTGTGTTAAAAAATTTAAACAATAGGGAGGGAAAACATGTTTAGCAACGGAATACAATTTTGATTCTTCAGACTCGGGACCAAATTAACAAGTTTACTGCGCATCCAAAATGTATTCTCGGGAACTTTAAAGTACACTTCCCTTAATAGGCTTTTTCCACTGACAACATCTACCATCAGTTTTTGAAGATGATAACATCTTCCCATAAGAAATACATTATACTAACACAGAAAAAAATAGATAAGATTTTTTTTCAATCAAGTTAACATAACTTTAATATTATATACATAATAATTAATAAAAAACTATCAATTTAATAAAATTTGCATTGACTTAATTAAATTATTATTAATAATGAATTTTTGGAAATATCTCTTAATAAAATGCAATTAATAAAAAGTTTTCCCAATTATTGATTGTTATTCAATAAATAAATTTAAAAGGTTGCCATATAACATTGAAGACCTGTTGTTTCTTTAACAATTTTTTTTGTTAAGTATATTTTACATATTGACAACAATTTTTTTCAACTCAATAATTTTTGCTTTTAAGTGAAAAAGCTATTTCTACTTTATAATTTGAATTATCAATCCGGCAAAAAATCTTTTTCACAGGAAATTTGATAAAAATAGTGCAATTTTTTTTATCAATATGGCATCTATTTTTTTTCTGTGAAAAGTCAACATTTTTCAACATCTTTTCAAAATGTTCCTATCTCATGTTATTCCATTCAACATCTTTCGATTATTTCAGTGTCATCACTAGAAAAGTGGCAAAAATGTCGATTATTCTTGTGGCATCACTGAAAATACGTCATTTAGTTTGAAAAAATTAAAAAAATATCTTCATTTATTTATCATGTGTCAATTGTTTGTATATGTGTTTTCTTTGTTAATTTTTTTTTTTTCTGTAATAATTTTTACTGCTTTTTTTTTTTTTTTTTTGCTAAATTTTGTTTATAAAGCCCACATTTTATTTATAGACATATGTAACGAGTGATTTTTTTGCTATTATCTTTTTGGCAACACTAGTTTTGACAGCTCACGCACGTTTTGTATCTTGTGTCACTGTCAAACATCTTCAGTTTGGTCTATAATTTAATCATGAATCGTCTTACAAACGAACAACGCTTGCAAATTATTGAATTTTATTACCAAAATGCGTGCTCTGTTAAGAAAGTTCATCGCGCGCTTCTTCCATTTTATGGTCAGTTTAATCGACCTACTGAGGCTTCTATACGGGCTATTGTTAAAAAATTTCGCACCAAATTTACATTGTTGGACATTAAACCACCAACACACGTAGAGTGCGAACTGAAGAAAATATCGCAGCCGTACCGGCCAGTGTTGGTGATGACCGTGAATTATCGATTCGGCGCCGTTCGCAGCAATTGGGCCTCTGTTACTCCACTACGTGGAAAATTTTGCGGAAGGATTTGGGTGTGAAGCCTTATAAGATACAGCTGGTGCAAGAATTGAAGCCAAACGACCTACTACAACGCCAAATTTTTGGTGAATAGGCTCTTGAAAAGTTAGATGAAGATCCACTTTTTTATCAAAGAATTGTGTTCAACGACGAGGCTCATTTCTGGTTGAATGGATACGTGAACAAGCAAAACTGCCGTATTTGGAGTGAAGAGCCGCCAGAAGCATTGCAAGAGCTACCAATGCATCCACAAAAAACAACCGTTTGGTGCGGATTACGGGCTAGCGGTATCATTGGGCCGTATTTCTTCAAAGATGATGCGAATCACAACATTACTGTGAATGGTGAGCGCTACCGTGCAAACTTTTTTTTGCCCAAAATGGAAGAGCTTGACTTGCATGACATGTGGTTTCAACAAGACGGTGCCACATGCCACACAGCACGCGAAACAATGGACCAATTGAGAGGCGAGTTCGGTGAACAGTTTATTTCACGCTTGGGACCAGTCAATTGGCCGCCCAGATCGTGCGATTTAACGCCTCTAGACTATTTTTTGTGGGGCTATGTTAAGGCTAATGTCTATAGCGACAAGCTCGCTTCGATTGACGCACTAGAAACCAACATTGCCATCATTATTCGTGAGATACCGGCCGAAATGTTGGAAAGAGTATGCCAAAATTGGACTAAGCGGATGGACCATTTGAGGCGCAGCCGCGGCCAATATTTGCATGAAATAATCTTCAAACATTAAATTATATCGACCCAACTATCGATCCAAATAAATATTTCATGAATTTTTCTGAATTTTATGTGTTTTTTTTTTAAATTTCCGATAGTTCTTATAAAAAGATGATTATAAAAATAAATTTTATAATCATCTTTTTGTTTTTAAAATTAATTTATTTCCAAAAAATTTTACGTGTTTTTGTTAAATTATTTGAGCATTAAAAAATAATATTTTTGATTGATAGTAGATTTTAGATGTGAGCAATGTAAACAGTGTTTCACATTTGCAACATCTTTCATGCGTTTCGTGAAGATGTTGATCAGTGGAAAAAGCCTATAAGAGTACTTTTCATATAAAAACACTATCCAATATTTTTTTGATTTAAAAGAGCATTTTGATTTATATAAGTATATATGAAATCATAAAACGAAATTGGAAGATAATTACCACTTGCTCTGCAAATGCAAACTGTTTAAGCTGTTGCAAGGAAAAATATTACGTGGCGTTTAACGGCAAGTTAATGTTTCTTTATGTTTGATGTTTTTGGTGTTGTTGCAATTGCATGTTGCACGACATTTAACGCCAATGATATGTTGTTGTCACATTGTTGTTTAAAAAGGAATATTCTATTACACAGTATGCAAAATATCAATATAAAGGCTACAATCATAAAAGGAAAGGAAACAGAAAATGGAAAGACAAATGACTAAATCGTGCACAGGGGAAACGCGAGAAAAAAAAAAAAAAAAATAAGATGAAAATCTTTAATAACAAACAAGTTGAAATTAATAAAGTTTGCAGCAAATATATTGCGTGTTTTTCGTTAAGATATTCACCATCAGCTGATGTTTACATATCTAAAAGAATGTATGAATGAGTAATCCGCACTATGGGGAAAATAGTACAATTTAATAGTTATGTCTAATGGAAATCTATTATATATATATATATATATATGTATATATATATATATATATATATATATATATATATATATATATATATATATATATATATATATATATATATATATATATATATATATATATATATATATATATATATATATATATATATATATATATATATATATATATATATATATATATATATATATACATAAAACTGTCAAACTGTTTATCAAAATAATAATATATATTCAAATTTTATATATCAAAAATTTATTCAAAATGTCTATAGGCAACATTTTATAAATCCTTAACCAGGTTAGCTAAAAGCCCCAAATTTTTTTGCGTTACACGAACAAACTTAAATAAATTACAAAACAATTTTTTGCCCCGCCCAAAAAAAAAAAAAATCGGGCCTGGAAGGACTAACAACAAACTGTTTAATTTTAAACGTGCCACTCAATTATCTAACTTGTCTTGGTGCTTTGGCATCCAACGCAGTAAATGCCACCTTATGTTATACAGGGCGTCCTCCGGGAAAGTATACAACTTTTTTTCCATTATTTTGATAAACATTAATTAGTCTTGACAGATCATATTTGGCAGTCGTGAAGTAGATACGTGGCAAGTTTATTATGGCAAAATATTAGACGTGTTTTAATCGTTAAAACATTTAATTAAAATCAACATTTTAGCCATCAACAAGAACACGAACTTGATGAAAATGTTGGTGAAAGGCCTATCGTTGCAAATACGCATTGAGGTGCTCTTAAACCTTTAAGTGCTATACCGCCGAACAGGCATGTCTTCGTATCACGGTTGGCTTCGAAAACGTTTACTAAAAATATAGAGTTTTATATCAACTCGAAACTTTAAATAAGATATCCGTATTCAAATTTTCCTACTCCCGTCCGAGAGCTATAACTTTATTTAAAGTCACTGATTCTGAAAAATTTTTTAAATGTAGACTGGAGCCTAGTTTTGGGCCGTCGAAGACTTTGGTGCGTCAATATGTTTATAGAGAAAATAGACGAAATGTGGTGTGTCTACCTGCGAAAACTAATCAGAAAAACTAGTTGAAAAAATCATAATGAGTGACAAGTAGAGTTGGTTTCATGAGCTCTTCTAAAGGAATGCTCTTTTTAGTTCAGCTCTTTTTAATAGTTCAGCTCAATAGTTCAGTGCTCCGTATACAAAATTATTTTCAATGATCGGCTCTGTTTTAGCTTTCACGAAACAAAAAGAAAAGCAAAACAAAATCGGTATAAACAAATGAATTATAAATCCAAGAAGAAAAATCAAAAGTGAAATTTAAAATATTTAGATGTCACAAAAAATAGTTGTATTGAAAAGAAAAATAATTTAGTTCTGATGAATTTCGACTGTTTTCATATTTTGTTTTTTCGTTTCATATTAAATCATTTATTTTAATACTACAAAAAAAAGAACAAAATTTTTGTTTATCTAATCTTATATTTTCTACATCAAATTGAGCCACAATTTTTGGATAAATACAACTTTTTGTATACATACAGGAAAAAAGAAACATGAATGAAAAGAAAGCAAAGACAAAAAAGAAAGAAACATGAACTACGGCTCACTTAGCACCCTCAAGTTATAGTTCAGTTGTACTAGTTCGTTCGCGAACTCCCCAGAAATGAGGAAAAGCGCTGAACGGAAACCCCTCGAATTATTCATGGTGTGCAATTTGGTCATTTGCTAACTTCTTAGAGAACTAAAACAGCGTAGCGGTAACTATGAATGAGGAGCGATATCGTGATATGATTGCAAGTTTTTGAACGCCTCAACTGTATTCTTTGGGCTTGATTAACAACACCGACGACAAGACGGTGCCACATCGCATACAGCCAGGATTACAATGGAATTGTTGCGACTTGCGTAAGTTCCCGGCAGGAACTGTGACTTTAGTCGCTAAAATGTCAATAAAGAAAAAATTAAAACTCATAAGTATAAGCATTTAAGCTCTAGTATGAACTTTAATACCCTGTTGTGCTATACATACGAATTGAATTGCGCCTTTTTTACAAGGCAAACCACAGTGCACTGCGCCACGCAATACGTTAATATTAATAAAAATAAAAAAATATTGCACGTTTATATGCAATTACAAATGTATTAAATAATACTTGTGTGTTTACGGTGCATTTTTCAATCTGTTTGGTTGTTTTTACCTTCAGATTTTTCTTATTTATTGCCACGAGACAAAAAGTGTCAGAAATTAAGCAGATCTTTTGACAATTTTATTAAACTTGTTTAATTTATGGCTTCAAGATTATGAAAAAAAAAGTTCCCTGTGATATAAAATAATAAAAACAGACGTACTCGTAAGCAAACAACATTTTAAAGAGGCGTAAAAGTATTTTCGAAGCAAAAATGTTATTTTATGCATTTGCAACTAAATTGAGATGTTCCAGTCCATACATACAAACAAACATACATAAAAATAGACATACATACATGTATGTAAATGTATGCAAATGTTCGCTGGGTATACTCATGGACTTTCGTTTTGTTGGTTTTAAAAAAAGATAAATTTTGCATAAAAGTTTTTAATAAAATAGTTTAATTCTAATTTAAGTTTTAATTAAAAAGCTCTTTATTTGATTATATGTTATGATTTTGAAATAGGTATTTAGTTTTACTCTAAAATAATCATCATAAATTTCAACAAGTTTTTGAACAAAACCATTAAAAACTTTTGTTATTAAAAGGGAGTTTATTGCCAGTAGAAGATGAACGCCACTTCGTTGAGGTGAAAATACAAAAGAAATATTTATTTTGTTTGTAAAATCTACAGTAATTTTTTGCTCAACGAGTGGAGATACGATTATTCAATGTAGTATGTGGCGGTCCAACCATAATGCACGATGTTAATTGTGAGTCACATCTTAATGTCAAGTTTTTTCGCCCCCAACTTTATTTAACATTTCTTTGTTTCAGGGTTTGACAAATTCAACCAGAGAAAAGTACACGATTGAGCATAACTTTAAACTGGTTAAAGCATTTTAAGAAAGTCCACAATCGGCACAACTTGGAGTAAGGATAATCCACAAGCTATGAGGGCGGATTGATATTGAAGCTAGCTGAGAAGAAAAATGAACAGGTTTTTTTTTTAAAAACAATTTATTTCTCAACATAGCTCACACTCAGTAAGACAATATTCCAACATTTCTATACGATTTTGGGAACCCTTCAAAATACGCGTTAGTTTCCGTAATCACTTCTTCGTTTGAGCTGAATCTTTTTCCTGCGAGCCATTTTTTCAGGTTCGGAAACAAAAGAAGTCACAAAGAGCTAAATCTGGCTCTATAATGTGGAAGATCAATCAATTCGAGATGTATTTTACGTAATTTTAACATCGTATCTAATGCTGTGTGAACCGGTGCGTTGTCTTGCAGAAAGAGCGCTTTTTTCTACTTTAAATGTGGTCGTTTTTGCTTGATTGCATCAATCAATTGATCCAATAATGCACGATAATAATGTGATTGTGGATACGTTTGCAAGATAATCGATGAGCAATATTTTGTGTCCATCCCAAAATACAGTGGCAATAAGCTTGCCAGCCGATATCACTATCTTCGCCTTCTTCGGAGCACTTCTAACAGCTTCCACACATTGTTTGATTGTGATTTCAGGTATGTAGTAGCCACTTCACGTTTAATCAAGAGTTATATTTTATATAAGGTGCTCAAATACTGCATTAAATATTATACAAGTACATATATAAAAAAGTTTTCTTAAAAACTCTAAATGAGGAAAACGCGATAAACAGAAATCAACTTAAAGAGTTAAATGCTCTTCCATCACTTAACAAATTTTCATAAACTGCCATCATTATGCCAAAAGCAGATTGTAATAAAATCTACAAACAAATTGCTTTCAAATTGGCAATCACTATTTATATCTCTGCTATATCGATACATGTGGCACGGCACGCGCTTTATTACACTTAAATAATACAATCGCACAAACAAAGCAAACAAACATACAAATGTGTATTAATGTTGTATTGCTTGCTGCCTTTATAACAATATCGTTATTATTGTTGTGTTATTAAATCATTTACCAACAAGCACGGCAAACAGTCATGGCAAACAATATGCCACACCATCGCCAAAGTCATCATAGTCGTCATCAGTATATTGCCACACAATGGTTTAATAGAGTTTCTTATTTGGTTTTTTGTTTCCTTCTTTTATTTAATATTTCGAATATGACTGCTGCTGCCGCTGTTAAATATGACATGACCTCAAGGCGTAAAATATCATGTAATGAAATATAATTACATTTATATTCGTATGAATTTTGTTAACGTACTACGAGTTCGTAATTGTGTGTTTGCCAACCTATTTTACTCAGCGCAAAAATTGTGTTTTTCAAGAAGAGTTTGAAATGTTATAAAGGGTGGTCCAACCAAAATGCACGATGTTAATTGTAAATTGAAAACAAATAGTTTTCAGAGAATTTTTTTCAATATTTCTAATATTATATGATGATGGGTTGGTATTATTCGTCTAGCTCGAGTTCAATCCTGGCTAAAGCCAAGAAATATTTTTATTTATAATTATAACAATAATTGCAGTGATCAATAACTCTTGATCAAAAAAGACAGGAAAAAATAACTGAATATACTAAAGCGGAGGGACAACTAACTGTTTCGTAGTCGCTACACTACTCATCAGCACCCACTAGGATTCGAACTCAGTACCATGTAAACATGATGTATTTTTAAATACGGCCGCTTTTTTCGTCTATATTTGTCTCATATAGATCACATATGCAATTTGTTATAATTTTTTAAATATATTTTTTATTACGATGTTGAAGAATTTTGTGCGAAGCAAAATATTAGACAATTGCAGTTTTAGTTTCTACCGCAGATATTATATTTAGAATAGCTTGAAATATTTGTAATTATTAGTATTTTTCACTTTTTTTTTTTGTTTTTTATCTTTATCAAAATTCAAAGTAAACAAAATATTTGAAAGGATAACATTTCGACTGGTTAGTCTGCATTTAGACGCGAAAACATTTGGAAGGGAAACATTTAGTTTGTTAGAGAATTAACGGTGGGGAAGGGAGAATCGATTTTGTTTTCGGTATTCGGCAACACGCTTTGTTGCCATTTACTTTATTTACACATAATTTATTTATTTTATTTTTATTTATTTCGGCATTACAATGCAACAAGAATAATTCTTATATTATAGTATGGTTGAGAAATTTGGCAAAAAAAAAGATAGAAATTTATACGAGTATTATATATATATATGAGTATTATACATATGAAGAATTATACAACTAGTAATCTTCTAATTACGAAAGATATTTATATATCGCAGATTTGAAACGGCTTGCATTGCGCAATGTTTGTATATTAAGTGGTAATTGGGTCCAGAGACGAGTTGAATTGATAAAAAAGTGCTGATCAGAAATCGATTTGTTGTACCTTATTTTATTTATATTATAGCCTCTATTGGATCTTGAGAGTTGCAACTTTTGAAATAGATATGCAGGTTGACGTTCATATATAATTCGGTGTAAAAATTGCAACACACGACACTTTAATAAATTATCAAATGTAAGATCATAAATTTGCTTTGCAAACTGCGATATGCTACTATATCGCCTTACTCCGAACACATGTCTTACAACATTATTGTATGTCACATTCAATCTCCTTCTGCTTCCAGCATCACAGCTTGCAAACAGCTCAGATCCGTACATCAGCGTTGGCAACAAATAACTTTTAGCAAGTAGAAGACGAATATGCTTAGTTGTAAATGATTGTGATATCCATAGATTTCTTAACATAGAAACAGTTTTTCGGCATTTTGATTTTATATGATCCGACCAATTAAGATCTTTGTGAAAAACCACACCAAGGTTTTTTAGCATTTTCGACAATTTTTATAACTGCGTTATTAATATGGATTGGTGATAGATTTATCTCGATTTTTTTTTGGCTTCCCAATTATTAAAGCAACAGATTTCTTTGGATTTATGCTTAAGCCATTAGCAGATGCCCACAAGTAAATTTGACTGAGATCTTGATTTATCAGATCGATACAATTTGTTGCATTTGAAATATTACAACTTATAAACAATTGTACATCATCATCATACATTTGTATTTGGCAATGTTTTATATGATCAGGGAGATCGTTAGCATAAATCGAGTATAGAAAAGGACCAAGTACAGAACCCTGTAGTACACCTATGGTAAAATACATATATAAAACACGTCTGCTTTGCTTGGCAGTTAACAATCATCTCTCTTTATTATTATCTTCTATCTTATATTCTTATTAGTTACACACATGTAAATCAAAAGTAGTAGGTTTAAGGTTATCTAAAATAGTACTATAATACTGGTACTGTATAAAGAAGTGATTAGATGCGTTTACACGATATGTAAATATGTTAATGAATGAAAGGTTATGCATTTGCACTACACACCTTTTGGCATAGAGCTGCTTCTTGATATATCAGATCCATAGTAGACACTTTGACTTCGGTCACTTAAATAAGACGACATGAGTTTTATTGCGGCTGAAGAAAAATTAAACATATGTTTCAATTTAAGACAATGGTGGACAGTATCAAATGCCTTAGAGTGGTCAAGCAAGATAAGAAAAAACATCATTCGACGTTTGTCAATTTGGCATCTTATTTCCTCAGACACATCAATCAGGGAAGTAATGCAACTATGCTTTGACCTAAAACCTGATTGTCGCTCATTTAACAATGAACTTTGATGTAAGTAGCTACTTATTTGCTTGTGTATTAACTTTTCAAAAGCTTACGAAAGAAAAGGTAGAATTGAAATAGGTCGATATCTTTTGTCAGGTTTTTTAATTGGAACAATTTTGGCATGTTTCCACGAGGACGGGAACGTAGATGTTGTTACTATTGTATTAAAAAGATGCATTAAAGAAGTGAGTGAGGAATGTCATTTTTAAAAATTTTGGATGCAAGCTGTCACATCCAACTGCGTTTGATTTGATTTGAAGGAGTGACTCAAAAACATCTTCTCTTGTAAATGATAAAAAATTGAACTCATTACTTTTATGTTGATTCTGACTAATATTGTTGTAAAAACTGGTATTAATTTGTGATATTGTAACCATTTAAACATTTTTGACATTTTAATTTAATTTATATTTTCTGAAGTTTTGTGTGGTTTAAAAATAATTTCTTAATTCTGTTAAAGAAAACAAAATTTTAATAAATATAGAACATAAATGGGAAAGAAAAATTAATCTTAGTGAAGATAATCCCCCATATTCCAAGAGGCGTCATCGTCGTCACATCAAGATGACAACAAAAAACACTCGGTTACAAATTCGCCTTCGACAACAGTTATGTATTCTTTGATAGGCCTTCGGTATTTCCTAGACCTAAGCGATAGATAAAAGCTGTCGACAACATTCAATTGTTTTTGGCAACGAGTAAATAAATGAAAAAATATCTGTGTCGACTTCATGTAACGACGATGACGCCTTATGGAATTGACGTAATTTTTACACATAGAAATATTTGCTGAAACAGACAACATAACGAAAAATGTAAAAAACAAATAATAATGTAATATTGCCGGCAACATGTTCGACTGTGGGAATTCGAAAGAAAAATCAAAAGAAAATTTCAAATGTTTTTCTTCCAAATATTCGCTCGTCTAAATTCAGACTTAACAAAGTCGATAGTCAGTCAACTTTATTTTACGTAGATTTAATTATACCGTAGAGAAAGGGAGAGCTTCTTATTAAAATGTTTTGGATTTTTCCCCACTCTGGCTGGTTTCAATAGTACATTAAAGCTAATTTGTTTAAACAAATGCATCTAAGTTGCCCCATGAGAAAAACAAGAAAATATATTAATATACTCTAGCAAAAACAAACCACAAAATACACATCCTAAACTAAAGACGATGCTTGATTGATGTAAAATTTGTTTTAAAAATAACACTTCTTTACTAAAATCTCTTTATGCCCATAAATGACCAAATAAATTGTTTTACAAACCGAACATCACATTTCACAACCTACATACAGCTGGACACAACAAACCATTTAAACAAATAATAACACCACAGCACCACTCACTTTATGCCACAAAAACTCACACATACTTAACCAGACACACACTCCTCGTGACACACTCTCAAATAAATACTGGCTCACCTAACGACGGACTTTATATTAAATATAGTCAGATATTGATGGAGATTTAAACATTATCAAATAAATAATACGTTAGTGGTGGCCCCACACAATACAAATAAATAGAATACAGAAGAGACTGAAATTGTTTGAAGTAACCAATTTTTTTTTCCTGGTTCCATATTGAAGCCAAAGGCCAACACAAATTACAACTAAACTATTTTGGAATAGTTTCAAGCAAAATTGCAGAAAAAAAATATAGCAAATGGAAAAACCAATATGAATATTAAAAAAAAACAGACTTCCTCCATTGACAAAACCTCAAAAACGTAAGTCTGGTTTCTTAAAGTTTAGTGTGTGACTTAGCGACCACCAGGCTAGATTGTATCAAAAACTACCTGTTTCTAAAGGATGCGCTACAGAAGAAAAATGTTCAATGAATTAAATTAAAATTGTGAAACAAAATTAAATCATTTAAAAAAGAAAAAAAAAGAGCTTAAGGGAAAAAGAGAAGCCGCTAGGTTGGTTGGTTCACTGATCTCAAACAATCCAGCAGGATCAAAAGGACCGTTGGCCGTAAGACGTTTCAATAGGGCATTAAGCCTCGATAGCTGATATGGTAGAGTACTCGATCAACAGTCTCGAGGTCGCAGGTTCGACTCCTGCCACAGATCCTGGGTGTTACTGCAGACAAGCAAAGCTTCGCAGTTTTTGCCTATTTGTAAAAAACTAAAATGCATTTCAAATGAATTTTAGCAAAACTTTGTATGGATTTTTCTAACTAAAACTCATTTCAAAATCAAAAACAAAAAGCCTTGACTCTGATAGCTAACCAACGCTGGAATTATATAGCTTCCCAGAAAGTCACTTGCACTAGGACAAAATTCACTGCATAGAAGACCAAGTCGCCTTGCATGTTTTCCTAGCACCTGATGTCCAGTTATTGCTGTCAGCAACCTCGATGTATCTCTCTCGCTTTGAGTTATAAGTTACCAAGTTCAGTTTCCATCAAAAGTCGGCCACATTATTGTGGGCATTCTTCGCCATTTGCTTGCAGCCTTATGGTGAAAAGAGAGAGAATACTACTTTAAATAAACCCCATAATAATCTGCCAAGTATATATACAAACTAGATCCCATTTGGCTATCTCGTTATTACCATAAAGGTGTTCATGCGTAGAGGCCCCAAATGATGTTATATAGACGGCCCAGCCTTGACAGTTCGTTTTGCCTGACAAATACAGTTGTTAGAAGTAATGAAACCGTAGTGAGACCAGTGACATAAGTATTCCCTAAGTGAGATGTTGAAAGTAATGAAACCGTAGTGAGCCAAGTAACTTAAGTATTCCCTAAGTCATAGTGATTGATTTAAATATGGGCACTTTACTTAAGTAGCCCACATACTGCCTATTGTTACATGTGTTTCAGTTTTCGACTACTAACATCCGAGTATGTCTTTAAGTCTATAAAAATTTTTTAATTTACATACGGTTTTCAATATTTGATCACAACAATGTAATGTATGTACAGTTGCTCAAAAGATCACTTTGCAGATATACAGATCACTTGGCTGTTAAATGGTGTGTAGCAGTCGAAAATATTATCACGATTTTACCTTTAAAAATGCTCTTGCATTTTCTTGAATTGCAAATGAAATCATGACACAGAGGCTTGTTCGTCACACAGTACTTAAATACTTCACAGCTTTGTTTAAAATTAACACCACTGTGTATTAACACTAACACACCAGACTTGCTTACTTTTCTGACTTATGACTTGATCAATGTTTTCAATTAAACTGACTTTCTTTCACCGATCTGCCTGCTATTTATATTCCTTATTACCTTCTATATTGTTTGTCAGGCTTCTAGTTACCGAGAATTTCAGATTCAAATGTACAAATATGATAGCTACACACATACATGCAAACACACATGCTTGAGAAGAACGCAATAAAAACAATAAAATCTTTGGGGGTTTATTTACTTGATACTTTGCGTTCTTTAAATCATGTGTGCTTGTTTGTTTGTGTATTATGCTTTTAGTTTTATACTGCCTGTGTAAATGTGAGTGCATATTTATAACACACGGATCAATAGCTCGCACAAATTTATACAAATTTTTCGCAATGTTTCTGTTTGCATGACTGAAGTACTGGCGATGCAAATGTTTGTTAAATATTTTCTTTTTTTTTGAGCTACAAGATGTTGAGATTGTACTAAAAAATAATATATTTTTAAACTCATTTTTATTAAAACAACAAACCTGGAAACCTATATAAAAAGAAATGTTATCTATCCTGCAAAATATATGATTTAGGCGGCCAACGATACTATGCAAAATTACGATGCAATATGATAACAAAATAAATCATGCTACACATCACACATAATGCATTAGAAATCTTAAGCCAAATAAAGTGTATGATATCCATTTGTAAATCCTTAGTACATATAGTATTATATATGTTCCAACTTTCTGCTTCAACACAAAAATCTTTGTCTTTAAAACGGCTGAAAATTAAACTAAAAATTTTGACAGTTCGACTTTTGTGACTTGCTTGTACAACACACATTATCATCGATTATTGTAGAGCATTTAAGAAGTCTACTTAAATGTACTACATTTCGCTTTATTGAATATTTTTTATGGTGTTATGCTGTTTAAGTTTAAGTTAAACAAATCATAAACATATTGTCAGCTCATATATTTGTTGCAGTAGTTGGTATACGAGTATGTTTGGTGTTGTACATTATAATTCCTTTCATACGTTCACACAGCAGGTACAAGGCATTGTACATGTTTATGAGCGTTTAAAATGCCAAAAATAAAACTCATATATTGGCAACATGAACAGATTACATGACTGTACGGTAAAATAATGTAATGGCCGAAAAATGCTTAATGTGGAAATATTAAGTAACAGATATAAAGAGCGCTTCATTTAAGTAGCTGGATCTACATTAGAGTTGGGTAGTTCGCGAACGAACTAGTACAACTGAACTATTCACTTGAGGCAGCTAAGTGAGCCGATCAATTCTGCCAGCTCTTTTAGCTTCATAGTTGATGTTTCTCTCTTTTGTTTTTGTTTCCTTTTTATTCATGTTTGTTTTTTCTTGTATTTAGCCAATAAGTTGTGGCTCAATTGACGTAAAAAAAAAATACATAATTAGACAACAAAATTTTGTTTAACACAAATATTGTTGTTTTTTTTTTTGTTCTATTAAAACAGATGATTTGATATGCAACGAAAAAAAATATGAAAACAATCGAAATTCATCAAAACTAAATAATTTTTTCTTTTTAATACAATTATTTTTTATGAAACCTAAATATGTTTAATCTCACTTTTAGATTTTGTTCCTGGATTTATAATTAATTTGTTTATACCGATTTTACTTTGCTGCCCTTTTTGTATCATGAAAGCTAAACCAGACCCGTTTATTGAAAATAATCTTATACATGGAGCACTGAACTATTGAACTAAAAGAAAGACGTATTTCATTGAAAAGAGCTGAACTAAAAAAAGTATTCTCTCTCTCATGAGAGAGCTCATGAGCTCAACTCTAATCTACTTGCTTTTTTTTGATATGAATTCTCCATTTCTATTCTCAAAAATGTTACTTGCGTGGGAAGAGGGCAGCGTTGTCAACTTTGAAATTTCAAAACGCACCAAAATGGGGGAAAAAGCGCGTTTTTTCAACGAAAACGCACCGAATTTTGAATTTTTTGCTTTTATTTTCAAAAACCTATTTTGTATTATAAAATTACATTTTTATATTAAAACCACGATAATGAAACAGCCTTTTAAACGACTACCGATTATACAATCAAACAAAAAACTTTATAATTCTCAATTACCAAAACCGTAATAACATCAGAGACTGCATTTATCGCAATATTTAACAAACTTGGCTTGATCGATTAATAGCAAAACACTCCCTAAAAGCAGTAAATTTTATAAAACGAAATGCTTCTTTTTCTTGCGAACAGTGTTTATTATATATAACAGCAAGATTTTCTTACCGTGTGCATATAACACGGTACGTTTTTCACGCAAAATGACACACAAAAATTTTGGACACTTGCTTATAAACTTGTAAACAATGTAAAAAATTGAAATAAAAAGTTGAGTTGAATTTGATTTTGTGCCACCGAAATTTAAAAAACGCACCGAACATTAAAAAAAAGCGCACCCCACACCCACTACAGAATTTTTCGCACAAATAATTTTAAAAAGCAGCAAAAACGGTGCGAAACGCACCGAGTTGACAACACTGGAAGAGGGTTAATCACCAGTGTGGCCATATCTAATAATATATTACAGCTAAATCGGTTTTAAAATAATGCTAACAAATTTTAAATAAATCCCTAAACTGCCAAAAAGATTTTTTGAAAATTGTATTTTTGTTATTTTGCTTAACATATTTTTATATGAATTAAATAAAACAAGCAGGTTAAAATTAAATCAGTAAACTATTTATTAAACCTAAATCATTTTAAAACTGTATTTACTCCCTCTTTCCCCCTCCTCACAACCTATTTTCCTAGTTCTGGTACAATGCACTGCATATGTAGGGGTTATCCCCTGAGTACTGGTCCAATATAACAATAACTGTATTTAATTATTTGAGTCCGCTTAATTTTTCGTAGAATTATTTGCTGTGCGTAGGGTGCTTAATTTTTTTCTTTTTAAGTATATGGAATAAAACCAATTGCAAAGTAATAAATAAATAAAATAAAACTGTTTTCAGTTGGTGGCATGAAAAACATCTTCTACTTCGCGGTAACAGCAAACTAAACATTCGTAACACCAACAAACGTTTACGTGGCTGTGCAAATCGTTGAATTCATACTCGAACTCGTATGTTGCTGTAGATGAAGTAATTTTCTTTCTTGCAAATCAAACGTACGTGGGAGTCAAAATCAATTGGTTTGCATCGATAAATAACTCTTAAATTTATTAAATAAGGGGACAGTTTTCTGTTAAATACCAAAGAAAATAAAAATAATAATAACAAAACAGTGCAATTTTTTCAACAGCGGATTAACCCTTTAGATCTCTTACAGCCAACATAGAAACTGTAGTTGACTAATTGAAATGAAGTTGTGTGCAATCGTAGAAACCAAATAGCTGTTAGATATGTACAAAATGTTACATGGCGCCCTGAAGACTAAGACAATGATTTGCGCCGAGGTGGTCTGCAAGTAAAACTTCTCGGGGGCTTTGCCGATCCCTGTTCTTCAAATCAACACTTGGTAAGGGTTTCGAAAGATCAATATAAGTCATATGGCTTCTTAATATTTTATATGCTACAACAAACGAGCAACTCCTATCCCTCTATTCCTCAGAAAACAGAGGTGTACACCAAGGCAAAACCTGCCTAACGGGGGTAGCGAAATATAGGAATAATAGTAATGAATATTCCAAAAAGTTTCCTAGCTGGTGGAAATTTTCTCTAAGTCTGGATAGGAAAAGAAAGACCACTGACGTTAACTCACGTCTATTGCAGGGGTGTCCAAAAGTTGTTCATGGAAGAGCAAACATCAATACATTTAAGGAAAAACTAGTTTTATTTCACATTTTTTGTTGTAAAAAGCAAGACATATTCACAAAAACAAAATTTACACTATTAATCGCTGTTGTCATCCTTTACTCGCACCAGCAAAATATGCGAAAGTGTTGTTGCTTCGCTATTGTGTGTGTACAGTGAAGAACGACAAACAAATATAAGACAAAGTTGTGTGTGTATTTATGTATTTTTCATTGCTAGTGCCGAGTGCAGTATGTGTGTATTAAAGAGCACAGCCCTATAGCTAAGCGCTTTTACAAAAACAATTGAGCATCAAGCGCATAGAGCTGGGCACCACTGGTCTAAGGTTTGTTAACATTAGCCTGCGACTTTAACTAGCCGCAAAGAAAGAAGTTTGGGTCTGTTATATCAGGCAATCTTGCTACCCATGCCAAATTGTGAATACTGGAGATTGTTTCCGTTGTGACTCCTGATGTGTATTTACCAATCCTCACTCATTCAATGCCGGCAATACTAGCTTTCGCCAGTAAAACCGCTGCCGAGTGACCACCACACCACTCGGAAGCTTTGAGTGGCTGTAAAGGGTTTCCATACATCGAATGCAGATTTTCAGTGTTGCAGAAAATAAGATTTTATTTATTTTAAATAAAATGTGCCTCGTCGCTTATGATAATCTTTGGCTCAAAATCGTGGCTAGAAAATCGACATAAGTATATCACGCTCTTGCAAAGCAAATCGCTCTATTGTTTGTCTGTTTTTATTCTACGGCTTTCTAGTTCACAAATGTCGAATATGATTGTTGGTAAAAGGCTTTTACAGCTTATTTAATTTTTCGCCATCCTGTACGAGTAGTATTTGTAAATCAAGAAATTCGATACTTTTTAGTTTTTATTCAGAACTTTAAGCCTTTTTTAGAATGCGGTTATCTGGAAATTTCAGATGGCATGTCTACTTAAACACCATATGTTCTTAATTAAAATTGAGTCATATAATTTGTTGTATCATTATTGTAAATTTATATTAATTTTATTTATTAACAAACATTTTTCAGTTCAATTATTTAGATAAATAATCAACATAAAGTGGCGCCATTATTGACTGCCTGACAGGCTTCTCAGCTGCCTTTTTTTCTTCTTTTCATGCCACAAACTATTTTACATTAAAGTTGGTTTATTACTTATTAAATGGATTTTATTTTCGGTTACTTAAAAAAAATTGTCTATACAACAGTTTGTTAAAATAAATTGACATGGAAATTAGTTTACACTTGAATTTAAAGTTTGTTTTCTGATCTGTTTTTTTCCTTCTTTTTTTTGGTTCTTTGGTAATTACAAGCTGTATTTGGTGTAGTTTTTAGCTTAACATTTTTACATATTTGCTGTGAGCCAAAATGATTTATTGCACTCATGTCATCTAACTCGCCTAAACATAAAATATACCATAAATATGTTTATTTAAGAAATTTGTATAAAAAACTATTGGCAGACTTTCCAAAGGCTGAAGTCTTGTGAAATTTTACATTCAAAGAGTTGTTCAAAAATTTTGTTTTGTTTAGCTAAATATAAACATTTTGCTCCCTGCTTGCTACCAGGCACAATAAATTCCTAATTTGTCCTACTGGCTGTAAAAGCTTTAATTTCTACACCGTGCTGGTTAAGCTACGTACACACGGTTGCCGGATCTTACAATATTGCCAGTATAATTGTCTGAAAATGTATTACAATCGTGTGAACTGCCAATTTTTAACTTACAACGTTGTCAGAAAAACCATTGCCAATCAATTGTAAGACGACAGTATTGACAGGCATCTGACAATCGTGAGAGCACTCTTCGTCGGCATTGCCAGATAATTGGCTGGTATTGTAAGCTCAGTTTTAATTGTCAGATGTATAAAATGAATGCACCTGACAATGGCATCATTGTCAGAAAAAAGTTTGATTGGCAACACTGCCAAACAGATGACTGTTGATATACATAAGTGGCAATGCCTTACAACATGTCTGGCAGCTTTTTTCATCTAACAATCTGACAACCGTATGAACTGACAATTTTTGATGTCAGATGAATTATTTGTCAGGCCATAATCTGACAACGAAATTGTAGGATTTTCTTACGATCGTCTGAGCACACAATTTACTTCTGCGGGACTATTTTTCATTGTCACTGCATTGTCAGCATGTTGCCAGATCTTGCAATATTACAACATCTGACAACCGTGAGTACATAGCTTTAGTTCGAGGTGAATTGGGGAAGTTATGCAATGTGTGTAGCGTGCTGCAATCCACTGTTATAAAAAGAGAAAACTGGTTATGGTATCATAGGATATATGGAGTAGATATCCGAATGTACACTAACAAAAAAACTGTGATAAAACTGCGGCATACTTTTCGCTTAATAAAAGCTCGATATATATATTTCTTTAACAAACGCAAAAACTACAAAGCTTTTCGCTTGTCTGCAGAAACAACTCGTCCAAGGGAGCAGGTTTTGCCTTTGTGTATGGCTAACCAGAGCTACCTGCTCTCTGAGGCATAGGGGGGTAACAATTCGTTATTTGTTGCAACAAATCAAACTTCAGGAAACTGCATGACTTAACTTATGTTGGACTTCCGAAACCCTGAACAAGTGGTAACTGGAAGAATTACGAAGCGTAAAGCCCCAGGAAGTTGGGCTGGTAGATCATCTTGGTTCTGATCATGGCCTACTTTGGCTGAAATGTTCTGACTGCAGCTTACACCTAAATCACAGGAAAGGGAATTAATTTCTTTGATACCTATGGTGCAATGCCGGTTTTCGGGGGCTAGTAACCTCCAAGGTGTCATTGTCTTGCAACAAATACTTGTAATGTAGAAAACCAGTAGTGATGGTTGGACAAGTGAGCTGGTTAAGTGATGATGCTCTTCGCCCACTAATTCATTAAGCCTTATCTCCCTTCGATTGTCTGGCAACTTGCATGCAGAAGGGATTAGAAGGCCCGAGCTCTGCAGCAAGAGGTTTGCTCATATGTCTACCAACACAGGACATTTGTAACTTGTAAGGCTCATCTGTATGAGTCGTGGAAGCTACACGGAGGAGCTGGTGGAGCTCATCTATCATTACATAAGGCCATCAAGGCAGGTGCTGATGTAGTTAGACAGGCCGCTGGGTTCTCTAATATATGTTAGCTTCTTTAACTTTTCCTTTGTATCCTACTCAATTTATTTTGGCAAGTAATCGCTTCTCTTACATGCCTGCATTGGCAAGTTTGACTTTTTTTTTGTTAAGAAAAATTGTTATTTTTTCTACCAGACATGTCTACTGTCTACGTTTTCTTATTATATTTTTTAGCATACATACAGATTTTCTTATTTAGATTTTGTTTATGAAAAACTACTTATACTATAAATAAATTTATATTTTGTCTTTACAATAGATAATTTATTTTTTTAAACCATTTTCTTTGAAACTGAAAACCAATGTCCAGACAAATAATGGTACACGAGAGAAACAAACACATAGACAACATGAATGAATACAAACATTAGTTTGTTTTATGTTGATAATTTTGTCAGATTTGCACATACGCCTGCGCTTGATAGAAAAAACTGTAATAAAAGTGAATTCAAATCAACAAGTGGGGTAAATGGGGTTGAAGCGAATGAAATTCGTTTTTGGTGGAGCTAACTTACTCGTATATAATGTTGCCACAACTTGTCATGGTGGCAAAGTGCTTGAAACAGTTACGAAAAACAAAACTTTATAAAGTCTTTCCAAGATAAAAATTTATGCAGAAATGACAAACAAATCCACCTGCTTTTAGATTACATGTTTTAAGAAAATTATTACAGTCCTTTTGACATTTGTTGTGGCTGTTTTGCGTTGTAGATTTGGCCTGTTGACTTGTTTATTATATGGAACAATTTTAAGTTTTCTTATTCAGCCTTCGTTTACTAGGACCCAATCCTAACTTTACACCTGTTTAGGGCAGACAATAATATATAAGAAATAACTGCTTCGCATGCTGCAAATACAGCGTTGGTGTTTTGAGGATAACATGATGTTTTTTTTTCATTAACAACAAAACTCAATTAAGTTCTTAATAAAACAAAAAAAAAAAGGCTCATTTATTCCAGCTTAGCCGAAAGTAGGGAAAATAATCCTGTTTAATACAAATGTTTCCCTTCCATATGTTTTTCTGCATTGAGCCCCCTTTTGAGTCTACTTTATTAAAAAAAAAAGAAAAAAAAATATTTGAAAATGTTTTCCTGCCGCAATTTTCGCCAAGAATTTTAATAAATTTATACCAGTTCATTGTTAATATGGCTGCTGGTCTTGTGTTGCAGCCATTATTTGCCATTGAACGTTTTTCATAATAAAGTAATATTGAAAAATTACAAACAATTTAATCTAACAATGCGGCATATTACACGACAGACTCAAGACAAGCCCAATTTTAACGAAATGTGAACTCTTTTGTCGCCGAACAATTTGTGGATTATGGACATTAAATAAACTATCTAACGTAAGAGTTAAAGACTTCCAAACTCATTTCATTAGTGCTTAAAATTATTCGAATATTTAACTATGATTGGTTATTTATCAAGCTATGTTTATTAAACATTGTTGAGATCTATATACTTTGAATTATATATGTATATATCTAATTTTCTACACTTCAGGCAAAAAGTATAATATGACGTTCTTTCGTTCACAGTTCCTTTTTATTCAAAATAATAATCATTAACTTAACGATTAAACTAATAGTTCTTATCAAGATAGCCGAATTTTATTGGCTTTTTTGTACTATCTTCACACAGATGCAAATGAAAAGTATGTTTGTTTTTCAACTCTTTTGAGAGCGTTTTCCGCTCTTTCACACTTTAAAGTTTGTGCTTAGGAGCCAATAATTTAGCTCGCTTAGAGAATATATTTACTGTTGTCGTCATTAACAATATATGAGTAGTGTTTTGCCTCTCGTCATGTCCACATCTCTTTTGTTACTGCTGTCTGTATTTTCTATATGTGTACGGTCATTAATTAAATTCATATAAAACTAGAGTTGAGTTCATGAGCTCTTTTGAAAGAGGGCTCTTTTTAATTCAGCTCTTTTTACTGAAATATGTCTTTCTTTTAGTTCAATAGTTCAGTGCTCCGTAAATAATATTTTCAATGAACGGCTCTGCTCAGGTTTCATGATAAAGAAAAGCAAAACAAAATTGCTGTAAACAAATGAAAAGTACAATTATTATAAGGATTAATAAAAGGTGAGATTAGAAATTTTCAGGTGTGATGAAAAGTAATTTTATTAAAAAGAAAAAAAAAACGATATACTTGTGATGATGTCTCGATGTTTTCATATTCAATTATGGTCGCATATGATATCATTTATTTTTATAATACAAAAAACCAAAGTAAAATTGTGTTGTCTAATATTCTGAATAGTTGTATATAAAATAGATATGTATGTACTTTTTACGTCAAATTCTGGCAGCACTGTTTAACTACTTCCGTATACATATCTACCAGAAAAAAAGAAACATAAACGAAAAAGAAAACTTGAAGACAAAAGGAGGAAACATGAACTACGGAACTAAACGAGCTCGCAGAAATGATCGGCTCACTTAGCTCCCTGAAGTGAATAGTTCAGTGACACTAGTTCGTTCGCGAACTACCCAACTCTATATAAAACCAAATTGCACCGGAATAGGTAGCAAAGATGTGTACACGTGTTTATTTTTCTTTCTCTCTTTTTTTACCGTTGTCCATATTTTCTATATACATACATATGTTTATTATTAATTTCTTATGAAATCAATAGATAGCAGTATGTGCACAGGTAATTTTTTTGTTTCTTTTTCTTCTGAATGTACTTCATTACATTGTAGTGTGGAAGGTGTTGGACTAAATTTGGCTAATCTGAGCAGTGTCGAAAGTATATACACTGGGCACTAATCAGTTTTATCTAATTTGATTCCAACATTTTAAATGCTGCAATAGGGGTGGTTTTAGTCTTTCGTCTTGTTAAAGTTAAACCTTCACGAACACTACACCCTCTTTTCTACCTCATCATAACCTATTTTCCTAATACCAGTAGAATGCACTGCATATGTAGGGATCATCCCCTGAGTACTGGTCCAAATTAAAAAAAAAAATATTATCCTTCCGTCACTGACATATAATTATCTTTCAGTTTGGTTACTTCTTTAAGAAGATGTTTTGTGTGTGTTTACTATAAAAATATATAAATATTTGCTCAGCTGCATTTAAAGAAAGAAAAAACCTGAAATTCTGGAAAAAAAATAGTATAGTGAATATTCTCGAAAATAAAAAAAGGGTAAGTACCTGTGTCTAATATTAAGATGTAGCTATATATACATATGTATGGTGTATCCAACAATGCATGCAACCATATTATTGTGGTTATATATGATTTAAAATTGCAAGCACACATGAGATACCTAGGAAATACTTTTGTTTCAATGCAGCTAATGGATATTTGAACGCCGAAGAGGATATCCGATTATTTTCTGATTATTTGTATATATTTTTTTGTTATAACTAATTTTTATATGCATGTATTTGTGCCAATTATAACAAAAATATATTTCTAGTATAGTTAATTGCTTAAAGTAATATGGTTATAAATATATATTAGTATAATAATATGTTTGAGTATGGCAATTATTTGATAACTTTATATAATACCATAGTTACTTATTGCAATATAACAATATTAAAACATAATATAGTATGGTTACGTATAACATTTTTTTGCAATGCTTTGGTGTGTCATATCAATGGCGTTTTAAATATAACGTTATAAACATAACAACCATATAATTCAACAATAGTATATTGCCCTTTTATATATTCTGTATTGTCGTATCAACCATATATATTTTTTTCTACGTCTAGCATGTTTCCTTCTGCATATGGAATCATTGCACTTAAAATTTTATTTTAGTAATCGAAATAATTAGGACCTTATATCCAGATCATACAACGCAGCCCAAACCATCAGGTTTCCTGTACCATGTTTCACGTGTATTTAAAAAAGGTGGTTAAATTTTAAGGGCCGATGTTAGTTTTGAATAAAACACGAATTATTCAGGAATTATTGTTATTTCCTTTTATTATGATAATACTGGCATAAATTATGTATGTAATAAAATATCAGCCAAATGGCCACTGCGATCTAGGCGGAACATCTCCATCCGATGATCGAAATTTTCGACAACGCTGAAGTATAATTCAGGTGCTATGCCGTTAATGTACCGAATTATCTGAATTATCCCATTCTTTAGCTCTTCAATTGTTGCTTATAATGTTCATCATTAACGAATAGTGTGAGAGGTGCAATTGTTGGGCTCTACAACGAGTTGAGAGGGCGGCTCTTTAGCCACAATATCGCGAACAGCAGCAATATTTTCCGCAGAACGAGCTGTACGAATATGCACTGATGTGGTGAAATCTTTTATAGACCCGGTTTATTAAAAAAAAAGTCTTTCGATTATACGCACATTTGGACGATTAAACTAGCCGAAAAAATCATGCAGTGCACGATAAGCATTTGGATTAAACGCCCATTTTCATAATAAGCCTGAATTAAGTATCCTTTCACAATTGAAATTGAATTAGGCTGAAATTATGCAGTAGCAAATGAAATGCAAAAAAAATTTTGAGATTTAGTTCTGGTTGACATTCAACATCGGTCCTTAAAATTTGACCACCCAATATATATGAACAATAAAGCTAAGCTTGAAACTACAATACTCTGGTTGTCTTAACAATATTTTGTTATATTTTTATATAACTTTTTTTTTGCTTTTTTGCCCGCACACAAAAGCAGCGATGTTTTTGATTATTTCTTTTTAGAATATTCTTTAACGATTAATCAATTTATTCGATTAATCTATAGGAATAATTTTTATTAACCATAAATTGAAGAAAGAAAAGATTGGCTACAAACTTATTCGCCTTAAATACTAATAGTAACATCATGTATTCCACTTACTTTTTATAATTTGGAATTTATTTGTAGTCGATGCTTTTGATTTTGTTGTTATTATTTTTTCTTTTATATAACAAATCTAAGCGAACCAACTCACTACACACACACACACACAGCCACATGCGCTTAATAAGAATAATCATGGCTATAATCATTATTGAGCAATAATCGATGAATGAGGATGTTGGGTCCAGTATGTTATAGCAACAGCAGCAGCAACAGTAACTAACTAACAACAACAACAACAGCAGTAGTAGTAGCGGTAGTGAAAATATATTGAAATCATGTTGCCAATAATGAAAATCCACTCAAATAAAACATCTTTTGTAAATTGAACATAAAGAAAATGAGAAGGAGCAAGTAGAAGAAGAAACAAACAAAAAAAAATACAACAACTAATATTTAATGTGAATAAATGAAAGGTAAACGACGGAATTGTGTTGGCATGGGCTCCAAACGACGTCAGAGGTGGGGTATGAAATAAATATGTGCACGTTAATGCAGGTGAGGAGTGCACTCGTATGAGATTTAAAATTTTTTTTGTTAAGTGCCTGGGCATAAACAAAATTAAGTGACCATTAAAATGCCATAAACTCAGTTATGTCGCATACCGTGTTATTACACTTGCATACACACACACACACACACTCACACACTTCAACGTACACTCAAACACTGTAGAGCGTTTAAGCCATTAGTCGAACTTAACACACATTCAAACCATTTTCTCTGCTTGTACTCGCACTTCTTTCTACTGCAGTTGTAGGCAGCAGGCATGACTGTATTCAATTGAATGTAGTCCACTGTTCGGAATTGTCGGTGTGCACATATTTGCTAAAGTCTTGGTACAAAGCGGTGGCGGCGGCGGCATTTTTCATAAAGGATTATAGTCATCATTAAATTTCGCATGTGGCGGCAGTTGTACGTTCGTTCGTTCATAGATTGCGTTAGAGTGGAGTTTTTTTTTTACTTGCATTTTTTCATATCATACATACTTTATGACCAATTTAAACTTGATGATGCTAATGTTTGCATCAGTAGCGTTGCTGATGACTTTGATGAAAAGAGTATTTAAGTGATAATTTCGTTTATCACAATTATGTTCAGTTTGTTTATGTTAAATTTGTTTTTAATTAATATTTTTCTTTTTGCTGAGTGCCTAAAGATGTTGCTGCTATTCTGAAGGTTCCCATGGATCCGCAACTTAAATACATTTTTCTCTGTTTGATTCTAATAGCTAACAGGTAAACGTGGTCTTTTTGTTTATTAGCTATAATTTGTGTTAAATTTACAGCATTTTAATGATAAGAGTTGAGTTTTACTTAATTTAATTCCCATTAAAAAATAACTACTGTAAGTCAATCTATTCAATATGCGAATTAAATGCAAAGTTAGTTCATCATTCCAATTTCAGATTGGATTTACTTAAAAAAAATTTTAAATTTTTTTTATTTTCACGTACGAGGCCGGATTTATATTAAAGCTACCTAAAGCTATATGCCATCACAAACACAATTTTTTTTCAACTACGATGTGTCAAACGTCAGCTGTTAAAATTTCACCCAAATTCATCGATTTCGATTTTTGCTTGTCTGCAGTAACACCCAGGACAATGAAGCACGAAACGAACCTGCAACCTTGGGACTGTTGGTCGAGCACTCTACCAAATCAGCCATCGAGGCACCCATTAGTTTATTTGTTGTAGTCGCTTGAAGTAAGCAACATTTGTGTTTCTTGAAAAATGGCAAAAGGTGAATTTGGTGCAGTGATTAAGCACTACGAGTATTATGTGAAAGGGAAGATGGCTAAAGAAACAAAAGAAAAGCTCGATAAACATTACGGCAAGTCTGCTCCATCAGATTACGTGGTAAAATATTTGATTGCTGAATTTAGACGCGGCCGAACAAGCACTGCAACAATACCATCAACTGGAAGGCCAAGAGAGGTGGTTACTGAAGAAAAGTCAAGTTACATGATATGAAATGAAATGGTAAACATATCATATGAACGTGTGTTCAACATTTTGCATATGAAAAAGCAATCGGCGGGATGGAAGCTACGTTTGCTTCAAACAAAACCGAGTTCGACAGACTACGTCGCAGCGGTTTTTAGACATGATAAAGCATAATCTTGTTGATTTTTGGCGTCGATTAATAACTGTTGATCAATCGTGGTTCCATCACCATACATTTGAAACCAAAAATCAATCGAAGCAACAGGTGAAAGCTGGTGAAAATGCTTCGAATTATGCGGAGACAGTGAAATCGGCTGGCAAGGTTAGGGCCAGTGTATTTTGGGATGCACACGGAATATTGCTCATCGGTTATCTTGAAAAAGTATCCACAGTCATAGGAAAGTATTATCGTGCATTATTGTATCAATTGATTGATGCAAACAAGAAAAATTTACCACATATAAAGGAGAAAAATGTGCTCTTTATTTAAGACAATGCAACGGTTCACACAGCATTAGCTACGTTGTTAAAATTACATGAAATAATTAGACTTCGAATTGGTTAATCACCCACCTTATAGTCCAAATTTAGCTCCTAGTGACTTTTTCCTGTTTCCAAACTTGAAAAAATGTTTGGCAGTAAAAGTTTCATCTCAAACGAAAAAGTGATCCCAAATCGTATTATACTTATATCACAACGAGATAATTTGAACAGAGATAAACACGTTAGTGACGCAGCAAGCCTTTTTAAAGCGCCTGAAAATCATGGGGATGATTGAGATATGTTGAGTGGCGTTTGTTTGCTGGTGTACAGTTGCTTGCAAGGCATAGACGCAAGGAGTATAATGCATCGCATTATCACTGGGGATGTAAAATAGACTCATTACAATAATTCCAAGTGCAGAAAATCATGGGGATATCCTGGCCATACCAAATATTCACGGTTCGAAGGTTATGCTCAGTATTTAGTAAAACCAGCGCGACTGAAATAATCACCGGTGATCGTATCGAACGAAATATATATGTGAAAAATATATGTAAAACTATATATATATATATGTTAAAGATATATATATGTTGAAGAAAAACCCAGTTATGTTTTTCAGTTAAGAAGACCAAGGGAACTGTAAACTACCTCCTAAAGATTTCGCTTATGGATAACTTAAAACAAATTGTTGAAACCTTACAATTTTTATTGCTTTCATCTTTTACATTTGTTTTGTTTTAACCCTAAAGGGCATAGTGTATTTTGTAAAATACTATCTGTAAAATTTTTTTCTTGCATTTATGAACTTATTTTCATATACATATATACTCTCTCGCAAAGCGCTGAGGCTCTATACGCATTTAAAGGTTAATCTGTCGCTTAGTTGTAATCAACCCATCATGATAGATCACCAGCGCATGATACAATTCTAGTCCTTAATTAAAACTCTCACACAAAAAAAAAAGACAAAGTGTTGTTAAATAAATTGATGCTCAAAGGCCATCTAAGATAACACTGTCACCATCAGCACCGACATCAATATTATTATTGGGTTACTGGTTGAAAAAATGAACTATAGTATTACACACTCAGCTCCCAACATACATACACACACACACACACACACAAACTCATACATAAATACACTGGCAACAAATTCACTTTGACATTTTTGTTTTTGTGGCACAAGTGAATTTTTTTTAAAATATTACCTATGAACTGCAAATACACAGAAAAAAAAAATACACTTGCATTCGAGATCACGAAATAAGTTCTTATGTAGCGAAGGGAGTATATAAACATGACCAGATTTTGCTGTTTCGCGATGTCGAATGTTTACAATTGCATTCTTCACGAGTGATAAAAACATATTTATATGTTCTCATTTCATTAGATATAACTACAATGCACAACAACAGTAAAGCTACATGGATGAATCATGATCTGTTAAAGAGGCTGATATTGGCATGAAAGTTCGATATTTTAGTGGCCAGAATGCATAAAAATGTTAACGTTCGAGATCAAAAAACGGGCTCTTAACTTAAAGCGTACTGAATAACACCTTAATAATAAATAATTTTAATAGTTTTCATAGTATTTTATACTAATTTGGGTTTATAGTTTGATTTAGTATCATTACACTTGAAATCTATGAAAATTGTTCTTTATATTTAACCTACTTAAACTGTGTTCCTTTATGAATTTCTTTCTGTGCATATAAATAAGTCGACTACACGTACGACTACAAAAACGCGTATTGCATGACAATTGGCTGCAAAAAAATAAGGAAGAAAGAAGAACAAAATGTACCTACAATTGACAGTTGAACAGGCAGTATGGACACAGCGACACAATATTCAGTTGAAAATTTATGGTCACTTGTTAAAGACAGCAAGGATTTGAGAAGCAAAAAATAAAAAGTTTTACTTTTCCTTTTGAAGAGAACAGCAAAACGCACAAATAACTCAAATAACTGTGTGCAAGTAGACTCTTTTCTTTTTTGACTTGTGATGAGGAACTATAAAAATAAAATAGTGGTCTAATATTTGTCTTTTAAGACGAATTTCAAAAAGCCATAAAGAAATTACTTAACTATAATAAAAATTTTTAGTAAATTTTTTAAGTAAATAAATAGTTCGATCATGAATGATCTTGTTTAAAAAAGGTCTTCAGCCAAAAAAATTTTATTTTTGTTAACTTTTGTGGCTATTTGATATAATCATAAGATAGCTCTTATCAACTTTCACTTAAAACTCCCATGCCAGAATCAACCTCCAATCAAGTTTGTATGTTCATGTTAAGGATGAGACTCTGCATGATAGTTGTAGCGTACAAATGGCAAAGAAAGAGAGAGAGAGACATAACATACTCGTAATAAACACAAGAAAAATATAACTAAAACTCATTGCTAAAACGATTCTCATTCGATTCGGTGAAAGAAACAAATTAATTAAAGGAAACCAACAGATATGTTAACTTAATCTATTCATTCAATAAATCAATTCAGACTGAACATTTTCAGAAAAAAAGTTACCACACCACACCATGCACAGGAACTCAATAAATGAATAAACGAATGAATGACGGAGTGTGTGATGATTACGCTTTCAATGCCCTGTCGTTCTGGTGAATGCTTTTAACTATTAAAACTTAATATATTTCGAAAACTGTTTCAAAATACCAAGTGGTTTTATCTCAAAGACTTTTGAGGCAGCAAATCACATATAGAAGTTTTGTTTCATTCTCTGTCAAAACTTGTGGGTATTTTAACATGTCATGGGGAAGGTTCCATATGCATGTGTATATGTGTGTGTGTGTGTGTGTTATACAGCTGAATGCTGTTTTTTGCATTAACTTGTTTTTTTCTCTTTTTTTTTTGTTGCTCTATTTCGATTTATCTGTTTCCTTCCCAGTGCGTTAAGCAATATTAGGCGACAGTTTATTTTTTACTCTTCGCTTTGCTTATTTGTTATAGGGCGTTGAATTTCTACAAATTTATCGATTGCTTTACAATTTTTCAAAAATAATTTTTAGTTCCAAACACGACTACATAGATCTTGTGCTATTTGAGGAAACATTGTGAACACAAATAATTCAATAAGTCACCTTCATGCGCCCGTATGACCTATTATCACAGTTCCAGTACAGTGCACCGCATATGTAGAGATTAGAGCGCTGCTCAAGCACAATAAAAATGTCTTACAAAATAACGTGGTATTTTCACATACTTCACATTTCAAAACAAACACTTCAGTGCCGAATTGTTCTAAACACATAAACGAATACTGCCTTATAAGCATTAAGAACAAACAGAGACAAACACAAGTAGAACCAAATGAAATAGAACAAAATTAAAGTAGAACGTCAAGCATTGAAGCAATGTTCTACTTCAGTTTTGTTTATAAAATTTGTTGTTGTTGTTCATGGTTTTTGTCTTTGTATTTGTGCACAAGTGCTGTATGCTCATGGATGTGTATTGTTGTTGTTCATGGTTTTTATGTGTGTATTAAGCACAAATATTTAAGACGCAGTATGCTCAAATGCCAATGTGCTTACTCGTTTATTTGCTTTATTGTTATGTTTTGTGTCGGATTTTGTTGTGAAACAGAATTTAAGTACAGTCAATCGTGAAGGCGTTTGTTCTGTTTCTAAATGTTCTATAGCTTGTTTGCTTTGTTTTAAGAATTGTTTTGAAATACAGTGCTTGGAACTACTACACAGTAGTGAGCAGTGTTCGTTAGATCATCCTGTGCACCCCTTTAAGCCCAGTTCAGACTATTATACTTTGTATTAACACTTGTCAAAAGCTCAAATAATACGTGCAAGTCTGATAGTCTGAATGTAATCCGTCATACACACGAAAAATAATACGATAAAAATTTGACATCCCATACGACTTTGTTGTTTTTTGAAACATTTCAAAACGATAATACTTTACATTGGATCAGGGTTGTGTTTTTTGGCAAACCAGCTAATTAAAAATTGAGTAGTAGGCTATTTCGTAGCCGATGGGGTGCCGGCACTGATAGTATTTTTTGTCGTTATAAAAAAGCTCGAAATTTGGAATTTAGCTGTCATTTATAAATGTATTTTGCTCATGCTATATTTAGAACATAAAATATGTTTGTGCTATTGAATTTGGATGTGTTATACATAATTATTATTTTAACTGTTGAAGAATTTCACGCGCCGGCACGTCTAACGCCTACGACGAATAGCGCACCTGCCGCCGTGAAAAGTTTTATGATGGCACATCTATGTTGGTTTATATCAAGTGTGATGGTGTGAATGCAAAATCTAATTTACGTTAGACTTTTTGACAGTCGCAAGAAATGTGTTTAGACTTTTATCTCACAAAATCTAATGAAAGTATTTATACTTGTATAATAGTCTGATTGGGCCTTTAGTAGGGATCATGCCCTGACAACTGGTCCAAATTAAAAAAATTGATCTCGCTAGAAATGAAATTGAAATGGCGTCCTCAATTTTTGACTCACGAAGTCTCACAGCACAATCCGCATATATTAAAGAATTGTGTCCAATGGCTTCAAAGTTGCACTGTTATTATGAAAAAATTTATACCAAACGAAAACAGAAAAGGGGTCTCGATCACGAAATCCATATAGTTTTACGTAATATATGTTGACGAGGGGGGGCTCATTCATTTGTGGTCGATTGGTGAATGAAACGTACAACGTATTACAGATACATTTCGTTCTTTAGCCTTACTGTTCATCTATTTCTTTTTTTTATAGGACCAGTACTCAGGGGATGACCCCTACATATGCAGTGCATTGTACCAGAACTAGGAAAATAGGTTGTGAGGAGGGGGATGTAACAAGCTGCCTGCAGACGTATTTCGCAACAGTAACAATGTTGGAAAGTTTAAGTAAAACTTCCATAAACACTAATCCCAGCTTCCCTCCTCCTCATAATCTATTTTTAATACAATATACTGGATATGTAGGGGTCATCAGCTAAGTACTCGAATATTTCTAGCTTTTTTATAATGATATATCATGGATTATCCTACTAAAAATGCATCAGCAAAATACTCTTAAAAAACAGATCTACTCCAAACATAAAAGAGAATATCACAGTCTGAAGAAAATTAGTTATTTTTGGAAATAATGGCCTTAGTAGTAGATTTAAAACTCTTTTCCATTATTATCGTTCATCGTATGAGTTTCTTAATACCATTTTACATATCAGCTCTAAGAATGTTCATTCTTTCTTTAAGTTAAATCTAACTCTCTGCTGTTTCTTCTTATAAAAATTCTTACATTTCCTCTACAAAATTAAAGTGCTGTTAATTTCATTCTTTTATCAAATTTTCTTTTAACATTGATTTGCGTTAAAACACAGCAAAATTTCCCGGATATAAGCAGTTAAATATAATCCCACAACTTGTCGCATTAAATCTTGATTACTTTCGTCTGTCTCAACTTTATATGTGCGTGTGTGTGTGTGTTTTTTTTTCTTTGCCAGCATTTTACTCCCCTCACTGATGAGTTTGTAAGCCAATGGTTGGATGCTTGGTTACCTTTTAGTCAAAGTTAATTACTTTGCATCACTGCACTTGACTTTGGTTAAACGGACAATCGATGGCTGCATGAGTTTCAGTCGGTTTTAAAATTCAGGCCAACAGTCAAACATACACACACATATCTTTGTATGTATGTGTAACAAACCATTGAGAAAAAAGTACCGACCACAAAAACCGCATCCGCTACTATGAGAGTACGCTGCAACAGCAACCTGCTGCTCACAGGGGAAATTATTGCAGCAAACTTTGAATCTTCAAAAAAAAAAAAAGTGTAAAAAAAATGCTGCAAACGATAAAAACCTAAGGAAAATAGATTTAACGGCTTTACTGAGAAACAATACAACATTATGTTGCACTCATGAAAAACAGATCGTATGAAATGAAACTGATTTGATTACTAAGAAGAAAGTTATAATAATTTTTGATTGAACAAGATCAGGAAAATAACCAAAAAATTTAGTTATTTTCCTGATCTAAGGCACAACTAGCTGTTTCGTAGCCGCTACACTACTTATCAGCATCCATAACCTTTTGCGCAACTTCAGTTGTTTTGATTTAGTCGTGTACTCGTATATTGTTTTTAATTGCTAGATGACTTTAATATAGACGTTTCCTTTTAACTACTCCCAAACGAAGCAGTCTGGAGTAGATAAGTCCTTTGCACATAGGGGCCAATTTCAATTGTTCACCAAAGCTATCTCGTAAAAAACGCCATTGTGTTGGTTTCACAATGTTCACTGTGACTCCATTCTTTTGGCACCATACTTGTAGATGGTTGGCATTAAAAAAAATGTCCGTCATTGTCCGATATCGATTACGAGGACAACATGTTCATATTGAAAAAATGTGGGACATTTATTTTTTCCTACGGCAAACTGCACCACACAGTACTCCTTCGTATACTTAAGGTTGCTGTTGAACTACTCTTGCATTTTCTGTAGCACATTGAAATAATGGCGATATGCACTATGAGTCAGCGATTTTAATATTGACATGCGCGATGAATCGACGATAAGGGCACATTGTTCAATTGTATGCTGTTCTATTTTAAACTCCGTAAATAAGGGCCATTATTATAACTCACGAATAGTTAACATAGGATTTTAACTTGCAGATAATTTTTTTGGTTATTACAAGTTAACATTAACCTGAAAAGTTACTGATAACTTAACAGCAGGTTTATCCTCATGGTAAATGTTAAAGTTAAATTTAAGCATTTGAAGCTGCCATACTTTCTGCTGAAAATATTTTAACTTCAGTTGTAAAAATGGATAAAATTTAATGGTGACTTTATTGTTCACGTTAACTAAAGTTAAGATTAACTATCAACAACTTTATCGATAGGTTGTAATAATGGCCCTAAATGTTTTTCTAAACTTCTCATTATTCAAAAATCAATTCATCACCTTAAATATTCTTTTGTTTCTTGCTTAACATTCATAACTTAACAGCAGGTTTATCCTCATGGTAAATTTCAAAGTTAGCGTTAAGCGTTTGGAGCTGCCATATTTTCTTCTGAAAATATTTTAACTTCAGTTGTAAAAATGGATAAAATTTAATGGCGACTTTATTGTTCACGTTAACTAAAGTTAGGGTTAACTATCAACAACTTTATCGATAGATTGCAGTAATGGCTTTTCCTAAACTTCGCATTATTCCAAAACCAATTCAACACCTCAAATTTTCTCTTGTTTTTTGCTTAACATTCGGTTTGAACCATAATTTTTCTTCGAGCTTCTACAGCAATTTTCAGCTACATGCTTTTTTGCTTATGTGTGCGTGTGTGTACTCGTGTGTGTTAGTTTGTATTGCAATAAAACTGTGGAAATTAGTAACAATCCCATAAAGCAAAAAAATCATTTCCGCTGTATTAACAGCATCGCACAGAAAAACAAGTCGAGTTTTTCTATTGAAAAAATCACATGCGATCCATCATTCATTAGCACTTTTTATAGCGGGTGTTCTGAGGGAAATGTAACTACGAGTATGTACTCATACAAGGATAAATACATGTTAAACTTCTTAGCTGGGCTACAGTTTAAATTGACTGCCGCTTACAGCGAAAGTTCATATTATTGACAGCTTTTGTTCTTTCATTTTGTGCTGCTTTTGTTTTACTATTTCAGCCGCCAGCAGCCAACTTCTCTGCAGCTCTGACTTTTTAGTTGTTTTCTTGTCGTCATATTGAAATGATGGTAATTTGTTTTGCTTGCCTTTATCTTACATTTTGATATCGTTCGTGAGAGTGTTGTTGCGGCTACTACGCATCCTGTGGGTAATTAAAAATGCATTCTCTGTCTCCTATAGTTTTTCAACATTTCTAGAACTTTATTGGAGTAAAATCATTATGACCACATTGTGGGCTTCAGCATCAGCATAAAATTTCACATTTAACGAAATATTTTGCTGGCTGAAAATCGTTAAGTGGAGGAATGGAAATTGTTGGCGGGGCTGCAGCATGGAGTTATAGTTCATAATTTTATTTTCTGTAGTCGAATTTAAAAACAGACTAGCTATCGAATTGCTATGCTCAGCCAATCGAAGCGGGATTTCCCCAAAGTAGGATATTAATTTTCTTGCCAATTAGCATATCGAGTTATATGCCAATTAGTAGCATATTGATCTGATATACCAACGAGCTCCGGAATCCATATTTCAACTTTGCAGATGGCACAGCATTCATTCTTCACGAAATTTGCAAGAATATATTTCAATATTAACTAAATGGTTAAATTATCGGAAAATCAAAGTTAATGAACGATATAAATAATAAAGTTTACAAAACTACAAAACACGTTTCGATATCGAACTGAAAAGTAAGAAATAATTTCAAGAATACGCTTTAACAATAGTGAATGAAAAATACTATTACTATTGTGAATTAAGCGTGCGGCGCTTCGTGTCATATTCATCGTATGTCGAGGGGTGTGATGTGTATCTAGCGCACGATAGGCGAAAAGCATGACACAAAGCGCCGCATGCTTAATTCACAATAATGCTAATCTTTTTCATTCACTATTGTTCAAGCTTATTCTTGAAATTATTTTCTACTTATTATTAGTTCAATATCGAGGCGTGTATTTTTAGTTTTTTCAACTATATTTATTTTTTAGGCTTTAGATTCGTATTCTTTAAAAGCTTGTTTTTTAATTTTTTGTAACTTTATTTATTTAACATAATTTTTTAGTTCACACTAAAGCGAACGAACGTTAATAGTTCAAATACACGTTCCACGGTTAAAATGCGCATCGAATATGAAAACGAGTTTCCAACCGGTTAGCAAGGCGATTCCGACTTTTTTAGAACTTCCCAAAATTGAGTTTAGTAATCGCCAAAACTAGCCACTTCCTCAGAAGTAGAATGTTTGCTTCAATTTTCGTAATACAGCGAATGACCGTTAATAGTTCAATTACACGTTCCACGGCAAAAACGCCCATCGAATATGAAAACCAGTTTCTAACCGGTTAGCGATTCCGAGTTTTTTGGAAATTCCCAAAATCGAGTTCAGGAATCGCCGAAATTTCCTACTTCTTCGGAAGTAGAATTTTTCCTTTAGGTTTCGTACTACAGCGAATGACTACAGTGAATAGCTCAAATACACGTTACACGAAAAAAACGTGCACAGAATATGTAAAATCGTTACCGAACCAGTTAGCGAAGCGATTCCGAGTTTTTTTTTGAAATTCCCAAAATTGAGTTCAGGAATCGCCAAAATTACCCACTTCCTTGGAAGTAGAATATTTGCTTCAGTTTTCGAAATACAGTGAATGACCGTTAATAGTTCATTGAATATGAAAACGAGTTTCCAACCGGAAGCAAAACGATTCAAAGTTTTTTGAAAATTCCCAAAATTGAGTTCAGGAATCACCAAAATTACCCACTTCCTCGGAAGTAGAATTTTTCCTTCCGGTTTCGTACTACAGCGAATGACTACAGTGAATAGCTCAAATACACGTTACACGAAAAAACGTGCACAGAATATGTAAAATCGTTACCGAACTAGTTAGCGAAGCAGTTCCTTGTTTATTAGGAATTCTCAAAATCGGCTTCATGAATCACCAAAATATCCTCCACCCCGCAATACAGGAACTTAAATTTTCAAAATAAAATATATTAATTCCTATTTTTATAATTTCAACATTTTTATAATTTATTATTATTTATTTATTTTTTTTGGTGTCCACTGGCCCTTATAATTACTACACTTTACGCAAAATAATGCAAACTATTCTCAATATAAATTTTTTTTTTTCAATTTGGAATTTATTTAATTTTTGTACTTCAAAACTGTGTCATACGAGTACACACGTAATGTGAGATAACTATGCGGCACACAAATTTACAGGTGACAATTTGGCATGAAATATTCACACATTCCTAAGAAATGAACAAATTACTTACGCTTAAAAAATTAAGCAAAATAATTTGTGTAAAGTTGTTAACACAAAAATCTTAAACTTCTGTACAAAGTGTTGAATTCATGGAAAGAGAAAAAATTTAATTAACTCAAATCTGAGTGTGGCCAAGCATGATCTTTTTTTTAAATTGGAAATTGTTTTGGTTTAAGGTTTTTTTTTTATATATAAAAATTCTTTTACATGATTTTGCTACATTTTTTTTTTGCTCTCAAAATGTCATCTAACATTAATTAGATGTGATACTATCTCATGTTTTGTGTTGGCATAAATGTCATGTTTTCATTGAGGAGACAAACAAAATCTTCAGAAAATGAATTTCATACTTGACTCCTGCAACTTACAAAAGAAAACAAAAAAAGACAACAAAAAACTTGCAACAATTCGTAAAAAAACCGAAACTAAATTGTAAAAAACACATTGAAATTGATCATTTGAAATGTTAATGTTTCACAAGACAACCAACAACAGCAAAATAACATGCAACATGTGTATGCATCAGGTTGTTCTGCGTTTTTTTTTTATTTGGTGCAGTTAACTTTTTCAAGCTGTTGTTGGTGGTGAGTACAACAACTATAACAAAAAACTCCGAACAACACAACAACTCACAGAACAAAGGAATCGTCATCCACAGAAAAAAATGGGCAAAAAGCAAAAGCGACTGTAAAATTAAATGAACATTTTACAAACGCCAAAACAACAATCGAACATCAATCAAACAGCAGCCCATAACAATCACAGCCATTAACAACAATAGTTGTTTGAAACATTTACTTCCATGTATCATGTACTTTTTTTATATAAGTTTTTATTGTAAATAATGTTCTGGATGCACCCTACAAAATGCTACTTTTACTGACGCACTCGTTTTAAAAATTCAAAGAACTTTTTTCAATCAGTTCCCTCAATAATATTATTTTATTAAATGGTTTTGAAGATGATAGACCGTAAACGACCTTCATGATAATTTTATCATAAGTAATTTGTTTGCCGATTTTTTCACGACATACTATTCGCCCCTCGGAATCACTAAACTATACATTCAAAATATCTACCAACCAATCAACGTCTATTTCATTTGTCGCTAAACTAGCAATCAATCTTTAAGGAGTTAGAAGGTCAAAAATGTTTTTTTAAGTCAGGTCCTCATAAGATTCTAAATAACCTTTTGATCAACTGTGCTGACAATATCAAATCAAAACAATTTTTGTCTGAAAATATAATTTGTATGCACATACATAAATATCAAAAAAAAATATAATAATAATAATACGAGTGAAGGCCTCATTAGTTTTTACTTTCAGTTGCCGTTCTGTGACGTTCATTTCTGTAGGAAATATTTAACAATTATTTTTTCCGTGCAAATATTCAGCTGTTTTTTACGGTAGGGCATAAATAAAAGAAAAACATTGGAATGAAGAATCAAATATGTACATAAATATTATCTTGTAAAAAATAAATAAACAAATTAATAGTTTAGGAATGGTGATCAAACAGCCCACTTCTTTCTTAAAATCTGCATATTTTATGACACTTCTTATACAAAATATAATTTTTTCCTTGCTAAAATAATATTCTTTTCATAATTCATAGTTGCTCAAATAATAAAAATGTATTAACTTTTAAAAATCTTTAATTGAAACAATTTTTTTTTTTGCTTTTGACAAGAACAAATTTATATACTTTTTAATAAAAATACACATATCTGGCCGTCACTTAACGTTCAATTCTATTTTCAACAGATTAGTCCATAAGAGAACAGAACGTAAAAGTGAAAACAAACCATGTACATATAGTTTATATTGAACAGAAACAAAACAACTGATTCAGAACGGAAAAGAACGTACAAACTAATTCTGCCTTAACCTTTGATATCGTATTTTGTTGTTGTTTAAAAAAATAGTTATTTTCGATCAATAATTATTTTTACTAAACTTTTGTTTGAATCCACGAATTCCTATACAGGTCCGCATTCCAAAAATTTATTAATTGATTCAATAAATTTCGTTACTGAACACAAAGAAAAATACGTTTATTCTAAGAGCGCTATTTGAAAAATCCGATGGCTGTTTGGAAATACGTTGGCTTATATATCTTTAAGTAAACAAATATTATATAATAGTGGACCAATAAGTTGTTGTGTCGGTTATGGCCAAATTACACTACCTATATATGAATTTGCTCACTAAACTATTTGATGTGTTTTTGAGTGCATATGTATCAAAAGTAATATTTATCATTATTATTGTTACGAACTTGTATCACTTCTATCCCACTGTGCGAGTCGTGCGAGCTGTGTTGTTCACTAAACTATTTAAAGTATTTTTTAGTGCATATCTCTCAAAAGTAATATTTATCATTAATATTGTAATGAATTTGTCTGACTTCTATCCCACTGTGTGAGCCGTTGATATGCTTCTCAAAAATATGTATTTTCATCTACAACCTAAAACTAAAAACATAATACATACACAAACAAACAACATACATGACCTAAAGAACGCAAAATTTAAAGTAAACTAAAAAATGATTTTATTGTTGTTGTTGCGTTCTTATTGTTTCACAAGCATGTGTGTGTGTGTATGTGGGCATAGCAATTATATTTATACATTTTATTTTTGAATTATCATTAATTAGAAGCTTCATTGCTTTTTTTTTAACTTGGATCAGTAATCAGGGGATGACCCATACATATGCAGTGCATTGTACCAGAACTTGGAAAATAGGTGGTGAGGAGAGGAAAAGAGGGAATAGAAGCTTCATGAGCAATAAGAAGAAGATAATAAAGAAGTATAAGTAGCGTGCAGATATTCGGCAGCACTAAACCTTTATATTAAACGATGCGCAAGACAGTCATAATACAAAAAACTAATGTGTTGTTCATAGAATACAAACGAGCAATTCGTCTAAAAATATTTGTATGAATGTTACACAATATCTTGAGTAATTTGGATAAAAGTTTTTAAAATGAATAACTCTTTTGAGCACATAAGCAAGTCCAGTGTGTTAATACAGGGTAGTTTTAACAGCCAGTTTACCAATCTCGACAGCGTGATTGCGTTCGTAAACTAAGCAAAAGAAAATTGATTTGGGTTCGTCTAGCTTTTTTCTATGCGAACGATGTGTCAAAACTCAGTCCAAATACACAAGAATATGCGAACGAATGAGATAGACAAGCTCAAACTGATTCCAATGTCAGTGACTAGCTTTCTTTCGCATTCAGTTTCTTTCGAAATTGCTAAACTGGCTGTCAGTAGAAATAAAGTTGTAAAGTATTTAAGTACTGTGTAAAGTTGTAAAGTATTTAAGTACTGTGTAATTAAAGAATCCGCGAAGCGTTTTTAAACGTAAAAACGTAACAATATTATGCAATACAAACGCTGAAAGATGATAATTTCCAATAGTGACTGATAAATTCGCCTTAAACACTATTAAACAACATTACATATTTTTCAGCTGGACATAAAAAAAATTAATTCCTACTTTATTTTTTGTAAAATCTTTAAGTCGGCATATCAGTTACACTTGAAAAAACTCATATCATCAGACACCACCTTCGTATTTTAGTTCAACGTGTCTTTAACATGTTTGAATCCCTTGCACTTGCAGACAGTCGTCCATCGTATCAGCGATAAATATGTATGTGGTGGCTATCAGTGGCACTGAGTAGCTTTTGTAGCTGTGTGTACACTGTGCACTGTTTACTTTCGTTTGTGCTATCTTTTAAATTTTTTCTGTTTCGTTTCTCTCAAATGAAGAATACGACGAACATTTATTTTAATTCCTTCAACGATGTGTTTTTTTTCGCTGCTTTTGTTATGATTGTTTTAATACTGTTACTTTGAGTGAAGATTGTGAGAATCTTTAAGCCCGGCTGGATGGCGTGTAGGCAACGGGGAAAAAAAAGAACAAAACAACTCAGAACCATCATGTATCATTGGCGTCTGTGTATTGTTTTCAAACTGTCATTTTGTGGCATTTAAACATTTCTTTTTTTTCAAAAATTTCAATGCTTTTCTTTAGCTGAAGAAACTCTAATCTTATTTAAAACGCAGCATAAATATATAAATTTTTTTTTTGTTTTGTGGAAAGAAAGTTTGAAAAATTGTCAATAAAAATTTGAGGAAATCTAAAAAATTCATATTAGTTTTTCCAAAAGTATATTAATTTCTAACAATAAGTATAAAATTTTATTTTCTTTTTACCAAGTTCAGCCAATGCTAGACAAAAAATATAGTTTTTGTGAGTATTGTACTCATTGTAATCGGTAAAATTAACTTTCTAGTTCTCGTGTGCAAGAGTGTAACAGAAAGTATTGCGAAAACAGTTAAACTATGGTGATAGGTATCACTTTTTGTGCTAATAAGAATATTATTTTGTTTGCTGCTGTTTTGCGCACTCAGCTTATCAAAACAAAAAAATATTTATGGTATAAGTTATCTTACAATGAAGTTATGTGATGATTTGTGGATAAGTAAGCGTTTTACATTGACAGGTACATCGGAACATTGACAGGTGCACTTACAGGTCATTATAACTGCTACAAACACCTTCACAGGATGGGCATTTCCAACACAGATATTTGCAGATTCTGCGGTGATAAAGAGGAGTCAATGGAGCACTTAATCACCCACTGTGGAGCACTGGGACACAGAATATATAGGCTACTACAAGCTTATATGTTAAGTTAATGTGACTTAATATCACTCCCTATGAAGGAGCTTGTCCGTTTTCTTGACATACTCAACCCATAATGAGGCAAGGGGTCGCACGATAGATCAACATTGGTCGCAGTGCAAATTGCTGATGAGGGCCATACCCCATCCACTTATAATAATAATAATACTAAGTTACTTTTAAATTCATAACCCTCGTCACACCTTTTCTGTCACTGTCCGTAGTCGTGGCAGTTCACCTACTATGTGCAACATTTGAAGATACACTTGAGGTGCGAATGATTTGGTTTTATGAAAGTACGTATGCCTGTGTGCCGCACTGTTGTAATTAAATCTAAACACTTGAATCGCGCCACACATGCACATATGTATGCACATAGCGAAGAGACAATTTATGGCCTTGAACCATATACGTAAGTGCATATGCAAAGTCTGATCAGCTTACCTCTAAGCCGTGGGAAACAAATTGGTTTCCCAAACATTAATTATAATAATATTGAAATGAGTCGTCTACAACTTCTCATAAGTAGTATATAAGTAGACGTAATTTTAGTTTTAAGAACAATTATAGTTTTTACTGACTTGAGCAGCAATCGGGTTGCTCGTCACCGATTATAAAATATTAATAAACAACAAATAACTACAAAGATTTCTTATTCTTTAATTATAAACTATTTATCGGTTTTTAGGGGTTATGTCCGGTCACTTGTCTATACCGATAAACCGGAGACAGTTGAACACCTGGAAATAAAGATTGGTAGAGATAACGGCGAGATACTAGCACAAATGCTGCGAAAAGTTGGTGAAAATTGGTCTCCACACATGACAGCCATCGAAATCGTATTCATATTGGGACTAAATTTTTCTAAACTGATCAGTGTCGAAGGTATATACACTGGGCACTGATCCGTTTGAATTAATTTAATTCCAACATTTTAAATGCTGCAATAGAGTTTGTTTTAGTCTTTCGTGTTGTTATTGTTAACACTCCGCGAACACTACTCCCTCTTTCCGCTCCCATCATAACCTATTTTCCTAGTTCCAGTGCAATGCGCTGCATATGTAAGGGTTATCCCCTGAGAGTCTGAGTCCCAGATAAAAAAAATATTTAAACATTAACGTCTTAATATTTTCTGTCAAATAACACCCTGATTAATATTAAAAATACAATATTCTTTTATTATAATTTCCACTTGTGTAACACAAAAAGAAGTCACCCTGTAGGCTGATCAAATGATTAAAAGATTTAGAAAATTCCTTTTCACACGGTCTTTTATTTAACCGCTTACTGTCAATAGAAATTTTTAATTGAAAATCATTAAAGTTGAATGCTTTCAACCTAATTAAAGAATATAAAATTAAACAAAAAAACCTACAAAAAAATCTTTTTTTTTTCAAATTATTTTGTATTTTGTCTAGTGTTACGAACATGTAATTACAAATGTTGTACAAGATTTCTTTGGAAATAAACATGAAATTTGATGTTGATCAGGAGAACACCCACTGCCTGCTGGAAAGCATAACAATCAATAACACCAACAATAGTTTAGAGAACAACGGGCAAGAGCTTTATTGTTGTTGCTACTTCGTCAGCTGGAAAACACGCGTTTTCAAGAAGCAACAGGTTTCCCTGTTAGTTAATAATCAGTCAGCCAGACAGACGGCGCGGCCAAAAAAAAAAAAAAAAAAAAAAAAACAACAAGCCGTCTATTCAAACTGCTAGTCAGCCAGCCATCCAGCCAAAGCAACACTTTATTCAAGTCAAACATTTGTTCGACAGTTAAGAAACAAATTTAGGCTTGCGGGACATCATCAGCATCTACTTCATTTTTGGTGCTTGTTGTTGTTGTTGTTATTATTATAGCTGTTTCTTTTATTTTGTTTTTTTTTAATGTTTTAAACGACATGACGTCTCTTCCACCTTCAACTTCAAGCAATTTGAACGCTGACATTAAGACAATTAAACTCTAGTTTTGCCTTTCCAATCATAAAGAGGTTTCTTTCTCATTTTGTTTTTGTTTTTTTTTCTTTCACATTTATTGTTGCAGTCGCTGCTGAGCAGAATCATTATGAAAACTATAAGAAATATAAGATTTTCTTTTATTAGGTTTTGTTTTGAGGTAATTTTTCATAATTTTAAATGATACCATGAAGGTGGTACAACATCATATTATTGCCAACACTTTTTCACTTAACGCTTAGAAATACAAGATTTGCGTCAGTACGCTATAATAACCTAGCGAACATTATGAAGGCTAAATACGAAAAGCATATAAAATGGGTTAAAATGTTTCATTATTTTAACACGCTTATATTAGTTTCACTTGTATGTTTGTTCGTTTGTATGTTTGCAACACTCGATACCCATGTCATATAAATGATTATTACATATGTAGGTATATGGCGAAGTCATAACAGGTGATATTGCCAGCGCAGCTGATAACTTTCTTTTAATTTTGATCTGTTTCAGATAACAATGGAACAATTAAAATAAATTTGCAAACAAAAAAAATTTTTTTTAAACAAATTTTTTAATTATGTATTCTAGCGCAAGCGCCTGGTATTATCCAGAATCCCGCCCAATCCGGGTAAATCAAGGCGAATTCATTTTGCTAGGTAAAACTGAAGAGCAGATGTTCTTTTTTTCCGCTTGTGAAACATCATAAGTTTTTTCCATTTTGCTCACGTACATGTATAGCTTGAAACACATAGACGACAGCAGACAGCAAGCAGCAATCTGTCAAAAATAAAATACATGTGTTTAAATGCGCACGATTATTTTAACGACATCGCAGCAGAACGGCTTCACAACAGCATTTGCTGCTGCTGCCAACTTAGATTAATTTCTATTTTCGTAAGCAGCAAAAAGTAAATGCAGTGCTGCCACTATAAATATAAATTGGCAGCAATAAAAACTAAAATTTGTTTGAAATATTTAATAGAAATAAACTTCACATAAATAAAATAAGCAAATAAATTGATTAGTTTTTACAGTTTTACGTGATATTTTTACGTTTTCAGTCGGTAATTTTAATTTTATTCATGTAAAATATATATGTGGCACCTCTGAAATTTGCATTGTTTAAATACACATAGTGCTGCTGCTGTCTTTAAAATAATTATGTTGCTTATGAGACGGCAGATTTTGAAGCTAACTTCATTTGTTGTCGTGAAATTGTGAAGTCTGCTGTCGTCTAAGTGTTTAGAGCTTATATCTGTAGATAAATTTACTATAAAATTTTTTGACATCTGAAACACCCAAGCTACAATAAAACACCGCGTTCTTTTTTTTTTTTGTTCTACGTATTATGATACAAAAAAAAAAGGTAGCCGCTTCCCTACAACAAAACAACAGTAAAAAAACAATAACTGTTTTGTTTGTGTAAATGGCGAACTCAACTGTCAAAAGTTGCTGATAAGAAGCAAGTGCATTTTTAGTAATTTATTTTTATCTAGCGGGTTTCTCTTCACACCAGCATGATAACATTTGACAAAACTGATTAAGGTGAACTCAAGACGAATTCGGTTAATATGGCGGCACTTTCTCTGTCAAGTTTTGTTTACCTTTTTCAGAGCCATTTAAATTTTTTATATGTTCCTTATCAACTACTTTTGACAGCTGAAATGTGAATTCACTATTTTACACAACCAAAATACCTGTTCTTTTTGTTATTGTTGTAGCGAAGCGACTACCTTGTTTTTTTATCATGTTCACCCATGATGAGAAATTCGCCTCAATAATGGATTCGCCTTGGTACATATTGTAATCCCAGTTTCACTCAAGGCGAACTTATTATTAGCTGAACTTGACAACTCATGTGATTATTTTTTGCTTTTCGCGTTTTTTCTAATGAGACAGTCAAATTGTTTTTATTTTGTTTACAAACATTTTCGTATACATTGCAGAAGAAAATGTAGGAAAGTATCCCCAAACTGGAGCCAATTGAATAAGGGAATGGATAAACCGTTTCAATGGGGTTGTTCGGTTGTGTGAATTTAAAAGTGAACAACTAATATAATCTATGATTTTAATTACAAAAAATTCTAAAAGTTTACTGATGACATCACTAACCTCCTACAAACCCCATCAGAACATAATGTAAATATCACCAATGCTTTTCTAAATTGCTTAAATATTCAACACAAAATTTAAAATCTGCAGGTTAGATTCAGTCGAATATTTTTTTTCTTTTTGTATGCAAAAACTAATTGTAATATTCTCAAGCCGATAGCCTCTGTTGCTAGTGCTTTATTGTTACAGATTTATTATAATTTAAGTTGTAATAATATCTAAAGAAATAAAATAAATAATAAATTACAAGCAATTATAAAACTGTATATTTAACGTTTATATAAAAATGTTTCCCTGCTGAACAATCTTAGTCGAATTTAGATTATGACATTCTCAGGAAGTTTTACAATAACAAAATACATAGTGCTGAATTCGCCTTCCCGCTGGCATTCACCTGTATAAATCCGCTTTGATTTTAGCTGTTAAAATGAGTTCCTCTCGAGACAGGCTAATAGCCTGTTCGACGATATCGAATAAACATGTAGGCGAAAGAAAGCTAGCCACTCACATTCGAATCAATTTTGTTTTCTCTATGTCACTTTTATACGTTCGCATGAACTTGTATAATTTAATTGAATTTTGACACATCGTTCGCATAGACTAAAATTAGAAAAAACCCAAATCAACCCTAGAGTGCGAATGAACTTACCCTTTCGTCATCGGCGAACTGGCTGTAAGTTTTAACTTTTAAATAAAAATATTTTTGAACAAACGCTGACAATGCCACAAATAAATATTTGTTTGCTGGGTTATAACTTGAATCTTTGTTGTCGGTGCGAATGAACTTACCCTTTCGTCATCGGTGAACTGACAGTAAGTTTTTACTTTTAAATGAAAATATTTTTGAACCAAAACTGACAATGCCACAAATAAATATTTGTTTGCTGGGTTATAAGTTGGATCTTTGTTGTCGGTAAGACAACATTATGTATCAGTAGTTTTGTCTATAGCAGTCTGCTATTTTTGTTGATTGTAAATTTCGTAAATATTAATTTATACAAAACCGTGTGTGTATGATTAGTTTTTATTGAATCATTATCTAGCGATTGGCGAGTGTGGTTTTCATTAGATTTTTTGATGACTGACTATTTGGTATTTGTTAACATTTTTTTTTCTTTTTTATATTTTATTTTAATATGAAGCTTTTTTTTTCTTCTTTTGATTATGAAAGATTAATTATTTCAGTAGGAGACCAGCTGCGCTGCAATTTTTCTTCTTTGATTGAAATTAACGGAAATTTTTATTAGTCATTATTAAAAATTATTAAATCATTATTAATCAAAACAACAACAGTTAACAAGTATATGTTTGTAAAATATTTAAAATAATATTGCTAAAATTTTTTATTGTTTAAAGTTAACGTTTTAGATATTTTATGCTGTAAATGTTAAACCTCTGTTCTTTTTCAAACATTTTTTTTTACGTTTTTATACAAAATGAAAATAACAGCCAGTTTACCAATTTCGAAAGAACTCACATTGGAATCAATTTGGGTTTGTCTATCTCACTGTTATTCGTTCGCTTATTCTGTATTTTGATTGAGTTTTGACACATCGTTTATGGCAACGAACGCAACCCAACGAACGCAAGCACACTGTGGCGAGATTGGCTAACTGGCTGTTAAAATGCATCAGAATAAAAAATTTTGTGAATTGCAAATGGCGACTGGTGGGAAAAGTGGATTCAGGAATTCACTATAGAGGAGTATTAAAACATTTGCGGTACCAATCATCGAGACAATTTTTTTGCCAGCTCCAGATTTTTGCAGAATCAGAGAAGTATTTTAGTTTAATATTACTCTGATTACTGAGACGTAATATGTCATATTACGCCTCTTTGCCGATACGCTATCGCTATTAAACAGGAAATGTTATCAATCTCGCTTCACATTTTATATCTGAGTTTAACTTAAAATTAACAAAACACAGGTAGAGTAATTTGTTTATTACACGATATGATTAATATTTAAAATTAATATTCAGCCATGTGCTGAGAAACGCAAAAGTTTTAAATCACTTGTTAGGACAAAATAGCAAATCGCATTTTTCTGTGTGCTAAAGATCGCGCGATTTGTTTGAGCAAAAATATGTGTAGAATTTGGCAGCACTTGCGTTTTGTATGGGAAAAAACTAGTTGCGCCATCTGAAGTCGCCATTTTTAGAGTAAACAAATGTAACACAACAATCATATAAAAAAAGGTGTATTTTTTAATTGCAATTTTTTTTTATATAAAAGTATGTGAAAATTCAACATTTTTTTGATGAAAATACATAAAAACAAGTCAAATTTTATTTAGACGTTTTCAGTTCCACGGTTTGATAATAAATTTTCATATTATAAGCTAGTTTACTTAGAGTTCACTTCATTATTTGCTTGCAAGTTGAAATAGCAAAATTTTTTGTGATTGCGACTTTCAGCCTACCAATTTTGTGACTTTAAATCGTATTCACATTTTTTTGCGAAATGCGAGTTTCAGCACATGGCTGATTAATAAGATTATATTTAACTATTTGATCTTGTTTAAGTAATTAACTCTTATTTCTACAGCTCAAAAATATGGTTAAGAATATTTTGTCTTATCTAACCCAGTGTGCAACAACATATTCATACAAACAAGTTAAAACTGAAAACATAATACACAAATAAATAAACATGCATGACTTAAAGTACGTAAAATTCCAAGTAAATCAACTACAAATGATGTTGTTGTTTTTCTTGTATTCTTTGCATTTGTTTTATTATTGTTTATTGTTGTGTCGTGCTTATTGTTCGCAAGCATGTGTATAAATGTGTATATGCGTAAGAAATACATTTTTACATTATGAAGGACTAGAAAATTCATGTCGTTGGTAGAAACTAATAAAAACGTGTAAATTGCAGGCATGTCGGCAGCTAGCAATTTATTTATTTTTAAACTTTGTGCCAGACAAGCATAAGTCAGAAAGTAAGCAAATCTAGTGTTGTAGTGCACAATAATATTAAGTGTAAACAAAGTTATGAATTATTTAAGTACTGTATAACGAACAAGTGTGAGTGTCATTATTTCATTTACAATTGAAGAATCCGCAAAAGTGTTTTTAGAGGCAAAAGCGTAACAATATTATTATTACGAAAATATTTCGATCCGAATAAAGAAGTAAGAAGTGGCCAATAAGAGTGCAATTGAAGCTCCATAATTTACAATTAAACCTTTACTTCAGCCGCTGTGCTTGCCACTTCACCGATCTCTTATAGGGGACAAACAAATTCTTCAAAACTTAACCGACCATCCAAAGCTTTATTCTACAAAATTTAAGAATTTCAATTTCTTTTTAAAGACCCACAGTAAGAACAAAGTCTTAATCTCACTCTGTACAACTTTTTCCACTTATTAAGACTTCGATTAAATTTCAATTTGACAATCATTTTCTATGATTTATGACACTCATGTAGAATATCAAAAAACGTAATATTTCCCAGACTATTTTAAAACCAAACATGTGCTAAACATGAGATTATAGAAAAAAGCCAATTGCAAGAACAAAAAAAAAAAAACTGTCGCAATATTTTTTAATGTAAATCTTTGCGACCGTCTGAATGGCTGAAAGATGTTGGCAGCCGCAAAAAAAAATTAATTCTTCATAAAGTGACAAAACGTCTGTTGCGTTGGAGTTTGTTGAAGCAAAATCCAAATGGAGCAAAAAAAAAAAGAAAAAGAGAAAATATTTTTTCCACATAATAAAGCTGATGATGATTTCTTAAACAGTTGTGCAACATGATGAGGCGGCATGCAGACACCAGCACCCCCAGTTTTGCTTGCGATCACAACATATTGATGTTGCAGTCTATAAAATGTAATATTATGGAATCATTTGTTCGTCTCTCTGAGACACAGAGATTTATCACATTGTTTTATGCCAGCACATATAACGTTAGCAGAATATAAACAACAACAACAACAACTAAAAATAAAAATCTTATTTACTCCTTTAAATGGGTGGATTGAACTTGTCGTTTCTTGATTTTTCTTTCGCCTTTTTTTTTCTGCTGCATTTGTAAGGCGAAGAAGCATTTAAGAAAAAAAAAAGAAAAAAGCACAGAAAAAAATTCCAACTTCTTTAAATAAAAATTGAAAAACTATTTTTCGTCATGTTTAAAATTCATTGCACTTTTCAAGTGCGAATTATCTGTAGTTGTTGTCGTAGTTTTTCGCGCCAACAACACTTTGAAAATCATTACATGTTGATCATCATCATCCTCGTCATACTCGTAGCTGTTTAGCTTAATGTTCTTTTAGTTGTACTCGTATAAAGAAATCTCAGCATTGGTCTTCTGAATGCATACTTACACTTCGTTTGGTTGGTCCGCATATGCGGGAGTTGTTGGGGAGTTTGACTTCACTGAATTCCATTATCTGTTGCAGTCTTATAATATTATTTTGATGTGAATGTTATTCAGCCAAATCTGGCACTGTCGTTCATATTGGGCTGACAAAACAAATATTTTAATGGTAAACTTTTCTTAACGTCTAATGTAAAAATAATTGTAATTTTGGCAAAAAAAAGGAATAAAAATTCATTAGAAAATTTTTGAATTTATTCCACAGCAGAATGCGGAAGATTCTGAATTATAGACTTGATTAAGACAAGCAGACATCGTGTAGGAGATTTATTTCAGTCATTATTTGTCTCTGTGGACGTTTAATTAATAGCACTGTATACAGGCCAGTACACTGAAAAGAAAGTTCAATCCATCCATATTTAAATCAATCCCAAATGATGTTAAGAGTACAGTAAGTAGGGATTTTCTCAAATCAAGTTCACATTACTTGATTCAAATACGTATTACTCAAGCACTACATATTTAATTTTATACTTATTTAGTCTCAAGATTAGAATCCGTACATGATAGAAGCCAAAAATTACATTGAATTGAGAAAACCTGAGATCAAATCAATCTTAAAATGCCATTGAATCAACAATATTAGAGTTGATTCAATCCTAAATTTTTACTTGAGATAAGAACAGTTTAGTCTATTAGCTACTAATATGTATAACAATAAAAAGCATATACGAGGGCAGATTGATATTGAAGTTACCTAAGTAGGGAAAAAACATTATTTTGTTTTTGTCAAAACAAAATAATGTTATTGTCTCAACATAGTCTCCTTTTAAATTCATTTGATATTGTTGACGGGCTAATATGATCAGAATTTATGTAAAAAAAAGCCAATTGTTTCATAGTCTCCCTTTCAGTTTAATACACTTAGTAAGACGATATTCCGATACGATACTTTTTTATACCATCTGAATAATACGATTTTGGGAAACCTTAAAAATACGCGGTAAACAATTCTTCGTTTTAGATGAGTCTTTTTCCTGCGAGCCATTTTTGTTTAAGTGTGGAAACAAGAAAAAGTCACTAGGAACTAAATCTGAACTACATATAAGGAGGATGATCAACCAATTCGAAGTGTATTTCACGTAATTTTGAAATAGTATCTAATGCTGTGTGAACATTGTCTTGAACAAAGAGCACTTTTTTCTTCTTTAAATGTGATCGTTTTTTCTTGATTGCAACAATCGACTGATCTAATAACGCACTTATTAGTCGATGCCAAAATCGAGGATTTTTTTTTTTTTGATATTTTCATCAGTAACCACCTTTTTCGGCAGCAATCCAATATTTTACCATATAATCTGACGAAGAAGACTCACCGTAATGTTTATCGAGCTTTCCTTTTGTCTATTTTACCGCTCTTCTGACCATGTAGTCGAGCATAATGGATGACTTGCGTGGTCGTCGCAAAAATGGTCATATATGTACATATATGCGGAGATGGTCTATAAGCTCTGCCGGCAGGTCTATTCATTATTTCGGGGCTGTTCAGTGAGCCACGAAAATTGTGTAACTTCTATGTTTGGAAACATACAGGGTGGCTAATGAAAGCTGCTACCAAAAAACAAAACATGATAACTTATTTTCTGGTTGACTAACGTTTTTATTGTGTGTTATAGATTGATCTGTAAATTTAACTAAAATGGAGAAATGGGATACTGAAACAAGAATTTGGGTAGTGCAACGCTTTCAGGCTTTAGAGTCCGTTGTTTCCGTCCAAAGAAAATATAGGCGCACGATTGGCGGTACTCCTCCTAGCAGATACACTATAACGAGGCTTTTAAAGAATTTTTCCGAGCGTGGCACAATCACAGGAAGGCCTTATCACGGAGATCCCTCAATTCAGACGCAGGAAACTATTGCTGCTGCCACACAATCCAATCCTATAGCTTCGACAAGGATCTTATCTGCTCAAATGGGTGTCAGCAGGCAGTCACTGCAGACAATTTTGCACCAACTTATTCCATATAAGATTCAATTCACAAACAAACTGAACCCTAGAGACTTCCCGATTCAGTTGGAATTTTGTGAGAAGATCATTCAAATGGAGCCAGAGACTGAAAACGTCTTGAATTGTATTTTTATGTCTGACACGGCATATTTTGGTTTAAACGGCAATATTAACAAACAAAATTGTCGAGTATGGAGTAATTCCAATCCACAGATACTCAATCAGATGCAATTACATACACTTCGTAACACAGTGTGGTGTGCAGTTTCTTGAAGGCTCATTGTCGGGTCTTACTGTTACGGTCAATGGAGACCGTTACTTAAAGATGTTGAAAGAGTTTTTCTTTCCAGAATTGCGCCGAAGGAGAATCTTTTTCAAAACTGTTTGGTTTCGACAAGATGGGGCAACTTGCCACATAGCCACGCCTGTTATGAGAGAATTGAGGCAAGAGTTTCCTAATAAATTGATTTCAAGAAACTTCACATTCCGTTGGCTTCCCAGGTCTGCTGACCTCATGGTACCTGATTTTTTTTTTTGTGGGGTTATTGCAAACAAAAAGTTTACAAAACTTTCATAAAATGCCGCTCTTATTAAGTTATTTTTGTAACTTTCTCCGGTATTTAATAAATCATTTCTAATTAAATGTATAACAAAATGATCAATTCTACTTATTTTTGAAACATTATATAATTTTTGATTGGAAATATATTTTTTATAAATGTTGTTTGCAGCACTATAAAGAAAACTGCAGGCTCTCAAATATTTTCTTTCGAAAATTCTCAACTTTTTTATACAAGATGGTGAAATACTGAACCATATCTGACACCCTTATGATAAGATCGGCCTTATCAAGGACCTGACCATATTTTTTACTTCAGATTAAATATAGTGGAGAAAAAAATAACTTTTTATATAAGAAAAAGGCTTTTCTTGCTTTTATTATTTGAGTAAAAGCTTTAAATACTCGTACATCAAAGTGTTATTAAAAATTCCTTTAAATCCAGCTTTTTAGCTGATTAAAACAACATATGTATGTATAGTCCAAAATTTATTTTTAATCCTAAGAATAAATAATTGTATAAAATCTATTAGAGGAAAACGTTTTTCCATGCCAAAAAATTTAAGAAAAAAATAAAAAAGAAAAAATCCTTTATAATGAAATCAAAATAAGATGCATCAGTCAATTGTCACATTAAATGACATGAAACTTGTCACACGCAACAAATGCTATAACACTTCTTTCAATCTAAGAACCTGAAAATTCTTCTAACTTTAAAAACATACATTTGTACATACAAAACAACAGCAAGTGCAGCAAGGCTGCACTAACCACATACATACATAATGGGGGGAAAAAGTATACAAAATAAAGAAGGAAAGAAGTTTAAAAATACTTGCAACAACTCCTGTTCTTAGATCCATTTGAAATATGGCGAAATAGTTGAGCGTACACATTGTCAATTGTTGTCGCATTAAGTATCATTATCAAATAAATATAATGAAAATAAAATCTGAACAAATACCGAAAATCCCATCTAAAAATACTAAACAAGCAAATTTGCATGCGGGCAGTATTTAATCATGCCTTTGCCACATACTCCCTATAGTTTATTTTCTTTCCACCAGCCAGGCATAATATGCAAGTGCGAATGTGTTGCTGCAACATCTTGCCAAATGCATTTACATTTTATTTAGTTTGTTGCAATCCGATTTACCGATTGCTATCAATACCAATGGACAACTCTTTTAAAAGAAACTTTGGCTGTTTTTTTTTTAATTTTTTTGTTTGTTTGCAGCTTCGTCGTTGTCGCAACTCTTTCTCGTAAACGCTGCCATAAGACCACAATCAGGCAGCCAGGCGGCAGGCAGTCAACCATCCAGCCAGCCAGGCAGCATTTGGTTTTAATTAAGTATAATATGCCTACTCAAGTTACGATAGCGATCTTTCTTTTCATTTCGTTTCATTTCTACCTTTACATAGAGACAATTAAACATTTATAGAAATTTAGTAAGATTTTGTGAATACTCGTCTGTGTGTGTGCGAGTGTTTGTGTTTTTATTAGTTCATACAACAAAAACCAATCATTGATGCGACCATAAAAGGCGTGATTTTCCTTTTATTTTGTAGTTTTTGTGTTTTTCTTAAATATTGATCATCGTCATCATCATTTGATTATCCGTCCTATGCATTTTGTACTCTTCTTGTCTTCTGTGGAAAATTTGTATAAAGAAACAAATGTGTGTGTGTGTTAGTGTTTAGCATGTACCCTACATTTTAATTCAGCTCTTTTGGGTTAATGGTTACGTTGCAGAAAAAAAGTTTTTTTTTTTTGTTACAAACTTGTACTTTTTGGCAGGTTTGAGAATGAAGGTTGTTCCTTCTGATTTAGCTAATACGAGTATACTAAAATTTTGTTACATTGCAGAAACTATTTTTCTTTGAGTTACAAATTCGGCTATTTTTCCGCAGGTTTGAGCATGCAGATTGGCCCTACTGGTTTAACCAATATTATACTAAAATTTCATCTTAATGGAAGAAGTTTTATTAAGAAACTCCAAAAAGCTCAATAGGGGCAATTCGTTCTCTCACTAGCATGATTAAACCACGACAGCATTGAGAATACATTTGATAAAATAAGCGTAGCAATTGCGTTGAAGTGTTTTAACTGGTTATAAGTGCCCTCTAGACGATCAAAAAACACGTCAATCAGTGCATATGTGTGTGTTTCGTTTTTTTGCCGTTTAAAGGGATACGTAAAAATAAAATCGTCATTCACCATTTGTATTTCGACTGCGCTGCGTTCGTTTCTAAACATGTTATCGGATGATGTCAGTTTTAGACGTGCAGTTTTGTTAAGAAAAAAAACATGAAAAGAAGAAAAAACTTTGAATGAAAAGTAGTAAAAAATAATATATTCTTATAAGTATATATGTATACACACATATAAACAAAATTCACTAATCTTTTTTTATTTATTTTACTTATTGTTTTCCCATTCGATAACAAAACTGACATTTTTTTTATCGTCAATCACAATTGGAGACTATCAAAATAGTTACACGTCAAAATAATATAGGGTGTTTTTTTAAGCCCGATAGAACTTGAAATTGTAAAAAATAACACAAAAAATGAAATTGTAATCAAAATTTTTTTTTATTCGAAAGATCAATACGTGACATTAACATTTGAAAATGATTTCGGGCATATGGGCACCGCGGCTGTTCTTGACGAAGCGCATTCTGGACGTCCAATTTTGGGCCACTTTTTCGAGCACTGCTGGCCGTATGTCACGAACAACACGAACAATGCTGGCCTCCAAGGCGTCAATTGTTGCTGGTTTATCAGCATAAACCAGTGACTTCACGTAGCCCCACAGGAAATAATCGAGAGGGGTCAAATCGCACGACCTTGGAGGCCAATTGACAGGTCCATTTCTCGAAATCAACTTATCGCCAAATTTTGATTTCAGTAAGTCGATGGTTGCGTTCGCCGTATGGCACGTAGCGCCATCCTGTTGAAACCACATCTCCTCCGGATCAATGTCATCCATATTTTCAAACAAAAAATCATTGATCATGGTGCGGTAACGATCTCCATTGACCGTAACGCGAGCTCCGGCCTCATTTTTGAAGAAATAAGGTCCGATGATGCCACCAGCATGAAAACCGCACCAAACAGTGCATTTTTCTGGATGTAATGGAGTCTGTAGGGTCTCTTGTGGATTGGTCTCACTCCATATGCGGCAATTTTGCTTATTAACAAACCCGTTAAGCCAAAAATGCGCCTCATCGCTGAACACAATTTTGCGATAAAACAACGGGTCTGATTTTCAAAGTAAATTTGGATAATTTCATAGCGTTGTTCAAGCGTGAGTCTATTCATGATGATTTGTCAGAGTATACTGAAACAAATAAAAAAAATGTTTCATCAAAATTTAATTTTTTGTGTTACTTTTTACAATTTAAAGTTCTATCTAGCTTAAAAAAACACCCTATATATCAAAAGTTTTTGATTTTCATCAATCAGAGCCGACAACCTATAGATGTACCCAAAAAAGCACCACTGCACGCACACACTTAGAACGTTGATGTGATTTTTTTATCATCTCCATGGCATTATAGATCAGTTTCTATAGCAAAGAAGAAAAAAGTGCTTGTGACTAACAAATATGGGGTATTAAACGTTGCCAAACAACCAGCTGTCATATCGCTCCTTTATTGCAACATAGTCATATCTCAAAAAATGAGCTTTTCGAGTTAACAATGCAAAATTGTTAACAATACCACATTTTATATTGTGCCAAAAATTTATTCAAATTACTTTTAAACTGTTTCCTTGAGGAGATATTTTCTAAAAAAATTTTCTAAGATTTGTATTGCAACTAAAAGTTTGAAATGCATTTTTCTCGAAACGAGCTTTTGTTAGTTATGACTATGTTGCAATAAAAGAGCTGAAGAAATGCGGCAAGCGTGTTAGAAATATATTTAGGGGTTGGATAGTTAGAGTTGAGTGGACTGTAGGTTTGCCCCTAAATTAGATTGCCTACCGCTTTTCTTAATATTTAGGGAGGACGTTATTAGAAAATAAATCCTCGTGGAAGAAAAAACGTAATCTTTCAACTTTTATGTGTGGCTTTATTGGCGCTTCGTTCGTAAGTGTCTACATACATTTCTTTTAGCTTTAAGTACTATTTTATAGCATATTCGAACATTATACGTAATAATTCACAATAAACTAGATTAATTATTCGTTACTTCATGATTAAACAAAATTATGTTATAAGATATAGTACTTTAATAATATTTTAACTTTATATTTAGTTAGTTCAAAATTCATCGATGTAAATATTTTTTGTTTAAAATATTTATATTTTAAACAGGAGCGATATGATACTTCAATTATATATAAAATACAATTTGTTACAATAATTATTATAATATTGTTACGTGTTTGCCTCTAAAAACGCTTTTGCGCATTCTTGTTCATTATAGAGTACTTAAATATTTCACGACTTTATTTACACTTGATCCCAATGTGTACCAAAACACTTACCTTGCTTACTTTGACTTATGACTTTCTTGCACTAAGCTTAAAAATAAACTGATTCGTTGCCGCTGACCTGACTGCTATTTATACGTCTTTATCAGTTTCTGCAAACGACATGAATTTTCTAGTCATTCATAATGTACAAATGTATTTCTTACGCATATACACATTCATACACATGCTTGCGAACAATAAGCACAACACAACAACAAACAATAATAAAACAAATACAAGAAAACTTGGAATTTGTTACGCTTTTGCCTCTAAAAACGCTTTTGCGGATTCTTCAATTGTACATGAAATAATGACTCTCACACTTGTTCGTTATACAGTGCTTAAATATTTCACAACTTTGTTTACACTTAATACTATTGTGCACTACAACAATAGATTTGCTTACTTTCTGACTTATGACTTTCTTGCACTAAGCTTAAAAATAAACTGATTCGTTGCCGCTGACGTGCCTGCTATTTATACGTCTTTATCAGTTTCTACAATTGAACATAAATTTTCTAGTCGTTCATAATGTACAAATGTATTTCTTACGCATATACACATTCATACACATGCTTGCGGACAACAAGCATACCACAACAACAAACAATAATAAAACGAATTCCAAGAATACAAGAAAAACAACAACATTGTTTGTTGTATGTATGTTTATTTGTTTGTGTATTACGTTTTTAGTTTTAACTTGTTTGTATGAATGTGTTGTACATTTATAATAAGCAGATCAACAGCTGCATACTTGGCTAGATGTGACAAAAAATTCTTAACAATATTATTTTCACAAAATATTGCGGAAACCTATCTGTACTCCTAATTTTATTAATTCGACTATAAAAATTTATATGTATTCATAGTGAGCACTTTAAATAATATTGTAAATGTTGATTTTTCACTTCCATTTAATGATTTTAAATTGTTACTAGATTATAAGAATTTATATGATTTACTATTTAATTAAGAATTTGTTAGACTGTAACGTTTTTTATTCCATAGGCATATTAGAAATAAATAAATATATATAATTTTTTTTTTGTCGAATAATTTTTTAAACTCTAATATCATATATTCGTATATTATATATTCTGGTAACTGGAAGCTGACAATTGGGACACATTTTTGGGAATTGCCAATTAATTTAAATGTCATCTACTACTTCCCCGGTTTGGAGTATGAATACATTCGAGTTACCAGCCTTCCTTTGTATGCAAAGAAACACAATAACCTGATTAGGCTACACTACAGATAAATCATAGCCTAGCTTTATATATTATATCACTCAACTCTATATACCGCATCTTAAGACTCTCTATGCCTTTGTTAGAATATCCCAACAGAACAAAAAATATTCCCAATAAATGACATATTCAGACTGGAACGCCACGCATTTCTGTGTACGAGTATATTCTGCTTTATTTTTTCACCATCCCAAGTAGTTTCTGATGATGGTCCGTCCGCATGCCTGCGTGTGTGTGTGTGTGCGTGTTTTTTTTTTGTACTCTTGAAAACACTTTGCGCTATTTTGCATGTCATTTGATTCATGTGTTCATTTATTTGTTTCCCTGTACAAAGTATTGATGATGCTTGTATGTCGCACTCTTTTTTTTTTATTTCTTCTCTTTTGCCTTGTGCGCACAACAACACTTCATGAATGGGTGTTTTGTCGGTGTTTTTATGTGCCATTCAGGAGTTGGGAAGAAAAAAATCAAATCATTTATTGAGATCTGGTTGGTTTTTAGAATTTTGATGGTGTTTGGATTTGAATAAAAATAGAGACACGAATGTGGCTGAATTTATAAATAACGTTTGATATACAAGAACTGTAACAGTTATAGTTCTATGACAATTAACAGGCATATTTTCATAATAATACTCGTTTTGTTTTTTGGCCAAATCGCAGCTTCTAAATATACTTTTTGGGATAAAAAAATAAAAAAATTTTATTTTCCGTGTCTTTGATTGTCTTGCTCGCCCCGCGATGGCGAATATCTTGCACGGTAATTGTTTGGTCGACCTCATTTTAGAAAACTTATGGCCCAATAGCACCGCTAGCTCATGAATCGCCGCAAACAGACACCTTTTGCCGATGCGTTGGTCACTCAGGGATTCTCATTTGCGGATTTGGATTTATAAAATTTTATTTTGTGAATTTTGAGTTCAAATAACTTAAACTTTTTTTGTAACAACTATTAGGTTTTACCATTTTATGGACAAGATTTTCTGCCAAAAAAAAGTATAAATAAATGAAATTTGATACTTTAACAAAAGAACTAAAATGTGAAACAAAGTAGCATTTGATTTAACATTTAATCAAATGTTATTAAGTTGGCTATTTGTCTTGATAACAAACACAAGGTGAACAAAAAATCATATTTTTTTGTAAATTTTGTTTTTATTAAAAACAATAAAATTTTAACTGTTAAAGACAGAATATTATAATTTGGTTCGTTAGTTTTATAACACTAATAGTGAAAGGCCAATGTAAGCGGCATGCGGCAGCACGCGGCAACAATGTGACCCATTTACAAAAAATTATATTTTTTATAAAAATATTCGTACATAAATTTCAACACATTGAGTTTAATTTAATTTGGCAATGCCGTTAAAGGCGGCCGAGCGGCAATGTTGAATTCAGTTTTACTTTTTGTTTTGCCACTTCAATTTATCAAACCAAAAAGTAAAGCTGGATTCACCCATTGTTTCCGAACAAAATTTTTGTCCGAGCAAAATTTTCTTTATATATAGTTTGACGTCTCTCTTCTTGAGAGAGAGAACATATTTTTTACGAACAACTCCCAACTTGAATTGGGTTAATTTAATATTTTGTCCGGACAAAATTGAAATGAGATGCCAATAGGATACATTTTAACATACAAAATTGTATTGAGTTGCCCCATCGAATAAAAAATTTACATAGTAATTAAATATTCATATTATTTGATCTTGTTTATATATTTTTTTTCCTAAATTTTCCAGCTAAAGATCTTTATAGTAATTTTATTCTGATGAAATTTCAATAGTGGCTGCCATTTGATATATGTATATACATAGTTTTAATAGTTATTAAAAAATAAGTAATAATTTTAATATGGAAATAAATGAATTTTGATTGCCCAAAAACTTATTAAAGAAATGAAAAAGCCAGGAAGAGAGTGTATGTACAACATAATGTGTAAAAATAACCCATTGCACTTCTTAGCTTTAAAAGTCTTTTCACTGCAACTCTTTTTAATTTTTTTATATATATGTACTTGGCTAATAATAATGCTTTATGTATTTCAATGGCCATAAGCAAAAGCAGTTTTCTTTTTTCCATTATTATCATACAATATTTACCAATAATTAAGAATATGTAAAATACGCCAGAAAATGAACCAAAATAATAACAAGCAGTACCGCCACCTTATAAAACTAATAGATTTTGTTTATATATGGCAGCTCTGGTTTTCCGGAAAATTTTTTTGCAATGGGTGAATCGAGCTGCAGAAAACTCTCAGTAAAAAAATTTTTGTCCGGATAAAAATTTTGTTCGGAAACAATGGGTGAATCCAGCTTAAAGGAAGAAAATAGAAGACAAAAATTTATTTTCGAGTTTGAAAGTTCAACAATTGAATCTGTTTACTTATTTTGGCTTTAGAAAAAAGCAAAATGTTTTTTTGTTTAATCTTCCAAGCACAAATTTTTCTTCAATTAGCCGCGTTCATTTGCCTACAACAAATAATCTCAAGCGGCAAATAGAACAGTTGTTTGCCGCTCGTTGCCGCAAGCCGCTTACATTGGCCTTTCGCTATAATACAAAAAAATAATTAGTATGCTGTATGCGGAATAATAACTTATCTTTAAAATTTCAAAATCACATAAGTTTATAATAACGGAGGCGAACAATTTTCAGCATGAAAAAAACTGTTTTAAGGGCCAAATAAACTGCGCAAACTGATTGGCAAACACACGCTTTCCGTTTGCAGCTAAACCATACAAACATAGACACAAATTAGTCACTTCTTTGTGTTTTCAATGAGATAAGAAAGGTGATAATATTGTGGCAATTTGCTTGCCTTACAAAGTTCACAAGACATATCGCTCCTTTATTGTAACATAGTCATATCTCAAAAAATGAGCTTTTCGGGATAACAATGTAGAATTGTTAACAGTACTACCATTTATATTGTGCCAAAAATTTATTCAAATTGCTTTTAAACTGTTTCGTTTAGAAGATATTTTCTCAAAAAATTTGCTAAGACTTGTATGGAAACTAAAATTTTTAACCGCGTTTTTCTCAAAACGAGCTTTTTTGAGATATGACTATGTTGCAACAAAGGAGCGATATACTGTTTTATAAAGTGGTATAGCTTCCATTTCTGTTGATATTATCATTGATGTTTTTCTGCAAAGGCGCAAACTTTTTTACAGATCTAAAAATTCTTACAACGAAGTTTTTTCTTGATTTATTTTGTGTGCTATTTCTTCCACAATTTTTTTCTATAAAATTTTCCTTGATGTAGCAAAATTTAGCTGTAACACAAACATTAACGATGTTTACATAACAATCAAAATTTTTAGTTTTTTTTATTTTTTTATTTTTTATTTTGGACCATGACAGGGCATGTGCCCTACAGCGCATTGCACTGGTACTAGGAAAATAGTTTTGATTACAGCTATTTTTCCCCCAATCATATAACTTCATGTCCCGGAAAAACATTTAATATTTAGCTTATACTGTGTTAAGAATAGCTCGTTCATAAACCCTAGAGCAACATTTTTTATCATACACAAAAAAAAATTTGTTTCGCGTTCAATAACGAAATACGTTGAATTAGTTAATAAATTGTTTGAATGCGGGCTTGTAAAGGAATTCATGCATTCAAACAAAAGTTTAGTAAAAATAATTACTGATCGAAAACAACGTTTTTTTTTAACAATTTCGTGTTCAATAACGAAATACGTTGAATCAGCTAAAAAATTGTTTGAATGCGGGCTTGTAAAGGAATTCTTGGATTCAAACAGAAGTTTAGTAAAAATAATTATTGCTCGAAAACAATTTTTTTTTTTTTAAACCACAAATAAATATGCTATCCAAGGTTATTATTTTTTTTTTTTTTATCTTGGACCAGTACTCAGGGCATGAGCCCTACATATGCAGTGCTTTGTACTGGATTTAGGAAAATAGGTTATAATAGGATGAAAGTGGGAGTAGTGTGTTTGAAAATTTAACTTGAACAGTATCAACTCTATTACAGCATTTAAAATGTTGGAATTAAATTAGTTAAAACTGTTCGGTGCCCAGTGTATATACCTTCGACAGTCCTCAGACTAACAAAATTATATTCAAAAGAAGTTAATAATGAACATGAATGAACGAAAAACGGCGGAACAACGTGTATACACGTGCACCTATTCCCATGCAATACGAAATTAATAATGGACATATAGAGAAAATACGAACAACGGTGAAAAGAGACAAAAAAAAAAAAAAAATGGGTATAACGCTTGCTGCCTATTCCGGTGCAATTTTTTCATATGAAATCAATAATGGACATATAGAGAAAATACGGATATTTATGTTTATGCATAAAATTTTTTTTTTCACACAAAAATTTTTTTGATTTTATTTTTACCATAATATTTTCTGTGTACATGAATTTAGTGATATATCAAAAAATTGTTGCTCACTTAATTAATGGTTAAACAAAAGAATTTTTACAATTAATTAATCGCGTTCGTTTTCACATTTGTCTTTATTTTCTAATATTTTAAAATTGGAAGAAAAATATTGAAGATTCAAAACAAGTTTGCTGCTTAAGTCTTTTGTTGTTTGTTGTTGTTTAAAATTCGTTTTTTTCGCTTTTGTTAAACAAATGATCTGTTTTTTTTTATTGCTGCTTTTTGTTTTCAAATCAAGTCTTAATTTGAGCACGAGACCGACAGACGCCTGTTATCTGAGAATTCAAGAAAAAAATAAAATAAAAGAAGATAAAAAACAAGAAAAGTTTTATTACATTTAAATTAGTATCTCCTTATTTGGATGTGCGCATGTGTGTGTATGTGTGTGTGTGTGTGTGTGTGTGTGTTTTAATCATGACTTTAATGGCGCATAATTATTTCTTATAAACCTTAAGAACGAAATGAAATATCTTGTTTAATTAAAAATTCCTATCAATTGAGGGTGTTGTTCTTTTTTTTATGTTAATAATAGAGAACTAATTTAACATCATTGTGTTTTATACAATGCAAATGAACAAAATATATTGATGGCTAATTAATATTTTCTTGAAATTTAATGCGTCTGATATTTTTCTGTTTATGTCTGTTTTCCTTTTTTTGTGAAGCTTCAACCAGTTTTTGTTTTAATTAGAAATTTCAAATATATTTTATATGCAAGTATTTGAATTTAATTAAAGACAAATTAAAAGTAAAACAAAATTGTTATGGGAATATTCAAAAAAATTAATATGAATATGAAATGAAGCTTAATTCAAATATTTCATACAAAATTTTTTATTAAAATTTATTTTTTCATATTAACCCAACAGCATTCACATGACGAAGCAAAAGCAAAATATGAATATGAAAAAAGCAAAATACAAAAATATTTTATAGTCTTTAAAAATGTAACATTATTTTCGCTAGCAGATAGTAGTCGCTCTTTAATATTTTGGACCATTTACACCCGGCCTACTCATATGTGACTTTAAAATATCGAGTGGTTGAGTTTTAAGGGCCGAAGTTGAATATGAACTGCACCTCAACATCAAATTTTTTTTTTCTACATTTCATTTATTTTTTCTCAAGTTCACACTAATTCAATTTGAACCATGGAAACGAGCAACGCGTTAGAGTTATTCAGGCAATGCCAACAGTTAGCTAATCTTATTCTGCATGAACATGTAATTTATTGTATTCAATTGAATCAATCGTATTTGTCGAGATGTAAATTATGGATGATTATTATGTACTAAACATGCTAATTGTGCATCTTTTTTCTTTAATTATTTACAAACCACGCTCTGTTACGCGATCTGTGTCAAAACGATTATCATGCTACTGGCTTTGTGCGAGACCATAAACCAAAAAATGCCCGCTAGTGTCTGTCAAGGGTATTAAAAAGAAAGCTAAGACAGAACTCGACTATCAATTTGAGTCAGCGAATGAAATCTAGTTTGTGCGATGGCTTGACAACAGTATTTGTTTATTAGCGACAAAAGGAAGAAAAGTGAACGTTAATATCTTTTTAATGTTCCAAAATTACAACAAAGGGGGTACAGAAATAGCGAGTGATTTTTTTGCTATTATCTTTTTGGCAACGCTAGTTTTGACAGCTCACGCACGTTTTGTATCTTGTGTCACTGTCCAACATCTTCAGTTTGGTCTATAATTTAATCATGAATCGTCTTACAAACGAACAACGCTTGCAAATTATTGAATTTTATTACCAAAATGCGTGCTCTGTTAAGAAAGTTCATCGCGCGCTTCTTCCATTTTATGGTCAGTTTAATCGACCTACTGAGGCTTCTATTCGGGCTATTGTAAAAAAATTTCGCACCAAATTTACATTGTTGGACATTAAACCACCAACACGCTTACGTAGAGTGCGAAATGAAGAAAATATCGCAGCCGTATCGGCCAGTGTTGGTGATGACCGTGAATTATCGATTCGGCGCCATTCGCAGCAATTGGGCCTCTGTTACTCCACTACGTGGAAAATTTTGCGGAAGGATTTGGGTGTGAAGCCTTATAAGACACAGCTGGTGCAAGAATTGAAGCCAAACGACCTACCACAACTCCAAATTTTTGGTGAATGGGCACTTGAAAAGTTAGATGAAGATCCACTTTTTTATCGAAGAAATGTGTTCAGCGACGAGGCTCATTTCTGGTTGAATGGATACATGAACAAGCAAAACTGCCGTATTTGGAGTGAAGAGCAGCCAAAGCATTGCAAGAGCTACTAATGCCTCCACAAAAAACATCCGTTTGGTGCGAATTATGGGCTGGCGGCATCATTGGGCCGTATTTCTTCAAAGATGATGCGAATCACAACGTTACTGTGAATGGTGAGCGCTACCGTGCGATGATAACAAACTTTTTTTTGCCCAAAATGGAAGAGCTTAACTTGCATGACATGTGGTTTCATCAAGACGGTGCCACATGCCACACAGCACGCGAAACAATGGACCAATTGAGAGGCGAGTTCGGTGAACAGTTTATTTCACGCTTGGGACCAGTCAATTGGCCGCCCAGATCGTGCGATTTAACGCCTCTAGACTATTTTTTGTAGGGCTATGTTAAGGCTAATGTCTATAGCGACAAGCCCGCTTCGATTGACGCACTGGAAGCCAATATTGCCAACATTATTCGTGAGATACCGGCCGAAATGTTGGAAAGAGTATGCCAAAATTGGACTAAGCGGATGGACCATTTGAGGCGCAGCCGCGGCCAACATTTGCATGAAATAATCTTCAAAGATTAAATTATATCGACCCAACTATTGATCCAAATAAATATTTCATGCATTTTTCTGAATTTTATGTGTTTTTTTTTTTTTAATTTCCGATAGTTCTTATAAAATCACCCATTACATACACACTGTAAATGTAGAAAATGTCTTCCTGAAACTGAGGGAATAAAAGTAATTGAATGAACAGGGGCCAAATCTCGGAACTAATTAATCACTCGTAATGAAACAAAACCCAACCAAGAAATTCAAATAGAAAGTACGGTGAATTAGTGTAAAAGTACAAAGTTTATTATCACACAAATGATCGTGACCGTGTAAAGTGATTGGTTGAACAATAGTAATTATTACAAAACTTATAGAAAAACCGGAAATCATCTTTTACAGATTTCTGTAGTTTGTGGTAGGAGTTTTAGGCTTTGGGCGTAAAATATTTTCACAATATTCAGCTGTTGTATGTAATGAGCAGAAAATGGGACTCTAGGCCGTCACAGTTGTTAATACCAAAGTACATACATATTTTGGCATTAACACACACGCATAGCTATATATTCAGCTAATAAATTAAGGTGTTAACAAAATTTATATTCTTACTTTCATGTCACTTAGTTTGCTTTTTGGTCACACTTATTTTATCACCCACGTTCTCAATATTTTTGTAATTCATATCTCTACACCAAATCTGTTTGAAATTCATTTTTTATTTTTTTGCTGCTGCTGCAGTTTTTGTTAAATTTCTTAGCTGCACTTAACAATTCTCCCACGAAATCTAAATTCGTTTTAACAAATTATAGTTTGCTAATTACAAAGTTGTTAACAGTAATTTATATCACTTTTTAACAACTTATTTTTATGGGGTACCGAGACAAAAAAACAAGCCACAAAAACGATTTATTACCAATAATAGTACAATTAAATGGTCAATAGTTAACACCAGATAATTATTTATTAATTTTTATTAATAATTAATAATAAAAAAATTACAAAAAGTTGTTAAGTTTTAAATTAAAGTAGTTGACATTGAGTTAAAAATGGTAACAGTGACAAACAGTTTATGGCTGGAACTAAAAGAATGTGTAGTCACAATTATTTGTGCAGAAAATATTGTCAATAGCTGTTATATTGATTAAATTATAATCGCAATTAGAATTATTTATGTAAGTATATTACAAGCAACAAATGATTTTATTGCTTATTTTTGATTTATAGTCGGAACAAGTTCAAAAAGTCAAAAAGGCGAAAAAAGTTCAATAAAAAACAACTTGCAATATTATATTGAACTTACAGGAGCTATAAATTGTCCTTTAAGCTAGTGTCCGTCCCATAATCATTTTACTCGTAAATAAAATTGAAAATGTTTGTATTTCATTCCTTAATGTATGATGTAAAACATAACTATGAATCATAAATCAAATGAAGTTCAGGCGATGTCATGATATATTGATTTTGGACAAAGTATAATGGAATTAATGCACGGAATCGCAGTGCAGCATTCGTATTTGCTACACGTAAGAAAGACATGCCCTCAATATGTCATAATTCTATATTAATCATGAAACTATATTAGTCATCAATCTACACCAGAAAGAAAGCAGGGATGAAAAAGTGAAGTTATGGGTTTTTAGAGTTGTGTAAGAATAAACAGAGTTATAAAATTCTGTGTTCGCAAATAAAAGTACCAAGCATACGAGTAGAAAGAAAACAATTTTAGAGGACCATATCGCTCCTTTATTGCAAAATAGTCATAACTAAAAAAAACCTTGTTTCGAGAAAAATTATTCAAATTATTAATTTCCATACAAATCTTAGAATTTTTTTTTACAAAATATTTCCTAAAGGAAATGGTTTAAAAGAAATTTGAATACATTTTTGACACAATATAAAAGGCAGTACTTGTAATAAAGGATCGTTATAACTTCAAGCTTTTCCTTTCTATCTCTGCTACTTTCTCTTTCTCTCTTTTTTTGTCTCGTTAACTCAATCAATAGCTGTTAGGTATTATAAGTCGATAATCGGTAGAGAACAGTTGAAGTAGCCAAACTTAATCATTTTATATGGCTTGAGGATGCTATATATCCCAGCATGATCAATTCCTGCAGAGAACTAAAAAGAGAGTTATCTCGCATAGAAGGAGTTTTAAACTCATGCCCAATATCAGCACTAGCTGCTGATCCCATGGACTACACGGCTCTAGCACCAGGTCATTTTCTTATCGCAAAACCTTTAATAGAAGAACTCAAATCGTTTCAACAACAGTTATCAATAAGGTGGAAAGAAGATTATTTGAAATCACTGCAAATGGAAACAATCATCTTCAAACTTAAGCGCAGACGATCTCGTTGTAGTCATCGATAATATTCTCCCAATCCCCAATCCCAATCAGAATGGCGTTTAGGGAGAATAGTAAAGATACAGCCAGGCCTCGATAGCAATGTACGAGTAGTTGACAGACGAACAGCCCATTTCTAACTGACTCAAACTCAGTTTACCAATAATATTTCATATCTACAACATATCTCACTCAGTTTTTACTTAGTTTCATTCATTTGTTAGTCTTATGTCTCAACTGCTTCAGTTCCCACATTAACAGCGTTTCTTATTTGTTTGTTTGTGCCATTGTCCCATTTCGTTTCTTTATAGGAAGCAGCATCAACGCAAAAAGGATCCAAAAATCCACCAGTGCATGGTATGTAAAAGTTTTCATTCCCTGCGGTTTTACAAACGGTTTTTAAGAATGAGTGTCAAAGATCGAAACCGCATGGTTCAGCGGTATAGATACTGCGATAACTGCCTCGCCAAAAGCCATGATATGTGAGCATGTTCATCCTTAGCAACTTGCCATAAATCCACCACAGTTTATTGCATTCCGATCGTAAAAAAGGGAAGAACTTGCGTCACAAAATCAACAGCCGCCGGGTTTCGCCGATACTAGTGGCAAGCGAAATCGGAAATCCTGCCGTCGCCAAAACAGTTTTCCGACTACCAAATACCACTCAGGAATTTGGTCATCTTGCGCAAGTGCGGCCAGTTAGAAAAGTTGCACAAGGGCAAGGGGGCTGGCATGTTTAAAATATATATATTAAAAAAAAAATATATATATACAAATATGAACTTTTTGAGCTAAAACTTAGTTGTGTTATGCATTGCAAAATAAAATATTGAATTATTTAATATAAAGTTAAGATATTATTAACCTACTCGTACTGTAACCTATAACATAATTTTGTCACATCATTTAGTAACGAATAACTTGTCTAGCTTATTGTGAATTATTAACTATAATGTTCGAATATGTTGTTAAAAGGATACTTAAAGAAAAAGAAATACATCGCTCCTTTATTGAAACATAGTCATATCTCAAAAAATGATCTTTTCGAGTTAACAATGCCGAATTGTTAACAGTACTACTTTTTATATTGTGCCAAAATTTTATTTAAATTACTTTTAAGTTGTTTCCTTTAGGAGATATTTTCTAAAAAATTTTTCTAAGACTTGTATGAAAACTAAAAATATGAAATGTGTTTTTCTCGAAACAAGCTTTTTTGCGTTATGACTATGTTGCAATAAGGAAGCGATAAGTACTCACTTAAGAACGAAACATTAATAAAGTCACATGTAAAAGTTTCTTCCACTCAGGATTTAACTTTCTGACATAGTCTTCCTAATTAGTGAGAATCGAATTTAGGTGCAAACCTACAGTCCGCTCAACCCTAACTATCCAACCCCTAAATATTTTTCTAACCCGCTTGCCTCATTTCTTCAGCCTGAGTGAAGTTTTACGTTGGCCTGAAAACAACGACAAAATCGTAAAATTTAGGCAAAAAATCGTTAATTCTACGAAATTTTTTCTATTAGTGCTGAAGATGAATCAAAAATTTAAAGCAAAAATGCCATTTATTAAATTTTTTTGTTTTTTTTTTCAAAACTAGAGTGAAGGGGATTTGGAACCAAGTAGCTAAAAATTATTTAAAGAGAGAAGTTAAATTTATTTGGATATTTCATAATAGTCGCACATAAATATCTTGGAATACTAAATCTCAAAAATCTTAATTTTTTGGAGAAATATCTAAATCTTATCTAGCTTATAAAATCTTAAAATTTAAGGTAAAATCTGCATTCTGGCAGCGCTGGTTCTGGCTATTAATTTATTGGTTGTGATACCAAATATATGATTGTGATATTAAATATGTGGTTGTGACCCCGAGTGTATTGTAATCATTGAGATTACAATACAGAAAAATTACAATTCAGAAAAATGTGAAAACATTCAGAAAGATTTTTCCTTAAAGTATAGCGTCTTAGTAAGACCTACTTTCATCGTACAAAGCTTTTTTCTCACCGTATATATACAAATTCGAAAAGCTAGACGAGAATTTTTAAACACCAACTACTAGAAATGTTAAAACAGCTTATTAATGCACATATCTTCTGAAGTAGCTAGCTTTAATTGATTTCACCATACATATGTTTCAAATATTTAATAAATTTGTTGCCCTAAAAGGCTGTGCCCGAAACTTTGTTTCCTTGGTGTCGAATTGGCTGGCAGAACTGTTTCTCCACTATCTCGGCTATTAATACAAATTAATTTTTTAAATTTATATTACTAAAAATTTGAAATATAAATGTTTATTTAAGTTGCCATTGGAAGTCATTAAGGTGCCTCCCTTAAGGAAAAAAAAAAATACCGTAAAATAAAACGTGCTGTAATCAGTAACTATTCAATGCTGTTCCCTGCACATACACATCCGCATGTATACATTTGTGCATGAGTGTTTGTTTATTTTAAATAATATTTTGGTAAATTATATTGATTTTATGCAAATCTAAAGCCAGCAGGCGAAACAAATTAGTTTCATTTGAAATTTGGTCAGTGAAACACTCGCTAAATCATCACCAACGTCATCAATACTACTCGTATGTAGCAGGCAGGCAGGCCATTGTCATCTGTATTTAACATTGACATAAAGTCTTTGTCAGCCCATTTATTCTATTGTTTTTAGTTTAGTTTTTTTTCTTCCATACAAATGTGTTAATAATTTTCCATAAAAACAATAATCAACAAAACTACTAGGAGTGGCAATGGCATTGTTATCATAATCACTATCATCATTATGGCTATTTTGCCTTTTTGTTAATTTTAATACGTTTTATATTTATTGACTTTGGCTAAAAGGTAATAAAAAGTTATCAGCGAATTGTTTTGTAAATCATCATTGTTATTATAATCAATGCCATCATTAACATCAACGCCGCCCGCCATTGGCTGAAAAAAAAGACATACGTTTAGCTTTAAAAAAAAAAATTTATATTCTAGTTGATTTGTAAAAATGTGACTGAAGTTGTATTTTAAAGTTTGCTTCTAACGTTGTTGTATTTGCTTAAAATGCCATAAATTTTGTTTTTAAATTCATTGTTTGAGACAGTGTTGCCAAGTTTGCTTATTTCCAAATGTAGGGGAAAAAGGGACATATTTTGTAGGTTTAGACTTATTGCAGGAATTTTTTAAATTGTTATATAATAGTATAATTTTTCCGACTATGCAGAAAAATCGTTGTCTAAATTGGATATTGATACATTTTGATCGAATTCATATACAACGTTAAATATTTTTAAAATAACTTAGTATTTCCCCATTAGGCAAAATTATTAATCGTCTTAAGACTATAGAGCCCTCTCTCTCTCTCTCTCTAATTCCTAACGTACGTATAAAAGGAGAAAAACAAGTAGACCCTATGCATTCTAAGATTTCATTGGCAAGCTTAGTTAATTAATTGCATAAATTCTAGATGTAACCAGTGTAACGCTCGAAGTCGGAGGCCTCGTTTTGGAGCAACACACGTGAAGTCGTGTTCCCGTTTTTTCATATATTTCTACTTATTTAGTTATTCATTTAATTATTTCATTTATTATTAACTATTACCGCAAGAAGCGTTGTTCTATTTGCTTTTGAATTAATAATTAATGTATTATAATAAGTCACATGTAATGTAGGTTAAATTATTTCTAATTTTTAAAATTGTATTTAAAATTAACGGTCAGCATAGATGGCACCATGGCAACCATGAGACAATGTAGGCTAAACACAGCCACACATATGGTCGCTCGTAGGTGTTAGTACGTGTATGTGTGCTCAGGTTAGAGTATAAAAACACGAGCATCAACATATTCATGGAGTTTGGCAAGTGGACGGCCTGCAGGTAAGAAGCGCCTTGAAGAAGAGTTTTTAATTCTAATTCAAAGCATTTAGTTTTGTAGCTGTAAACTGCCTTGAAACAGAGTTTTTATTTCTAATTCAAAGCATATATTTTTTTTTGAGTGACCATAGCCGTGGCAAAGCACCAATAAGGGGTAGTGAGGAGTTCTTAATTCCTCACATTTTACTCTGGAGTGGTTCATCTTTGCCTGGTTTGCCTCATCGTCAAGTTGGTATTCGAGGGAGAGTTTTGAATTCTCCTGAGAACATTTTGCTAACGTTGGAGGGCGACGAAGAGTGCAGGTGTTATTAATACCTTCACCATCCGCCAGAGGAGTTTTTAATTCCACTCCAGCGCGACAGCAGAGTGCAGGAGTTTTCAATTCCTCCATAGTAGCTCGCAATCCCGCTCCAACGTCAGCCGTAGGTGGTGTCACAGCCGATCGTGACCAAACACATAAGAAAGATTTTGTCTTATTTTATTTAAATAAAGAAACCGCACTAAAGACTGATGGCCTTATTCATAAAAAATATTGTATGTTTATTAAACTGTTATTTGACAAATTTCTATGGAAAATTTGTCAAATACGTGTTTAATAAACATACAATATTTTTTATGAATACGGCCGTAACTCTGTTTCTTTGATTCTTTATTCTTTATTGAAACGACCGTGGACCACGCTGAGCTATCCCAGCATAAAGCGTAAGTGTCGTTGCACCAGTTGAAAAACTTTAATAGTAAGCGACAAAAGTTCTAAAAAGACCCGTAAAAAGGAGGCCACCTTTGCGAACTTTAACTGGAAATAAATAAAAAATATAGTTAAACTTGCCTTCAAATACTCACAGACTTCTGGAAAGCTACTTATGCGGCCGGAGATTTGTTATCAGAGAAGGCAACTTTATAATCCTCTCACAGCCAATAGAAATAGGAGTTCCACATTTTTTACGCCTCTGACATGCCAACGAGATCTGGAATCCAGACTTCAACTTTTGCAGATGACACAGCAGTCTTGCAGCGTACATCCAACCACCAATTTGTAGGAGTATGTTGCTTTGGAAAAGCAAACTTAATGAACAAAGTGAACTAATTTTACATTCACGCTGCGAAAAAAAACATGTTCGCCTATCCAAATCAACAACTCACCTGTTCCGCAGCACAATAAAGTCAAGTACTTTGTTATTTACTTCGCACGTAAGGCTAGCATGGAAGCCTGACATTGAAACGAAAGTCATTCAATTAGAATTAAAAATATGGGCAGAAATTCGTTTTTGAAGCTGTATTGCAAACTTTTGTTGTATAACGCAACTCTAAAGCCTATATACTAAGGCATCCAATTATGGGATATGGCCTCAACATTTAACATTGAAAAAATTCAAAGACGACAAAACCAAATTCTTCGTACGATTACTGCAGTTCCATGGTACGTAAAAAGCTCACGAATTCATAAGGATATGTGTGTTCCGCTGGTAAAAAACGAGTTCTCTAAGTACGCGGCAATGCATATTAGTAAGCTTGAACTTCACCCAAATGCTCTTGCACGCAACAAACTTAATGTTGACGGCCACTCTCGGTTGAGGAGAACGGATACCCCTGCCACCAACAGAACGTTAAATAGGTGACTTTACCGATATTGTTATCGCAAAATATAACGTTGTTGTCTATTTATTATTAAGATTTGAATACATTTTATTAGTTTATATTTTGATGATTAAATAAATGATTGAAGAATAAATAATTTTTCATTTATGAAAACAACCTTTATTGAAGAAAAATCGTTTCATAACAATTGTACTCTTTACTCTACACTGAAAGAGTTATGTGCCATATATTTAATGAAACTGTTTCATTAAATATCTTTCATTAATCCAATGAAAACTTTTCACAATATGCATGAAACTTCATATATATTAGGAAATAGTTCCATTATAATTGTTTCATTAAGTTTCATAGCTTCATTAAAAAAAATCATTGGATTTAAGACTACAACAAAATTAATTTTTTTTTTTTTAATTCTTTGAATTTTGGTAAGATATATTAATGAGCGTTTATTAATCTTAAGCTACAGCTTAAAAAATGTCAAGTTTTTTTTATTAAAATGTAAGTTTTATGAGTTTCATAATTCCAATGAAATAGAATTCATTAGATCACTGACAAATAAATTTCTGGCTACCGAACTTGGGTATGTATGTATATACGTGCATGTACTCAAATCAGCATAATAATAGTTTAAAAAATTTAAATACCAGTGTATTGAAGTCATTTGAATTAATAAAATCTGTTTTAATTGGTGAATACTTGTTCAACATTTTCTTTTATCATACTTAGGTACAACTTCACAAAAGCAAGGAATAGTATTGTTTGTGTAATGAAATAAAGTATCAATGAATAAATGAAATAATTCCATTGATCTTATTACGTACATTTGTGAACATATTTTATTAATGTGTGTTATGATATTATTTCATTAAACAAATGTAACTATTTCATTGATTTAATGTAAATTTTTCAGGTGCTCAATGAATAATAAAATTAGATAAATGAAATAACTTCATTGAACTTATGAAGGAGTTTCATATTTTTAATGAATATATTAGTACGAAGAAGTTATTTTATTAAATAAATGTTACTTTTTCATTAATTTAATGTACAGTTTTCATATGCTTTATGAAATTTATTCTTTGATCTAGAAAAATTATTTCACTAATCATATGATTTGTCTTTAATGCTTTTAATGAAAATAAGTCATGTTTCTTATTAATGTTTCATTACTTTTGTGAAGGTTTCCATTAAAATAATCTAATGAAATTTGTTTCATTATTTCTATGAAAAGTTATAATGGTTGAAAAATAATGAAAAAATTCATAAAAGTAATGTCAAAATTCAGAGAATTTCTGAACAAAATTTTTTCAGGAATTTTTTATGCATATCGCTATTTATTTATACTCGTATCTATATTTAGGAAAGCGAAAAGTGCAAAAGGGTTTTAAGGGCACTTCAAAAACTTGTGGTGGGTATCAGTGACCTTCAAAGCTCGCTACAGCTAATATGCCACCCACAAATTTAAGTGCGTAATTGTTTGTTTCTTCTGAATTATTGTCACTTAGATGTCCGTTTTATTTTTTATTCAGCTGCTCTTATCCTTCTTGTAGTGTAATGTATTTTTTCCAGAAAGTAATATATGTATTAATTTTCAACCTAAAAATGCAAAATTTGCTGCTTCGAAATCCCATCATTTGCTTAAAATGTCAATTTTTTATGAATTTCTTATAAAAAGCATAATCGAAATGTTCCAGTTTAAATGTTTATCTTCTTGTTATTCAATTTTCATTTTTACAAGTTCAAAAATAAATTTACGTGGGTTTTATGTTCCAAACACTTTAAGATGATTTGCACAAAAATTTTCTCGCACAACACGTACAATATTTAACCATAAAATCCGATACAGGACACCTACACTTTGCCAGCAAACTCTTGTTTTTTCATAATATTTTGCTTTTATTTTTCCTCAAAAAGACATTAAAAACAAAGAAATGTGTTAGCCGAACAAGGAAGAGAAAGAAAGAAAAAAATGGAATAAAATAATAAACGATAAAGTGTTGTTACATGAACCAATAGATTTTATATTTAGTTTATGAAAATGTGTTGCATGATGTTGTTGATGTTGTCCAGAGTAACACTGTGATGTTGTATTTTGTTGTTTTATACAACATTTCAATTATCATTATTATTTTTATTATTATTACTGTTGGGATATGCCAGTGCATACGACCATGATTGTCCATTAAAACAACATAATCACAGAAACAAATTCTTAAATATTACAAACACACTAAAGATAAAAGGAATATGCTAAATTAATTATAATTGTAATAGAGTTAATTCAGGGAATGATCTTGAAGAACTGTAGTGCAACGTCACTAACTTTTAACGATTTTAAAAGAGCATAACTTAACGCGATTCAGTAACTTATTTTTAAAACCTCTGTATTGCGATTCTATAACTTATATAACGATAATCGAATCACTAAAATAATTATAACGATATTTTATCGAATTTGCTATTCTGTATTATTTTCTTAACGATATTCGTAGTCAATCAAAATCAGCTGTTATTTTACTGCCGATTGTCGATTTCTTAAAGACAAAAATTTTCTTGCTGTTTATTCAATCGTTAAAGTGTATTTTTTTTAAGTGTGCATCCATGAAATAAAATGATTACAATCTGATTTTTAAGACACAAAAATATGTATTATATATTAAATACATAAAATATTTATTAAATAAATTTTCAAAAACAAAAATTTCAGTATAATTTTTTAACTGGTAAGGTGTGTTTTGTGTTAAAAAACAAAAATTTCAGTATAATTTTTTCACTGGTAAAGTGTGTTTTGTGTTAAAATAGCTATTGAACGTTTGGCATTCGCATTTGCAAGGGATGAAACAAGTTTGAACGCTTCAGGGGATAATCAGTGTGTTTATCGGGAGTTGGACAATTCCTTTGAGTGGACAGTGAATGAATTTAAAAAGTTATATTGATTATCACCAGTCTTAGTTCTGGTCATTCTGAACATATAGAAATTAACACATATAAACAAATAAATGAAACATATGGACACTTATTTTATTTCACTTACCTTATTACAAATTAAATAATATTTATTGTCACTTAAAAATAAAAATCAATATGTATACATATTGTTATGGAAAAATTTATTGTTTTTTTCTTTTCCTCTTTGTGGTTTTCGCGTTTTTCTGGCAGAGATGCCACGTGATGTTTATAGGAATGAACAGAAAAATACAGCTGTTTACCATCGTTAGAGTTAAGTTACAGAATCATTCAATCATTAGTGCAAGCGATGAAATTTGATGACAAAAATTGCGATTATCGAATCGTTAAAAGTTAGAGAATCGCTCTACTGGTTGTATGTTAAAAAAATTTGAAATAATGTGGCAGCTCTGTTAAAAATAAAGAAAACCACCAGCGTTGTCAACTCTTAAATTTCCAAACGCCACAAAATGCAGAAAAAAGCGCCTTATTTCCTTATAAAGCACCGAATTTTGAATTTTTCTTTTCATTTTTAATATTATAAAAACTTTAATATTTTTATATTAAAAACTGGGTCTGGTACCACTGCCTGATGGCATGCCATCAAATTCGTTCTATAGCTGGAATTCGTGTTTGTCAAACTTGGCCACTAGTATGATACTGTTACTTTTATTAAGATCTTTACAATAATTATAACGATATTTTATTATTCAGCAATATTATTTAATTATTTAATTTTAGCTTTGCTCTTAGCTTTACTTTTAGCTTTTACAAAGTTAAAATCGAAGAAATTTACGATTAAAAGTTACAGAATCTCACTACAAGCCATCAAACTCTATTAATAGCCATTCTATCAAATACAGTGTAAATTTGATCTCCGTTGTCTTAAGTATTAAACACATAGACCACAGCAGACTACACGACTTCACAACAGCAAATGCTGCAACCGGCAATTGTAGTCGTGTAGGGCTCTACTGAATTCTTTTGAACACGGCAGTACCATAAATACATTTAAAAAAAATTATATTTCAGTGTGGCCACCTAAGAGATTTTGGCTTCACAATATTTGTTGATTTGCAGAACAAGATATCAAACTTTCATGAATAACTTATCTCCTGTCTAAAAAGTAACGTCTTAAAAAGATAAAAAGAGTAAATTAACTTAAAAAAGTTTTCTTATTTTGAGTCTAATGGCCTTATTCATTAAAAATAATGTCTGTTTAATAAAAAAATATTATTTGACAAATTTCTAGAGAAAATTTGTCATATAAGTGTTTAATAATGATATAATATATTTTATGAATACGACCGCAAGTATAAATGCATATATTTAACAATAGTACCAATGAATTTATTAATTTATTTAAAACAGCATTTAAACGTTATTGTTATTTGATGTTATATTAGAAAATATAATATATCCAAGAGCACATTGGTCACACTGGTTTTGGTTTAATTCGACTGGGGCAAGAAAATCAGTGTGGACAACAACCTGCAGTCATGTCGTATTGCTGTTGTCAAAATAAATGTTCGAATTTAAATGCATGTATTTTATATTTGACGTATTGAAGTCGGTTATTTGCCGGCTTCAATGTGTTTAATGCTTTAAGCGAACGATGAAAATCAGTTTTGCGTCTTTAAAACAATTTGCCACAACTATAACAAATGAAAGATGAAGTTTACCAGAATCAATATTTAATGCAAACGTATTGGAAAAACTTTATAATTTAATTAATTATATATCAATTACCAAAACCAGTAACGAATTCACGTGCCATCATAAACACGAACTTCACTGTTCAGAGAATGCATTTATTGTAATATTTGAGAAACTGGGGTCCGATCGTATAATAGAAAAATATGCTCTAAAAGGAACAAGTGGTGATGGTTGACGGGTGAGTTGGTTTAAAGGTTGATTCTCTTAGTGGGCTTCGGCCTACCAACTCATTAAGCCTTGTTTTCTATTGATTGTTAGGAACTTGCATACAGGAGGGACTAGAAGGCCCGAACTCCTGAACAAGAAGTTGCTCATATGGCTACAAACCTATGGCACAAAATTGCTAGCTGTGTGAGCCTAGTAAGCCACATGGGAGCGCTGGTGAATCGTGAATAATTCACTCCGTGTAATTGGTCCATCATCAGCTAGGGCCGTAAAGGCAAGAGCTGATGTCAATCTCTTTTTTCACTTCTGAAACATTTTGTTTGTTCTAAAACGTTTATAACTTTCTCATGTCCAGTTATGTTTTGAACATGAATTTTCATATATTTCCTTTCTCAATTGTAGTATAGTGTTGCTACAATTTGAACACCACTTGCACTATGAAGGAGAAATGTAAAAACATGCATACAACCGGAAGTGCGTTTATAATAAACAGTTTTTACAAGATTTCGCATTTCAAAACTGGATCATCAGATAAACAAGATCATGAAGAAGCAGTAACAAAGTCGTCATCATTATCATCAACAACATGGTCATCATTTTCAAAATATATGGGAGTGAAAACGAAACAAAACAAAAAAAAAATGTTCCTTGACTGACAAAGCAAAGAGGAGGAAAAAAAAAACTTTAAGAACACAAAAATTATTTGCAATTGACACGCAAAGTATTGTTGCAACAACAGCAACAGCAGAAAGCAATGCATTGAGGCTTGAAGAAGAAAAAAAAAAAAAAAAAACTGCCAGAAACGAGTACCAGCAACAACAGCATCAACATCATTTTTTAATACTACAATAATATAATTTTGCTGTTTTCCTTTTACTTAGAGAAGACATCCTTACACTCTTTTCTTGGCCAGAATTAAAGCTTAAGCATGATGATGTTGTGGCATCCATTCGGTTGTAGATTGTTTGCTGGTCACTTTGATTGTTGGCGTGGTTATTTTTCAATGTTTTTTGTTCATTTCGATCTGTTTCCTGGTTTAATCCTCCCCAATTTTGTACTTATTTCTTAATGATTTTTCGTTGTTGTTGTTGTTGTTGTTGTCGTCGTTTGTCTTGAATTCATTCATTTGCTTATAAAAAAAAATACTTGTGATCATTTAATACAACATGTTCGTTCTGTTGCCTATAATATTTGAATAGTTTAGTTGAATTACGAGATGGTTAATATGAGTTTAACCCGTTGAGAGGTTAAGTATTACAGCATTGCGTAATCTTTTTTTTTTTTTTTGACAAAATTTATAAAAGTGAATAATTTTCATTGGAAAAGTCAAGTAATATGGCATCATGGTGGTCACCCATACGAATCATATTTTCAGTTGAATTACGAGATGGTCAATATGAGTTTAACCCGTTGAGAGGTTATGTATTACAGTATTGGGTAATTTTTTTTTTTTTTTTTTTTTTTTTTATAAAATTTATAAAAGTGAACAACTTTCGTTAGGAAAAGTCAAGTAATATGGCATCACGGTGGGCAGCCAAACGAATCATCTCATCTAATCCCCCAATGAAGAATATTTTATAAATGCTATGTCGTCTTGATAACCTGATTTTGAGATCCTTTGGCAATGAATAAGCGGATGAACCAGATGTGGTTCGGCATTGTATAGTTTCTATGCGATATCAAAAGATCACTCGAGAATGTTAAAAGTGGAATACTTAATATTTTTGGCCGTGAAACAGATGATGGAAGATTTGCTCCTGCAAGGTCGCGAATATATGGAATAATAAACGCCCTATCCCAATAATCGCTATCGGATAAGATTAAGTAACCTGGAGATGATTTAAAAAAACACGTCAACGTACTTAGTGCGTGCGTCACATATAGGTTGTCGGCTCTGATTGATGAAAATCAAAAACTTTTGATATATTATTTTGACGCGTAATTATTTTGATAGTCTCCAATTGTGGTTGACGATAAAAAATGTCCGTTTTGTTATCGAAAGGGAAAACAATAGGTAAAATAAAGAATATACATGCATATTTGTTATGATTATTGAATTTTATTTTGTTTTACTTCTTCATTTATTACTACTTTTCATATTATTTAAACTGTTATTATTTTATGATAAAACATGTTTCTTTCAACCAATTAAAGTCGATTGCAAAATAACACTCATAGCTTTAATTGATTAGGCATCAGCTTCGGATTGAAGCTTAGCCACATAAGCGGTCTTATGTTCAGCAACCTTAGTCTTACGTTGCTCATTTGTGAGTTTCTTAGCATTCCACTTCTTCTTCGAGATACCGGTCTTAGCTACCTTCTTGTGGGTAGGATCAGCACGAATAGACTGGTGGGCTTTCTTGTAGATTTCTTCAAGATCATCAGCACGAGTTCCTAGTTTAATATAACGGCTGAATTGACGTTTGAAGCTTTCCTCATCTGCTTCTTCCAAAGTGCGCATGTCATCCATAGTTTTTTTTTCATTCTTTCTTTCTTAACGAAATTGCACAAGATTGCAATAAATTTTCATCCGATTGCAACATGTTTAGAGACGAATGCGTCGAAATCAAAATACAAATGATGATTGACGGTTTTATTTGTATGTCTTCTCATCCATATGCACTGATTGACGTGTTTTTTGATCGTGTCTAGGGCACTTTAACTTTTGTATTGTATTACAGATAGCGGTAAGTGGATGTTAGTAGGCCGCAATTGTAGAGAATAAGCTTTCTTCCGTTCTCCCTGGTCCTTAATAGCAAGAGACGCATGGCTTAGCTTAGCCGGATAAAGAATCCAGGATGCATTTAGGTCATAGGATGGACCTAGTAATTAAATAGATATATGATTGATTAACGTCAGTACTTGCCACCTTTACCAAGCTGGACATCAAGATTACTGGTGAACTTACAACGAATTCCCTTCAATTTAGTAAATTTTAAAAGACAAATAAGTATATTGGTTAAACATTAAACGATTTTCTTTAAAACTCAGGACTTCCAGTCTCTCGTATAAGTGATTTTTGGGCAGTCTTCTTCAGGTGGTCATGACACCAGAACTAATAGCTCGAAATCAAAAGTTAGAGATACCATCAGACTTTAACCAGGCTCGCCACGTATATTCCATTGTAAAACATGTATCTAGGGCAATACAGCAGCCTGTAGCGGGCATAATCAATTCTAGAAAAATAAATCTGCGCTCCCTGCTTTTTTTTAAGTCAAATCACATCCAGGACACTTAAGCCAAGTTAAGCACACCTCAGTATCAGAATGGATGTCTTAGCAAACAGAACAAACATCTAGTGGCATACTGATCCCAATTCTGCCAATTTGTCTAAGGTTTCGAAGGTTCCTGCACAACCAAAGTAGTACATTCCTTTCCAAAATCTCCGTTTGGCACCACACCAGAGATATCCTTCGATCCTTGTTTCCGGACAGAACGTACATCTAGTGCCATACTGATCGCCATTCTAACAATTTGTTGTTGAAGGTTTTGAAGGTTGCTGCACAACCAAAGTAGTACAGTCCTTTCCAAAATCTCCGTTTGGCACCACACCACAGATATCCTTCGATCCTTGTTTCCGGATACAAATTAGGAAAATTTAAAACTTTGCTATTATCGAACATAATTCATAAGGAATTTCTTTTCCTTCCATGTTTTTCCATAATGCATTCGCTGGAAATGGTTTGAAAATGAAAAGATTTCAATCCATCTGCATTATCCAGCAGCTTGAGCTGTTCGTCCTTCATCAGATGTCACCGGGTTGCATGTGCCATACCAATGCAACATTAACATATAAATTGTTGCAGTCTGGTTTTTTTTTGTTTTCTTATACATTTTTTTTTTCTTTCCTTTTCTTTGTGTTGTGTAAGTTTTAAAAGAATACAGTGTTGGCTTAATTTAGCATTTTGTCGTTTTTTTCCAACATTTAATTGCCATTTAAACAGTTTTGCCGTTTTCTTTATTTTTATTTATGATTCCTTGCAATGCCGACACTGAGCAGACATCGATTGTATGAATGAAGGTAGTTGACGGTGCATGCAATATGTTGAAAGTAAATCAGGTCTGGTGGTGTAAGAATTTTTTTCGTTTGCATTCTGAATTTGAGTGTTTGTTTAGAAAACGTTTTTTCTGCAGTTTTTCTGTTTTTTTTTCGTTCCGTTCAACATGTTTGTTGGCACTTTGAATGGTGTCTCTTTTATGTTGTTTGTTAAAATCATTTAGTTGTTTGCTTTGATTTTCAAGATTTATTTAAATGGATTTTTAACGTTTGACAAAATTTTACACAACAAGATGAAAAATTTATATAAAACGATCAGAACATTAGCAAACAAATGGCAATAAGGAAGAGTATTTGAGGCGATCGTGTTTGAATTGCGTAGAAATAACTCAATCGAACATGTGATATTTTTATCAAGGCATTAACTCATTTGTGGTCAAACTATATTTTTTATTTATTGTTTTATGGGGCAATGCGAGTTATTTGGTCGACACCGGTAGGCCGCAAATGAAGGCTGCAAAGGGGAAGAATATTTATTAAGAAAAAGTGCGAATAAGAATATGCAGTAGGAAAGTATATAACATGGCATTTATTGACCTGCTTACAACATACGAGTATGTATCATGTCAAGCTTTCGTTTCTTTTCCTATGTTTTCCAGCTGTCTATATGTCAACGCTTCATAGGAGCCGACCCTAATCATCAATATACTTTGGAGATTCTTGAAAGTTTTGAACTTGAATATTTGAGAGTATTTTTCAAAAATTTCCAAAGCCTATTGATGAAATAATAGGGTAGCTCCTAAAAAATTTCCACATATAGACAGCTGGAAAACATAGAAAACAAGCTGTTTATAGCTTTTTTATACACTTAATTTTGTAGTTAGATCTGATGATTTAGAAAGTGATATTAACTCCGTTTTAAACTAATGTATTTTTTGAAATATGTACGAGGTCTGATCAAAAAATAACCATTATTTTCAAATTTCATGGGTTACGTATGTTGAATTTTCGCATTTTTTCCTGTTATATTGTTACACACGTCTGTTATATATGTTGTCAATATCAGCTGTTTTAGATTGTCAGTTTATATTTGACAGATGAAAAGGTTAGTCGTATTTTGGTGTGCTCTTCGATTTTTTACTACTCGAAAAAATGGCTCAAAGAAATTATATTGAGTTTTGTGTAAAAATGAAATACAATGCGCAAGGATATTTGAAATGTTGACTGTGGCGTTTAACGAGTCTACTGTGGGCAGAATACAAATTCAATTGTTGTATAAGCGGTTTAAAGAAGGCCGAAAAATGTCAATGACGATGCTAGTCCTCGGGTCAGATTCTGCAACGGTGAACACTCAAAGAAAAATTCACCAACAGGCGTAGTTTTCACTTTTCAATTAAAAGCGATTCCATAAGAATGAATGAATTTTACTGCGCTGAATGTGTTCGTCAAGGCAGAATGATGAGCTGCATTATCAAATCTGCTGCCACGCAAGCTATCTAATGGAAACTTTAATTTACTTAATGCGTTTGTTTATTTTTTCTACTTCAAAATATTTTACAAAAATCAAAACTCACCGCAAATTTTTGAGTGAAAAAATTATTTGCAAGTGTTCACTGTAACTGTCAAAATGATTCATTCTCACCATTGCGGACACAAGTGAACACTGAAATTGGTGAACATATAAAAATTCATCGTTAGGGAATTTAGCCCCTGGTCGCCCATGCACGTCAACAACCGCTGAAAACATTGAAGCACTGACGAAAATGATAAACTTCGAATCACTATCAGACACGTTGCTGATGGTGTTGCCATATCGTTCGGTTCATGCCAAGCAATTTTTACGGATATTTTAGGCACGAAACGTGCGGCAGCGAAGATTGTTCCAAAATGTCTAAATTTTAAGCAAAAACAACGTAGCAAAGACATTGCTCAGCAGCGGTTGAACATCGCCAATGACTATCCAGATTTCCTAAAAACAGCTCATAACTGGTTAAGAATCATGGATGTATGGCTATAATATTGAAACCAAAGCTCAATCAGCACAATGGAAGCGTCCAGAAGCGCCAACACCGAAAACAGCACGTCAAGTTCGGTCAAATGTAAAACCTTCACACTGTTTTCTTCGACTGCAATGGTGTGATGCATGATGAATTCTTGCCACAAGGTCGTAAGGTCCATAAGGAATACTACCCTGAAGTTGTGCGCCGCTTGTGTGAAGCAATTCGTCGGAAATGCACAGAGCTGGGGAAAAAGCAATCATGGATTTTGCACTGTGATAACGCATCAGCTCTCAAATCGATGCTAGTGCGTGAGTTTTTGTCCAAAAACAAAAGCGTTATCATATCTCCACCACCTTATTCACCGGACTTGGCTGGCCCCCGCTGACTTTTTCCTCTTCCCAAAACTGAAGACACCGATGAAAGGAAAGCGTTGAAAACATTTTCCTACGATTGAAGAGATAAAAGAAAAACCGCAACAGGAGCTGTTGACGATAACAAGTGTTTCGAGGATTGGAAAAAAACGCTGGCAAAAGTGTATTATATCTGAGGGGGATTACTTTTCTTATTTTCTTTACTTATTAGTATTTTTCAAGTATATAAAAAATCCAATTACAAAATAATAATTATGCCTCAGCGCCAAATATGGCTATTAGAGGCCAAGAGGCAACTAATTCATGTTATAAACAAGAAAACCAAAAGGTTTTAAATAATACAGAATGAGATCATATAAGATACAGTGAATGAGTGCACAATTTATAAGTTTCATAATATAAAAAGCCTTTCAACATTGTCTATCAAATGGTCTTTTAGTTTGGTTTTGTAAGTTGATAAAATTAGTGTATTTTTTAGAGCAGTCGCTCATAAGTTATATCCTTTAGCTCCGGAACAGCGAATCTTTTATTTTGTTAGCTCAAGACGACACCTTGCGATGGTTAAATGACTCGACTGCCTTGTTGTTCTATGTGGAGATGTTTTGTTCAAACTCAATGGAATGCAAGCCAATATTCCTTATTGACTTAAACATATATATCAGCAACTGTTGCTTATATAGCCCTCTAATAGGAAGTACTCCTTTTGCCCAATTATTAAATAAATCTAAAGTGCTGTAGCGTATGGGTAGGCTGAAAACAATTTTGAAGGGCACAGTATAGTTATTGATGAATAAATAAATACTTCTTGAACAAATTATAAAAATAACGGTTATTTTTTTATCAGACCTCGTATAAGTATGTGAACTAGAAAGTTATTAAATTTGAACACCCCACGCTGACTATTGGCCTACCCTTTTTGTAAACTTATCTTTAACGCTTACTAACAATATTTTTAAGGCATTTAAACCATTTAAGTTTTACTTAACAACAAAATATGAACTTTATTTGATTAAAAACCAAATTAATATGTATTATTTTTCTATTTTCATTTTATTGCATTAAAAATGCATTTTTAATTCAAATTTGAATTTATGTTAACACTTAATAGACATTTTAGCCCAGAATTATAGTTTCTTTTGTCAAAACCTGAGTTTCCTTTATTACAACAAAGTAATAAAATAGCCCCTTGAGATTTCTTTTCTGGCTGTTTGTTTCTACGAAATTTATTTCCAATGAGACAAAAAGCTACATTAAATCACATTATTTTCACCAAATCGGCCGCTGTAACCACATCTAATGATGTGACAATTAAAATTTGGTCAATAACTTCGAACAATCATTGTCCATTAAACACAGACCCTTTTCGCCCCGTCCAAGGTAACGGAATTTGTTCACATTAAAACCCGCTTCACCTAGAGACTCTTTTAAACAAAACCCCAAAATCACCAGCTAACAAATTTTAACGTTTAACATAAAATAATAACAATAACTGTAAATGATTTTTAGAAAAATACCACTCGCTGCGTTTATAGCTTAATTTAACGACTTTTTGTAAATGTTTATGGAAGTAAAACTTCAAATTATAGAAAACTAAAAGAACCATAAAATTTACTGAATTTGTTTTAATAATGCAAATGGGAAACAAGAATGTTGAACATGACTTGATGATCATGGGTGACAATGATGACGCTGAACGATCAAACGATCAATAAATTTTAATATTTTCTTGTTTGTTTTGATCGTTGTGATGAATTTCGAATTGAATAAATTTGTTAATTAAAAAAAAACTTTTAGTTTCCCTAACAAAAACTCTATATATAATATAATATAATATAATATAATATAATATAATATAATATAATATAATATAATATAATATAATATAATATAATATAATATAATATAATATAATATAATATAATATAATATAATATAATATAATATAATATAATATAATATAATATAATATAATATAATATAATATAATATAATATAATATAATATAATATAATATAATATAATATAATATAATATAATATATAGTATATCCATATCGTTTGTCTCATGTAGAAAGGCCCTAACAAACCAAACCTTTTATCCGTCAAATATATTCTTAGCTTTTCTTATAGTTTGAAATGTGTCTCAGTTAGGCGCAATAACAACCTGATAACTTTAAAATTGGAGGAAGCCTGCTAAAGTGCGATAAGTGTCGTTCAGACTAATTATAACCCAGATAACTATCTAGTAATGATGAACTATGTTGAATGATCTAACTTTTATTACCAGAAATGGGTTGCCTATATGAAGAAAAGGGTGTTTGGTTGGTATACCCTTTATAATATAAAAAATTCAAGCTTTGAGTTTCGCAAATCAGCACTGATAATTCTTATTGCTATAGAGAGAAAGCCTTACACTGAAACTTCTTAAAGTTATTTCCTATTAATTAAGTCTTTTATTCGCTATTTAAGCCTCTAACATTTATACCAGTAAAAAATTATAAATAGCTTGTTTTCTATGTTTCCCAGCTATCTATATGTCGACATTTCATAGGATTGTTGGGATATAAAGTTGAATGTTTGAGAATATCTTTCAAAAGTTTCCAAAGTCTACTGATGATTAGGGTAGTTCCTATGAAATGTCGACATATAGATAGCTGGGAAACATAGAAAACAAGCTATTTATAATTTTTTACTGTTATTTCCCATTATTAATTAAACTGTTTGTTCACTCGCACTTACTCCCGCAATTTGTAGTCAATTGCAAGAAAAGCCTAAGAAAACGGGAACTGGAAATAACAAAAAATCTTCTGTTTAAGTCTCAAAGCGTTGGAGTACGTACGAGTCTTAGTGCATATTCAGGCGTTGCTTTATCATATTGTTGTCTCATCACTATTTTAATGTGATTTAAAGTGATTGCATACAATAACCTTTTGTAGAACTTTCAACTACACAACAAACATTGTGGGAACTTTAATTTGAAAATTGAATAACCAGAAACTACAAAATTTCAATTTTAACTACAAACTGCTTTTTTCTAAATGTGTTTGTTTTGTTTCTTGTTTTATTTAGTAATTTTCGCGGAAAAAGATATATCATTTTGAACACAGGGCATCAAATGCCTGCAGGGCGAGAAAAGGAAGGAGAGAGGTCTAACCAAAAAATGTGACGTTGAAATACATAAAACTAACTCACTTACATACATATGTAGGTACATTCATATGCGGATACTTGAATAAAATACAAAACAAATTTGTTCATGATGAGATTTCGTAGAAGTGCGGCTTCAGGAAATAACGCACACGCGGTAGGTATCAACAAACAACATCATTATGATCAGCTACTTCTAGTCCAACAAACGCATACATACTTATGTATGTATGCTCACATAGTAGATAATGATTTAAAATTTCGTTGCCATCACACATCATTTAGTCACTTGTATTCTGAAAAGTACTTGAGCTTTGCTTTTTTACTTCCAGTCCCACATCTTCATAATCACCATTTTTTTATATATGATTACTGTGTTTATGATTTTTACTGAGAATATCATAATGACGTTGAAGTTTTCACAACTGGCATTTGTTATTGTGGGTTCAGACAAATGATGTCTTAAAGGTCATTTAAAAATTATTTAGTTTTTTTTTTTTGCTTGGTATATCTTTCCAGTGTCACCCTACGCTGGGTCTTATTAGTACTGAACTGATTTTGTAAAGCAGAAAAATTTTTGGAATTTCTTATGTAAATAAATATGAAACTATGATTTATAATATTTTTAATATAAGATAACGAATGTCCGCCGGGAAGGTATACTGTGTTAAAGGCCTTGTTACAATATCATACACGATCGCGCGATCTGCTAAATAAAACATGTGTGAAAAAGTACTAAAACTGCAACCATGCGACAGGGTTTTTGACAAACCGTGCGATTTGAAAACTTTTATGAAACTTTTAAAAGCATTTATGCTATCAGTGTGGTGAAATATTGTGAAAAATATGAGAATATTGTTGGTGCCTCGAGAAAAAAATTTAAGTAATGTAAAATTATTATGTTAATAAAAGTGTTTAATTATTTTATTGTGTATATAAATTATTGCAGTTATACTGGTATACTAGTGTGGCCTACAACTCTATTTTGAAGCGATTTTTTTCAAGTCGGCCAGACTTTTAAAACAGTTTCCTGTGATAGAATCGTACGATTGTGTTGGATAGTGAATCAGGGCCTTAAGTTGCCATTTCGGTAAACGTTAGCATGACATGAAGTAGACACGTGACAAATTTGAAATTCAGTAAAATCGGCCATATTTTTGTTTGCAATTTTGTATGAAAATTGAACAAAAAAAAAAAATTTTTTGTTTTGCTTTAAACTTAACAAAATTATTTCGCATGTTGACTAAAAGGCAAAAAAAAAAAACTTTTCCAAGATATCGGTCTTTATATATCTGATATACTTATGTATATCGTAGACCGATTTTTCTTGAAAATGTCGGGTAAGCGAACTTAAACAACTATTTTTGCTTCAAAACACACAGAAGACACACAAGGGGGTGTCGAAATATCGAAACAATACACTAATAATTTTTACAACAAGTGACCTCAAGCTCATTACACATCAATTATATTTAAAAAATGTAGTATCAAGATACGAATTTAAAGAAGATTATTTATATATAGAAAATGAAAATTCCGATATCGGTAATTTTGCAATATTTTTTTGCTTAAAAGCAGTTCTGGTTACTAAAATACAGAAAATTAAAAACTCCGATATCGGTCCATACCCGAGATATAGCCTAAACCAATTTTTTTATGAGAAATTTTTATTTTGCAAAAAAGCAGTTCTAGTTGCAACACGAGGTTACTGAATTACAGAAAATGAAAATTTCCGATGTCGGTCCATATTTATCCGAGATATAGCCTAAACCGATTGTTCCATGAAAATTTCCATGGAAGATTACCTTTTTGGTATGGCAACTTCAATTCAAACACGTTTTTTCCCCTCGATATCGCGCCATATACATATATCTGGGCATATCGCTCCTTTATTGCAACATAGTCATATCTCAAAAAATTAGCTTTTCGAGTTAACAATGCAGAATTGCTAACAGTACTACCTTTTATATTGTGGCAAAAATTTATTCAAATTACTTTTAATCTGTTTTCTTTAGGACGTATTTTCTAAACACATTTTTTAAGGCTTATAAGGAAACTAAAAATTTTAATTGTGTTTTTCTCGAAACAAGCTTTTTTTAGTTGTGACTATGTTGCAATAAAGGAGCGATATGTAGATCAAATTTGTAATATATACTATATCTATGTGACTGTCGTGAAGGGTATTTCAGATTCTGCTCAGCCCAATATACTACAGTCTTGCCTGTTTTACTAGCTTTCTTTTAGTATGAAACTAACAAGTATTGTACCATTTTATAATCCTGTTTAAATGCGCAAACTGTTAATAGCACTTACCAAGGCACTTTAGAACATTTTTTTAAAGGAGGGCCTTTCAAAGTTGAAAAATTTTGAAAATTTTAAATGTATTATTCAACAAATTGTCTTAATTCTAGAAAACTTATAGAAACTGTGTTATTATTTTTGGCTGCGGCTCTGGAAATATTGTTTTGGGTTACGATTCCAAAGTTCAAATGAACAAAAATAATAAAAATTTACCACAACAACCGAAAAATTGTTGCAGTTTAACCAAATTTCTGGGTTTTTCAAATTGCAGGGGATAGATTTTTTTTCTGATTTTTCTCATGATGTTTACAGTCCACCATGTCACCCCGTTTCAGCTTGACGTTGAGTTCTGGGACACCCTGTATGTATTGTACAAAAAACAAATACTTTAGATAAAACTGTGTGTCCCAAAATTCTTAATAATTGATTGTAATAATTTTTTTTTTCATTCATTTATTTATTGAATCTTCACAAAGTGAACTAACAATAAGTATTCAAATCTTAAAACTAAATACATAAAATTAATTAAGTCAATCCAATGCTAGACAAAAATGTTTTATTTTGCACGGTCAATATCGGTAAAATCACCTATTTAACGTTCTGATGGTGTCAAGGGTATCCCTCCTTCTCAACCGAGTGTGGCCTTCAAAATTAAGTATATTGCGTGCAAGACGATTTGGATGAAGTTCCAATTTATTGATATTGATTGAATTGATTGTAATAATTTGATTGAAATATTTTTCTGTGTGCTTGACCGAGTACATAATTTTGAGTGTAGGGGATTCAAGTGGGTCTGCGACTACCATTTGCCTTCTTACACAAGTGCACATACACACGATGCGTGTAAGTCAATTTCCTTTTAACACACAGAAATAAAGTTTTATTTATGGAGTCGTTTAACCACTTAATGTCGCATATGAATTATTTTCGATGAGGTTTTTAGACTTAAACTCAAATCTCTAAAAAGTGGGCAAACTTTTATGGCTTTCATACAAGTATTTTATTTTATGTTTCTTTATATAAACAAATTTGTGCTTGTAAAAGAGAAGGTTTATTGTCAAATGCACTAATAGGTATAATCAGATGTATTGTTGAAAGTCCGCTTGGCCTGTTGTTTTCTCTTAGAATTGTGCCAGTAAAAGTTTTTGTTTTTAATTAACGTTTTATTGAGCTTACTGAAGAAGTTTACCTGTTCTTAGTTACTTGTAATTATTTCTTATGGCGACGTTTGTTGTTGCTCACTTAACAAATCGCCCTCAATGTCGCAACAAACATGTCTAAGAAACAAAACAAAGGCCGAATAATTTTATTTCTGTTTAAAATTTTTAAGTATACTAACGTGCGCTTGTATTTCCAAATGAGACCACAGAGTGTGGGAATTATGGTTTGATATCTGAGAAACTCTGCATACACAGAAAGAAAAAGCTTGTACTGAATTTAGGTATTTTTTATTTGCAAGTCAAGTGCAGAACTTTTGAACCGAGTGAAAAAGCCAAACCAAAGACACAGATATATACATGGGAATGAATTGCTGAGAGACTCTTAGGTTTAATAAGTTCTCTAGGAAAACAACTTTTGTTTTACTTGTGAAATATTAGTTGAGGATTTTTTTTCTTTTGAATTCTCATTAATTTATTTAAAATAATGGAATATACAGTTAAATATTTTGTAAAATTTTCCCGGCCTACTGTTGGTTGGGCTAACTTCTTTGAAATGGCGATATGTATACAGCTAGGAACACATAAATAAGCTGTACATACGAGGTCTGATCAAAAAATAACCGTTATTTTTAATTTTTTTCAAAATGTATTTACATATTCATCAATAACTATTTTGTTCCCTTTAAAGTAGTTAGGAAACACATAAATAAGCTGCACATACGAGGTCTGATCAAAAAATAAGCGTTATTTTCAATTTTTTCAAAATATATTTATATATTCAGCAATAACTATCTTATTCCCTTTAAAGTAATCCCCCTCAGATATAATAAACGTAGTATGCCACCGTTTTCTCCAGTCCTTGAAACATTTTTGAACAGGGCTTTGTGGTATCGCCAACAGCTTCTGTTTAAATTGTTCTTTTATCTTTCAATCGTAGCAAAACGCTTTTCTTTCGTCGTTGTCTTTGTTTTGGGAAGAGGAAAAAGTCAGCGGGGGCCAAATCCGGTGAATACGTTGGTTGAGACATGATAATGGTTTTGTTTTTGTCCAAAACTCACGCACAAGCATCGACGTACGAGCTGGTGCGTTATCATGGTGCAAAACTTATGACTATTTTTTCCACAATTCGTTGAGTTTATGACGAATTGCTTCGCGCAAATGGTGCAAAACTTCAAGGTAGTATTCCTTGTTGGCCGCACGACTTTGTGGCAAGAATTCATGATGCACCACGCCATTGCAGTCGAAGAAAGCGGTGAGCCAAACCTTCACATTTGACCGAACTTGATGTACTTTTTTCGGTCTTGGCTCTTCTGGACGCTTCAATTGGGATGATTGGGCTTTAGTTTCATGTCATAGCCATACACCCATGATTAGTCACGTTTTTAAAGAAATCGGGTTCGTCGTTGACGATGTTCAACAGATACGTGCGGTCAGCCAACCTGTCTTTAGAGGTTTTTTAAAAAAATTACAAGATTTTACATTTTCATTAACAGAAGTAATTACTTCATGGTGAATACAGTCCGCCAGCAAAACTGATGTAAATAAATTAAAAAGAAAAATATAAATAGTACAAACGAAATAAGTAAATGCTTACGATCAGGTGAATTTTGGCCGAATGTGAATTTTTTTTAGTGTTATCATTCCAAACTGAATTACACATAGAAAATGGGAATTTATTACATGGAATATGTAACATTCTTTATGGGAATGGCTGTTTGGGATAAGGGTGAATATTTAGACATAATAATTCCAATGCTGACATAAATACTAGCAATTAAACGTGATTAGTTCAGTTTTTGAAGAGGATGGTAGGCTGGAGTGAAAGGAAGATATAAGTTTGTTGTCTGAGCATTTGTGCTGAAATGGAGGGAAATTCTTTAGCTCGTTGACACAGAATAACCCTAGATTACAGATGGATAGATTACAGATCGATAGAAAGAAAATAAAACCAAGTAAATTAGTGGTTTGTTGGAAACATGGAGTGTTTATTTGGGGTAACAGTGTGAAAATTCGCATATTTATGTTTACTATATATGCGTTCGAATTGAGAGTGAGTGGGTTTTCTTAAATAATTGGAAGTACCGTTTTAAGGCATATTGACCATTCTTGTTAGGTATTAATATAAAAGAGATAGATGTTTACGAGGGCGGTTCGGAAACTTCTTAGCCTAGTACAAAAAGCACGGTATACACAAAAAAAAGTTAAGTGTTTTAGAAATTTCCATCTCTGCTATGAACATATGTTAAATTTTGTTTCGATCTGGTAACTCCTTCATATAGAAACAGATGTTCACAAAAGACGCATCCGCCGTTTTTTTACAATGGAAAAATTAGAAATGCGTGGTGCCATTAAGTATTTACATAAAAAGGGTTTATGGGGACAAGAAAGTCATAATGATATGGTGAAGGTGTTAGGTGAAAGTGCTCTTTCATATGCAACAGTAAAAAATTGGGTTGCTGAATTTAAACGTGGTCGTACAAGCATTGAAGATGAACCACGTAGTGGACGTCCAAAAACAGCAACAACAACAGAAATTGTACGCAAAGTGCATGATATGGTATTAAATGATCGAGGAATAAAATTGCGTGAAAAATTTCAAGGGCCGATGTTGATTTTGAATAAAACACAAACTATTTAGGAAATTATTGTAATTTTATTTTATTATAATATATTGCTATTATTCAATTATGTATGTAATAAAATATCGGCCAAATGGGCGCCGCGACCACGGCAGCACACTTCCATCCGATGGTCCAAATTTTCGATGACCCTGAGGCATAATGGAGGTTCTATGCCGTTAATGTGCCGAATTATCTCATCCTTTAGCTGTTGAATTGTTGCTGGCTTATCGACGTACACCTTTTCTTTCAAATAACCCGAAAGAAAAAAGTCCAACGGTGTCAAGTCACATGATCTTGGCGGCCAATTGGCATCGCCATTACGTGAGATAACACGGCCATTGAATTTGCTGCGCAAAAGAGCAATTGTTTCGTTAGCTGTGTGGCAAGTGGCACCGTCCTGCTGAAACCACATATCGTCTACATCCACATCTTCCAATTCTGGCCATAAAAAGTTCGTTATCATCTCACGATAGCGAACACCATTCACAGTAACTGCCTGACCGGCCTCATTTTGGAAAAAATACGACCCGATGATGCCGCCAGCACATAAACCGCACCAAACAGTCACTCTTTGTGGGTACATTGGTCTTTCGATAGTCACTCTTGGATTCTCATTCGCCCAAATGCGGCAATTCTGTTTATTGACGAATCCACTGAGGTGAAAATGTGCCTCATCATTGAAGATGATTTTCTTCGAAAATTGATCATCATTTTCATAATAAGTCTGTATAACTTTAACACGTTGTTGGATTGTGTATCTCTCCATGGTTCAAATTGTGTAAGTCTGAAATAGAGAAATGTCAAATAAAATTTGGAAAAAAAACTTGGCGTTTAGGTGTGGTTCACATTCAACATCGGCCCTTGAAATTTAACCACCCGATAGCTAATATCATGGGCATCTCAAATGATCGAGTCCATTTAATTTTGCATGAAGAACTACAGATGAAAAAGCTTTCTGCAAGAGGGGTGCCGCATTCTTAACAGTCGACCAAAATTCACAAGAATGAACATTTCTCAAGCTTGTTTGGATTTTTAGGGTCGTTTCATAACTGTTGATGAGACATGTATCCACCATTATACTCCAGAGACAAAAGAACAATCCAAACAATGTAAGAAGAAGTATTTTGCTCGTTTGAGCTGTTTCTCTTATTAAACTTGTATTGGAGAAGTTTCCGAAGTTTAAGAAGTTTCCGAACCGCCCTCTATATAACAGGCTATCTCTTCTTTAGGTGAAAATCAACTTTTGTATATATCTTAATATTAACTTAGCTGCAGTGTTTGTAATCATTTTGAGTTAAGGCATTTGGCCTTAACAAAACGAATTTCACTTTCTTATATCTTCTATTAGAAAATTTGGCTTTTTTTTTTAATTTCAACTTGAGAATAAAATAGTGTTTATAACGTTTACAGACTGCAGTAAAGAATGTCACATCCTGCTATTGACCTCACTGTTTATTTCATTCTACAAACGTTAAATGTTGTCAAGGATTTCACCTAAATTCAAGTGACGTTTCTTTAATTGACCACTTTCTAGAAATTGTCCACCAACATATCATCATATGTCACTTAGCTGGCAATTTCCTACTCGTTGTTGTTGGTTTTTTCGTGATCACTTTGAAGGCGAACATTATTTGACTTAAAAACATGTAACTTTAAACACAAACATTTGAAAAAGTTTAGAGTTCATTAAAATTGATGCTTAAGCAACATAATTGACACACGTGTGTTTCTGTTCAAGTTTTTTTTTGTTCCAAGCCACTGTTTGCTGTTGCAATTCTTTTTGATGATGTTGAATCTTCCTCGACGATTTAAAGTTGAATTGACATTTCTTTTTTTTTTTTTTTTTGTTCTTTGACTTTTGCTGACATATTAAAAAAGCATATAAATTTAAAATAATGATAGAAGGGACTGTTTAATTTAAAAAAAAAAAAAATCCTAAGCAAACAGGCATATGCTGCAACCACTGGATTTGCTGCAATAGGTTATTTAACACCTTGCAGGAAATTTGCCAAATTTTAATCAACTAATAAGTAAAATGTTGTGTTCATCTTTTTTTTTTATTCATTTATTTATTGAATCTTCACAAAGTGAACTAACAATAAGTATTCAAATCTTAATACTAAATATATAAAATTAATTAAGTCCAGCCAATGCTAGACAAAAATGTTTTATTTTGCACGATCAATATCGGTAAAATCACCTATTTAACGTTCTGATGGTGGCAAGGGTATCCCTCCTTCTCAACCGAGAGTGGCCTTCAAAATTAAGTATATTGCGTGCAAGACGATTTGGTTGAAGTTCCAATTTACTGATATACCTTGTTGCGTACTTTGAAAATTCGTCTTTTACAAGAGGAACACAGAGATCCTTATGAATTCGTGAGTTTTTTACGTACCATGGAGCTGCGGTAATTGTTCGAAGAATTTTGTTTTGTCGCCTTTGAATTTTTTCAACGTTTGAAGCGGAGGCGGTGCCCCATAGTTGTGTTCGTTAAATTAGATTGGCATAACACTTTTAATACTATGAAAATTCCTTAGAAGTTTTAATAAAAATCTGGCAAATTGGCCAAACATCAGATTACTCCAATACAAGTTTAAAAAGAGTAACAGCTCAAACGAGCAAACTACTCTCAAACAATGATAACCATCATCAATCATTAAAACAAACAGCATGTCTATACAAGACAATAATCAGAATCATATTTAGTATATAATTTATACATATGTATGTACTCGTATGTACATGTATGTAAACACTCATACTAATCAGCCGCCAAAATACAAAAAAAAAGAACTTAATTCATAGAAACCAAATCATAGAAAATAAATCAAATTATTAATAAACATGAATTAAAATCACTTTATCTCTAATGACATAAATCCGATATCACAACAGTCAAGTCTTGATTAAAACCCTACCAACTCAACTACATAACGAATTATAATCAAAATAATTCCACGCCAAAAAAAAGAAAACTGCCAACTGTTCCCATGTGTCCATAACTAATGTCGCCACAGAGAATACACCGGCAATAAAAAAGGATTATGCCAGACCTGATAAAGCAAACAGTGTGTGTATGTGTGTGTGTGTGTGTTTGCTTTGCTTTGCGTTCCTAGTCTAAATGATATTTCTGTATATGCGCACATAAACATGCAACAATCAAATCGCAAAGACTTTTTTCCTTTCTGACTCAAGAAATATGAACTAATAAAACTCCAACAATTTTCACATCGCACATGCAGCAAGCAGCCAGTCAGTCGTGTAAACATGTATTCATATTTTAACAGTTTCGTAGTCGAAAACGAATAAATAGACGAATATATGGTCAAATCATATTGTACTACTTACTATATTCATTTATCAGTTAATAGCGATCAGAGATCAATTACACAACCACAATGATCATTTTGGTGGGGGCAAGTATAGGATCGCATATATTCAACTGGTGCCAGGAACAGTGGAGAGCAAATATAGCACACTGATGAATAATTATATCTGCAAGATTCAACTAAAGGGTGTCCCAAAATGATTGCAGCATTTGAAATACATAGAAAATACGGATTTTATGTAAATCATTAATAAGTGAACTTTTAGTTATATACATATTACGATATTAACTAATTAGTTGTGAGTTCAAGTCCAACTTCAGTCAAGAAGAAGGATTATTTTAATTATAACAATAATTGCTGTGAAATAATTAGACCAAAGAAGAACAGAAAAAATAATTGAATACCATATAGCGGGGGGACAAACTAGCTGTTTCGTAGCCGCTACACTACTCATCAGCACCCACTGGGATTCGAAGTCGGGATCATGTGAACATGATGTAATTTTAATACGGCCGCTTAAGCAACTCAGCCACCGAGCTCTGGGGGCTAATTCTGTCATTCGTGATCGAAATTACTATCGAGTAGAAAATAATTTCGATATCGTGTAAATTTCTAATGATGTGACTCGTTACGTAACGAATCGAGTTATCAATAAATATGTATGTAAAAAACAACTATTTAACTATGTATAAGCATATGTATGTGTATATGAATTCCTAAAAACAAATTCTTGAATATAATAACATGACTTCAAATATAAGTTTTTGTGTTCTTAGCAATACTCATCTTTATATACATATACCTGTATATATACGTCATACACATCATCATATGAATTGAAAAAATCCTTAAGAACCAAAAATTCTCAATTTAATTTAAATACTATTGCTATTCAAAACAAATTTTTAATTTACATTTCTTTTGTGTTTTTCTGTTTGGCTGGTTTTCGATAGTACTTTTGCTTACGAGTAAAAAGTTGCACGGTTGCATTTGAATGGTTACTCGCTATGGAATGCCATCATTAGAAATTTCGAAAAACTCGCACATTCGAGTAAAAACTCGCTCGTAAGCGAATGACAGAATTAGCCCCCTGTAATTATTCTTACGTTAATGTTTGTCACATATTGGTCTATGCACTTGTTATAACCCTAGTTTGCACAGGATTTTCTGTCACTGAATAACCAGTGTTTAATATTTTATTTACTAATTATTCTCCTAACTTTGAGATGTATTTGTAATAGGTGCACTTTTTCACTTTTAGGTTATATTTTGTTGAGTCATAAAGTATAGGGTGTTTTCAAAGATATGAAATCCTTAAGTTGGCTACACTTTTTAGTTGAAGCCATTTTGTCAGCTGGAATTTCAACATAAATAACGTAAAGAAAAAATTTGATAACTAAAATCAAATCACCGACATTTTTTCTAAAAAGATAATTTGTATATATATAAAGCAAAAAATTTTAAACAGCTTGTTTTGTATTTCCTAACTGTTTATATATCGACATTTCATAGGGGCTACCCTAATCATCAGTAGACTTGGAAACCTTTTGAAAGACATTGTCAAACATTCAACTTTATATCCCAACAGATCTGGGCTAAAGAGCAGCATTCGTCTCATCGTAATAATTTCTTAAGTACGGTCAGGTTTGTTGTTGTGTTGGCCTTCGACAGTTTTGCGTCACGCTGGCACTAAATAACTGCTTGCCTCAACTAATAGTGTTGGTTCTCTTTGAGGTATTTCCTTGTGTGGTCAACAACTTCCTATGTGAAGACATACGTATGTCGCATAGTTAGTCATATACAAGTACTAGTATATAAACATGTTAATAGAAACCAATTCATAGAATGAGCATTTGGACTTCCTTCTTCCGTGTGTCCTATATTTTGCAATTTTACTTTGCATTTATGTGTATAGTTTAATAACTAAATAAAATAAAGCCTTAGATGTATAACTTTGCTTCCTCCTTTTAGCAGTAGATAGCTTCAGAGCTAAGTGGTAGTCAAAATAAGTAGATCGTAGGTATCATTCAATAAGCTTAAGTAGTTGTAAACATAAAGCCATCGAAATATTAGTCGATTTTTGTCTGTATCATAGAGTTATTTTCGATTAAACAGCTCAGTTTACAAGCTAACTTCTAATTATTTGCAGGAGGTTTTAATTTTCTGTTGTGAAAAACCTGACAAGAGTAGTTTCGATGCTTCAAGTACGGTGACTCTGACTTTGAGGACTAGTATGGCGGTGTAAGACAGACGGTTTTCGAAGATGCAGAATTGGAGGCATTATTTAATTAAGACGCAACAAGAATTGGCTGGATCGTTAGGAGCGACAAGTCATTTCAAAACGCTTGAAATTCATGGAAATGATTCAGGAACAGGGAAATTAAGTAACTTACGAATTGAAACCGAGAGATGTTGAACGGCGTTTGTTTGTTTGTGAACAGCTGCTTTTAAGACAAAGACGGAAGGGATTTCTGCATCTAATTGTGACTGGGTACGAAAAATGGTTTAATTATGATCATTTCAAGTGCAGGAAATCATGAGCATACTCCGCTTTTGCTTCCATGTCGACGGGCAAACCGAATATTCACGGTTCCAAGGTCATGCTCAGTATTTGGTGGGACCAGCTTCGCCGCAGTGTATTATGAGTTGTCAAAATCATTTGCAACAATCACAGACGATATTTATCGAACACAATTAATGCGTTCGAGACTAACATTCGTCTCGAACGCATTAAATAAAAACAAAAGGCCGCTATACAGCGAGAGACATGAGAAAGTGATTTTACAGCATGGCAATGCTCGGCCCTATGTTGGGAAAGTGGACAAGACATACTTGGAAACGTCGAAATGGGAAGTCCTACTTAATCCGCCGTATTTGCCAGACGTTGCTTCCTTAGACTATCACTTGATTGGATCAATGGCACTTGGCCTGGCTGACCAGCACTTCCGGTCTTATAAAATTTTATTCATTCATGACCAGTTTTTTCAACGCGGGATTCATACACTGCCCATAACATAAGACAGCGTAGTTACCAGCGATGAAGGCGGATGAGCTGGCGAAAGCCGGAGCTCGTCTACAGAGAGGGGACATTGATACGATAGCAGGAGCAGGTTTTTACAATAAACCCTCAAATTTCGGGGGAAAAAAAGGCGGAAGCAAAGTTGTACACGAATTAATATAATTAAGGTGCAGTCTGGTTCAATATATCTTTTTATAATGCGACGATCGCTGATCTATAAAATTTCCCTTCTCTCTCTCTCTCTCTTGGGCTTTGCAAATCAAGAAACCAAATTAGCTGCTTCGGAGCGTTACCGAGTATAGTTCAGCCAGTGTATGGATATCCTACATCCCCGCACAATTAATGATTCAATTGTCGTATGAACCCTGTATGTCGGCAAAGCAGTGTTGTTGGATGGGCTGATACAAGATTGTAGGAAAAAACGTATGCAATATTGGATACAAGTTGTATGCCAAAATTATAAAGAAAAATATGGAGTTATAGAAAAAACAGAAGAAGAGCGGATAAGATGGAAGTTTTTTAATTTGTTTGCGGGGAATTTTTTAGATAATTATTAAAGGGAAAATTGAAAAAAAGTAATAAATAAATAATGATCAATGTAATGTTTTACATATAAAATGATCTAAAGAAAACCAGGAGATATTTAAAATTGCAATATATTAACACCATCACAGTCACAGTGGGCGAGAAACTTATACGTTGGACGGAAATCGGCACAGGCCAGCTACAAATTATCCAACGTCAAAGTATTCTATTGATACTTTCCTCATCACATAATATCTAAAACTGAGCACTGTAATGATCAGTTTTGGGCGAACCGTATAGTGGAGTATTCTATCTAGTCTTAAAACAAATTCTGCTCTTCCAGCATTGAATGTTAGAAACTTTTTTTAACATTCTAAGCTCTTAGTATTATCTCTATTCGGGTGTGCCTGAAACTTTTCAGAACAAACTTGTTTATTACTCGTATATCAAAACGAGTGCTGTTTTTCTCACCACTGTGTTTCACTTGCAATATGGCTTGTATATGTGTTGCATGTGTTGCCAGTAACTGTGATAGAGACTGTTGTAGTCTTTAACTATCTGATATAAATGATCAGCTTCCTTAGTGGCATTAACTTTTATAATACTTTTGTAACTTCACTAACAACAACATCAACAACGACAGCAATTGCTACAATTCTGTTAAATATTGTCTGCTCATATTACAACAAAAACAATAATAACAATATAACAATTGCTTTGATCTCTATTGTTGGACACATGTCTGAGCGGATGTTTAAGAAATATTACAAAAAAAAAAAAAAAAGGAAAAGAAATCAGGAACAACAAAAGCAAAAGCACTGATATACTGTTACAAACACCAACAACTTAAATACAAAGACATAATTGTACTCGTATCATACCTGTTCCCAATCACAGACATTATTCACCAGTCAGTTGCAGTGCTATTCATTGCAACAATATGACTGCCACTGACTGAATGTGATCTTACACTTGTTATTACTCTCATTCCTTTATGATTACGATTATTATATGTTTGTAGTATCGGCCGACTATTGTTGTTGTGGTAGTTGTAAAGTGGCCTTCATAAGCAACAAGATGGGGCGGCATGCATGTACTCGTACGAGTACGTAAGTTTGTTTGTTTGCTATGGAACCAATTTTATAACTAACAACCTTTTCCTTTCGGTTCACACAATCTATCATTTTGTTAAGACACTAATAGGACTCCTTCAACGTTGTTATACATAGTTGTTCTTGTTGTTGTTGTTGATATTATTGCCTGCTACAAAAGTAAGTCTTTAATCATAATTTCTATGTATTGTCAAATGTGTATTGGTTTACATGTGTAAAGGCTTGTTCACATTTATACTATTTGGGTTGGCGCTGAATGTTGTGATACTCTTTTTCGCTGCTATAAAGAAAAATTTTATTATTGTATGTCTTCAAATAATTCTTAATATTTATTTATTGAGTTTTTGTTGTTTTGAACTTTTTATAGTTTTTCAAATTAGATTTTTGGTTTTTGTACATCGGGCTTTAGTTCAAGTTTTTCCTTTCTTAAGTTTCTCTTAAGAAAGTATTTCACAACACAAATTTGCTGTGATCAATTATTTTTGAGTGAAGAAGAGAAGAAAACTAATAATCAACTCCTGTTAATATCATTGTGTTCATTTAATAATTCTCATATATTTTAGAGAGTTTTTAATCACAGACTTGGAGGAAAGTTACTTTTTAAATTCCATTTGTATTTCTATCGAGCAGGCGCAGTGTCAAAACTCAGGAGTGTGAAACTTCCAGAAACAATTGTAAAAAGCTTTATTGAAAAGATGAAAAAAAATCGACTAATTAGTTTTTGTTTTTCTTGATTTTTCGGCTCGAATTAAGACCCTAAGAGCCATTTTTACAGCCTAACGATAAAGTTCTTGCTAGTTAGCCTTAAAATTAGTTAGCGTGAACGTTAAAGTCACCATTAACATTAAATCTTTCCCATTACTGAATTTATTCAGCAGTAAATATGGCGACTTTTGGAATTACCACAAAACTCGGCACCGCTTTGCTGACCGTATCGGAACCGGGTTTTCATATTCGGTGCGCATTTTGGCCGTATGTATCTGAAGCATTAACGGTCATACGATTTAGTGCGAAAATTGAAGTTGCATTATTGTTTGCGAGGAAGTGGGGGATTTTGGCGATTCCTGAAGCCGATTTTGGGAATGTCAATAAAAGCTCGTAATGTGTTATATAGATAATTATTATCTGGTTGATATCGAAGCGTGTTTTTAAGTTTTTTGCCATGTTGTTTCCGAGGAGGTGAAGGATTTTGACGATTCCTGAAGCCAGTTTTGGGAATTCCATAAAAAGCTTGTAACGAGTTATACAAATAATTATTATCTGGTTGATATGGAAGCATGTTGTTTAAACTATATTTATTAAATAAAATAATGTGGGTAACTACAAAATAGAAAATTATTCAACTGAAAAAGAGAAAAGAGAAATAATTAAGTTTACTGATAAAAAAGGAATTGGCTAAGAATGATTGGAATAGGAGATGATTAGAATAAGGATTCTTGGCAGTTCTGGCAGACAACTGAAGCGCAAACGCCAGGAAACTGAGTATAGGTTTGATTTCCCAATAAAACCCTCATAACGGCTCTCATTTGCGATTCAGGGCATATAGTAGCCTTAAAAGAGGTAGTACTGAATATATCACTCTCCAACTGCAGACTAAATGTGATCTTATCTTCTGAGCATAATTTATGTTAACTTGCAATATCGCTTCCGCAGGCTTGAAATAGTGTATTGTATTAGCAACTTGAAAATTTGACGACATATAATTCCTTCAAACGAAAACTAATTTTCATTACACACTGATTTTCATTTTTATAATAACTTAGCAATGTTGTGGCGTGTTCAGTCTTCGAATTATAAAATAAGAATACAACACTGAATTACAAAAGGATATCCGTCAGCATACCACTAATTGTAGTTTTTCTGTGAAAATAAAAATTTCCGGGTGGTATTACCACCTGGTTTCCCTAGGCGTAAAGGGACGATCATATTTACAAGCAAAGCTCTAGGCAGGGAACGCATGACTAAGATATTGCAAGAACTAGCAACACATTTACTAAATGTTGAATGGCAGGACAAGGATCAGAGCACCCCTAGGATGTTTTATATGACATGCCATCCTGGTAATGGTTACTGATTGAATTGCCTACCTTGGCTAAAATGGTACGGCTGTGAGTTCAGCCTAAAGTCACAGAAACAAGAATTGGTATTTCTAAAACTACGTACACACGGTTGTCAGATCTTACAATATTGTGAGTAAAATTGTCTGAAAATGTATTACAATCGTGTGAACTGCCAATTTTTAACTTACACCGTTGTCAGAAAAACCATTGCCAATCAATTGAAAGACGACAATGTTGTCAGGTACCTGACAATCGTGAGAATACTCTTCGTTTGCTTTGCCAGATAATTGGCTGGTATTGTAAGCTCAGTTTTAATTGTCAGATGTATAAAATTAATGCATCTGACAATGCTATCATTGTCAGAAAAAAGTTCGATGGGCAACACTGCCAAACAGATGTTTGTTGATATACATAAGTGGCAATGCCTTACAACATGTCTGGCAATTTTTTTCATCTAACCATCTGACAACCTTGTTAACTGACAATTTTTGTTGTCAGACCATAGTCTGACAATGAAATTTTAAGATTTTCTTACGATCGGCTGAACATACAATTTACTTCTGCGGGACAATTTTTAATTGTCAGCATGTTGCCAGGTCTTACAATATTATAACATCTGACAACCGTGTGTACATAGCTTAATAATGGTTGTGCAAGATCTCGTTTTCAGGGATCACTTCTTCTCAGGCCAGATACCAATAATGTAAGGAACTAAAAGATGAGGAAAATCAGGCCAAGTACACAGAAAAAAATAGATGCCATATTGATAAAAAAAATTGCACTATTTTTATCAAATTTCCTGTGAAAAAGATTTTTTGCCGGATTGATAATTCAAATTATAAAGTAGAAATAGCTTTTTCACTTAAAAGCAAAAATTATTGAGTTAAAAAAATTTTTGTTAATATGTAAAATATACTTAACAAAAAAAAAATTGTTAAAGAAACAACATAACTTGATCGAAAAAAAAATCTCATCTATTTTTTTTCTGTGTATGGTTAACGGCTGATGTTGTTTATATCCACGAGCTCTTTGGACCAGGATTTCATTTGACTGTCTGAGAAATTTTATCCAGAAGGGATTAAATAGCGCAAAGGGCTTGCGTTGTGGCCGAGTCTAACATATTGCAAGATATTGCCCCGCAAGTTTGTGTTTAGCTTTGACCAATTCAACTTATAGAGTTGTGAGCAAATTGGAATTTGCATATAATATTTTATGAATGCATTTTTTGCCCAAACTCGGTTGTTGCGTGCAAGTACTTCACATAATATCTCATTTCTTTAAGTAGAGTAAAATTTCAAAAATACACAAAAAACTTTGAAAATTATTTTACCATTCGACTGAGCCAACAAATGAAATACCCAATCACGTAAATGTGATAAAGTCTCGATTTCAAAACAGAGTGAATTCAGCAAAGGAATAAACATGGAATATTCACTTTTAAAGATGACACAGAAGCGATATAATTGCTTAACAAGCGTTCACAACTTTTCAAATTTAGTTAAACGAACGCTCAAAGAGCTGGCTGCTTTCAAGTGGCAACACATACACATGCACGTACACAAAGGGGTTCGTTTGTCTGCTGCCAGATTACGGAATCAGTGTATTTTCGTTGGCGGCAATGTTAAACGTTATTTCTTCTTATTATTGCTGCTGTTGTTGCGGATTGTTGTTTAACGTTTGTTGCCGTTGTTATTATTACCATTATTGACTCCTGTCTATCTCTGCCATTCATCTTTGAAAATAGTCACTCACTCATTTGACTCATTCACTCTCAAATTGTACTGTAATGTTGGGTAATTTAAGTCGCTTTATAAGGCACAAAAATATTATTTTACCGCCAATCAATTGTTGGCGCTCACCAAATTGACAATTATTAACTACCAAGAATTGCTTTGTGAGCTTTGTACCTTTTGTATTTTATTTATTTATTAATTCTTTTTTTTATTTTTCTTTGTTGAAATTGTAGCGATAGTTCGATAGACAGAGAGACACACAGAAAGACACATTCATGTTTCCCAAGTGATGGTTCCAAATGGAGGAAATAAAACAAAAAATGACACAAGCTGATGTTCATTGTGGGACTTTGTTTCTCAACTGATTTTCTACGAGTATTTGATTCAACTTGATATTGTTATTTTTCTTAATTGGCTACAATACCTATCTTCTCTTGTTATTTGAGAGTGTGAATATCATTAATTGATTGTTGACTGTTAAGTGATGTTAATTCTATTTGGCACTGTTTGATGTTTTTTCCAAGTGCTTGGAATAGTTTGCTAGAAATTTAGGAAAGTTGTGGGAGCTTTTTGAGCAATATTCAAATAAGTTGCGTCTCAATTGATAACAATTAAAAAACAACACAAAAAAAGAAAGAAAGAAAGATAGCAAAGAACTCAAAAAAAAAAAATATCTGCTGTCGACACAGTCTAATAAATATAAAGTTTTATATTGAAAGCAGGGCTGCCAGAAAAAATATGGAAGAAATCGTCAATATGAAATATCGTCATTTTAGTTTTAAAATATCGCTAAGAAAATCGCACTTATAAAAATGGCAAATTTTTAATGTATTTTAAATTTCTATTTAAAAATATAAACGATTTTTAATGTAAGCTTACATAGTCTAAAATTTGGAAAAAATATATGAATTTATTAAAGAATTTAGTTTTTAATTAATTACAGCTACATACATAGTACGTACTTATTATGGTATCAAAAAACAAGTGCGCTTTGTGATACATTGAATCATTTGAACATTTTAGAAAGATATATCTGAATTGAATAATTCTAATAAATTGAATTTAATTGCAATATCAAGGAAGTTAGAAGAATTTAATTTTAATTAGTCTTTATAATAAAAAAATACCATCAATTGTTTAATATTTTAAAGATTTTCATATATTTTGGTCATATTTTAACTAACTTGGCTGAATACTAGTCACTATATTTCGATCATGAATAACAGAATTGGCTCCCTTAAATCTGTAGGAATTTGCTTGCTACAATTCTCTGTCGGTGATTGAAGGAAAAATGTAACGCACTATCAAATATTTGTTTGTTTCTTGTTTCTCAGAGCATAAAAGAATATTCAAACATCGCAACATTGTTATGAGTCTCCTCAGATTATACAGAATTTCAACCTGTTGCACAAAAAATGCCCCTTATTGCTTTTACTAGAAATCCACACGTAAAATCTTGATTTTAGGGATTTTGGAGATTCTCGTAGCCGATTTTGGGAATTCCCACAAAAATTCGAAATCACTTCGGCAACCGGTTTTTGTATTCGGTACACGTTTTTGTCGTAGAACATGCATTCGAACTATAAGCGGTCATTCGATTTAGTGTGAAATTTGCAGTTGCCCAATTGCTTCTGAGGAAGTAGAAGGATTTTGCTGTTTCCTAAAGCCGACTTTGCCAAAAGGCTCGGAACTGCTTCACTAACCGGATCGCAACCAATTTTTCATATTTAGTGCGCGTTTTGGCCGTGAAACCTGTTTCTGAACTATTCACGGTCAATCGCGTGTGGTAAGTCCTATTGAAACCACATATCGGCCACTTCCATATCCTGCAATTCGGGCCATAGTAAGTAACTGCCTGAATGGCTTCATCTTGGAATAAATACGTCCCGATGATGTCGCCAGCTTATAAACCGCACCAAACAGCCACTCTTTGTGGGAGCATTAGTTTTTCCACAATCGCTCTTGGATTGTCATTCACTTAAATGTGGCAATTCTGCTTATTGACGAATCGACTGAGTTGAAAGTGTGCCTGAAGATGATTTTCTTCAAAAATTTATCATCCACTGTTGCCATTTCTTGCCACCATACTAAAAATGTAACCGCCCGACAGAACTAACTCAGATATTCAAGCATATCCGTTGGGAAATTCACGATAAAACCGACTGATATCGTTCTTCAGAAAACGAATAACTGAAAAATATGTGACATGAAGTTGTCACTTTGGAATAAATACGTCCCGATGAAACAGCCACTCTTTATAGGAGCTTCGATTTTTCCACAATCACTCTTGGATTATCATTCGCCTAAATGCGGTCATTCTGCTTATTGACGATCCACTGAGGTGAAAGTGTGCCGCATGACTGAAGATGATTTTCTTCGAAAATTTATCGTCCAATGTTGCCATTTCTTGCCACCATTTTAAAAATATAACCACCCTACAGAACTATTCAAGCATATCCGTTGGAAAATTTACGACAAAACTGACTGATACCATTCTTCAGAAAACGAATAACTGAAAAATATGTGACATGAAATCGCTTAATTAAATATATTAAATTAACAGAGTGTAGTTTGAAATTAAAAAAATAATATTGTGGGGAGGATCTTTTCAGCTTTTCATCTTCTGAAGAGGCAAAAAACGGATTGAGTTGCACTTCTGATCGGAATTGAACCCTCTGAATTAATTTCGAGTGAAATCTAATGTTTTATTATAATTTGTGAATGAGTTGGATAATTGATTTGTGTTCCATACAAGTGTGATTCACATAATTTCTTTTAGTTTAGCTCTGATATAATAATTGTAGCAACGCACACAACAGTGACAGCCCACGAGAATAATCAATTGATCTGGCAACGCAAATGTGGATTATTATATTTTAGTTTTTCCTGAGGCAGTACGTTGTGCTTTTTGTGATATTGTATAATTAACAAATAAAATAAAGGGTGTTTTTTTAAGCTAGATAGAACTTTAAATTGTAAAAAGTAACACAAAAAATTAAATTTTGATGAAACATTTTTTTTTATTTGTTTCAGTATACTCTGACAAATCATCACGAATAGACTCACGCTTGAACAACGCTACGAAATTATCCAAATTTACTTTGAAAATCAGTCGTCGATTCTGACTGTTGTTTTATCGCAAAATTGTGTTCAGCGATGAGGCGCATTTTTGGCTTAACGGGTTTGTTAATAAGCAAAATTGCCGCATATGGAGTGAGACCAATCCACAAGAGACCCTACAGACTCCATTACATCCAGAAAAATGCACTGTTTGGTGCGGTTTTCATGCTGGTGGCATCATCGGACCTTATTTCTTCAAAAATGAGGCCGGAGCTCGCGTTACGGTCAATGGAGATCGTTACCGCACCATGATCAATGATTTTTTGTTTGAAAATATGGATGACATTGATCCGGAGGAGATGTGGTTTCAACAGGATGGCGCTACGTGCCATACGGCGAACGCAACCATCGACTTACTGAAATCAAAATTTGGCGATAAGTTGATTTCGAGAAATGGACCTGTCAATTGGCCTCCAAGGTCGTGCGATTTGACACCTCTCGATTATTTCCTGTGGGGCTACGTGAAGTCACTGGTTTATGCTGATAAACCAGCAACAATTGACGCCTTGGAGGCCAGCATTGTTCGTGTTGTTCGTGACATACGGCCAGCAGTGCTCGAAAAAGTGGCCCAAAATTGGACGTCCAGAATGCGCTTCGTCAAGAACAGCCGCGGTGCCCATATGCCCGAAATCATTTTCAAATGTTAATGTCACGTATTGATCTTTCGAATAAAAAAAAATTTTGATTACAATTTCATTTTTTGTGTTATTTTTTACAATTTCAAGTTCTATCGGGGTTAAAAAAACACCCTATATATAATTGAAGATATCTTCTGAAACTGATAGAATCCTAGGCTGTTACAATAATTATTAAGTGTGCTTTATAAAGCTTATTATTGACGCTTTCAGCCAACTTTTTCCATATAGATGAAGAAATGTATACAGTCTAGGAAAAGTAAACAAAATCTTCTTTTTGATTTTTTACTTGTCATTCGTTCTCTATCAAAAATAAATTTATCAAGTATGACAAACATATCAGTACAGAGGTGTTATATAGACCCAAAAATACAATTTATTTTAAGTAAGAAATGTGTGACAGTTACATTAGCTTCGTTTTGCAGCAAAAGTGGTCAAACTCGCCCCTGACATTTTCGACAAACAATTCAACCTTAATGAACACAATTTAAGAAAGAGCTTCTTTCTTATCAACATCTTGTTAAAAATTTTTCTCTAGAGATAACATTTTATAACAAAATTATACATGCTTATACTTTTTCCACAATAAACAAATGCTTAAAACATTATTAAACACACAAAAAAGATTTAATTTAATTAATACAGTCAAAGTCACAGTTTCGTTGGAAAATAGGCGGCACTTTAAGTTATTTTTAATGGGCAACGTTTTCAAAAGCTATAAAATGAAATATTATCTTTTTCTGTTTCTTTAAACAGAAAAACAAATATTATAATTAATGTAAATTTTCCCTTTTGTTGGCCATATTATAATAAAAAAACAAAAACAAAAAAACAGCATTTATGACTGTGACACTTGTTAAATCTGTCCCAGTCTCATCATTCAAACGACCAAACGGCTGAACAACCGTTCAGCCTTCCAGCCGCTCGCTATCTTAACGATATTTTCATTCGTTTTTTAGTACGAACCTGTTAAGCCTTGTTAGCTGACAGTTTTTGTTATTGTTTCTTTATTATTAAAACGCCCACTTTTGGATATATAAATATAAAGTCGGTGCTATAAAAAAGGTCCAGCAAACAAATACATATTGCTCTTGTAAATATTATTAGTGATATTAATTTCGTTGTGGTTTTAATTGCATTTTGTTGTAAATTATTATTTTTTGTTTTTTCTTAATGTATAAATTTTATGGATGACTTTTTAAAAGGTTGATAATGTATGTGGTAGCATTTGTTTAAATCTTGTTTGGCTGACTCTCGAAATGGCTGCAACCGTCGTCTAAATGAGTGTCTTGGGGCAACACCCACCGTTAATGTGATTTAAAGCAGCAGCTTGTTAAATAGTTGAGTATATTTATCGACATTTTAAATGCAACAGGTTGTGAAACATTAATTCCATTTAAATTCAATTTCAACTAACATGAGAATAAGTACCAGCATTTTGTATTTAAATAATAATTGTAAAGGGTGGTTAAATTTCAAGGGCCGATGTTGATTTTGAATAGAACACAAACTATTTAGGAAATTATTATAGTTTTATTTCATTATGATATACTGGTATTACTCAATTATGTATGCAACAAAATATCGGCCAAATGGGCTCCGCGACTACGACGGCACACCTCCATCCGATGGTCCAAATTTTCGATGACCAAGAGGCATAATGGAGTTTCTATGCCGTTAATGTGCAAAATTATCTCATTCTTTATCTGTTGAATTGTTGCTGGCTTATCGACGTACACCTTTTCTTTCAAATAACCCCAAAGAAAAAAGTCCAACGGTGTCAAATCACATGATCTTGGCGGCCAATTGACATCTCCATTACGTGAGATAACACGGCCATTGAATTTGTTGCGCAAAAGAGCAATTGTTTCGTTAGCTGTGTGGCAAGTGGCACCGTCCTGCTGAAACCACATATCGTCTACATCCATATCTTCCAATTCGGGCCATAAAAAGTTTGTTATCATCTCACGATAGCGAACACCATTCACAGTAACTACCTGACCGGCCTCATTTTGGAAAAAATACGGCCCGATGATGCCGCCAGCACATAAACCGCACCAAACAGTCACTCTTTGTGGGTGCATTGGTTTTTCGACAGTCACTCTTGGATTCTCATTCGCCCAAATGCGGCAATTCTGTTTATTGACGAATCCACTGAGGTGAAAATGTGCCTCATCACTGAAGATGATTTTCTTCGAAAATTGATCATCATTTTCATAATAAGTCTGGATAACTTTAACACGTTGTTGGATTGTGTATCTCTCCATGGTTCAAATTGAATAAGCCTGAAATAGAGAAATGTCAAATAAAATTCGGAAAAAAACTTGGCGTATAGGTGTGGTTCACATTCAACATCGGCCCTTGAAATTTAACCACCCGATACTTTCTGTCAGAATTTTTCCCCTCCATGTTTTTCTCCTGCTCTTGTTTAAAATTTCATAAAACAAAAAAACCCAAGCAAAAAAAAAAAATGTATAAAGGAACGTTTTGTAAGATTTTGTGACTGTCATTTGTGACCGCATGCATAAAAAAATTATGCCACACACGTAGACGTTAATAATGTTCGCGATGATCGCAGCGCTGATCATAAAATGACGATAATCATAAAGGTAACTTTGCTGTTAAAGCATGTATATATTCATTAATTTGCTCGTGCGTATTTAAATTTATATTTAAATCTGGAACTTAAAGATAAGCTGAATTATTAATAATAAAAATACATAATTATAAAACATTTAAACGGGCCACGGTGTTTCAGAGTAAATTTGTTTTTGCTCAAAATGTATATTGTTTCTTGACTTAGATTCTTTAAATGTTTATGTCATCAGAAAGGAAGCATATCAAAACCAAGGTAGCCAGAAAAGTGGGCCAAAATGTTCGCTATAATAGGCGTGGCAAGCTGCTAAAAATTTACGTTCATTACGGAAATCCCTGTACTTGCCTGTAAGCTATACGGCAACTTAAATTTTAGCACTAGAGCGAATAACCATTAAAAATTCAGATACACGTTCCATGGCAAAAACGCGCATCGAATATAAAAAAGCGATTCTAACATGCAGTCTACACCTAACTTCAAACGCAGTTAAAACATGAAGTTAAAACTTGCTGTTTAAATATTTATCTGTTTAAGCCGGCGTACACGTAGTGATGTTAGAGTTATAACTTCTCATAGTAAAAAAATAAAAATGGTAAAAAACAACTACAAATAGCAGGCTGTTGTCAATTTAAGTTATAACAGAGTTTCCAAATGAAATGTTTTAACAACCAAGTTATAACTTTAACCAAACTTCATCAAGATGAGCGGTCCACATTTAACTTTAACTTGAAGTTAGCGTTACAGTTAGTGTTTTCATGTCAGGTGGAGACCGCACTTAAGCCTGGTACAAACTTTGGCCCGAGTTCTTAGGTAATTCCAAAATCGGCTTCAGGTATCGCCAAAAGCTTCCAATTTTCACACTTCAGCGAATGTTCGTTTAGATACACGTTCCATGGCAAAAGCACACACCGAATATGAAAAGCTGGTTCCAAACCAAGTAGAGAACGTGCACGGAGTTTTGTAGAATTCCCAAAATCGTCTTTAGAAATCACCAAAATCGCTTCACTTCCCCGGAAGCAATATGGCAACTTTAATTTTGCCACAGAAGCGAGTGATTAAAATACGGGGTGGACCATAAGTCTCTTAACATTTGAAAAGACTGCAGCACTAGCACAGGGGGGTTAGGGGGTCGGGGCGGTATGGATATGAAGCTGGAGACCAGCTTTTAGGGATTTAGCAGAGCACAATGCGCATTATACGTATGCGAATACTATCGCAATAATGATTTTGCGACCAGAGCAAATTTTTTTTATCATTTTAATATTCAATGATTCTTCAGCTATTCAAACCATTAAGCAGTGGACCAGAAGTTGGACTTGAGGGGAATTTTTCGCGAGCTGGAGAATTTTGACTAGCTGTTTCCCACGGCTTTGCTCGCCAACAGAGTTTTTTACAAAATTTCATTACCTATTTTATCTCCTTGGGGGTAGAATTATTTAAACTCCGTTCTCAGCGGATGCCTACGTCATAACATCTACCTGAACTTCCGCCCGATCCATCCAGTAGATTGGGCTGCGCGTTAATAGATCGCTATGTCAGTCAGTCACCTTTAAGTTATACATATTTAGATTATTTTCTCTGCAATAACATAATAAATTGTTAAATGTTTGAAAATATTTTGCTAAGTTTTTCAAGTCTACTGTTGGTTAGGTTAGCACCTATGAAATGTCGGCACATACACAGCTAGAAAGCACAAAAAAACAGCTGTTTATATTATTGGCTTTTGCTAAATGTCAGTTGCTAGTAAAAAATTATAATAAAATCAATTATTTTTATAGCTTGCAATTTTTGTTTCAATCGAAATAAAAACTACATAAAAGAAATGAGAATTAAACACACCATCATTTTGTTTGCACTAAAAAATAAAAATATTGTCCAGCAATGTTAATAGCTTCAGCTGAAGATTTTTTAAAGTTCAATTTAGCATTTTAAAATATTCATTTAACAAATTTAACATCCCACTGAAACAATGTTCAATGTTCTACCATTGAAAATTGTTTAAGTTGAAACAAGTATTAAGTAAATAATTTATAAAAGCCACTACTGACAACTAATGGTCGTTAACAATTTAATGCACAAAATTATTTATTAAATTATTAAAATGTCAAGTATTTAACACGTTAATTTTTGTATTATTCAGTATTTTAGCAAACAATTTATTTTGCGACAAGTTAACACAAACGATTCTGCTGAGTTTTATGGCCAATTTTAAAAGATACAACGCATAAATATTTTAGAAGATAAAAATTATTGAGTTGCCGACAGAAAAGTCAACGAGCACAAACTTCTTAAGATTAACTTCATGCAATTCATGTAGTCTATATGTGTGAATATAAAAAATAAACGAAGTGTTAGAGAAAGAATATTATGGCTCTATGTTTGCTGTTGTCGCTTTAAGTGAATTGTGCGACAAGGGAACAAACACTCGTGGTAAAGGAAGCAGTTAGAGATAACTCAATTATTTTGAATAGAACAAAGGACTTCCGAATTGTGATTGGCTAAAAGGTAAGGCAGTGAAGTTTTCAAAATACGAACTAGACTAAAATAAAGTGCAGCAATTTGTAATTATTTTCTCTATCGGTTTGACCGAGGCCATGACATGCTAGGCTGTTGAAACTCGGCTTGCCTAAGTATTTTAGACAATGATGCTCCAATGTCGGGCATGTTCCAAGTAGATGAAGGATCATCTCCTCCTTCTCTTAGTCTTGGCAACTTCTGCAGAAGTCGTTAAAGGGTAGGCCTAGTCTCTTCAAATTGTTCCCAAACGACCAATGTGCAGTGATGACTGCTACAGTCACTCTTAGGTGAGATCTGGGCAGTTTTAATAGGTCCCACGTTCTCTTACAGTTAATATACGTCCACAGCGTCCTTCATATAAGGCATGTGGGCTCTGTGAGCCACTTTTCTTGGGCACTTTCCAGCGTGTGGAGTTTCATTCTTTTCCAACACGCTGATAAGAGTCTGCAAAAGGGTTCTATATCCCTATCCAGATCTTTGCAGTTTTGATAGATCCCACGTTCTCTTACAGTTAATATGCGTCCACAGGTTCCTTCACATAAGGCATGTGGGCTCTGTGAGCCACTTTTCTCGGGCATTTTCCAGCGTGTGGAGTTTCATTCTTTTCCAACACGCTGATAAGAGTTGTCTGCAAAAGGGATCAATATCCCTATCCTCTAGTGCTGTCCCTTTTTTTTTGGCAGCTAAGTTGTTAGCGATATTGTTACCATTATTGAACCCATGTCCACGTACCCATTTCAGGGTTAGGTTGGAATGTCTCGAAATCTTTTTTAAATGTCCAGCATTTTTGGACTAGATTAGAATCAACTGAAACTCAATTGACAACAAACAGTTATTTCAAAATTAATGACTACACACCATATGACAACAAAGGACCGCGTGGAAGATCTTGCGGAGGCTCAGCAATTCTAAAAAAAGTCAGCATTAAGCACTACTTACTGAACGAAATACGTGAGGAGTATCTTCAAGCAACAAATATATGCAATGAACATTTTCACGGAAAAATTATTAGTTCCGCGATTTATTTACCGCCTGGATGTTCAGTAACAGAAAACAACATTCACAGCTTGTCAAACCACTTGAGCCTGGATTTTTAGCAGCTAGCGATTATAACGCTATAACGCTTTTTGGGGATCATGTTTAATTTTCCCGAAAGGTCCTATGTGTTTTGACACTGTTTCGAAAATGGTTTTAGATGTGATTACAAGCGGTTATCCCACTTACTGGCCGTCAGACCGACGAAAAATCTCAGACGTTATAAACTTCTGAGTTGCAAAAACTTGTCCCTTAGGATGTAAACAAGATCACTCACTCACTATAATCTCTGTTTCGTTCCCCACAGAAGGAGGGCACCCCGTTTAGTGACCTAGCGTTGAGCATCTAATAAGCTGCTGTCTAACTCTTGTCTTTGTACTGAGTTTTCAAAGAACTCAGACTTGTTGCATTTTGACGTTGGTGGTGTTGGCGGATTGATGTTAATATTTTCCTTTTTTTACATATTTATTTCTGTTGTATGTCATGGCATAGAATCGTATATTTGCATAAGAGAATATCTGTCACAGAAAAATATACATTGGCATAAACGAGTATAAACACAATTTCACCCCACACCCTCTCAAACAATCAACAGTCAGGCAATGTGAGAACAATTTTGCATATTAAACATGAGTAATGTTTTGTCTAATTACCGTGCACATTTGCATTTGCCACACTTTGTTAATTGGTTAAATGATGTCGAGCTTGTCGTCACAACATGTAATGAATGGTTGTAATGTAAATTTAAAAAATCATTTCGCAAAAAGAAAAAAAGAAACATTCACAGACTTTGTCGGTTGGTTGTACGAGTACTCAGCTAAAAAAAGATTTACACATTTAATAACTGTGGAATAAGAAAAGATTTTTTTTTTTTTTTTTTTTTGAAACGTACCAAACTGCTAGACAAACAGTTGTCTTGTCGTTTTTATTTCTGTTTTGGCATTATAATGTAAGAAATATGACGTTTTTCTTTTAACAACAAACATCTATTCGTACTTGCATTTAAGTGGCACTTAAAATTATTTCGTTTGTGCTACTGCACACCTTCACATTTAATTAAAAATATGCGAGTACGAGTATTTATTTGCAAACTTAAAATGATAAGGTCATAAATTTGAAAAGTCTGCATTGATTTATAACTCACCAGTTTATGATCAAAGATCAAATAATTTTTCATAATGTTTATTAAAAAATATTTACAATTACAGATTCCAACACTATAGTAGCATATAAAATTAATCGTCAAAATGACGATTTATCGTCAAATCTGGCAGCTATGGTTGTTTAAAAGGTATAAAGAAACGTATAAAGGTGAGAAAGGTGAAAAATAAGAAGCTTGTTTTTGGCATTTTGACGGGTATGGTTAGGGAACTTTTGTTCTTAAATTCTCAATAATTTATTTAGGTTATTTTATATAAATTTGAATGTTGGACAATATCTCTCAAAATTTGCCAAATCTACTGATGATTACGGCAGCTTCGGCTACCGATACGGCTGCGATATTTTCTTCATTTCGCACTCTACGTAATCGTGTAAGCGTGTTGGTGGTTTAATGTCCAACAATGTAAATTTGGTGCGAAATTCTTTTACAATAGCCCGAATAGAAGCCTCAGTAGGTCGATTAAACTGACCATAAAATGGAAGAAGCGCGCGATGAACTTTCTTAACAGAGCACGCATTTTGGTAATAAAATTCAATAATTTGCAAGCGTTGTTCGTTTGTAAGACGATTCATGATTAAATTATAGACCAAACTGAAGATGTTTGACGGTAACACAAGATACAAAACGTGCGTGAGCTGTCAAAACTAGTGTTGCCAAAAAGATAATAGCAAAAAAATCACTCGTTACATGCATGTTCTGAGAAACGCAAATCGCTTAAATTTAGGTGTTCTGAGAACGGGGATCAGCATGGCCCCCGGGTAGTTCTGCTTGCGGTTCGACCCGGGCTGATCATGGTTGAGGTGCCTACCTTGGCTGAAACGTTCTGGCTGTGGTTGAAACCTAAAACGCAGGAAGGGAGTGTTAGTATTCTTGATATTTGTTTGGTGTGTGGCTTTTTTCGGGGACTAACAATCTCCCGAGGATCTGTTGCCTATACAACAGATACCTGTATTGTAAGGAACCAGTGGTGATGGTTGACGGTTGGTGAGTTGGTTTAAGGGCTGATGCTCTTAGTGGGCTTCGGCCTACCAAATCATTAAGCCTTGTCCTCCATTGATTGCTGGAAAATTGCATACAGTAGGGATTAGAAGGCCCGAACTCCTCAACAACAAGTTGCTCATATGACCGCAATCATATGGCAAGAATTGCTACCTGTGTGAGCCTGGTAAGCCACACGGGGACGCTGGTGAATCGTGAATAATTCACTCCGTGGAATTGGCTCATCATCAGATTAGGCCGCAAGGCAGGTGCTAATGTAAATCTTTTCACAACTGATTCCACAGACGCGTACCCTTAACTATAAAGGATCTATGCATGACCAAAGATGAAAATACTGGAATGTTCAGAGCATGAATATGTGTTATGCTATAAAATCTGTTGTACTATATACAAACAGTTGATGAGATTACCTAAAGGCATATGTGTATTGGTTAAAAAAATACAAATATTATAACAAAGTATATAAATATAGGACCCATTTTGACCCCACGATACCAGTTAAGGGTTAAATATTTCTAGTGCAATTAAGACACAACTTTCTTGTTCAACCCTCCTAAGAATATTATATTGCTTCATAAATAATAAAAATAATATAAATTAGTTGTGTTGAATAGATTATTGAAAAGCTTACGTTTATAAACCCATTTCAAAAGGATTTCTATTGTTTACTTGTACATATGTATGTATGTATATATGTATATAAAATAGTTTTATAATACATATATTTCTTTTGTGCTACCAACTAAAGAAGGAGTGAGTGCGCAGCTTAAAGTTGTTGTTACACTTCTATCAAAGATATGACTCTATTATATTGTTCATGTAACAATGTTACCAAGCCAGCAAAGTAATAACCATTAAATTGTGATTATTAGAACTTGAAGCAAAAAGAGAAGAAAATATTTAAGAGAAAAAAAAAACACCAAGAATTTGATATGTTCAAGTGTTAATTTTTATACTCCCGAAAGATGGGCAAATGTTGCAAGCGGTATTGTGGTTGGCTGACTCAGTCATTTCAATTCACTTTAACCATGACTTGATTTGACCATTATTTTCTTTTGATGTCAACCGTTGAACAAAATTACAAACTTGTAGCGAAAATTCCTTAAAAAATATTTCTCTTTCTTGGGCTTTTTTAAGCTTTTGCTGGCAAATGATCGTCATCATCATTATCATCAACACTTCGTTTTTTATACTTTTTAATACTTGATGTATTTTTGAGCGCAATGATTAGTTTAGAAGCTGTTAAAGTAGAGAAGTATTATTGTTATTGGCATCATTGAAACAAATTGTAGATGAAAAGGTGCCGCACATAGAGCGCAGGTTTCTTTTGAACTTTTGTGTTGTGCTGGTGCTCGTGATACTCGTATGTGAAGCTTTTACGCATATTGTACAAACAAATAGAAATCATTCATATTGTTTGTGATGTGTGAATAGAAATTGGTAGCTATCTGAGAGAGCAACCTTGCGGACAGTAGAGAAATGATGGCAAACAGGGTTCTATGTGTATGCTAGTAGTAAGGTGGACGCACAAACATATAACCACCGATTCGAAATCACTTGTATATTATCGCAACTCATTGATTATAAATGTCACTATAAGTTACATAAGTAACATATTGCTTAAAGGCTGACATGGCCCAGATATGATAACAGGAGGACTATTATCCTAAGGGGCTTTCCCCGACGGAGGTTGCGTTCTGCTGTGGTGGTTCTGACGGGACATTGCCACATAGGGAGGCAGGCAAGGAGGTTAAATCTTCCATTTAATGACTTCTGTAGAAGTTGCAGTGACGAGGAGGAAGAAGAGAGCGTTGAGCACTTCCTCTGTCAGTGTCCAGCTCTTTCTTATATAAGGGCATTGTACCTAGGCAGACCGATGCTGCATGATTTGACGGAGGTATCGGAATGTAAGTGGATTGGACTCCTTTATCCAATCCTCGGGTTGGTTCTAAGCCAGTGATATGTAGATCTACTGAGATACATATCATATCCAGGCAACACAACGGGACCTGACTGGACCCAAGTGGGCTGGCTTTATAATAGCTGGCAGCCTGTTAAGCCTAACCTATCCTACATATTGCTTAAGCTATTCTTAAAGGGGAGGGGTAGTGGCTATCTTATTCTTCTAGGGGCACCTCAAATATAGCTTTTTTTAAAGCATCTTTTATTTATTAAATCTTCAAAATGAATTAACAGTAAGCATTCAAATCTTAATACTAAACATAAAAAATAAAATAGATTTGCTTTTTCAGTCTGGCCAATGCTAGAGGAACAGGTTTATTTTGCGTGAATTATATAGGTAAAATCACCTATTTAACGCTCTGATGGTGGCAAAGTTATCTCTTCTTCTCAGCCGCGTGCGCATGCCAAATTTAAGAATGTTGCGCACAAGAGGATTTGGGTGAAGTTCCAATTATATGTAATACCTTGTCGCGTACTTTGAAAATTCTTCTTTTACCAGAGGAACACACAGATCCTTGTGAATTAGTGAGTTTTTTACGTAGCATGGACTACCATGGAGTAATTGTTCGAAGACATTGGTTTGGTCACCTTTGAATTTTTTCAATGTTTGATGTTGAAGCGATGCCTCATAACTGAATTCCTTAGTACCATATAGGCTTTAGAATTACGTAGTATAACTAAACTTTGCAATCCAGCTTCAATGCCGAATTTCTGCCCATTAGCCAATTTAGCTGCGCTTTAGTTTCAACTGAGTGACTTTCACTTCAATGAGAGACTTCCACGTTAGCCTACGGTCGAGGTGTATACCATGGTAACTGACTTCATTGTGCTGCGTAATAGGTAAGTGGTTAATTTTGATAGGCGACCATGTTTGTTTACACTGTGTGAATGTAACATGAGTACATTATTGTCAATTAACTTTGATTTTTCAAAGTGTTTGCCACTTTTCTAGTATTGAAATATAGTTTTGAGATTTCTATAATATTGAGATATAGTCCTTCGTGAAGCTAATTGATGGTTTTCATAAACGCTGTAGAATACAGTGTGAATAGCAGATCTGGTTGGCATGTCAGAGGTGTAAATCAAATATAAATTAGGTCCCATAATGCTGCCTTCGGGGACTTCCACTTCGATTGGCTGAGAGGAGCTTTAAAAATCGCCTTCTTTGATAACAAATTTTCCGTCGCATCAGTAGCGTTTCCAGAAGCTTGTGAATGCTTGCTGGCAAGTTTAACTTTATTTTGTGCATCAAATCGCCGTCCCACACTTTATGAAAAGCTTGACAAATGTCAATGAATAGAGCTGAACAATATTTTTTGCCCTCGCGTGTTTTTCTTATGACATTTACTAGTCGGTGTTTGTTTTATAGTGCCGTGTTTAGCACCAAAGCCGCATTAGTAATTAGGGATACATCCCACTGCGTTCAATATTGGAGTAAATTTCGCCATCAAAAATTTGTCAAACAATTTTGAAATTGTTGGTAGTAGAATTATTGGGCTATATGAATCTCCTTTAGTAGGATCCTTCCTTGGCTCGTGTGATCATAGTAATCATAGACACCTTCCACTCTGCAGCATAATATTCAAGACGTAAAATAGCGTTAAAAATTAAAAGTAGAATTCTTGTTGCTACACGAGGTAACCGCACAAGCATTTTTCCAGTGGTTTTATCAATACCTGGGTGTTAAATGAGGTTTATGTCTCTGATAACGTTTTCAACGTCTTGAAAATTAGATTTCAAAGACACAGGCGGTCTAACAGTATGTGATGGTAATTCAGCTGCATAATTTGCTGTGTCTATCTGCTTTTCCGAATCGGGTTTTGCCCAGTCCCCAGTTAAAGTTCCCAAAGATGGCTTACCTCTATCGTGTCTATTCAATTCCTTTGTCGCTTATCACAAGAAATAGTTAGATTGAGGAGTACCACCAAGGCTTTGCAAAGGTATTTTAAAAGAAACCCTTCTCTTGATTTCGGGCTGATTTTTCAATTGATATATACATTCCCGTAGCCTAATTTTAAGCGGAGGAGACCTGCGGAGTTGCCACTCATCTCTTCTTTTTTCTGACAAATTTTGCCCAATTTCTGACGAATAAGTTCTATTGTTCTCATTTCTGGATCTTGTACGGTTTTCAGAAAACCGTTTAATTGACAAATTAATATCTTCAGTCGTTCTCAAGGCAATATTTTCCGTACAATTTGTATACACATATTTTTTTATGTTTTACCCAGTTAACTCTAGTGACGTTTCCTGCTAAGGCACTAAACGGGCAGTCAACTTCTTGCGGGAGCGAAACAGGGATTATATTTGAGAAGCTTCTAATGAATTTTTTTCATTCACTACTTTTATTTTTCCATCTTACTTTTTTTTATTTCTTTATTTATTTATTTTATTTTATTTTATTTTATTTTATTTTATTTTATTTTATTTTATTTTATTTTATTTTATTTTATTTTATTTTATTTTATTTTATTTTATTTTATTTTATTTTATTTTATTTTATTTTATTTTATTTTATTTTATTTTATTTTATTTTATTTTATTTTATTTTATTTTATTTTATTTTATTTTATTTTATTTTATTTTATTTTATTTTATTTTATTTTATTTTTTTTTTTTTTAACACATAACTTTCGAAGCTTTTTTTTTGCTTGTCTGCAGTAACACTCAGGGTCTAAGGCAGGAATCGAACCTGCGACCACGAGACTTTTGGTCGAGTACTCTACCAAATCAGCTGTCGGGGCACCCAAATTCTATCCTAATAATTACAGTGAAACTTCGATATAACGAATTCCAAGGTGACTACAAAGTACTTCGTTATTATTCGTTGCATCGCTATAAATATATGTAGTTAGAGTACTTCGCTTTACAGAGGCTTTACAAATGCGCATTTAGACTTCCCTGCTTTTGTAACGGGACTTTGGCATTTAGGATTTATTCTAATTTCGTTATATTCAGGCATTTGACGAAATACTTTGCTATATAGAGGCTTGCTTGCTCAGAATTTGTTTGTGTATTTTTGTATGGAAAACTTCGCAATAAAGAGCTTTTCTCCAGGGACTCAATAAAACATATGTTATATTAAGTTTTTCGTTGTAATGAAGTTTGTTATATAGAAGTTTCACTGTAGTAGATTCCGTCCCCTCTCGAGTAGTAATACAAAACTTACGTTAGTTTTTCAAGGCCCGCTATTTTTCACAGGTTTGACTTCTCACATATCGAATCCATGGCATATAAACTAGAATTTTCCTGCAATAGCAATTGCTGGTGATGAGTATATGAATAGTTAAGTGATCGATTTGATTGTGCCTTGTGTCTATTGAATGTTTTGTAACATGCCTTTTAACAGAACTAAAGAAAAAAAAAGAATCCTCTCTAAAGCGCCGCCAACGTTATTCACATACCTTGAAGACACGCAACATGAGCATCAATGTCGCAAAGGAGCAATCAACGCCGTCATCATAATCATCATCATCAACAATACAAGGCACAATAGAAGTATGTACGAGTGTATGTGTAGTAGCAACTCCTGCTACTGTTAGAGCTTGCATTTAATTTGATCTTTAACTCAACGAAATGGTAACCGTCAGCTTCATAATAATAATAATAATCATCATTGGCAGCTCCATTATTAGTTACGAGTATTGGGGAGAGTTGCAACACTCAGCCATAACAGAAGCAGCGGCCAATGCGTGGCAAATAGTATATATATATTTTTTTTAATTTTTCGCAAATTACAATTTCAATACAATCAGCCACCAGCTAACATCTACCAGCCATCTACCAGTGAATGGCCGGCCGGTCGGTCAGTCGTGAATGGCCAGCAGTTCTGTGCTCATTCATTGTTTAGAAAATTTTCAAATGCGAGTAAATAGTTAGTGGAATAGAGCATTTTTCATTTGATGTTGTTGAATGAGTGAATACCAAATTAATTGGTAACAACCAGTTAACAGTTCAGTAACAAAAAAATATATGTAATAAACAAAAAAAGTAAAAATCTTCCTTCATTCATACGCGATCGTTTGTGGCATGCCTCCACATAAAATGCGTCGTTTTGTTACCCTGTTTTATCGTTTTTGACAAAGTGTTTTTGTTTGTTAAATGGCCGGCTATTGGTTAACTGGCAGGTTTGTTGCCAGAACGCGAAGCAAAAAAACAAAAACAAAACACAAAATGAAGAAACATAAATGAGCACACGGGAAATTTGTCAAATTATCCATTGAGCAAATGTTAAATTAACTAGATTTTTACCGCTGGCTAACGTTGGGTTGTTGTTATAGTTGTTGTTGCTGATTGAGGTTGCAGCAAAAACATTGCGCGGAAAAAGTCATTAAATTGTCAATATAAAATTTAATGTTGGTAAATGGATGGCAGGCAGCCTAAGCGCACACACATACACACAAATAACGGGTTATCCATTTTTCGGTGCGAAAAGTAAATTCATATAAAACTAGGATTCTTATGTATGAAAAATAATGCCAATAAACTCACCGCTTCGAGATTGATTGCAGACATCGATACTTTTCAGATCATTTCGTTCATGTGCAAACATAGTTCGGACATTGAATCTGCGATAACTTATTGTTGTGCTTCAAATGCTCTAACGTTAACAAGACTATTGCGAGGACACGGTGTAGCCCCACAGTCTAAAGGTGCCAATTCAAAAGTTGCATCAACAAATTATTTCATTAAGACGTGGATTTAGGTTCTCTGGAAACTTCTTAATAATGGCTGATTTTATAAGAACTATCGGAAATTAAAAAAAAAAGCACATAAAATTCAGAAAAATGCATGAAATATTTATTTGGATCGATAGTTGGGTCGATATAACTTAATGTTTGAAGATTATTTCATGCAAATGTAGGCCGCGGCTGCGCCTCAAATGGTCCATCCGCTTAGTCCAATTTTGGCATACTCTTTCCAACATTTCGGCCGGTATCTCACGAATAATGTTGGCAATGTTGGCTTCCAGTGCGTCAATCGAAGCGGGCTTGTTGCTATAGACATAGCCGCACATAAAATTGTCTAGAGGCGTTAAATCGCACGATCTGGGCGGCCAATTGACTGGTCCCAAGCGTGAAATAAACTGTTCACCGAACTCGCCTCTCAATTGGTCCATTGTTTCGCGTGCTGTGTGGCATGTGGCACCGTCTTGATGAAACCACATGTCGTGCAAGTCAAGCTCTTCCATTTTGGGCAAAAAAAAACTTGTTATCATCGCACGGGAGCGCTCACCATTCACAGTAACGTTGTGATTCGCATCATCTTTGAAGAAATACGGCCCAATGATGCCGCCAGCCCATAATTCGCACCAAACGGATGTTTTTTGTGGAGGCATTAGTAGCTCTTGCAATGCTTCTGGCTGCTCTTCACTCCAAATACGGCAGTTTTGCTTGTTCATGTATCCATTCAACCAGAAATGAGCCTCGTCGCTGAACACAATTCTTCGATAAAAAAGTGGATCTTCATCTAACTTTTCAAGAGCCCATTCACCAAAAATTTGGCATTGTGGTAGGTCGTTTGGCTTCAATTCTTGCACCAGCTGTATCTTATAAGGCTTCACACCCAAATCCTTCCGCAAAATTTTCCACGTAGTGGAGTAACAGAGGCCCAATTGCTGCGAACGGCGCCGAATCGATAATTCACGGTCATCACCAACACTGGCCGATACGGCTGCGATATTTTCTTCAGTTCGCACTCTACGTAAGCGTGTTGGTGGTTTAATGTCCAACAATGTAAATTTGGTGCGAAATTATTTTACAATAGCCCGAATAGAAGCCTCAGTAGGTCGATTAAACTGCCCATAAAATAGAAGAAGCGCGCGATGAACTTTCTTAACAGAGCACGCATTTTGGTAATAAAATTCAATAATTTGCAAGCGTTGTTCGTTTGTAAGACGATTCATGATTAAATTATAGACCAAACTGAATATGTTTGACAGTGACACAAGATACAAAACGTGCGTGAGCTGTCAAAACTAGTGTTGCCAAAAAGATAATAGCAAAAAAATCACTCGTTAGTATGAAAGGCTAATGTAAGCGGCTTGCGGCAGCGGGCGGCAACAATATGACCCATTTACATAAAATTAGTTTTCTTTATAAAAATATTCATACAAGTATAGCAACATGTTGAATTTAATTTAATTTGGTTATGCCGTTAAAGTCGGCCGAGCGGCAATGTTGAATTCAACTTTAACTTTTTGTTTTGCCACTTCAGTTTGTCAAACCAAAAAGTAAAAAAAAAAACATACGGAAAAAAGAAGAAAAAAATTAATATTCTTTATATTCAGTTTTGTAATTTTTTACAATTAAAGCTATATTAGCTTCTAAGCAATATTAGCTTCTTTGATTGATACCAATCAAAAAATTATAAACTGCTTGTTTTCTATGTATCCCAGCTGCCTATATGTCGACATTTCATAGGAGCTACCCTAACCATCAGTAGACTTTGGACATTTTTTGAAAGATATTCTCAAACATTCAACTTTATATCCCAACAATATAAATAAATTTTTGAGAATTAAAAAAAATGATCTAATAATACCTGTCAGTTACTATTGATGATTAGGGTAGCTCCTATAAAATGTTGACATATAAACAGTTTGGAAAGATAGAAAACAAGCAGTTTATAGGATTTTTCTTACAATTAAATTTATTTATGTGTGTATTAATGATAAATAGTCAAACTTATTTTAATATTTCTAATTTATTTATTTATTTTTGCGTTAGAGAAGTCAAAATGTTTTTTGTTTAAATTCCAATTAGCCGCGTTCATATGCCTACATCAAACAAATTCAAGCGGCAAATAGAACAGTTGGTTGTCGCCCGTTGTCACATGCCGCTTAAATGGTTTTTCTCTGTAAGTAATAAAGCTAAATGCGGTCGAGTGCAGTGACACGTGGCTTCATCTTAAACCACATATCGTTTAGCCTATAATCTGCAATTGCTTATACACAATTGCTTTTGAGTTTTCCAAGCCCGTTTCACCAACTTTAATTGTTGACCACCAGATTAGAAATGAGAAGAGCTTGAGTTCAGCTTCGGTTTAACAGGCTGCCATTTTTGAAAAGCCAGCCAACTGGGGTTCAGTTCGGTTCCGTTTTGTTGCCTGAGTGTGCCGACATACAGATCTAAATATAACTGATCCAGATTCAGCCAAGCATTTAAGAGTCCAATCCACCTGTTTCACATTCCGATACTTCTGCCAACCCGTGCAGCACCGTTCTGCCTAGATATCAAATTCTAACAGTCTTGCCAGACTGGCATTTTTTAAACCACTAAACAGATAACCCTTTACCTTCAAACATATGGCTGCATTTTACTGTATTGGCAGAGTATAACTCTGCATTTTTGATTTTAATTATATCAATGAATAGCAATTATTTATTTCTTTCCTTTACTCTGCTTTATTTTGTCATTGATTAAGTACACTCAAAAAAAAAAACGTATAAGGCTTTTACATCTACCCAAAATCTAGGGTAGATGTAAAAAGGCTTTTACATCTACCAAAATCTTAAGCATTTACGCTTCCGATTTTTGACATCTAACCCGATTTCATTTTTATAAAATCTTTTTTTGCAAAAGGTTTGACAGCAATCACAATGACTTCATCAACGTATAGTTTTTTGTGGCAGCGTAGTATTTTAAAGTAATATTTTGAACAAAATCACAGTTGTGTATTAGAGTACTAACAAAAATCTACCAGATTTTGTCTGTTGTGTATTAGAGTACTAACAAAAATCTACCTGATTTTGTCAAAATCTAGTCGCAATCTAGATTTCAATTTGTATGGGAAAACTCGTCAAAGTCAACCAGATTTGATTCGAAATCCCGAAAGTAGTAGATTTGGTGTAAAGGTGTAAATGGGCTATTAATAAAAATGTAACGCGTAAGCTGATGAAAACATTTTGAACAGTAAAAATTTCAGGCCGCCATTCATACTAAACATCAGTCGATTTCATTTCACCATTTCGCATGAGTGTATTTTATATAGTAGAATTGATTATTTTTCTCAGTGTAAATTTTTAATAATTACTACATTATTTTATTTTTACTTTTCTTTGTTTTCAATGTACTCGTATGCTATTTAATGATATGATAGATTTGTTTCTTAAATGTTAAAATAAAAACGATCTCAGACATAATAACATCAAAAAATTCAGCAATTCCACGGGAAATCAATCACATTTTTTTGTGATGTGTCTGAAAAACGTTAGTAGGGTGCTTAGTCACTATAATAGTAAATGTTTTTTAAGGTTCGTAAACTTAAGTATGTTTTATTTATATTTAAGATTAGAGGGAGCGCATAAGCCTAACATTCACGTTAAATCTTGAAATATAATGTTTTTCAATTTTCTAATAAAAAATCAAAATTTTTTTATCAATTAATTAATTAGATAATTAATCATTTTGGTGCTACTCGATATGTCAGTAAAGCTGGATTCACCCATTGTTTCCGAACAAAATTTTTGTCCGGACAAAATTTTTGACGTCTCTCTTCTTGAGAGAGAGAAAATATTTTTTACGAACAACTCCCAACTTGAATTGGTTTAATCATGGTGCAATTATTAGGTGGCAGCATAAGAGTTGTTGTACTACATACATAATATTTTGTTTGTGTAAAAATTCCGGACGCTGTCAAAAACATGCTTACAAAACAGAAGAAAATGAAGAAAGAAACGTTTATATAAAAAAACGAACAAAAAAAATTAATATAATTTTTTTTATAAATTGTTTTCAACACATTTTAAGCAATTAACATATTTTTGAAAACTTTTTTATTGTGTTCTTGCCCTTTTTCAAACTGTTTAAAATATTTTTATTTTTTCACCCACAATTTTTGACACCCACAATTTTATGAAACAAAAAATTATCACCTGCGCTAGTGATGCCACCTGGTTAATTGCACCATGGGTTTAATGTTATATCTTGTCCGGACAAAATTGAAATGAGATGCCAATAGGATACATTTTTTTCATAAAAAATTGTATTGCGTTGCCCCATCGAATAAAAAATTTACATAGTAATAAAATACTCGTATTATTTGATCTTGTTTATATATATTTTTTTTTTTCTAAATTTTTCAGCTAAAGATCTTTATAGTAATTTTATTCTGATAAAATTTCAATTGTGGCTGCCATTTGATATATGTGCATAGTTTTAATAGCTATTAAAAAATAAGTAATAATTTTAATATGAAAATAAATGCATTGATTACCCAAAAACTAATTGAAGGAATGAAAAAGCCAGGAAGAGAGTGTATGTATTATATAATGAGTAAAAATAACCCATTGCTTTTCTCTGTTTTAAAGACATTTCACTGCAACTCTTTTTCTATGTTTTTATATATACATACATATATGTATGTACTTGGCTAATAATAATGCTTTATGTATTTCAATGGCCATAAGCAAAAGCAGTTTTCTTTTTTCCATTATTATCACACAATATTTACTAATAATTGAGAATATCTAAAATATGCCAGGAAAATAAACCAAAATAATAACAAGCTGTACTGCCACCTTGTAAAACTAATAGATTTTGTTTACATATGGCAGCTCTGATTTTCCGGAACATTTTTTTGCAATAGGTAAATCGTGCTACAGAAAACTCTCAGTAAAAAAATTTTTGTCCGGACAAAAATTTTGTTGGGAAACAATGGGTGAATCCAGCTTATATGTTAACATTTGACATCGTGAACAATATGCAGTAAAAACTAAAAATATGCATATAAAACATGCTCTAAAAATACAAAATATGCACTTAAAACTATATAAAAAAGCTAAATATATAAAATATTGATATCAATCAAAATATTATAAACAGCTTACTTTCTATATTTCCCAGCTCTCTATATGTCATCATTTCATAGGAGCTACCCTAATCGTGAGTAGACTTTGCAAATTTTAGAAAAATTTTTTTTCGTTTATAATTTTTTGATTGGTACCGTTGTTACCCATGCCATAGACTATGCGAACGTCGTTACAATATGTTGGCTTGAAGAGTTGTGTGTTTTGCGCACAAACTGCGCGACATTACCTCACAATTGCATTTCTTAAAAAATTCTGTTGAGTAAAGATCACCGCAGATGCAACAATTGTATATAAAAATAAGAGCAAATCGAAATAAAGTTGTACAACATGCTCCAAAATTTTACAACCAGTCGATACAACATCTCCAAAAATCAAAACCTTTTAATCTTTCGCACAACCAAGACACAACTTCATACGGCAACCCCATAAACTTTACAATCTAATAGCCAACATCGTCAAGTTGTACAACTAGTTGCATAGTCTGTGGCTTGCTTTAGAAGCTATTATAGTGAATTAAATCTCCATTGTTTGATATGATATATTTTTAGTCGATAACACCTACACTGCAAAGATATTTTTCCGGGCTCGAGTAGTTAATAGGGATTTGATCGACCTCGACATAAATAAAACTCTCGGACGGGATGGCATTCCAGCACTGATCTTGAAACAGTGTTCTTCTACGCTCGCGCGTCCATTATCACGCCGATGACGACAAATTTTTATCGAAATATCGAAAATAAATACTGTTAAATTTTTTATATAAAACCGAAACGATCTTTAGCTGCAAAAGGAATAACTAATTGCTAATATTTATAAAGTCTATAAGTCATTCTTATGTGATGTTTTCTTTCATGAAAATTTTTGATTTCTTGTATCAAGAAATCAAAATTTTTTAAGCATATGAATTAAAAAATCTATAGATATAAAAAAAAAAAAATAAAAAAAAAATAAATAAATAAAAACAATAAAAAAAAACTTTACAATTTCTAATGGAATTTTTGTGTGTATATTCAGCCAGGTCACAGAATTCGATTTCTTCCGGAAACGGAATTGAATCCGTTTTTTTTTTGTTTTTTGTTTTCGTAATAAAATCATTTCTATGAGACAACACTAGTTTCAATATTGATATTAGAAATAATTTCATTCCGAAACGTTTGAAGAACCAAAAAATGAATTAAATTCCGTTTCTGAACGGAATTAAGTTCTAGGACACGGCTGATTATCTGGAATATTTTTTATTAAAAAATAATTTAATTTTTCTGCAATATATTTTTCTTGCAACAATTCCAGGAATAAGTTTTTTTTTTATTTAAAATGCAGGTGTATGGTTTTTATTATTTTAAAAGAAAACTAATCAATCAAGTAACTAAATCTAAAGTGGCATGTGAATGGAATATCTGTATAAGTCTGGACGCCATCTAAACCTTGAACAAGAGCCACAAGTTATTTTGTATGATCAAGTGTAAGAGTAAACCAACTTTTGGCAAAATGTACATTTTTCACATCTGGGCAGAAAGCAGTGCTATTCACTAGCATTAGGGGGTAACTTTTTTTTGATTATTAAAAAAAAGAAATTAAAAAATTTGCTTTAAACTGAAAGTGAAAAAAAATTTTGTAACAATTTTTGTTATATACTTTCGGCCATATTCATAAAAGTTATAAACAACTTAATAAACTTAATAAAATAAAAAATTTTCCTAAAACTCTACTCATAAACATAAACAAAAAATAAACCATTTTTATATTCAAAAATTTTATTTTTGATTCTAGCCTTCTATAAATTGAAAATAAGGTGACATTTTATATTAAAAAAATTAAAATTCGTGTTTGTTTAAAATTCGGCAATATATTCTGCCTGTCTTGGAAGTGAAAAACCAAGTTCCTGCATATTTAATAACTAAAATTAATTGATGGATACAATACAAAGAATCTGAATCGTATTTATTTGGCTAGATAACGAATACGTTTGGCAGCCAAAGACATATCACTACCAGAAAGAGCTATTTTGCCGGCGCTACTCCTCCTGTTTGTTTGGCTTTCAAACGAAACACCGCACACTTCTTTTTTGGCCTGCATTTTTATTGTACACCACAGCGAATTTAATTGGCACGAGGACAGACTGTTAAATCGAAGAAAACGAAAGCAAAATTAATACATTAAAACCATTCTGCAAATGAACAATGAGGCAGCCTACTCCTTCGCAATATCCAGCCAAGCTTTCTTTTTTAAGTGGTTGGTTTTTTTTATTATTATTTTCACTATCTTATACTCTTTTTTTTACCAGATCCTTTAATAGCTCCTGCAAAACAGATTGGTGTTGTAGTTTAAAATCATAAATCATAGTCTTAGCTTATCTACCATATTCCAATTTTCACATCGTGACCTTTTTTATTTTAGCAATCTGTGGAAGCAAAAATTATATTAGACCCAAATTAGTATTGAATTCATCTCAATGGCATCTCACGGATAACGAAGCAGTGAGTTCGTGCGCACAATGTTGCTTTTGTTTTACTACGTGTGCTAGAAAATCCCGGGTCTAACACATAGCTAACACATAACTAACATGTTAGTTTTATTGCAGTCACCTTATTCACCAGAGGCAAAAGATAAATAGTGGTATTGAAATGTTAGAGTGGCGCCGGAATGATAACGTTGCTCTTGGTGAACCAAGAAAACTGTGTTATCTTCGTTAGGGCCCCATGTTAAATTAATAAAACTTAAACGAATTTAATAGTGATGAGTGTAAAATATATACAAGCTCTGTATTCGAATAAGTTTTTCATTTAGCATTGCAAAAATATGTTTCTTCATTAATTCAAACAATTTTGACAGATATTATTAGAGCATTTTTCTTTTAAATTCTCAGCAATTTATTTATATTGCTGGGATATAAAGTTGAATGTTTGAGAATATCTTTCAAAAATTTCCAAAGTCTACTGATGATTAGGGTAGTTCCTATGAAATGTCGACATATAGATAGCTGGGAAACATAGAAAACAAGCTATTTATAATTTTTCTTCATTAATTTTTTCTTTAAACTTGCATATTTTTCAAATTATTTACAAAAACTTTTGTAAGCATATTAAAAATCATTATTTTATGCATAAACTTAATATCAACAATCATATTTTCTTCCCCTCCGGGTCTAACGAATAGTGGTTTTAAGCATCACTAACAATTGAAAATTGAAAAGTGTTGCCATACAGGAGAATAAAATAAAATAAAACACTGTATAACTATATTAGGTTTGTTGAGTGTTTATGAATACAAACTTTTATTATCAGTTTATTTGACAATAAGTCTATAATAACTATTACACTTTTTATTCTTAAAATTAGAATTTTTTATGAATACGGCTGTTTGTATTTAGTATTAAGATTTAAAAACTTATTGTTAGCTCATATTTCGAAAATTCAATAAATAAATAAATGTTAAAACAAATTGGTATAAAGAACGATCCAAGGCAGCTTTACCAGGGTAGAGGGTAGTAGAAGCACAGCTGTCTTTCATTTCCTTGGCGTAAATTTGTCAAAATTTTGTTCACACTCAAAGGCTTCCTTGCTTTTGTAAATAAAAGAAAAACTAAATTTTGACAACTTTTTGTAATTTCTACCAACAAAACACATGTGATGTTTTTTGTCTGTTGCATTTATCGTAATTCTGTCAACAGGTAGTGGAAGCTGCCTTGGAACCACCTTACTGCCTATCTGCCTTATGTTTGTGTTACCCTTATGACATCATAAAATTACTTAATTCTTTACCTTATACGTTATTGTCTGCAAAATATAAATAATCTATTTATATTTTTTTTTATATAAACATTAAGCTAATTTAACAGCAGCTCCAGTCAGCAATAAAGCGTACAAAACTTCATCACCATTAATGTGATTATTCAGTAGTTTCAGTGCCACCAATTGTTACACGGACTCGCACATAATTATTGATTTTATAGCACTTTTATTTATTGCAACAAAAACTTATAAATAAACATAAAAACACCCAGCTGGATGGATAATTTCATGGACATGGGCATGATCAGTGCAATGGCAACAAATAAAAATGTTCTCCAGCCTCAAGAATGCATAAGTCACGATTAAGATGAATGGTGTTTTTTTTTTTTTTGCGCTGCACTTTTTAGTGCAGTTTGGGCCTGAGAGCGAATACATTACGCATTAATGCGTAATCAAACGCAATGTATGAGCTGCTGCTTGCATATCGAACCGCGCAGGTGTTATTCCATTAGTTGGGATGGAAGTGTGAGGTTCATCATATCACCCCAATTTTTGTACACTTTGTTTTCTTTGAGCCAAGAGACACTTGGTTTGGCTGGCAAAGCTTCTGTATAATACTAGAGTGTTGGCTGCAGCGCCATGAGATGCTCTACATCGCCTTTGTAGCATTTTTTTTGTTTATTCTACGCACAATTTCCAACACTGTTGTATGTTTATTTGTGCGCAACAATATACTTCAAAAACCATACAATAAAAACTATTACTTCTTTTTTTTATTTTTGGTTTTATACTTTACCCCATCTATAAGCTTTTCAGTTGATTAACTTATGGTCATGTGGAATTTGGTGTAACTATAATAATAATATGATCAGATAAAAAAAAAGAAATAAAATTGAAAAGAAGTAAAATAAAAACAAAAAAAAAAAAGAAACTGCAGTAAGTAAAAATCTCATCAGTAACTTTTGCACTTTAGCTAGCGGCTTATCAGCTTTACAGACTAACTGCCTGCCTGCCTGCTTGCCTCGCCAACTACTGATGCAGTGGCATAAAATAAGGAATAAGGCGAAAAATGTATCATATCAAACCGAAAAAAAAACATTTTTTGCAGCTTCCGCATATTGCACTCAATTTGGAGCGCAAAGAAAAAACCTTCTAGCCAGTCCATCATTTTTAGTGTTACTTTTATTGTATCAAAATCATGACAACGACAGGGTGCCACAACTGCAGGTGTATAGAAACTATTCTGCCTTTAAGCACTTAATAACAGAAATCTATTACAATTTCTAAAAAATTATACTAAACAACAAAAATCATTTGAATAGAAACAAACAAAATTTGCAGCAAAATTGTTTTTATACAACAATTTAACAACTGCAAAAGGAATATACGCTAAGTTTATATAATTTCAGATCATAGAAAATTATTCAGTAACCCTACGTTTCTATATACATATGTATCTCATATTGTAAGTATTTTTATATGAAGCAAATAAATTTAAAACTAAAGTTTTAAACATTTAAACAGAAGATAAGGGCTATAATTACCTGAGGCTTGTTGGCATACAATTGCAACTTCAAGTAGCCCCAAACGTGTTAACCAGAGATCTGCACCGGTGTACCGCAACCATAAGTACCCCAGTTGTTTACCCAATTATTTTGACATCCAAGTATTTTAAACACTCTTAAAAATTTATGCTGTGGTATTTATACCTGTTATTCGTTTGTGAAATCTTGATACATCAAAAATTTATAAAATTACTTTTGCAGCTTGTATATATTTTAAGAGTCAAAGAAACGACCACAAAAAAGTGTGTTGCTGTTACTAGCACTTAGTAACTTGGGGGTTACACGACCAAATTTGCTTTTCAAGTTTTAATACGCTCGCATTTTTTTACTAATACATTCATACTTTTAAAACTTGATGCGAGTTTGATACGAATTTGCTTTCAAATTTGCTTTCCAACTCTGTTTTCAAATTTATAGGCAAGGAAACAGCTGATAGCTATTTCAATGAACAAATTTTTCATTTTTGTGTTTAAAAATTCTGCTGCCATAGTATTTTGTGGTGATTTATTATAAAATAAATTAAATTTGTGCTGATTTATTAGAAATCAAATATATTAATTTTAAGGAAGCAATTATTTTTAGTTATTTTTTTTTTGACGCCGACATCTTGAAAAAAAAATAGCTTTGAAATTGCGTGCAGCCTACGTCACAGCTTTAAATTTTTTCAAATTTTGACAAGCAGTATGTGTAAAAAATTTGATACTGAATTGAAAATAAATTTGATTGTGTAACTGTAGGGTATTTTTTGTATGTTTGAACATTTTCTATTTTCGTTTCTAATCGCTTTCTTAATAATACAGACATGACATCGTCACAAAGACAACTTGTAAAAACAGCACTCTCGACAAATTCTTTTGTGGTGTATATGCGTCACCTTTTATTTAACACTAACTGAAATCCCGGCTGCCAGATTTAATAATTTACAATAATGTTGACGATTTTGAAAGTAGTATACTGAATGATGATTTTAAAATTGTTTTTGCTGAAAAATTGGCGGCGAAAATTCAGTTCAAACAAAATTTTTTCCACAATTGCTTATATGTATGTGTAACTCTTCATTTATTGCGGTTATGGCTTAAAACCAACAAATAAAAATTATTATAAATGAAGAAACATGGAACAAAAGAAATTTGACGAAAATGTGCTTTGTAATAAAATCTATTTTTTTTAAGTAAAAGTTATTATTTTTAACGGTTTTGTACTTTGTTTGTTATCGAAACTTGCACATTTTTGCGTAGCATGCGTTCATCGTTCAGAAATCGTACAGCTCATTACAGAGAGTAAACGTTTTTCAGCCGTACCCTTCGCCTATGAAATAAGCTGTCTGCAGACGTGTTTCGTGTCTGCTATATCGTTGGAAAGTTCAAGTCAAGTGTTCACAAACACTACTCCCTCTTTCTCCCTCCTCACAACTTATTTTCGCAGTTCTGGCACAATGCACTGCATATGTAGGCGTCATCCCCTAATTACTGGTCTAATAGCAAAAATATATATATCAAAACACGATCGCCAAAGCATGATGTTTTAAAAACCTTCTAGCAACGCCGCGCTTAGTACGAATCGTTTACCGAGTGAGAGTGAGTAAATACATAAAACTGAACGTACACACTCTCATTGGTGAGGTAAATGTGTGACTGAAATTCTTACCTATAAATATTATTTGCGTTGTTAAAAAGAAGTACGAGTTCGATTGCCGAATGTGGAAAACAGATTGGGAAACCAAGTCAAGCAGCCATCGCATTGGGTATTTTATATGCTCTAGCTAATAGACGTAGGTTTCAACACGTAGAAAGCGTACGAGTATTTGTTCAAACAATATGCGGTAGCCAATCAAACCGCAACTCGATTTAACATGGGTGTACTTAGATCAAAGGCACCGGTTGCAGATCTCTGGTGTTAATATCTTCCAATTGTGCTAAAACTTTGGCAACCTTAAAATCTGACGAAATTAAACATTTTAGGGGGATTCCCCCTAAAAAAACGTAGATTTTTAAAGCCACTATAGTGTGTATAGACATAAGTAATATAAGTTTTTGCGCCTTGTTTATCATAATAATATAAATATATTTAATCCCACTAGTGGATTATCCTGTCTACCATTTGACCCAAATGTGGTTCCACTTTCATAAACTCTGTGACTGCATTCTTCACAACTCACTACTCTTTCTAGTTCGTACCGTCCATGGCCAAGCTTATTCGTAACCCTATAAGGACCCAGAAACTTTGGCCTCAGCTTCATAACCACACTAAACTGTGCTCGCTTGATGGCTACTAGTTCGCCGGGTGCATATTGCTCACCAGGAACTCTCTTTGAATCAAAAATTTTCTTGTATGAGCAATATGTTGCCATGCGCAATACAGGTACCTCTTGGCGGAGTATTGTTTATGACACATTGCACGCATTCAGCATACTTCTCCAATCCCACATGTATTTCTAAGTCCTTCCAACAAACTTTTGACGGGTTTTTTAATCAACAGAGCATACAATTGACAAGCTCTCCAAGCTGATCTTCACGAGTGAACAAAAGATTCAGAGTACGGAAACTTCTTTATAAACAAATGAGCCGTTAATGTTGTTCAAATCCAGAATTTGTATAGCTGTGATACTCACAAAGTGCGATACGAGTAGAATTAAACAAATTAATACAATTTTGATTGAAAACTAAATGTATGAGTATCACTTGTTTGTAACACCCTTTTTTATAATGAAGTTAAAAAAAAGTGTTTACTCTGTATGTATCATATTTCAACGTTCTCTTAATCGAACTTCAATTTGTGCCACGTTCACCTTCACACTTTTATCTACCAAAGTTCTACTCATATGCGGTGTAAAATCTCTACTATTAATGTAATACTTTGCGCATTCTTTTTAATCATTATTTTTCATACTTCTTTTAACACAAATTTTTTAAAATTAAAATTGCTTCGCTTCTTGCCAGTTGGCAGAATATAAAATGCATGACTATCGTCATTATTATCAACTTTATGGTGCAGCGAAAAAAATAAATATTGTATCCTATTGTACGATAAAAGGAACTGCAAGAAGTAGTTAAAGTAGAAGCTTAAAAATTTAAGGAAGTTACGAGAGTTCACCGAAACGAAAATTCTAAAAAAAAAAAGATTCGAATAAAATTACGGGATGTTATAAACGTGAAATATAAGTGAAAATGACACAGTCAAATATTTAAGTCTGCACATCGGCACAGGCTTACGAGTACATGGAAAAAGCATATTTAACCTAAGAAGCAGCATCTTAACTTGAAACTCAAGCACCTATTTTGGTTACTAGGTCCCAAACTATTTTCGAGAATAAATCAATTTTATAACGAGTGATTTTTTTGCTATTATCTTTTTGGCAACACTAGTTTTGATAGCTCACGCACGTTTTGTATCTTGTGTCACTGTCAAACATCTTCAGTTTGGTCTATAATTTAATTATGAATCGTCTTACAAACGAACAACGCTTGCAAATTATTGAATTTTATTACCAAAATGCGTGCTCTGTTAAGAAAGTTCATCGCGTGCTTCTTCCATTTTATGGTCAGTTTAATCGACCTACTGAGGCTTCTATTCGGGCTATTGTAAAAAAATTTCGCACCAAATTTACATTGTTGGACATTAAACCACCAACACGCTTACGTAGAGTGCGAACTGAAGAAAATATCGCAGCCGTATCGGCCAGTGTTGGTGATGACCGTGAATTATCGATTCGGCGCCGTTCGCAGCAATTGGGCCTCTGTTACTCCACTACGTGGAAAATTTTGCGGAAGGATTTGGGTGTGAAGCCTTATAAGATACAGCTGGTGCAAGAATTGAAGCCAAACGACCTACCACAACGCCAAATTTTTGGTGAATGGGTTCTTGAAAAGTTAGATGAAGATCCACTTTTTATCGATGAATTGTGTTCAGCGACGAGGATCATTTCTGGTTGAATGGATACGTGAACAAGCAAAACTGCCGTATTTGGAGTGAAGAGCAGCCAGAAGCATTGCAAGAGCTACCAATGCATCCACAAAAAACAACCGTTTGGTGCGGATTATGGACTGGCGGCATCATTGGGCCGTATTTCTTCAAAGATGATGCGAATCACAACGTTACTTTGAATGGTGAGCGCTACCGTGCGATGATAACAAACTTTTTTTTGCCCAAAATGGAAGAGCTTGACTTGCATGACATGTGGTTTCAACAAGACGGTGCCACATGCCACACAGCACGCGAAACAATGGACCAATTGACAGGCGAGTTCGGTGAGCAGTTTATTTCACGCTTGGGACCAGTCAATTGGCCGCCCAGATCGTGCGATTTAACGCCTCTAGACTATTTTTTGTGGGGCTATGTTAAGGCTAATGTCTATAGCGACAAGCCCGCTTCGATTGACGCACTGGAAGCCAACATTGCCAACATTATTCGTGAGATATCGGCCGAAATGTTGGAAAGAGTATGCCAAAATTGGACTAAGCGGATGGACCATTTGAGGCGCAGCCGCGGCCAACATTTGCATGAAATAATCTTCAAACATTAAATTATATCGACCCAACTATCGATCCAAATAAATATTTCATGCATTTTTCTGAATTTTATGCGTTTTTTTTTTTAAATTTCCGATAGTTCTTATAAAATCCCCCATTACAAAGTAATAATAAAACCAGTGTGGACAGACCAGCAATTCTAACATTAAAATTCTACAGAGGTTTCAGTCCAAAACAGTGAGATCCTTATCAATTCCGATGGTTAAAGAAGAAGTTAGAAAACAGAACAATATTTCCTTGGAGAGGCTGAGCAATAATCGTAACCAATTGGCAAGAATGCCACTAGAGGATACAAACGAAGTAACAATAGTGAAAAGGAACCACATATTGATGGATAAACACTAGAGGCGAATATCTGAGATCAATTACTGGCTATTAAAGCAAAATATTGGCCTCCTCGCGACAAAAACATCTATATATACGCCGAAGTATTTTGGCGATCCCCATGTGCGCGAAAAAAAAAAAATTTAAAACAAATTTTTCGAAACTGTCTTACAGCAATATTTTATATTCAGTAAAGGGTTTTTTTCGCGACATAAGTCGAGGCAATCAAAAAATAACCATTATTTTCAAATTTCGTGAGTTACTACGTGTTTTTTTCTGTTACCTTGATACAAATGTCTGTTAATTACGAGTATGTTGGCAATATCACCCATTTTGGATTGTCAGTTTATTTTTGACAGATAAAAAGGTTAGTCGTGTTTTCCTGTGCTCTTCGATTTTTTACTAATCAAAAAAATGGATCAAAGAAACTGTATTAAATTATGATAAATTGTCGAACTTATTTTTCATATTTCTAATATTATATGACGGTATCATTCTCATGATACGCCGCTTAAGCTTAAGCTCGGACCAGTACTCAAGGGATGACCCCTACATATGCAGCGCATTGTACCAGAACTAAGAAAATAGGTTATGAGGAAGGGGTGCTGATGAGCAGTGCAGCGACTAGTTGTCCCCCAGCTTTAGTGTATTCAATTATTTTTTCCTGTCTTCTTTGATCACTAGTTATTGATCGCGGCAATTATTGTTATAATTAAAAATAAAAATATTTCTTGGCTATACCCAGGATTGAACTTGAGCCAGATGAATGAAACTGTATTAAGTTTTGTGAAAAAAAATAAAATTCAATGCGCAAGGACATTTGAAATGTTGAGTGTGGTGTTTGGCGAGTCTACTATGAGCATAATAGAAGTTCAAATGTGGTATAACCGGCTTAAGGAAGGCCGAGAAGATGTCAATGACGGTGCTCGTCCTTGTCGCCCAACGACGTCAACAACTGATCAAAACATTGATCAGTTGCAGTGAAGAAAATTATTTTGGTTAATTGTCGAATCATTATCAGAGAGGTGGCTCATGATACGGGCATATCGTTCGGCTCATGCCAAACAATTTTTACGGATGTTTTAGGCATGAAACGTGCGACAGCGAAGATTGTTCCAAAATTGAAAAAACTACGTCCCATAGACATCGTTCAGGAGCTGTTGATCATCATCACTAATGATCCAGACTTCCACCAAAAGGCCGTAACTGTTGACGAATCTTGAATGTATCCCTATGACATTGAAACCACAACCCAATCATGCCAATGTCCAGAAGAGCCAAGAGTGAAAAAATACCTCAAGTTGGATCAAATGAGCAGATTTTACTCACTGTTTTCTTCGACTGCAATGGCGTAGTGCATCATGAATTCTTACCACACGGTCGTACGCTCAATATGGAATACTACCTTGAAGTTATGCGCCGTTTGCGCGAAGCAATTCATCAGAAAGGCGCATAATTGTGGAAAACCCAATTATGAATTTTGCACCATGATAACGCACCAGCTCACACATCGATGCCTGTGCTTGAGTTTTTGGCCAAAACCAAAGCCGTTATCATGTCTCAACCACCGTATTCACCGGACTTGGCCCCCGCTAACTTTTTCCTCTTCCCAAAACTGAAGTCACCAATGAAAGGACAGAGTTTTGCTACGATTGAGGAGATAAAAGAAAAATCGTAACAAGAGCTGTTGGCGATACGAAAAAGGGCGTTTCAGAAGTGTTTCGAGGATTGGAAAAAACGCTGACAAAAGTGTATTATATCTGTGGGGGATTACTTTGAAGTGAACAAGATAGTTATTGATGAATAAATAAATAGCTTTTGAAATAAATTTACAATAATAATAATTTTTTCATCAGACCTCGTAATCTTATATGAATAAACATGTTATGCTCTTATATGCAAAGAGCTTATGCTCTTATATGCAAATATAGTATTGTTTTATTTTTCAAAAGCTTTTAGAGGGACTTTTGTAGCTGTTTTTTCGATATTTTTCCCCGTTAACTTAGAAGTGTAGCGTTTTATCGCGGTTTTATTTATAATTTGGCAGGAAATAAGGGAAGAAAGTTTGCAACAGTGGTTATAGCATTAATGATACTTAACAATGATAAAATTCTCTGATGACTTTTGGCATTTAGATTGCTGTGAGTTTTCAGATTACTGATGACAATTTACCTAATATTGATGCCACAGTTCTGATGATGCGCCGTCATTAATATGGAAATGTATTTTTCTATTAGTAAAGCTATTTGCATTAACACTATTGCAAAAAATTAATACTTTCTACAGTTCCTGGAAAAACGTATGCGCTAAAGGCTTAAATACAAACTAACGCATACTTTTGCTGTAAACTACTCGTATGGTAATTACTTAACAATTCCTCTATAAACTAGCCATCTTTATTTGACAAAAAAATTTATTTTTTAAGTTTGTTACTTCTGCCAAATACCGGACAATAATCATAAATATTTACTACGTTTTTTTTTTTGTTTATCAATTGTTAAACAAAAATTGTCACAAAAATCACAACCAATGTTGACACACATAACTTACAATAAAGTAATAACAACAAAGAGGTTTAGTTAATGTATTTATCTTGTTGCTTTTCTAAGGTAATTGAAGTTTTTTTTTCTAATATTATTTTAATTAATTTTGCAAAATAAAATAAAGTTATTTGTCACGACAGCAAACGATTTACACAAACGTTTAACAAATATTTTACAGTCATTTATGAAAAGACGGACGGACTTACAATTCGTCTGCCTGTTTGTTATTTCAAAGAGAAAAAAATACATATATAAAAAAAAATAAATAAATAAAATGCGTGGGCTAAAAAAAACCCAACAAAACCGCAAAACACTAACAAACAACCTGCAACAGCATTTCATATCAAGTGGCCAAAACACTACTGGCATTCTAATGACATTTTTTTAACTTTTTATGTTTTTTTTCTTATAATACAATAAAGTGAATACAACCAAATAATAAAATAAAAATTAATGTAGTTACAGAAAAATCAATTTGAATTTCATAAAACACTTATTTTCTTTAAAGCAAAGCGCAGAAAAACAAAACTTCACTTAAACCAGGGGTGCCCAAAAGTTCTTTATGTTAGAGCAAACTCCAAAACATATAAAGAAAAACTAATTTTTAAATAAATTTAAATAAAGTTAAACAAAAATTAAATTTTTAAATAAATTTAAATAAAGTTAAACAAAAATTAAATTAAATTATATTTACATCTCTAGGTACGAAAAATTATTAAAATAAAAAAATATGTATGTTAATAACTAAAAAAGAAATGCCGCTAGTTCTAAAACAGCAAACGCAGTACAATCAATGTGTGCAATTAACAAAATGCATATGTGATTCAATATGAGATGAATATATAGGGTGTTTTTTTAAGCTAGATAGAACTTTAAATTGTAAAAAGTAACACAAAAAATTAAATTTTGATGAAACATTTTTTTTATTTGTTTCAGTATACTCTGACAAATCATCATGAATAGACTCACGCTTGAACAACGCTACGAAGTTATCCAAATTTACTTTGAAAATCAGTCGTCGATTTCCCGTTGTTTTATCGCAAAATTGTGTTCAGCGATGAGGCGCATTTTTGGCTTAACGGGTTTGTTAATAAGCAAAATTGCCGCATATGGAGTGAGACCAATCCACAAGAGACCCTACAGACTCCATTACATCCAGAAAAATGCACTGTTTGGTGCGGTTTTCATGCTGGTGGCATCATCGGACCTTATTTCTTCAAAAATGAGGCCGGAGCTCGCGTTACGGTCAATGGAGATCGTTACCGCACCATGATCAATGATTTTTTGTTTGAAAATATGGAGAAATGGACCTGTCAATTGGCCTCCAAGGTCGTGCGATTTGACACCTCTCGATTATTTCCTGTGGGGCTACGTGAAGTCACTGGTTTATGCTGATAAACCAGCAACAATTGACGCCTTGGAGGCCAGCATTGTTCGTGTTGTTCGTGACATACGGCCAGCAGTGCTCGAAAAAGTGGCCCAAAATTGGACGTCCAGAATGCGCTTCGTCAAGAACAGCCGCGGTGCCCATATGCCCGAAATCGTTTTCAAATGTTAATGTCACGTATTGATCTTTCGAATAAAAAAAAAATTTTGATTACAATTTAATTTTTTGTGTTATTTTTTACAATTTCAAGTTCTATCGGGCTTAAAAAAACACCCTATAGATAGAGAACAATTAAATGGCTCGGTGGCTGAGTGGTTAAGGCAGCAGATCGTGATACGTCATGACCCGAGTTCAAATCCCAATGGGTGCTGATGGGTAGGGTAGCGACTACGAAACAGCTAGCTGTCCCCGAGCTAAAGATTTGATTATTATTTTTCTTGTTTTCTTCAATCAAAAATGATTGATCACAACAAATTTGTAAAAAAAAATGTTGTAAAAAAATCTTTCTTAAGAAAAAAACTTAAGAAAGGAAAAACTTGAACTAAAACCTGATGTACAAATGTACTAACCAAAAATCTAAGTTAAAAACTACTTTTATTTAATATTTTTTGTTGTAAAAAGTAAAATATATTTACAAAAACAAACGTTACCCTAATAATCGCTGCCGTCAAAGTTTACCAGCAAAGCAAGCGAAAGTGTTGCTGCTTTGCTCTTGTGTGTCTACAGTGAAGAACGACAAAAAAATGTATAAGACAAAGTTGTTTGTATTTTTCACTGCCAGTGCTGAATGTAATACGAGTATGTGTATTAAAGAGACAGGCCTATCACAGCCAGCATCAAGTGCATAGGGCTTGGGCACTCCTGTTTTAAGCATTTGTTTTAAAAATTCTCGACACGTTTGCTGGGAGAGGTGTAAGTAACAGTCAGTTAGGCAGGCAGACAGACAGGTAGGCAACAAACATTAAATGGCCAAACAACTACGAGTATGCGCCAATAAAATTCAAATTTATTTGCAGTGCCGCTACCGACATGGTAGAGGAACTTTTTGCCATTCTGCCAGCCAGCATTTAAAGCAGCCAACAAGCTAAATAAACATTTTTCATACGTAATCATTGGCTCATTAGCACATAAATTTAATTGACCAAATTATTATGTAATTAGTAAATCGTCACTGTGATACAACTATATGTTATAAGTTGTTTGTTTTGTATCGTATCGCATGCCCCAAACATGGAGTAAAACTCAAACAGACAGTCGTCCGTCAGTCAGTCATTTAGTTATTAACACATTTTCAATTCACACGATTATGTTGGATTTACGTTTTTATAATTCTCTCAAGGTAATTTGTAAATCATATGGCAATTGCAATTGAAACTGAAACTTTAGATTTGATTGCAAATTCAAATAAATTCAAATGCATGATAAATCTGTACAAGTCGAAGGGGTTTTTGTTTTGGGTTTTTTTATTTGTTGTATTTCATTTGAAGCATTTGAGACAAGTGCAAATGAGAAACTTGCCATGAGAAAGAGATTTTCAAGTGTTTTATTAGCTTTTGGTGAAAGAAAAATATTGGTTGTGCAGCACGTTATATTTTAAAATATTTTCATAGGTGGCAGCTCTCGTATGCATCTCTATTGGGGAGTTTCATGGCACCGCAATATACTTACATATGTATACACTTATTTAATTTTCATATGCACCCTGTATGGGTGTGGCAGTAGTGAAAAACTTTAATAAAAACACCTGCCTTTACGGCCTTAACTGATAATGGAGTTATTCACGATTCACCAGCGCCCCCGCATGGCTGTCTAGGCTCATACAGATACCAATTTTTGCCATATGTTTGTAGCCATATGAGCAATTTCTTGTTGAGGAGTTCAGGCCTTCTAATCCCTCCTGTATGCAATTTCCCAGCAATCAAGGGAAGACAAGCCTTAATGAGTGTGTAGGCCGAAGCCCACTAACCACCACTGTGAGGTTACTCTCTATGCTGTTAGTTAGCACAAGGTCGTTTATTATACATAAGGCCGTTGATATTCGTGCTTCTAAAATGATTTTTGAGTGAAGCTAATATAGTAAAGCAAATAGGTCTTGATATCGCAGCATCTTTTGCTTTTAACCCTGCTTGCAGGTAGAGCGATATTTTACTGAATAGCTAATTCGAGTATTATTTTTCTCATGGAACACTCCACGCAAAAACGTAATATTAATAAATATGCATTTTTTCTTTTCTTAATTTTTAATTTTATTATTTCAAGCAGTACAAAAAAAGAAGTTTTTTAATTTATAATTTGAATACAATTTACAACATATCAATTTCGTTTTGAATTGAATGTCGCTGGTATCTATCTCTCTGTGTGTGGGTCACATGGGTTGATCATACAAAATATTTGCATTAAATTTTTGCATATATATTCAATAAATTTATTTTATTAATTTATGCAAGCAGTATTTCACTTTTTTCACGCCACTTTAAATGATAACAAATGTCCTAAGTGGGCGTTAAAAGTGTAACAAGTGTCCTTCAAAAGTCTGGCTGTACGTACTTGTGGCAATTGTAAGTGGCGTGAATAATAGTGAATAAATATTTTAGCCAACTATTGACAGTATATGAATTACGGTCAAATGCTTGTGGCAAATCAAATAAAAAGGTTCATTTGGTTAAAGCCGTAAATATGAAAATGTGCACCGCACATGAAGACAATTTTTGGCGGTGGATTTTATAATTATTAAAATAATTTTTTTTTGTTTTTTTGGTTTCTACAAAACAAATGTGCCACTTTATTTAAAACCTGCAATTAGTGTCCGTTTCTAGAAAATGGCTGCCAGACAAAGTTGGGAAATAAAATCTCTTCGAATTAGAACTCTAAAAATGTAAAATTTCTTGTCATTTTTATTTTGTCAAAAAATCGTTTATATGAGTTCCTTAATAAGGCGGCATTTTTTGTTGGCCAGCGTTACTCCTATTGGCCTATTGCATTCACATTATTGTTGTTATTAAAATATTTCTGCAAGAGCATGCAATTTCATAAAAAAGCTATCCGGTTTTACCTTTGTGATTTATAAATTTTAGTTGAAAATATCACAAACTTCAAGAAATTCAATGTTGAAATATATAACGTCTTATGCTTGCCACGACTGCGTCTTAGGACAGCATCCTGTCCGAACAGTGTTGCAGCACTTTTTTGCTCATACTCGGACTCATTTGGTTGCTGTTTTACTTGTGCAGACCTCAGTTTTGACATATCTCTATGAAAGGGCTTCAAGAATGTAAATTCGCATGAATGATTTTTGTTTTATAACAAGTTAGAACCATTTCTTCTCTAAATGATTTGCAATAAAATGAGAAGGTAACATTGAAAACCATGACTGGTTTGCCAGAGCTGCTGAGCTTGTTTGCTTCGGATTGATAAACTCGAGTTCACTGTCTAACTCACGTCTACGTTGCGATATCTTTTACTGTAAATATGCCATGAGCCCAATTTGCATGAATATTATACAAAAGAATACTTGTGATTTTCATCTTTGGCGACGATCCCTATAAAAAGATTTAATTAAAAATATCATTAAACGCACTAACATATTAACCACAATGTCCTCAGTGTCAGGTAATTATGCTTATTCGTTTATATACTGCGTTTTCTTTTGTTAGGACCACTGCAGTAAAGAGTGAGTTGAGTAATCACAATTCTCGCACCGTTTTTTGTGCTTTTTAAAAGATTTTATGAGAAAAATCCCTACAATTCCAATTTTTGATAAATTTTAAATCCGGACGTGGTCAGCCGCTTTGAAATTTAAAACTATTGCTTTAACTGTTTTACGTTGAGACCAGTCACGTGTGTTGTACTGATCACCACTAAATCGTGTACCCCATAGACACATAAAGCACATTTTCTTAGTGTAACCCGTTTGCATACCTCTTAAAAGAGTTATCACTTTTAAATCAGCACAAATTTTATCAAAGTAGATTAATTAAAATCAAAGTTAGGGAATATTGCTAGCACAAGTGATAACTAATTTCGGCGTATTGGAGTTAATTTCAAAATCGTAGCAAAAAAAAATTTTATTAAAAAAAAAGTCTCGTAAAAAAAAATCGCGGAAAAAAATTCGCTAAAATTTTCATTCTATTGATGTGCAATTAAAACAAAATTTGTAAAAAAAAAAAATCCCGAAAAAAATTCGCGTAAAAAATCGTAAAAAAAATTCGCTAAAATTTTCTTTTTATTAAAAATTTCATCAAAATTTTTTATTTATTAATGTGCATAATGTGTGTTTATAGTAGCGAAAAACATTTCGCTAAAATTTGCGTTTTATTGATGTGCAATCAGAACCAAATTTTGTAAAAAGAAACCCGAATAAAAAATTTGCGTAAAAAAATCGTACAAAAAAAATTTCTTTTTCTTAATGTGCAGTAAAAAAACATTTGCGAAAAAAATTCCGACAAAAAAATTCGCGTAAAAAAATCGCGAAACAAATTTCGCTAAAATTTTCATTTTATTGATGTGCAATCAAAACAAAATTTGTGCAAAAAAAATCCCGAAAAGAAATTCGTGTAAAAAATCGCCTAAAAATTTCACTAAAATTTTTTATTTATTAATGTGCATTAAAAAAAAATTGCGAAAAAAATCGCGCAAAATAGTAGCGAAAAACATTTCGTTAAAATTTGCATTTTATAGATGTGCAATGAAAACAAAATTTGTAAAAAAAATCGCAAAAAAAATCGCGTAAAAAATCGCGAAAAAAAAATTCGCTAAAATTTCAATTTATTAATGTGCAATCAAAGAAAAAATTTGGGAAAAAAAATTCCGATAAAAAAACTCCGAAAAAAAAATCGCGAAAAAAAATCGCTAAAATGTTCTATTTATTGATGTGCCTATTGAATCAAAATTTCTAAATTTTATATTAAAACATGGTCAAAACAGTATAAAAATATGGTTTTTGTAGTACTTTAGCTTACAAATTTTAAATCGCGCATATAGCGAATACGAGCGCTAACTACGAAAAACGGCTAATGCCCTTGAATTCTGCATACTCGAATTAGCTTTACCTGCAAGGTACCCAGCCTATTAAAATCTGCGACTAATTAATAAAATAAATAAAAAGTAATTATTAAATAAACATAATGTTATTTCTTCATGCAGTTGCTGTGCGATACGCGAAATGTGTCAGCGCTTTATATAAAAAGTTTTAAAATTTATAACAAAATGGTTTCAAACCGAAAAGTAATATAACATATCACAGATAAGACTCATGATTTATGTGATGTAATGGATATAAACATAGTAACCAACAGATTTTATCACTGGCTATTACTTTTAAATTTTATTTGAAAACACAATATAGTTTATGGTACCAAACAACACTCTACTCTGGCTGTGTACAAATTAGCTAAAACAAAAGTTATTTAATAAAAGTGTGTCAAACATTGAGGACAAAAAACATATAATATGTAATTGCAACATATAAAAATATTTATATGCAAACAAATTAAACAGCAGAGTTGAAACTTAAAATGGCCACAGGAAATCCCCAGTTAATTCCCAATGGGGGAAAACAATTTGACCTTAAACATTTAATATGCCAGCGGCTTTTTAATTATGAAATCATTTCTTAGATAATTGTTTTATTTATTGCTAATTTAAGTTTATTGACTTGAATATTTTAGCAGAAAAACGTTAAATTTGTCTTTCTTTGATGACGTTCCTGACAGTTTTTTTTTCTGTTGTTTTCGTTTATGTTGCTGCAAGTGGCCAAAAAAAAAAAGTTTTGTAAACTAATTAAAATTCAAAAGACGAATTTAGTTTGAATTTCGCACGTTTTTTTTTCTATTCATTAATTATGCTGGCCACATATAATTGAAACGTTTGAATAGTTTGCTCGTATATCACTTTCATTGTAATTTCAATTTTAATTTTGTTGCAATGAATTTATTAACAATTTGGATTATGTTTTCAATTATTTTTGCATTGACTTAAGCGTTGACAAAATCAGCTGTTTTATTGGGGGATGAGTCAAGTGGTGGGAGGTTTTGATTTAACAAACTTTTTTTGTATAAATTACTGAAGGCATTTCTGGTTGGACATTAGTTCAGCACTCAGCGTCAAACAACACAGAGTTCGTTCAAAGTTTATTTGTAACTTTATCAATTGGGATTAATAATCTAAGTGTGAAATCGTTGAAATGAAGGTACGATATAGAAAAGATAAATATACTAAAAAGAAATTTTGAACAGAAAATCCTTTGTATACAACATAAACTAAATAAAAATCAAGTGATTTAAAGAGTAAATCCAAAAAAGCGAAAATGCTTTATATCAAAGTTTCACTCAAAAAAACAATTATTGTTATAAACAATAAAAATATATAAATTAAAACAAAAACACAAACAAAAATTACTTAAAACTAGTGATAATAAAAAGTAAAAAATAAATATTTTGTGCTGTGGTTTTGCAACACTAATCTCTAAGCTATTTGTGCCTAATTTGATATATACAACCTATATATTATTAGCGTTAGTATGAATCGGGGTTCTAAAAGTCAAGACTAGAAGTGGATGTGGTAGTGAATAAAGATAGAAATATAGCCCTTACAGCAACTAGAACACCGGTATATGAAATGTTATGATAAAAATTGTGGTACAGTAAATAAAACTCTAAAAGGGCGGAATTTGTAGGCGTGGCAGAAAATTAAAAAAATTCTTTTGATTTTTGTCTGTACTATCTTTAATCATAAGGTCTGACTAACACAATTTCTTTTAATAGGAAGGCGACTTAGAGTGTGCAGTAAGAGGTTTTCCAGATCCTGTGGCCGTTAATGGATATATTTTGATATTCGAAATTTTTTACTACTATTTGACAGTTAAAAATAGTTTTCAACAATATTGTTGCACTGCTTAATATTAAAAATATGAAGGACTACCTGATTTTGATATAATTTCAAAGTTGCTAACGAAAGGATATATTTGATGCATACAATTTTATCTCCTTAAAGTGATTTTAGCTTCACAAAATCTGAGTCCAATTATTTCATGCAAACTTTAAACAGGCTTCAGATTGCAAATCACTTCAAGTTTGCTGCAAATATTGAGCAATAAAGTTTAGTTAAGCACACGCCAAAAACTATGCAACACTATTTAGCTTAATTAAACCAGATGCATATGCTGTTGTTTACCTTCACTTGAAAGTGGCACGCTGTTATTTCTTAAATTTAAAATGCGCTATTAATAGTAAGTTTACATGGTAATACCAGATATTTAGATTTTGCAGTAGTGCAAAATTTTGGAGATTTCTCCGTACTTAAAAAATTTCCACAATTTTGGGATAAAAACATCAAATTCTACCATAAAAGAATAATAACATTTTTACGACGTTTACAAAAGCCACATGCAATATTATTTAATTATACTCGCATGTTTTTGTTAATTTTTTAGCGCCTTCAAAATGTTTAGTGAAGCTTTCAATTTCATTTCAAATCACTACCAAACGTTTATCTCATAAAAAAATTTGATTTCAAATCACTGTCAATTTGGAATTCAACGTTAGTGTTAGAACTTTTCTCCCACGTAATGCATTTTGTTGTCTACGGTACGATTTGCATTATACTACACAGATTTATGATTTATTCTCTAACAAAGTTATACAAACATATAAAATGATCTTGCAGCATTCCTGTTTAGTAGTAAAATAATACGGGCAACACCTGTTCGCTCCAAATTTTTAACAAACTATAATTTGAGTTTATAACGTGTTCGCCGGGAAGGTATACTACTTGCAGTAATTCCATTGTAATCCTGGCTGTATGCGATGTGGCACCATCTTGTTTATACCTTATGTTAATCAAACTCAAATCATGCAGTTGTGGCACTAAAAAGTGTTCAATCATATCACGATATCGCTTCCTATTAACAGTCACCGTTACGCAGTTTTCATTTTTAAAGAAGCAAGTTCCAATGATTCCTCCTGGCCTAATTGCCCACCAGACAGTAGGGAAGAAACGATACCACTAGGGTATCGCTACTTATACTCGATACGGTATTGATGGCAAAGTATCGATGCCTAATCAGTATCGAAGAAAAAGCATCGGTACATACTTATATCGGTCGATTTCTACTTCCGATTAGCGACAGGGAAGAAAACATGGAGCCAAAAATCAAAATCTCCATTACGGACTTGATCTTCTGATCCACCGACTGATATTGAGGTATTTTAGGTAGAACTCCGGAAGCAAAGATCAAAACGCAGGAATTTTATCATAACAATTCTCCAAATAGTTTATCTTATACCTGTATGATACATTCAATGCAGGAAGAAACATTGGTATAATCTTCGATAAAGTCACATAATTTTGGTGTGAAAATTTTTTAGTGCCAAATTCGAATGGTTTTAGTAACTGGACTATTTATTTTAGTATCTCAAGATCGCGAGCGCAATCTTACCGTCGTTTTTTATGAAATGCAACCATACACACGATTTTGGTAAAGCGATTTTTATGCACAGGTTGAATGGATTTATTTTATAAAAACTTTGAAAAATTAGGGTAAAAATTGCAATCAACTCAGTTTTTTGCCTCTCAATAAGAAACGAGTACGAGTATTTCTGACCCATGCTATTATTTTTGGCCGATACCTACTTGGTACTCGATGGTAAAGCATCGATACCAAAACTACTTGGTATCGAAAGAAACATATCGGGTATCGTTTCATCCCCATCAGACTGTCACTTTTAATGGGTGCAAATTTGACTGATGAATAATTTGAGGACTTTCCATTACCCAGAATCGACTATTTGGTTTATTCACATATCCATTCAAATGAAAATGTGCCTCGTCACTCATTATGATTTTTCATTGAAAATCGATAATTGATTTTTAACAAATGTTTTAACAATTAAAACACGTTGTTTTATCGAATATTTTTCCATAATAAATATGCCACGTGTCTACTTCACAACTGCCAAATATGAACTAATGTTAATGTTAATTAATGTTAAAAAAAACTCATGTTTACCGAAACGACGGCAAAACAATGTAGTATACCTACTCGGCGGACACCGGGAATATGTAAGTAATAAATATTACACTTAGTTTTTGTCACCTTTACGAATCATATTTGGCTTTAAATGATCAATTTTGCACAATATTTTAGCAATTTCAAATAGATCAGTCCACTTTTCCAAGCTATATTCCAAATAGTATACTCTGGAAACTGTAAACTTTTTTGTTTTAATTTGTGTAAACTAAACTCATATATTACATGCAAAATATGCTGCTCATATAGCAAAGTACTGCTCCAAGTGTTGCAACACCTTAAAGACAGTTCAACTTCTGAAACACTTTTTCTACTATAATGTATACTCACTTTGATATATGTATAGTTTAACAGTATCTAACAAAAAATATATACAATACGATTTTGGTTTTTGTACATTTCTACAACGGATTTTAGTTAAAGTTTTTCCCTTCTTAAATTTTTTCTTAAGAAGGATTTTTTTACAATACAAATTTGCTGCGATCAAAAATTTTTGATTGAAGAAGACAAGAAAAATATTAATCATACATTTAGCTGGGTGACAACTAGCTGTTTAGTAATCGCTACACTACTCATCAGCACACATTTTCGGATTCTTGTACTCGGAGTCTTTATTTACTGAGCAATATACTATAAAAAAAAGTTAAATTCAAATTCGTTCTTTTTTAAAATGTTTGTTTCCAGATCTTTGTTTGCATTTTGGCTCTCGCCTTGGCTTCTGCCCAAGCTGGACTTTTGCCTCATCATGCCAATGAAGTGGTAATAGAACCTCACCATATCGAACATGCCATACATCACGATAACATCCATCACAATGTTCATCACGCCGACGGTATTCATTTTGGACATTCTAGCCAAATTATTGTAGATGGTGGAGATCATCATGCTGTCGAACATCATCCGGTGTATCATCATGCTGATCACCATGCTGCTGTAGAAGTTCATCACGATGACCATCATGTCCATCATGCTGCCCCAGCTGCTCAAGTTATCCATCATGAGCCCATCCATAAGGTGGAACCAGTTCATCATGTCACCAAGGTGGTGCACCATGAACCTCATCACTTTTTACACTATACCAATCCTGTTGTAGATCATCATGTTGTCCATCAAAATCGTCATGTAGATGAACATCATCACGCCGATGATTTGCATCATACTGAATTGCATCATGGCGATGCTCATCATCACGGTGATCTTCATCATCATGCCGCTTTAGTTCATCACGGTGGTGTACACCATCATGCCGCTTTAGTTCACCACGGTGATGTTCATCATGGTTTGGTACATCACGGTGATTTGCATCATCATGCCGCTTTAGTTCATCATGGTGATGTCCATCATCATGGCAGTTTGCATCATCATGCTGCTGTAGTGCATCATGCCGTTCCAGCTGTACATCACCATCATCACAATGCCGCTGTTGTCCACAAAGTCTATCCCGCCCACCATACTTCGCATGCGGATATCTTGGCCATTGCTAAACATCATTTGCATGGCAAATTTGGCAAGGTGAAAATTACCGAAAAACATTACTAAACGATTTCATTCCCTGCCCTTATTAGAGAAAAGGAACCTAAAAGCAAAGCTTAAGCTTTTCCTTCGCATATTTTCATTCACTAAAAATTAAGTTAAATTAGTGCTTTTCACAGCCATAATTTATTAAACGAACGAACTCTCATGATCATTTATATGATTAGTTCTTTTATTTTTGAGCATTTTTCATTTCAATTTCTTCCTTAACCCGCTAGGAGTCGTTTCTTAGTTTAATCATTGTAATTATTTTTCAATATTTTTATTTAGTTGTTAAGTGTCATTGTTACATTATTTTTTTGCTTAGAGTATTTTAGACGAAAATGTATAAAAATAAATAGAGAAATACTTGATGTAAATATTAGAGTACAAAAAAATTTTTGTTGTGTATGAAAAAAAAGATGTTTAAAAAAAATCTCGATTTAATCGATAAAAATCATTTTTCTGCTAGCAATTTTAGAGTTTTAATGCCTTTTCGTAGTTTAACCTGCCAGACAATAGCTTGAATTTTGGATATATCGCTTTTTTCAGTATAGTTGAATGAACACAAACATGAGTATTTCCATCAATGGTAAGAACTTTTTTAAAAACTTTTATTTGTTTTGTACCTGAGCAAAACAAATACTTTTAAAGTGACAAACGGTGCAGAGCAATAACTGATTTGTTATGTTCATCTGCTTAATTTTAAAGTAGTTTGTGTACTACAGTTTGAATTTACATCTAAAATTATGCAAAATTCCCAATTCTCACTTGATTTGTTTTTGATTCACTCAGAGCAAGATGCGATAAAGTTATATGAAAAGCTTGCTACTGTGTATTTTCGTACTTTGGTCACATTTCTAAAATTAGTAAGTTTCGGCTAGCAAAATTCTTTGAAAAAGATGGAAGAATACGCAGAGTGTGTGACCTACCTACGTTTCTTGATCCAAAAGACCCCGAAAGCTGGATAAAGGAATACCATCCTTTTTTGTCAGTGCCAGTAAATGAAAACGAGCATAGTGATAACAATAAGTTTTACTAATTTCGTTTTATTTGTTTTTTACCTGAGAAAACAAATATCGCTCCTTTATTGCAACATAGTCATATCTCAAAAAATTTGCATTTCGTGTTAACCATGCAGAATGGTTAACAGTACTACCATTTATATTGCACCAAAAATTTTATCAAATCGTTTTTAACTGTTTCCTTTAGAAGATATTTTCTAAAAAAATTTGCTAACGAAACGAGCTTTTTTGAGATATGACTATGTTGCAATAAAGGAGTGATATCTATTTTTGAAGTGATAAGCTATGCAGAGTAATAATTGACTTGCTTTGTCCATCTGATTGCTTTAACTTACGGTTTCAATCCTATAATCCTGGAAATAACACAAAAAATAAACATTTTATTTGATTTTAGAGATTTTATATGAACATAACTTAATTCATTGAAAACAAGTTGCTTGCTTGTGTTGAGAAAATAAAATATGTACACCTACGTGTGTAGTATCGGTGTGCCCAGATACTACGCTCTTATGGGAAACCTGCCAATAACATATCCAATAAATTCTTTATATTCCGATCGCTTTTATTTGACCAATTTATGGTACTTACAAATTACAAAACTGTTCGTATGTGTATAAATGTCTACATGATATTGGTCATCATACGATACTCTTTATGCAAAATCAAAACTGTTTTAACACTCGCAACAATTAACAATTACGAGCAGCTTTTTGCCGTACGGAGACAACAAAACAACGAATAGAACATTCAGGGAGTAAAGAATTTAACAACTTACCTCTCAATATAAAATTATGTCCTACACTTCCAAGATTTAAAATGTTACTTAAAGATTTTTTGAAAAGTAATTTACTGGAACTTTTATAAACAATAACTCTTTTAATATTTAAATATGTATTTAATTATTGAAAAATTATTAATTAATTTATTTGCCAACTAGCCTCTCTCTAATGCCTTATTGGCGCTGAGGCACCAAACTAAAAATGTAATATTTATAAGACAATAAATGAATTAAAAAAAAAAAGACCCGGACACCGACAGAGGAAATACACTACACAGTTTTCGTTATCCCTAAAGCTTCTACAGGAATCCTTATTGAAGGATTTACTTTGCATATATTACAATGTCTTCTCATAAGTGCCAACTAACATAACCTTCGCCTGGAAAGGCCCTTTGCAACTATAGTCCTTCAACAACCATACACAGATCATGTTAGTCTAGCTATTCTACTGGTAGCCTCACCAGACCATCTGCCCTGTGCAGCCGCCAAGGGTTGATGCTACACTTGGTTCTTAAAGCCTTTAAACGGGTCTCGTTTTTACTGTCAATGTCACCTTGGCATAAACTGACTGTGGTCTTTATTACTACGTTCACTACAATACATCCAGGAACTCGTAGATACTTAGAACACTTTCAGGTTCGAATATTTCGCTATCTCACTAAGAGTCCCATGCCGTCGTCTCGTGCCCAACAATTGCATCTCTCACGCTCATCGTTGATGATCATTATGCATAAAGACTTGCATTTGCACGCTTACAAAGTGCAATTGACTCAAGAACTAAAACCTCTTGACCATTTTAAGTGTCGTTAATGGTGGCAAGAAATGGCAACAGTGAGTGATCAATTTACTACGAAAATCATTTTCCGTTATGAGGCACATTTTCACCACAATGGATTCGTTAATAAGCAGAATTGCCGCATATTTGTGTAAATGGTAATTCAAGAATGATTGTCAACAAACCAGTCCATCCAATAGTTGGCCTGAAGAAGCTATCCGAAGGAGAGCGAAATATTGCCAGATAAAAGAAATTTAAAAAACCAAAACAGACCTTAAGGTCAAAAAATTATTTACTCGTAATATTAAAAAATACGATGAGGTTGTAAAGCTATTCAAATATTTTATTAAAAAATTGCTCTGTTTTTCTGCCACGACTACATATTATGTAATGCATCTTGGAACTGGACTGCACTCGCTATACATTACATCTTTGAAACTTCATTTATGCTATGTCAACAAGGTTTTAAATATGAATGAGTACAGAATATCTCGTATACTAGCAGAATATGTAATTTGTAAAAAAATATATTGGTTCGCGCAATGGGAATATATAAGCCAAGACTTACATATTAATACTGTACCTAATACATTAATTAGCAGCAACTGGAAAAGCATACTGCAACAGCTAATAAATAAAGAGAGAGAGAGGAGTTTATCAGTGATGTATGTAGATCTCAATTTCGCGATCTATACCCTAAGCTTAATTTCTATACGTTACCAATTTTGCAACAAAATTATTCATCAAGGATGACTGGACTTATAATACGAGCCAGAGGAGGTCTACTAGATATTAATGGTAGAGCATTCCAGAACAACACTACTGGTATATGCACAATAAGCAACCTTGGCAAATCTGAAAATGTCCTGCATGTAATTGGTGAATGTCCCATATATAACGCTTTTAGACAACAGTACTTTCAAAAAAGAAAACTGAATGAAAATGAGGTCATTAGCATACTGAATGGTTCTAATTTTAAAAGCTTAATATAAATACCTTGAATCCTGTTTAAAGTATAGAAGACTGATACTCAGTGAATTTGTTACATAGTTAACTTTCTTTTTTATTTTTTTACACTTTCATACAATTTATGTTTGCCAACTCAATCAAATATACATAAATAAACATTTGTACTGTATGTTTAGTGACCTGCCAATCTGGCACACAACAATTATGTTTTGCCATATATAGATAAAGAAATCTTGTATAATTGTAACCTTATATGCACAAAATTTTAGATCTATTAATAAATAATAATACTCGTAATATTAAAAAGAAAAAAGAGGGTTGGAATTTAGAAATAATATTTATTTATTTATTATAAATTAACTTAAAAATAAAATTTATAAGCTAATTGTTAGGAAGAAGAGCTGTAGCGACTCAGGCCTTAAGCTCGATTTGGGTATTGTTATGTTGTTAAGGCTGTTTAAATAAAGTTATAAATATTAGACTCCCTAAGAAATTGGATAATAAGCTGGATATTTTCTACCGTTGGATTTGAAATAAGAGAAAGTGGATTTTTGTTACAGAAAATCTTTTGTCCAAAGAAGTTTAAATCTGGACAGTGTGATAGAAAATGTTCGGGGGTTGTGGGCCGAGATATATTGCAAGTGCATTTCAGTATGTTATGTATATTTAATAGAGTACCATGAGTATATTTAGTATGTCCGAAACGGATTTTTAAAAATTTTACTATCTCCAGTCTATTTAGCTGGCTTGTATGATGTTTTATATAGAGATTGGTGTTGTATTTTTGATTGTTTACAGTTTGATACCAATTGGATGTGTGTGAGAGATTATTGATTTATCGGTTAAAGTACTTTTTAAGATGTTTTAAAATGTCATTTTGCTTGAAATTATCTGTACAAAAAAGTGGTGATCTTAGGGAGTTTTTTAAGAAATAATAAGAATATCGAATATCGCTATAGTTATTGTAAACATGCGATTGTCTTAATAAAAGTACTCGAATCGCACTAAAGGCCAAGTTTGACAAACAAGAGATCTAACTATTTAACGAATTTGAGAGCATGCCGTCAGCCCAGTTTGATCGTCTAATAGCCGCTTAAAAAGCTGTTTAATTTTCGTGTTTTTAATATAAAAAAAAATATTATACTTTTCATAATACAAAATGGGTTTTTAAAAATGAAAAGAAACAAAACAAAATTCGTTGCAATTTTGTTGAAATTACGCGCTTTTTTCACCATTTGGGTGCGTTTTAAAATTTCAAAGTTGACAACGCTGCTGTTAAGCTTGTTGCTTGGCTGCGGAGACAGCCAGCCTGGGGTGGGATTCGTACCTGCAAGCTTGTAACTATTGGGCAAGCTCTTTACCAACTCGTCCATCAACGAAAACGTCTATTGAATTTCAAATTTATTTGTAAAGACGTATTTAAGTTTTGTCTAATTCAGCGAATTATTTGAAAATTAGATTTTGTTTAAGTAGAAAGCAAACATATTTTGTTATTTTTTAATTAATATTTTCGTTGTTTTCTTCTTCTCTCCCAAATGCGTAACAAGTTGCTGATTATTCTTTTTTCACATTAAAAGCAGTATAAGACGCATTAAGCAGTATTTGAATTTAACATTTTTAGGCACAAAGTTATTAACAGTTTTCGTTGTTGTAGCCACAGTAAATACATATCGCTCCTTTATTGCAACATAGTCATGTCTCAAAAAATGAGCTTTTCGGAATAACAATGTAGAATGGTTAACAGTACTACCATTTACATTGCGCCAAAAATTTATTCAAATTGCTTTTAAACTGTTTCCTTTAGGAGATATTTTCTCAAAAAAAATTTGCTAAGACTTGTATGGAAACTAAAAATTTTAAATGCGTTTTTCTCGAAACGAGCTTTTTTGAGATATGACTATGTTGCAATAAAGTAGCGATATAAAATTTTAATTTATTTTTTAAGCCAACTTTATTCCTTGTGGCAATAAAAGTAAATTTTTAATGAACTAAACATGATTGATTGCCCCTTTTCGCAACACACTCGCTTTCGAGAGTCGCCCGTAAAAATAAACTTCTCATTGTTGTTTTAATTTCACAATGCGGCAATTACAGGGTTATACGAGTAGATGCAATTTCTATTGACATTTTCATAAATTATTACAACTTGAATTTAATGAGACGTAACTGTGGGAAACCAATATTTTTCCTCATGGACATGCATTTTAAAATACACTTGTTCCAATAATGAGAATGTATTACACATGTACTTTGAGTGTTTTTTTTTGTTTGTTTGTTGGTTTTTAAGGCATTTTCTTTAGTGTCTTTTGTGGCACTTCGCATACAATTTATTAGCCAGTTTAAACAAGGTAATTGTGTCCGAAAAGATGATTATGAAAAGATAATGTTCTCTCGTTCAAACCGAAAGAAAATAAGAAAAATATGGAAAATAAATGTGAGGAAAAAAAGCTTAAACGTGAGATAACGCCTACAAATCTTAATGGTCATACATCAAGCAACGGGGAAGTTTATGACATTGTCACAGATAAAGTGGAAGAAAACTAAAAAGCAACACTTGTGTCCTCAAATGGCAAAATTCAGCAAATCATTATGAACAATTACACCAGCTGACATACGAGTACGTACTTACAGTAAAATGCAATTGCAATTTTGTATACTGGCTGTTCGTTGTATTCTGTTTTTGGCTGCCAGAACGCAAAGTACTTTAACCAAACACTTGGTGTTGTAGTCAGCCTTGTGCTTCGCTTTTTTCGTTTTTTTTTTTTTTTTTTTTTTTGCTTTTTGCATTAAAAGCCTTGTGAGCGCTATGCTTGCAGTGCGCATGCTTAACACGTGTCTGGCCTTAACTTTAACTTTTTTAGATTGTACATTTTCTTACGAGACGAAGAAACTCTATTCGTTTATTTCATTTTCATTTTATTTTTTCTCGTAATAGTTTGTTGAGCTTCACCCCTTGTACTTTGTGTTTTTAACTCGACTTCAATTGAATTCAGTTTCAGTTTTGGTTCGGTTCGGTTTGCAGGTGATTTGTTTCTTTTTCTTTTATAGTTGGGCACGTTTTTTTTTTTGTTAACTGGCGTTTTGCTTTTTTGTAGCTGCCGTTTTAGCTGGGCTTTGTTAAAAAAAAAAAAAGTTTTTTTTTTTTTCAAATAAGATTTCGCTTAAAAAAGCTTAAGCATTCATCGTAATAGTAGTAGTTGGAAATATAATGAACGTGATGTAATTACACTGCTCAAAATAATTTTGATGCGAACTAGCGACAATTTGGCACAAGAGTAGTGTCTTAAATGAACCAAGAGGGCACTTATATTGTGATTTAAAGTCATGTCCAAAAGGCGGGGTTTTTTTTTCTACATTTTGCCATAAAGTTTTACTATCATTCGTCTATAAAGGTGATTACATTCATGCTAACAAAATATATAGAAAGTTAAGGCACCCACACACGATATGTGTGTTCGTCTGTTTTTTGAAATTTCTCATATATTTTTCATGTCAAAATTTTTCATATTTACAGACGGTTTTTAAAATTTGCTTACAAATGTACATGTACATTTACGTCTGACATTGTCTTTGCTTTTTATTATTATAAAACATAATTATTTAAAACATATTAAAATATTATTGCACTAAAATTTCCTCGAGTCGACTACTTATACCGCCCAATAATGGCCGCTGAACTGTTCGCAAGGCATAGAGTTAGAACTCTATGAAGTTTAAACATAACAAAATAGAACACACTCTATTTGAAATTTTGTCAGACGACTTTGCTCATGTTTTTTACAGACGCAATGTTTTCGAGGTAACAGACGACATGTAGGCATTATACAATGTGAAAAATTACATGTACATTGTTAAAAACATATCGTGTGTTATCTACTTTATGAGTACTCGTACAAACCATTTTTTATAATATTGGCTAACAAATTTGAAGACATGTCTCAAAACCCATAATGTGAGTATAAGATAACTTTGGTTGCAACTTTAAACGAACTTCAATCAATCTGAAGCGAAAGAGAACTTACATTAATGAAAATGAACAGAAAACAAACATACAGGGTGGCCGCCGGGAGGGTATACTACATTGATTGTTAATAGTTTTTGTTTAAATGAAATAGAATGGACCTTATATTGATCAATGTTTAATTTTATGTCGGGAATTATGTATGGAATACAATAGACAAATGTCCGCCTCTGTTAGCCTCATATATGCGAGCCTTCTTGAGCACATTTTCCATTACATTCTCAGACATTATTGGTATTAATTTCGTCATGAATATTTTGTTTGAGCTACTCTGGTTTGTTTGCTTGTTTTTTAGATATCCCCACAAAAAGAAGTCAGGAGCAGTCAAATCAGCTGACTCCACGGTCAGCTGATTTGACTGCTAATTGACATCACCTGGCTTAAAATAACCTGTTGTTGAAAGAGATTTCCCAGTAATTCCACTGTAATCCTGGCTGTTTGCGATGTGGCACCACCTTGTTGATACCACATATTAATCAAGCTCAAAGCATTTTTGAGCAGTAGTAACGTTTTCGGCCGATCGTGCAGTGTATTGAGGTTCATGCTTGGGATATGTGTTTTTCTTTCTCTTGTAACACAAATGCATTTATACCTGCATGCATAAAATTATAAGAGCATATTATTCTGACAACAAATTTGCCTTAAAAAAAGAAAATCTCTTTGTATGTAAATTCACACTAATTATTTTTGATCTGGTTAATTGGGTGTTTTAGTGTACAACTAAAAGCTGGCAGCACTTTTTTAATTAGTACCCTTTTGTCAGCTGTTAAGTGATTAATGTTTAAATTTGGCTGGTTTGCTTTTTCAACACACACACACTATTTATTTGACATAGATTTGGATTAAAAAACGTAAAGAAAAAAAATTTACACTTGAGCTAGTGATGCCGTCTCGTTAAATGCACCTTGAATAGGAAACTATTTCTTTTATTCCCAGTGAACTTTTTGTCACATACATCTTCGATCTGAGAGCATTGACAATGTAAGTGCGACCCATCCGAAGTCTGTATACAATTCCTACTTACATTTACACAGCGATGGCCTAGGCCGTAAGATGCGTCCAACACTGTATACATTGTAAGCGAAGATTGGATGAGTTCAACACTATATTATTAGCATTTGTTTTCTTCTTTGCTTCTTATATACATTTAATTTAACAAAATGAGTAGAAAAAGACTAATCTGAATCGGATGCTAGTTGTGCTTTACATATTTATTTTGATTTTTTCTGTTGACACAATCGCTTACAATCGGATGCTTTGCAAATTGTAATAAGTTGTGGACTGCTGGGAACCCAGCAGTCCACAGAAAAAATCAAAATAAACATGTCAAAGACAACAAAAAACTAGGAATTGTATACAGACTTCGGATGGGTCACGCTTACATTGTCAATGATCTTAGATCGAAGATGTATGTGACAAAAAGTTCACTGGGTTGTTATATCAGAGAGAGAGAGAGAGAGAGAGATAGAGAGTGTAACAAGATACGAGAACAGCTAGGAATTTCGGCAGTCTTTCTTTGCGATCTATAAACCACATTGTTTTAAGCATAAATAAATCATTTTTCAATATGAAATCGCCAAAGTCGCAGCATAATGCAGGTGTTCTAAGGTTGGGCCATGAACAATAATGTTCACTAAGTTTGTTTAATCAAAATCGCTAAAAAGAGACATATTAATTCTTACTTACTACAACAAATAAGCTACAGCTGGTTTGGATACAACTTTACTGAGTGAAAATAACGTTTTTTCTCTTATTCGCAGTCAAAATTGGATATTCATTTTGCAAAGCACTCACATTACGATCTTTGCTCTAACTTATTTTGTATGCTCATGAAAGTGTTTGACAGTTTGATAACGCTTTACGCGTTAATTTAGTTTGCGCTGTATAGAAACAAGTCTAAAAATTCTATAGGTTGTAATTTGCATATAATTTGTCTCAGTGCATTATAGTAAAGCTTCAGTAGCTCTCGTTGATTTCGCCTCGCTATAAATGTAATGAAAAGAAAAAATAAACTTAAAGCAAACAGCAACAAAATAACAACAAACAAGTGGCTAATGATACATAAATGCTTTTGGGGAGAATTCGCGTGATATTTTCATTTATTGAACACAACGTATAAATAACAACAACCAAAGAAGCTGCAGCAACATTCAGCCAAACCAAACATGAACAATGTTAAATAACAGCAGCAATAAGAAAATAGTTCCATCTTCACTAAGGGGATAAAGAGATGATCAGACAAATCTAGACACAGTTTAAATGGGAAAAATCAGCATTGAACGGCAGAAAAAATAGAAAATAAAATCACAAAATGCAATTGCCTCAAGTGTTGGCGGTCCAAAAACAACAACCAACACTAGAAGTTGCATAAAGACAAAACAGTAGCCAAATAAACGAAACAAAGCTTCTACAAATAAACAACTATGTATGTTGAAACTGGAAGGAGATAAAAGGCGCTGGCAAAGTCACATACCAGAACAAGCTATTTGCGAGAACAAAGTTATATACTCGTATAAAAAAAAAAATAAGTAAACATACACGACATCAGCTAGAAGATTCTTCGATAGTTAAAGAGAAGCCAATGAATTTGTTCTTTGTTTTAGTTGTTTTCTCCCCCCTCTGCCAGAAACCTCTGGGATATAAAAATATAAAATATTACTTTCGTATCCTTAAGCTTCAACTTCAAATATAACAAAAGTACTGGGGGAACTTTTTCCATAAAAAATAAAGTGAAGTTTTAATAGCAACGATTTGTTGTATTTAAGAGAATCTTCAAAAAACCATCAGCCGCGCACTTGCAGCGTCACACAAACACAGCCGATCTGCGTTCTTTTAACTCTTTAAGCTGGAATCGTGCCAACGAAATCTATACCACTAACATCACGATTTCTAGCTTCACTTCACTTTGACATTTGTACCGTCGCTGAGCGTTAAGTTGTCGGCGGTTGGTGGTAGAAAAGTAAACAATAGAAACTATTTTTTTTTTTTCTTTAGGTTTGTTTGTTTTGCTATCGATTGATTCGACAGCCAGAGAAAAAAAGTTAGAAAAGAGTTAGCAGTTATTCTGTTGGTTCGACCTGATCATAGAAGAATACTACAAGCAATTTATTTTTACATTTGTGAAATAAAATTACTACAATCTAATGTTTGCGTATCTTAAGTCCCAATTTTCACGAGCAATTTTAGTTGCGCAATTCTCATCAAATTTTCTTTTAAACTTGCTTTTATGTTCAGAGACACAGCAATTTTACTTGAGCAACTTTCGTTCTCTATTGCTTACACTTTCTTAATCTTGCATGTACTGCATTCTCAAATTTTTCCATTTAATTTTCACTTCTTCGAAATTAATACTGCTGTGTATTTTTTGAAGTTGTCCACAATATTAAAAAAATTTTTTTTTCAAATGAATTAAAATATCACAATTTCGCGCCAATATTACTTTCATCTCAGACAACATATCAATACATAAAAGAAACATAAATGAAAGAAAATGTAAAATTTCTGACATTACGAATGATAGCACAAAACGACTTTCCGAGTCTGTACTCATTTTTACACTCCCCGCTCTTTCCTCACTTATTTGTCCACAAACTCAAGAATTGCCCAACTAAAGTTGCCTCGTGAAAATTGGGACTAAGATAACACTAAAGCACAAAATTTATCGTACACAGAAAAAAAATTTTTTTGGTGTTCAATAACGAAATTCGTTGAATCAATTAATAAATTGCTTGAAAACCAAAGTTTAGTAAAAATAATTATTGATTGAAAACAAAAATTTTTTTAAACAACAACAAAATACGATATCCAAGGTTATTTTTTTTATGATATTTTTTTATATGCCTAAAATTATTTTTTCAGACAAAAATTTTCTTGATTTCATTTTTACTATAATTTTTTCTTTGTACTGCTATCTCTCTTATGGAATGATTCATAAAAAGAAAGTTGGCCTGAAGTTCTTTGTTCAGCACAACTCTCTCTCTCTCTCTCTAATACAAAGCTCTCATGCATATATACCCAGCAGTCCACAAGTTATTACAATTTGCAAAGCATCCGATTGTAAGCGATTGTGTCAACAGAAAAAATCAAAATAAACGTGTTAAGCACAATAAACAACTAGCATCCGATTCACATTAGTCTTTTTCTACTCATTTTGTTAAATTAAATGTACATAAGAAGCAAAGAAGAAAAGAAATGCTAATAATATAGTTTTGAACTCATCCAATATTCGCTTACAATGTATACAGTGTTGGATGCATCTTACGGCCTAGGCCATCGCTGTGTAAATGTAAGTAGGAATTGTATACAGACTTCGGATGGGTCGCGCTTACATTGTCAATGGTCTTAGATTGAAGATGTATGTGACAAAAAGTTCACTGGGTAGTAGTGATGCCCAAAGAGAAATCCATAGTTACGCTCTGAGTATAAATAAATTTGCACTGGGAGAAAAAATACGTAAATCAAAAAAATTGTTTTACTCGCAATTTAATTCAAAATTGAAGTAAAAACAAAGAATAAACATATGAATTTATGTTTTTAGTATTTTTAATAAATTTTATATCACAAAAAGTATAAAATACGCAAAATACAGAGAAAAAACAAGGATTAAATTCATACACCCGTGCGAATGTTCATTCGTCGCTGTCTCATTGACGACTAAACTAATGAACGTAAGATTGTGTTTGCTTTTGTTTACCACTTTAATACAATGGATAGGCTAATATATAGCGAAGTGCTTATGCAAACTACGCAGCGGCAAAGACTGTCTAACGCATTACTTCTCTGCAATGAACTGTGCAACACGTTGTAACCACTGAATAGTTGACCTATCGTTTAGACAGGAAAGTAATTTCATGAAAGTTGCAATACACTCACACTTTTTTACTAACACACTCTCATTTTGCTTACTTTCCACTCAGCTTTCATTAAAAATTTCATGAAACACATTTTTTGACGTTTTCTGAAAGTAAAATGACAAATTCTAAGCACTTTTGCCACATACAAAGAATTATACAAAGTTGCAGTATTGTAGTAAAATAATAATTATAAAATTAACTTATTTTGCATGTATATGCAAATAATTATAATATTTTTTTCTTATATTGTACATTAAACACATAAAGAAAATAATTAAAGTATTTTTATAAAAATAATATCATAGAAAAATTTATAATGATAAGTTTTTTCAACTATTGCCTCATAAATTTGTATATGTAATAAGTTCGGCAACTCTGATTTGTAAGCAAACAAAATAAGAGTGGAGAGAAGCAGAGGTAAATTTTGCAACTCTTTGCCTCGGCGACATTTTTAAAATGAACTTTCACTTTCCAGTGTAGACGAACAAGAAATTTTCATGAAAGTCGTCTAGTTCATTGAAATTTTTATTTGTAATACGTATACAGAAATTTCATGAAAGTACTTTCCTGTGTAATGGCAGCGTTAGTCCATATAGATTTTTTTTATTATCCTGCCAAGGAAACTACGTGATCAAACTGATGTCCTGTCCTGATAGTAGGGTATTTTCAAAATGAACGAATCATATAAAAACTAAAATTTTTCATACTCCCAACCAACCACATTGTTGAAGGCTGCTAATAAGTGCCAAATCTTTATCACGATTTCAGTTTGTTTCCAGTTGTTGTTTTCAATTTATTTTTCTTCAATATTCACTCTGACTGTTAGAAACAATAAATAAATGAATAAATTGTTTGTTTGTTTGTTTGTTGTTTTGTTCATTTAAAATCGTTTGATTTTCAAACTTCAATGGTTTTTTATGCCAAAAGTAACAAATCAACAAGTGCATTTCTTGTGAGCAACAGAGACACAATACTCGTACAAAATAAAGAAGCAACATAAGGAGCATTAGGCAAAACAATTGCATACTTTTCAATATTGAAGGCAGTAAATTTAAGCTGAAAAGCTCTTTGTTTGTCTGTCTGTCTGTCTCTGCAGTGTTTTTATTTTTTATTTTCTTAAGGTAAAAATTGTCACATTTTTGAAGTTATTAGATAATTTCGAAGACAAGTTTTAATTGAATTGTTGATGTTAATGGAAATATTTTTATTAAAATAAATGTGGGCTTATTGGCAGTAGTTGATATTTGGGTTATAAATTTAAACTTAATTGATAAATCATTGGCTTTATTTGAGTTAAAAGTAGTCATTTGTATGCAATTTGAAAAACCTTTGTTGGGAAAACACATTATTGCCCCTTATTGCAAAATGTAAGAACGTAAACGGCGTCATGCTTAGATAAATGCGGCGGCAAATTCATGGCGTTGCTAAGTTGAACGATAAACGATTAGTATTGAAAGCGAATTTGATTTTCAAACAAATTTTTTATAAATTATTTGCCTGGCTCACGATGTCGTTTCGTAAACGTTCGTCATAACTTTTAAGGTCAAAAAACCTATTCCAATGCCGTTTATAAGCTTTATTTTTTATTTCTCTTGTATCATTTTCCTTGTCTACCTCCGATACATCCGTTAGTTGAATAATAGTTGTCTATAAGTCACTTATATTTAATATAAAACATTAAGCAGTATGTTTTCCCCAAAAACTTTTTATCGTTGATACGATTAAAATATGCTTGATAGTTTTATCAACTGCTAAATTTAAATGGCTTCAAAACTGCCAAAGCACTCTTATACTTGTGAAGGGTATTTTAGATTCGGCTTAGCCGAATGTAGTACACTCTTACTTGTTTGTAATGACATTTTGAAATAGTTTTTGAAAGCAAGAACGGTAATACTCGTAAGACCGCAGATCTATGAGTAAAGCATTAAAATAGTGTTTATTAAGGGCGTTTCAGACTATACCAGCAAACATTTCTATTGCAAAGTAATGTGTTAAAATGTTAATAAACATACTCTTCACCATTTCTACTTTGACATATGACGGTATTATTTTGACATGCCGATGTCATTGGAGGCAAGTACTTACCATTCTCGCTTTCGAAAAACTATTTCAAAATGCCATTACAAACAAGTAAGAGTGTGGTATATTCGGATAATCCAAATCTAAAATATACTTCACGATAGCCACGCAAATATATACATAAGTATATGTTACAAATTTGAACGAAATATGCTGGGATATATGTATATGGACCGATATCGGAGAACACAATTTTTTTGCCTTGTAATCGCCATGCCAAAAAGGTAATCTATCCGGTTTTGGCTATATCTCGGGTATATATGGACTAATATCGGAAATTTCAGTAACCTCCTTTTATAACCAGAACTGCTTTTAGACAAAAAAAATATTGTTTCGTAAATAAACCGGTTTATGCTATATCTCGGGTATACATATATAGACCGATTTCGGAAATTTTCATTTTCTGTATTTTATTGACCTCTTTTTATAACCAGACTTGCTTTTAAGCAAAAAAATTTTTTTCATGAAAATATCGGCTTAGACTATATATCGGGTATATATGGACCGATATCCGACTTTTTCATTTTCTGTATTCTAGTAATCTTCTTTTATAATCAGAAATGCTTTTAAGCAAAAAAAAATTTTTTCATGGAAAAATCGGCTTAGACTATATCTCGGGTATATAAGGACCGATATCGGACTTTTTCATTTTCTGAAATTTTCATTTTCTGTATTTTATTGCCCTCTTTTTATAACCAGACTTGCTTTTAAGCAAAAAAAAAATTTTCATGAAAAAATCGGCTTAGACATTAATCTCGGGTATATATGGACCGATATCGGAAATTTTCATTTTCTGTACTTAAGTAACCTCCTTTTATAATCAGAACTGCTTTTAAATAAAAAAAAAAAAAATTTCCATGGAAAAATCGGCTTACACTATATCTCGGGTATATATGGACCGATATCGGACTTTTTCATTTTCTGTATTTTAGTAACCTCCTTTTACGATCAGAACTGCTTTTAAGCAAAAAAAAAAATTGTTTCATGGAAAAATCGGCTTACACTATATCTCGCGTATATATGGACCGATAACGGATTTTTTAATTTTCTGTATTTTAGTAACCTCCTTGTATAATCAGAACTGCTTTTAAGCAAAAAAAAATTTTTCATGAAAAAATCGGTTCAGGCTATATCTTGTGTATATGGACCGATATTGGAAAGTTTAATTTTCTGTATTTTAGTAGCCTTCTTTTATAATCAGAACTACTTAAAAAAAAAAAATTTTCATGCAAAAATCGATTTAGACCATGTCACGGGTATATGTGGATCGATATCGGAAATTTTCATATTCTGTATTTGGTAACCTCCTTATATTACCAGAACTACTTTTAAGCAAAAAAAAAAAATTGTTTAAGTTCGCTTACGTGACATTTTGATGAAAAAATCGGTTTAACTATATCTATGGTATATATGGACCGATAAAGGAAATTTTCATTTTCTGTATTTAAATAATCTTTTTTTATTACCAGAACCGTTTTTAAGCAAAAAATTGTGTTTAAGTTCGCTTATGTGATATTTTCATTAAAAAATCGGTTTAGGCTATATTATTTTAATCGCCATGCAAAATAATTGTGGGGATACTGAAGCTACCAAGCGATAGATGGCAGCACAAACACAATTTTTTTTAATTGCGTTCTATCAAACTTATGCTGTTAAAATTTCACCCAAATTTATCGATTTAGATTACATGATAAGATATTGGATTGCTAGAAGGTTAAAAGAGGTGGTTACTGAAGAAAATACGCAGAAAATCCTCGATATCGTTCTGAATGGTCGCCAAGTCAAGTTACGTAAGATTTTTGAAATGGTAATCATATCATATGAAAGTGTGTTCAACATTTTGCATGAACCTTTACATATGAAAAAGCTTTCGGCAAGATGGTTGTACGATGACGACTTCCCTAAAAGTTTACGTTGCAGTTTGTTCGCACAATAACCCACTGGTGTTTTTTCCCCTGCAAACCCATTATTCAGCGGAAATCAATTGCTTAAGAGCTATTTCGGCTCCAGAGCATGAAAATTGTTCAGATGAGCATTACAAAAGAAAGAAGGTTTAAATAGTTCCCCTTTGATGTAATAAAACAGACCACAAAACTGTTCTTATACCTTTCGACAGCTCCTTTATATTTTACATACTTTTCTTCTCCATTTTAAGTCAAGTATTTTCCGAGCATTCAGCGCTATTTCGTTTGAATATAATTACCAAATTCATTCATAAAATATTCAGAAGCCTCCAAAAAAAACGTACACAAACAGCGTAGATCTCCCTCCGTTCAACAAAACTAATCACCAACCATTATATTAAACAGCTGAAGGATATAAAACACTTGTGCTCTGCTTTTGATTTGCAGAATCAAACTTTTTAATGACAGACAAGATAGAGTAGCAAGCAGCGTATGAATAAGTGTGGTTCACCAGGAATCGGACGCAATACATACTTACATATTACACAAACAAGGCGGTGGTGGTAATGGTCTGCTGCTTGCATGTACTCGTACTTGCATGCATTATTTAGGGATATCTGACTTTCCTGTTTTGTTTTTCGTCAAGCAGAAAAAACTACTGAAGCAATTATCCATCCAATCGTTGCCAGCTTTATGTGATGTTGATGTGATGAGATGCTCATCTCGGACGACATCAGTAATAATAACAGCTGTGTTGCAGTAGCCAGCACAAGTTGCTCTTGCACTGATGATATTCGCCTTTAAACGTTCATTTGCGATACTTCAGCTCTGCTGTCTACCGTCTTTTTTAGCTTGAGGCTAATCTTTTTTTATTTGAATTTCAGCAGAGTTTATTTACAAGTAATACGCAATCTCAACTTGTTCCTTTTTTTTTTTTTTTTGTTTCTTCTTGGCAATGCAAAATTAGCAGGGAGTCATCTCTGTAACATCTGAGTATTTTTACCAAGTGTGTGCAGGCGTACAAGTAGCATCTGTGGATGTGGTAATTATTTAAAATCGTTTTTGCATTGTGATTTGTTTTGTTTTTCCTTTTTCTTTTTTTGCTGCTTGAGGTTTATTTCATTTCAAAATAACCCTTTTTTAGTTGTTAAGTTTAATGTTTGTTGTTATAAAAATTTGCCAGTGATTGCTACACTTTCTCTATTTTTTTATGGCATTAAATGTGCTGCTTTGCTTCAAGTTGTGTAGAGGGAAGGTTAACTAAAAGCCATAGTTCTAAATGGCGAAACTGAGTAAAGGATACGTTATGCAGGTGCTGAGTGTACAAAATCTTTGTATATGATATTTCATGTTTGCATAAAAGTCATTTCCTTTGCCGACAAACTTGATGATGAATAGAACTCCCTGGAAAAGATTTTGTGACGAGTATTTAAATGCCTTTGCCAAAATGGGGGGAAAAACGTTATTTCAAATTTTTCATTCCCTATTGTTTAAGCTTCTTTTTAAATTATGCATACCACCAAATAATAATACATATAACACGTTCCGAGTTTTTTTTTTCGAATTCCCAAAATCTGCTTCAGGAATCACTAAAATCTCCCCACTTCTCCGGAAATAATATGGCAACTACAGTTTTCGCACTAAATCGAATTATCGTTAATGATTTTATGCTTATTATTATTACGATACGAATACTTACTGCTAGTTCACTTTGAAGATTCAATTAATAAATATAAAATAAATGCAAAATAAAATATAATAAGATTTGCTTATAGTCCACTGCTTCAAACGCACGCTTTTTCTGGACTACATGACGAATTGGACTATAGTTAGATTTTTATATAAGCTACTTTTTGGCTTATACATGAATTAGCATATAATAATTTATTTTGACTATACAAAATCTGAAAGCAAATATTTCAATGCTCTCATTGAAAAAAAAATGTTGCGTTTTTGCGCTCGGTTTTTGTCTAGGAAAATTTTCATTAAATTTGCATTTTGGATTATATATAGTTAATAACTTGCATGAAATTACGTTTTTTCACACCGCATCTAGGTGGAATATAAGCGAAAATGGACTTTAGCGCTAATGGACTATACAACAAATATTTTGCAGGTATTTTATCTATTGATGCCAAAAAATTACACATTTTGGATTAAATCGCTAATTCTACTATAAACGGTGTGGCTTATAAACGAATTTTACTGTAGTTCAGATACACGTTAGACGGGCAAAAGGTGTAGCGAATATGAAAAACCGGTTTCAATTCCATTGGCGAAGTGGTTCCGAGTTTTTGGGAGTTCCCAATGTCGGCTTCAAGAAACGTCAAAATCCCTCCACATTCTCCAAAGTAATCTGGCAACTCCAATTTTTGCACTAAAGCAGCATTTCATTGTACGAGCGATACTGATTTCGATTGTCAGCGGCAATTTGAAGCAAAAAAACTTTCTCTTCCTCATCACGACACAATATTTTATATCCATCACACAATTTTACCCCTCCTGCAGTATCAAACAGCGTGTAATTTAAACAATAATCCTATCGCCTTCTAATGGTTGTCAACTTTTTCCCAGATTTACGATTCGGAAATTATAAAGCCCATTGATAGTTGGCTGTTTTATTTGCACTACTTTCCTAGTTTGTGTTCAGTCCACATTTTAAATGCTTGCTTCACAAACCAAGTTTTTTTCTAATGTATTGCAGGAAACCGAATGAGTTAAATTATAATTTATTCAGGAATTTAAATTAATTATTTTATAATGTAAATAAAATTTTGGGCGCGGCGAAAAAAACAAGATTATTTTCACTGTAAATTTTCTTAAAAACACTTTAAAAACTTTATTAGTATATTCGTCCTGCAATCCTTGTACAAAAATTAACTGAAGCGTTGCTGGGAAGTGAACAAATCGGCAATATCAATTACTGGTATAGTCAAAAGTTAATCTATCTTCCAATCGACTCCCACTTGCAAAATTGAAAAATTTCTTAGTTAGTATGGAAAATTGCTTAATTAGCAAACTTTCCACTTAGCATTATTCTCTCTTTTCGTTTTCGTTATTATTCAAATCTTTTTGTTTGGCTGTTTATGTATTACTACATACAAATAACTTTTTTACTGGTAGCTGTTTATGCTGCCTCATAATTTAGCTGCAATCATCATTAACGTTCAGTAAATGACTTTGAATTTGCAACAAGTCAGTAGTATATTTTACCAACCATCTCTTCTAGTCAGTCAAACAAAAAATACATTTAACATTTTGCCAGCCGGCCAACCACCAACCAGTTCGTTTGGCCCGTCAGTCATTCTTTGCACCATTCATTTTGCAGTCAGTCAAATCTGGCAGTTAATACTGCTACCACTTCCACATTGTCTACTGCTGCTGCCGCTCAGAATTACTGCATTCAGGTATATAAGCTCAATATAATCTTATGATAGCAGCTACTCGTATAATTCAAAGGCATTTTTCTTACATTTTTCGCAATGTTGTGCAGGCAGAAAAGGGAAAAGGTACACCCGCGTCAACAAGAAACGAAATGCATTTTACAGGGAAGTATTGCTGCTTGTTGTAAGGCTTTCAACAAATATTTTTAAAAGTAGTTTAGGAGAATATATACATTAGAGTGGGTCGATTTGAAAGGAACAAAATTTTTCGATTATTCGATAGCTTTTGGCATGAGGAAAACAAATGCCACTGCGACGTAACAAAAAAAAAATCATCTTCGAAATGCTCAAATTTCAGTTTTTATTTTTTTTTTCAACTGTTGTTTTTAATGAACGAGACATGTGAGGAGTATCTCCAAGCAACTAATATATGCATTGAATATTTGCATGAAAAAATCGTTATTTCCTCAATCTACTCACCGCCACGCTTTTCAATAACAGAAAGCCAATACTCAAATTTTTTCAAATCACTTGGTCCTAGATTTTTAGCGGCTGGCGACTATAACGCAAAACACACTTTTTGGGGATCACGTTTAATTACCTCGAAAGGCCGTGTGCTTTTTGACACCGTTTCCAAAATGGGTTTAGATGTGGTTTCAAGCGGACATCCCACTTATTGGCCGTCAGACCGACGAAAGATCCCTGATGTTATAGATTTTGGAGTTGCGAAAAATTTTCCCTTAGAGTGGATGCAAGTGGAGCCTTCATTAGATTTGTCATCAGATCACTCTCCCACTATAATCTCTGTTTCGTTCCCCCACGAGATTGACTCACCGTTAACTGTCAATAGAGTTAATTGGTTAAAATACAAAAAATTTTTGAGTACACATTGTACTGAAAATATCGCCTTGAGAACGCCTGAGGATATTGATGTGTCAATTAACGATTTTTCTGAAAACCTCAAACTGGCCGTACAGCATGCTACCACTAGTCATATAAGATCCAGAAATGAAACCAATAGAACTTATTCGTCTGAAATTGAGCAACTTCTGTCAGAAAAAAGAAGAGTCAGAAGAGAATGGCAACTTCGCAGATCTCCCCAGCTTAAAACTAGGCTACGGGAATGCATAACTCAGTTAAGAAATCTGCTTGAAGTCCATAGAATTGCTTCCCTTAAAACATATTTGGAAAGCCTTGATGGTACTCCTCAATCTGATTATTCCTTGTGGAAAGCGACAAAAGGTTTAAAAAGACCCGTAATAGGTAAGCCACCTTTGCGAACTTCAACTGGCGACTGGGCAAGAAGCGACTCTGAAAAGGGGATGTTGTATGTCGATCATTTGAGAAGCGTTTTTATTACAAATGATTCAGCGAATATTACAGCGGAATTACCACCATATGTTGTTAGACCCCCTGTGTCTTTGAGACTTAATTTTCAAGATGTCGAAAACGTTATCGCAAATACAAACCCAAGAAAAGCTCCAGGCATTGATCAAATTACTGGTAAAATGCTTGAACAGTTACCTCGTGTAGCTAGAAGGGTTCTACTTTTTATTTTTAACGCCATTTTACGCCTTGAGTATTATCCTGTAGAGTGGAAGGTCTCAATGATTACTATGATACCCAAGCCAGGGAAGGATCTGACAAAGGTAGAATCATATAGACCAATAAGTCTACTACCAACAATTTCAAAACTGTTCGAAAAATTGTTAATGGCGAAGTTGAGTCCAATATTGAACAATGTGGGGTGTATCCCTGATCATCAATTTGGTTTTCGGGCTAAACATAGCACCATAGAACAAACGCACAGACTAGTCAATGTCATAAGACAGACCTTTGAGGAGAAGAAGTATTGCTCAGCTCTATTCATCGACATTTCTCAAGCTTTCGATAAAGTGTGGCACGACGGGTTGATGCACAAAATAAAGTTAAACTTGCCTGTAAATACTCACAAGCTTCTGGAGAGCTACTTATATGGGCGGAAGTTTATTATCAGAGAAGGCGATTTTATAAGCCCAACTCAGCCAATCGAAGCAGGTGTTCCCCAAGGCAGCATACTGGGGCCTACTTTATACTTGATTTACGCGTCTGACATGCCAACGACATCCGGAATCCATACTTCAACCTTTGCAGATGACACAGCGTTTTTGAGTGTTCATGAAAACCACCAATTAGCTTCACGAAATTTACAGGAATACATTTCAATATTAGAGAAATGGCTAAAACTTTGGAAAATCAAAGTTAATGAACAAAAATGTACTCATGTCACATTCACTCTGTGTAAGCAAACATGTGGGCCTATCCAAATAAACAACTCACCTATTCCGCAACACAGTGAAGTGAAGTACCTAGGTATACACCTCGACCGTAGGCTAACGTGGAAGTCTCACATTGAAGCAAAAGTCACTCAGATGAAACTAAAAGCAGCGCAACTAAATTGGCTTATGGGCAGAAACTCGACATTGAAGTTGGATCGCAAACTTCTGTTATACAATGCAATTCTAAAACCTATATGGTGCTACGGAATTCAATTATGGGGCACCGCCTCAGCGTCAAATATTGAAAAAATTCAAAGGCGACAAAACCAAATTCTTCGAACGATTACTGCAGCTCCATGGTACGTAAAAAATTCACGAATTCATAACGATCTGAGTGTTCCGCTGGTAAAAGAGGAATTTTCCAAGTACGCGACAAGGTATGTCAGTAAACTGGAACTTCATCCAAACCCTCTTGCGCGCAATATACTTACTTTTGGCGGCCACACTCGGCTTAAAAGAAGGGATACCGCTGCCACCATCAGATTGCTCAATAGGTGATTTTACCGAAATAGCTCCCGCATAATAAAACTTTTTGTCTAGCATTGGCCGGACTTAAGAATCCCATTTTTTAAATTTAGTGTTAAGATTTGAATACTTATTGTTAGTTCATTTGGAAGATTCAATAAATAAAAAATGCTACAAAAAAAAAAAAAAAACTGTTGTTTTTAAGGTTTAATTTTTCTATAAATTTATTTTTGCATTATTATTATTTTAAATTACTACTGAATTATTTTTGATGAAGTTGAATTGTTTATTAAGGAAATTTTTGGACCCACAGACCATGGGGACATGCCAATATGGTTGAGATTGGAAAGGGCCTAGTCTCCAAACTAATTGACGAGTGCATTCAAAAACTAATCCTCGCAAGGAGTGTTGGCTACCAAATCGAAAAATCTCCTTTAGAACTTGGAGCCTTCCATATTTACGCGGATGGACCTAGAAGGAGACAAACAGTTGGGAAGGCATTTACATAGACGGATGTACGGTTTTTTCGGATCGATGTAGTGTTTTTCAAGCTGAAATATCGGCTTAAATAAAGCGGCTAGGCGGACGATATTCGTTAAAGATATTACGATAATAATGAACAGCTAGGTCGCCATCAATTATCAGATTTGAATATATACCACTTCCAGTCTAGTCCAGGAGTGCCAGACATCATCAAACAAGATGGCGAGACATTCTAACCTAAACCTAAAATGTAGACGTGAACGCGGGTCCACAAAATGATATTGATAACAATCCTGCGGACAACTCTTATCAGCGTGCTGGAAAAGCATAAAGCTTCACACGCTGGAATGTGCCCATGAAAAATGGTTTACAGAACCTACATGCCTGTACAAACTTGTGTCCGCTTATGCAAAAATCTCCACACGCTGGAATGTACCCCTGAAACAGTTTCCTACATGCCTGTAGAAACCTGTGTCCGCATATTAACTTAAAGGGAACAAAGGAGCTCCTAGATCTCACTGGTGAGTCACAGTATCAGTTATCACTGGATATTGGCCGTTTAGCAAGCATGCCAAGGGACTAGGCTTCCTTTATAATGACGTCAGCAGAAGTTTTCAAGACGAGGAGGATACAATCCTTCTCGGAATATGTCCGGCATTGGATCACCACCGCCTAAATTACCTAGAGGAGCGGAGCTTCAATAGCCTATCATGTCTGACCTCGCTCAATCTGACCGCAATAGCTTCATACATAAGGACTACCAGATGGCATGTAACGCCACACTAAACTTTTTCCCAACTTTCCTTTCCCAACAACCGCTATATTACTCTAGTTTCTATTTCACCTCTACCTATGTTTCACCTTTTTCAGGCAAAGGGAACAAATTTAGGTCCCAGGTGAGCTGGAGAAACTAGGATATTGGACAATCCAGCGACCTGCCTACCTAATCTAACCTGACAATGACCGTAACTACTTCCTAATGTTCGAAAAGAGGTAATTTTTATACATATCGCACCCTAAATACAAAAAAGGCACAACTCTATCTTCTAAAACTAAATTTTTTCCCTAAAAATCAGTTTTATATGCTTTCGCAAAGATAATACAAAATTGATAAAATTATAGCAGAACTTTTTTCAATACAGAACTTTTTCATAATAGAACAATATTTTCTTTATATAGTACAATTATTCAAACAATTAAGTTTTTTTATTCGCTATTTTTAGCTTCTACCATTTATACCAATAAAAATTATAAATAGCTTGTTTTCTATGTTTCCCAGCTATCTATATATCGACCTTTCATAGGAACTACCCTAATCATCAGTAGACTTTGGAAATTTTTGAAAGGTATTATTAGAGCATTTTTCCTTTTAAATTCTCAACAATTTATTTAGATTGTTGGAATATAAAGTTCAATGTTTGAGAATATCTTTCAAAAATTTCCAAAGTCTACTGATGATTAGGGTAGTTCCTATGAAATGTCGACATATAGATAGCTGGGAAACATAGAAAACAAGCTATTTATAATTTTTATTTATAAATTATTATTGAAATAATTTATAAACAAAAATCAAAAAAAAAAAAAAAAAAAAGTTCCTGAAGAAAGAAGTCTTCCGAAGGAAGACGAAATATTGAATTTAATAAACAAATTTTTTAGCAAAAATTTTATAAAAAAAAGACCTCAAGCTTGGAGATCATTACATCTTAATTTAAGAAAAAGGTCGAAAAATTAGGATAAGGAAAAAATAAGCTTTAACTGATTTAAGGCATAGTTCGATTATTAAATTATTCCTATTCTTAAATGGCCAACACTTCCCTGAATAAATTACATTTTAGATGACTGAAATTTAAAAGATGACAAAATAGAAAATAAACAAAAATTATGGCAGCAAGGTTGATGCAAAATTTTGTTAACACAGCTTCAGTTTCTGCTTTTCGGGTACATGCAAAGTAACTTCAACTCCCGGCGATGGTATTGGTCCTGAGATCTCAGCTGCTGTTGAGAAAATTTTCAGCGCTGCCAGTGTTCCCATTGAATGGGAAGCTATTGATGCAATACCCGTTAGAGGTCCTGAACGAAAGTATTCCACAAGTTGCCATTGATTCGATCAACACAAATAAAACTGGATTAAAGGGCGCCATAATGGCTCCCGTTGGCAAAGGTTATCGTTCATTGAATTTAGCTCTGCGTAAGGAATTTAACTTGTATGCCAATGTAGAGTTAGCATAAAGAATACTTCATTTATGAAAATTGACTATCTCGATTCCCATTCCCATTATTTTGCACTTTAATTTTCGTCCCTAACGAACGTCTCTTGAGAACGCTATCTTTCGAGATCGTGAAACAGGCCTCAATAACTTTCAACCAGCTTCAACGGTGACAATGGACTTAATGTTTTGTATTTGTGTGACCTAAACATATTGAGCAAAATAAATAAACAAAAACAAAAAGAAGACGTAAATATGTAACAATTGGAGCATATTATATTCTTGGCTTTTACCTGCCTTTTTTAGCAAACAGATGTCTACAATGCTACTGGTAATACGTTTTCGAACTTGTTTGCGATTCGCCTACATTCAACATACTGGTAGTATTCTTTACCTTTTTTTTCCATATATTCTATTTACGTATCTCCTTCTGCAGATAATGATGAACTTCTTGTTTTAAATTGGTTGCATATTTCTTTTTCCAGATTGTAATGGGTGATTTTATAAGAACTATCGGAAATTTAAAAAAAAAGAACACATAAAATTCAGAAAAATGCATGAAATAATTATTTGGATCGATAATTGGGTCGATATAATTTAATGTTTGAAGATTATTTCATGCAAACGTTGGCCGCGGCTGCGCCTCAAATGGTCCATCCGCTTAGTCCAATTTTGGCATACTCTTTCCAACATTTCGGCCGGTATCTCACGAATAATGTTGGCAATGTTGGCTTCCAGTGCGTCAATCGAAGCGGGCTTGTCGCTATAGACATTAGCCTTAACATAGCCCCACAAAAAATAGTCTAGAGGCGTTAAATCGCACGATCTGGGCGGCCAATTGACTGGTCCCAAGCGTGAAATAAACTGTTCACCGAACTCGCCTCTCAATTGGTCCATTGTTTCGCGTACTGTGTGGCATGTGGCACCGTCTTGTTGTCAGTCAAGCTCTTCCGTTTTGGGCAAAAAAAACTTTGTTATCATCGCACGGTAGCGCTCACCATTCACAGTAACGTTGTGATTCGCATCATCTTTGAAGAAATACGGCCCAATGATGCCGCCAGCCCATAATCCGCACCAAACGGTTGTTTTTTGTGGATGCATTGGTAGCTCTTGCAATGCTTCTGGCTGCTCTTCACTCCAAATACGGCAGTTTTGCTTGTTCACGTATCCATTCAACCAGAAATGAGCCTCGTCGCTGAACACAATTCTTCGATAAAAAAGTGGATCTTCATCTAACTTTTCATGAGCCCATTCACCAAAAATTTGGCGATGTGGTAGGTCGTTTGGCTTCAATTCTTGCACCAGCTGTATCTTATAAGGCTTCACACCCAAATCCTTCCGCAAAATTTTCCACATAGTGGAGTAACAGAGGCCCAATTGCTGCGAACGGCGCCGAATCGATAATTCACGGTCATCACCAACACTGGCCGATACGGCTGCGATATTTTCTTCAGTTCGCACTCTACGTAAGCGTGTTGGTGGTTTAATGTCCTAAATTTTTTTACAATAGCCCGAATAGAAGCCTCAGTAGGTCGATTAAACTGACCATAAAATGGAAGAAGCGCGCGATGAACCTTCTTAACAGAGCACGCATTTTGGTAATAAAATTCAATAATTTGCCAGCGTTGTTCGTTTTTAAGACGATTCATGATTAAATTATAGACCAAACTGAAGATGTTTGACAGTGACACAAGACACACGTGCGTGTTCTAGTGTTGCCAAAAAGATAATAGCAAAAAAATCACATGTTATAACTCTTTTTAGCTTTTTGTTTTAAAATTTTTTTTTCTTTTTCTTACCACTGAATGCGCACTTGCCAGAGCAATTTAAACAACATTGACTGCTGGCAGTTTTTGGTGTAATTACCGTAGTTAAAACTTCCTTTAGACCATTAAAAGGAGGTTATACACAAAAGAAGAATAAGAATACATTGTGGCTCAGAACAAAACCGAAATGTTGGCTTTGTAATTTATTGATCATGCTCGTACTTACTCACCCGTTCGCTGGCTTCCTTTAATGAAATGTTTTTTCGCCACAACTGTTGGCCCACAACCGAGTTTTAATCAATTGTGGGTGTGTTCTTATGATTTCAAAGAAAATTAAAACTCATATTTTATAATAATTTTTTATTTTCTTTAGAATTTATTTTTTATTATTATTATTATGTATTTTATTTTTAAAGTAATTTTGAAAAGTGATTAAAGAATTAATTGAGTTCGTTGTGTTAGTTTGTTAGTTTATGGCTTTTAATCATTTTTAAAGTTTTATTTAATAAAAAGTTGGTTTACTTTTGCTTGATAAAATTTTTTGCTTTTCTTTTTTTTTTTTTTTTTTTGTTAATTTTGTTCTAAGAAAGTATAAATGAAATTGATTTAGATTTGAAATGCATGCAAAATGGGCTAAAATTTAATTATTAGAGTCTATACAAATACTTTTTCTAGTTAAGGGTTTTATTTAATTTTATCATTACTATTACTGGACCTGTGTAAACTGAAGTTTATTTTGCAAAATCATGAAGGCGTTATCAGGGCTGGGAATACTTGTATTTGAAATACATTTTTATGAGACCGAAATACAAATTTTGTATTTGAAATACACAAATTCAAAGTATCTTGTACTTGAAGTACATAATGTGAGTAAAATGCCCAGCCCTGGGCGTTATACTGTTTTAAGGCCGGTGCAGATGGAATCCGTTGTACGTTATACGTTGCCTTTTTCAACTGACAAACTAATTTGAAATACATGTAGTCTTATGAGCTTTGTCACATTTCCTACTTCTCCGTCAACGTAAAGTATTAAAGTTGAGCAACTTTTAACGTACGTTGAGAGCTTTAACAACTATCTGGTAACATTTTTTGTATATTTTGATTTAATTTTCGTTCAAAAATAAAAAAGAAATTCTAAAGAAATTGTGTAAGATTTTCTGTGCTGTGTCTATAATAATAAATAAAAAGATTTTAATCAAATTAAAATAAAAAATAGTGGAATTTACATCCGTTAACAAAGTACTGATTGTGCCAACTTCATACTTCGTATACTTGAGGTCAGTTTAAAAAGGAGGCGGACAAAATACAACGGATTCTATGTGTCCCGGCCTTTAGAATTAGAAAATTTGCCAGATTGAGTTTATAACATTTGGTGCTTAGTTTATTTTAATATTACGCCCCGTCATTCTGTGACTTCTGGAGTAGTTCTGCCCCTTGACATTAAAGTCCTTTAATCCTTCATAATTTTACAAAATAAACACAATTTTATTCACTTTTAGTTAACGTACTAAATTCCTTTTTATAAAACTTAAAATATGCTAAAGATTGTCATTTGTAAAGTTTTGCATTATTTTTTTTCAATTCAAAAAAGTTTCGTGTAAAACTGAATAACAAAATTTTCTGAGATGATTTTTCATGGTAAGCTTTTCTGATGCAGTGAAGATAAACAGCGATTTTAATCGCTATGCAGTCTCAAGGAAGCGTTATTTATTTAAACACTGCATGCTACACTATGCTACCACATCCTAATAAATGCTTTTAAAACTAATTGTCATTTGTAAAGTTGGATTCAAATAAGTTTGTTGGAAACCTCTGGTCTAAAAACCAAGCTTTATTCTTAAGCTTTATTCTTAATTAAAAACTCCATCCTGAGATTTTAATATAAAAGCTCTAGACGATTACAGGAGCTTTTAAGTTGTAAATTGAATAGCAAAATCTTTTGAGATGACTTTATTTGGTGCAGAATGTGAGACTGATTTACATCAGCACCTGCCTTGATGGTCTTATCTGATGATGGACCAATTCACGATTTACCAGCGCCTCCGTATTGCAAAGTTCACACGGGTCGTAACATCAGCCATAAGTTTGAAGCAATATTGCTGAAGAGTTCGGGCCTTCTAATCCCTTTCCAAGACAGTCATTGGAAGACAATACTTAATAAGTTGGTAGGTCCAAGTCCATTAAGAGCATCAACTCTTTGCTAACTCACCCGTCTAGTCATCACGACTGGATCTTTACTTAACAGATATCTGTTGCATGACAACAGCACCTCGGGGCGTTATTGGCCTCTGAAAAGTGGCATGCACCAAAGTCAGCAGCGAATCTAATTCCCCTTCCTGCAATTTTTGGGTTAAACCACAGCCAGAACGTTTCATCTAAAGCAGGCACCTGGGCCATGATCAGCGCCGAGAGATTTACAAGGCAGAGTCTCTCTGGGACGTTGCTGATCTCCATGCTGCCAAATTTAACTTTTTTTTCTTGGTTTAGTACTCAGCGGATGACCCCTACATATGCAGTGCATTGTACCAGAACTAGGAAAATAGGTTGAGTGGAGGGGGAAAGAGGGAGTAGTGGTACGAGAATCGAAAGTCCGACACAACATAGAGTCTCTTGGTTTATGCTGATGGAAAGAAGGGACTCACTCCCCTCCATTCCCCAGAAAGCAGAGTGCGCTGGTTTGGTCTACGCCTGTTCCTTGGGTGGCTTCTCTGGTACAGTGAGAATTTTGTGTTTGCTGATACAAGCAACGCATGAATAAAGCAAGCAGTTTTTAAATAATGCACCTAATATATAAACATTGACATTGTAATAAAATTCGATTTAAAGCTCATCAACAGGAAATGAGTACTACCCAGTGGTAAAAAAAAAGTATTGAGGAAGTCAATACATTATAATCAGGAAGAAACTTATGGGACAGAAGAACATACAACATATATATTCTGCATTAAAAACACAATAGTTTTGCAATAAGTTATGGATAAATGCAGCACGTTTCGAAGAGTTTCAGGCTTAAGTAAATTTAGAACTAAACAATTTTTGTTTAATCCATTTAAATTGTGTATATATTTTTATTTAGTATGATTCTCGCTTAATAGCGTTACGCTCATAAATTAGTTAAATTTTTTTTAGCACAAAACATATCAAAAGCAATATATAATGCTTAAGTGCATTAACGACATTTGAGCCATCAATCTAATAAAACTTTATTAAAAGCTCACCTGCTTATACATATAATCGGAACTTGAGCACATCTATCAATATTGGAAAGCTTCACATTCATATGTTGTGTATAAGTACATAAAGCCCTCTAAATAATTTCAATAATATATATGGCCTGTTTAATTGCGTTGGGTGCATAATTAATCAAGATTCGTTTAAATGCGCTAGTAAAGCTCTTAATCCAGATTTTTTTAATTGCGTTTTTCCCTTAGTGACGTTGATACTTTGGTATTTTACATGAGCGTCTTTATGGGTGAATAGATATTACAGTCTGGCTATGCAAGATGATTTGGGTGAAGTTTTCTTTCCCCTTTTTGTACTCGTGTGAACTATGTTATGGGATTAACCATTTTTCCACTCTAAAAGTTATGCGGTGTTTATGGTACACAATTGAGTGGTGCGTTCAGAAAAATATTGAGTATATTTCATACAAATTTTCTAGACGTATTACTCATTCGTGTCCCATAAACACTACATTAAATTATTGTAAGAAAGCCTCTATATGCTTTTTATTCTATTCTTTCTATTCTATGATTGTGATAAAAATTTTACTTGACTACAATGTTTGGACTTAGCCATTATGTACGATATTCAATGCCATTTAAATTACGGTGTCCATGTTATACTCGTAAGCAGCGAACGATATTTTTGAAGTAGTTTACTGCCAAACATTTTTTGCATATTTTGTGCTTTATATCGGTGAAATCTGATTTTGTGAAGTACGCGACAAGATATATTAACAAACTTGAAATCCATCCAAATCCACTTGCAGTTAATATCTTTAACTTTGGTGGTCATACCCGTCTGAGAAGGAGCGATACTTTGGCCACCATTAGAGCTCTAAACAGATGACTGAATTCTGAAATAATATTCGCATAAAAATAAATTTTTGTCCAGCACTGGCAGGACTTTAATTACAATTTTTTTTAGTATTAAGAATTGAATTCTTATTGTCATTACATTTTTTTATGTAGATTCAATAAATAAAATAATAAAGTTAAAAAAAAAAAATATCGGCGCAGATTTAAATTTTTGACGCAATTTTATGATGTCGCAAGGATCTGAGACTCTTGCGTTAAAGGTTAATTAAAATCGTGCTGAGTATGCGCCTAGCGCATATTTCTTTTATGACTCTCTTTTATCCCTTCTTCATCACTGTAGGCTTAAAAGCATTTTTGCAAGGAGCTCCAAAGAAAAATCATCTTGTTTTTTTCTTTTCAATTAAATTTCACTTAAATTATTTCTAAATAATTAACAAAAATGAAATAACAATTTGTCTAAATAATATGATATCAAAACTTGAGAGAATCTACATATTTTTTCGCGTATTTTATTGATATGAGCAAAACTTTTATGGGATACTCATAAGAAATATTTTTTTTATTATAAGTTAATTTGACAAATTTCTATACAAAGTTTGTCAAATAAACCTGTATAAAATATAAAATATTTTTTATGAATATTATTTCGTTAATTTCTAAATTTTGTTTTAATTCTAACTAAAAGTATTTTGCCTTAAGAAGCTTAAAAAATAATATTTTTGCAAATTTGGAGATTTTTTATATCACATTTGAATGTAGTTTTTTGCTTGTTGATTTTTTTACTTTTTTTTAATATTTTATTGTATACTTAAATATAAAAATTTACAATTGAATTATTTTAATTTTATTCATAAAGTATTTAAAAGGCATTTACTTTAAATCATTTGATGATTCTTTTTGATAGTTTTATTTTCTCATTTTAATTTTATTTCTTTACTTAAGTTTATTAATAAAAGGCAATTTTTATTTATTATTATAATATAAGTAAATTGGAAAAGATTTTTTTTTTTCGTTTTTGAAGTTAAAAGAATGCACAACTAATAAATCCTTTAATTATGTAGCTTAATGCAAAAAATTATTTATAGAAAAATTAAAAAAAAATAAGGAAAAATAGTAGATACTCGAATGCCACTGCCAAACGGGCCTTAAAAGATGTAGAAAAATATCAAAGTTAAATACAAAAAATATTTAAGAAAATCTAAGAGTACAAACAGTAAGAAAAATCGATTTAAAATATTAAATCCCGCAAATAGCATCCAAGCCCACTGTGCACAATTTTTTTCTATTATTTATTAGATAGTAGACAGAAAAAGAAAAACAATGCAGAATATGACCTCAAACATTTGAATGTCAAATAAGCTAAATTAAAAAAAGGTCAATAAACAGGTTGGATACTTACTGTAAACGATTTAGCATTTTTAAGTAAAATTTTCCCTAATAAAGAAATTTTTATTTCATAGTATTTCCACAAATAGAAACTATAAAATGCTAACAAATTCTCGTAAGTCTTGTCTGTATGACAACACGAAGGAAAACTTCCTCTTCAGGAAGTTACGTGGCCAATTCCTTTCTATATTAAACGGAAACGGAAATTTTTTTACATGAAATTAAGGAAGTGAAAGACAACCGATGTTAAGTGAAGCAAAAAACCATTTCTCTTACACATTAGTTTTTACAAATCCTTTTTGTGAAAACTTTTTGCCAATTGAGCCTTTTGCCGTAAGTTGTTGGAAATATGTTTCTACAGCAAAATATTTGGAGAATATGCTGTCATAATACTTCCTAAATGAAAAGGAAGCAAAAGTATGCATACCAGCAAAATATATATTGGGTGCTGACGATAATCACTATATTTTTCCATCATTCTGGAAGTATATCGATGCCGCGCCAAAAGAACTAGTCTTGTGTCATTCATGAACGAATTAATTCAACTGAATGATTCTCTCAAATGAAAGAATGAAATATTTCTGTAGTATTTCTCTATTTCTTGCATCATGCTCTTTTTTATCTTGGACCAGTACTCAGAGGATGATCGCTAGATATGCAGCGCCAAAAGAACTAGTCTTGTGTCATTCATGAATGAACTAATTCAACTGAATGATTCTCTCAAGTGAAAGAATGAAATATTTCTGTATTATTTCTCTATTTCTTTCATCATGCTCTTTTTTTGTCTTGAACCAGTACTCAGAGGATGATCGCTAGATATGCAGCGCATTGTATTGATGAGCGGGAAATAGGGAGTAGTGTTTCTTTCCATATCCAACCATTCGAAATCAATGATTAATTTTCGACTTAAGTTCTGGCACACCCTGTATAGTTCATATTTGCTGAGATCAACTTTTGCCACTGCTACAAGCTTGTAAGCATTGCTGCCAAATTATCGGATGAAAACTGATAGTTCATCATTGTGCAGGGCTGTAAAAGCGTTTCCATAATTTTTTATTTAATAAAGTTTATCTTTTATCCCATAAACTGTTTTTTTTCGTAATAAACGTCATTCAAAAGTTAATTTCAATCTATTTTTGATTATTTCTTGCGCATTCTTTTACTTATAGAAAAATTTCTATATATCCATATCCAAACATTCAAAATCAATTATTAATTTTCGACTTAAGTTCTGGCACACCCTGTATACAGGGTGTATAGTTCACATTTGCTGAGATCAACTTTTGCCACTGCTACAAGCTTGTAAGCATTGCTGCCAAATTATCGGATGAACACTGATAGTTCATCATTGTGCAGGGCTGTAAAAGCGTTTTTATAATTTTTATTTAATAAAGTTCATCTTTTATCCCATAAACTGTTTTTTTCGTAGTAAACGTCATTCAAAAGTTAATTTCAATCTATTTTTGATTATTTCTTGAGCATTCTTTTACTTATAGAAAAATTTCTATATTTCCATATCCAAATCAATTATTAATTTTCGACTTAAATTCTGGCACACCCTCTAAAGTTCATATTTGCTGAGATTATGTTTTGCCAACTTTTGCCACTGCTACAAGCTTGTAAGCATTGCTGCCAAATTATCGGATGAAAACTGATAGTTCATCATTGTGCCGGGATGGAAAAGCATTTTCATAATTTTTATTTAATAAAGTTTATCTTTTATCCCATAAACTGTTTTTTTTTCGTAATAAACGTCATTCAAAAGTTAAACTCAGTCAATTTTTGATTATTTCTTGAGCATTCTTTTACTTATAGAAAAATTTCTATATTTCCATATCCAAATCAATTATTAATTTTCGACTTAAGTTCTGGCACACCCTGTATACAGGGTGTATAGTGCACATTTGCTGAGATCAACTTTCGCCACTGCTACAAGCTTGTAAGCATTGCTGCCAAATTATCGGATGAAAACTGATAGTTCATCATTGTGCAAGGATGGAAAAGCGTTTTTATAATTTTTATTTAATAGACTTTGTCTTTTATCCCATAAACTGTTTTTTTTTTCGTAATAAACGTCATTCAAAAGTTAAACTCAGTCAATTTTTGATTATTTATTGACCATTCTTTTACTTATAGAAAAATTTCCATATTTCCATATCCAAATCAATTATTAATTTTCGACTTAAGTTCTGGCACACCCTGTAAAGTTCATATTTGCTGAGATCATCTTTTGTCAACTTTTGCCACTGCTACAAGCTTGTAAGCATTGTTGCCAAATTATCGGATAAAAACTGAAAGTTCATCATTGTGCAGGGATGGAAAAGCGTTTTCATAATTTTTATTTAATAAAGTTCATCTTTTATCCCATAAACTGTTTTTTTTTTCGTAATAAACGTCATTCAAAAGTTAATTTCAATCTATTTTTGATTATTTCTTGCGCATTCTTTTACTTCGTTTAATGCTAAAATTTACTTAAGAAAAAGCTTTATATAAAAATATTTTTGATTTAGGAAGCATTGATTGTTTGATTTAATTTATAACTATTAAGTAAAATGTATGTAGTTAATCCATTAGTTAATTTTTTATAATATGAATATATTTTTAAGTCAATTTGAGTGGAAGTAAAATTATTTTAGGCTTATATAATTTTAAAATAGTCTTTATTCTAGTAAAGCTTGGAAGCATTGATGATTTTAAAAAGATAATATTGATAAAGGTAAAACAAAAAAAATTTATTTTTTTCAATATTTACAGGCTTTTGTATTCGTGGAAGTAATTTTGAATCATAAGTCTATATGTTGTATGGAAGTTTGTTGTTTAAAGTTATGAAATGTATTCAAGTTTGTAAAGGGTGTCTGAAGCTGCAATCAATCTCAACGACTGTCGTGTGTTTTCCATAAGGGACTGGCAAACGCGATCGATGTTATTGATCGTAAGTGATGTCTTTTTAAGCCCAGATGATTTGTCTGGCACTATAGTGCCAGTCTCTTTAAGCTTGCACACCCAATGCCTACCTAAATTGGCGCTCGGCCAATTAAATTAAAATGTGTCCTGTAGAACCGACGAACAACAGTGTATAGTAGGACTTATAGTTTTTATAAAAAGCTCGCACGCAAAACGTGCGTTGCAGTACCGTGAAACCATTCCTGGGTACTAAACTTAACAAGCGATTGATACCAATTCTTTCCCCTTGCTACCTGCGGTTGATGCGTAGTCGATAATTCCAAAATGAAAAACCTTCTGAGACAGCCTTGAGTTATTGATCGCGGCACTTATTGTTATAATTAAAAATAAAAATATTTCTTGGCTTTAGCCAGTGTTGAATTGAACTGGAGCCAGACGAATGCTACCATCCCATCATATAATATTAGAAATATTTATAATAAGTTCGACTATTTAACATTGACACCCTTTATTTTCAAAATGTATTGAATGTAAAAATTGATTCAGGCAAAAATTTCCCATATTTTCAAAACTTTTTTTTTTTTAATAATTTGCAATAACATTTTGAATTGTTCTCGTTTAATTTTGAGTTTAGCTTATGTTTTTTAATTTTACTTAATAATTTAATTTTTTCTAGTCTTTTTTTTTTTGCAAAATATTCTTTATTTGCAATAATTTGATTCGTTGTAATTGTTTTAAGTACTTTCATAGTGTAAGTGTTTAGTTGTATAAGGCACTTCCGTGTGACGGAAATTTAAGTTTTCATCTAATATTATAAACTAATTTTCAATTATTTTATATAAAATATGTGTTTTGCTTTGCAGAAAGAGAAGAGTAGTTCATAAAAATAAAGTATGTTTTTTGTGTTTTGACGGATATTATTAGAGCATTTGTCTTTTTAAATTCTCAACAATGTATTTAGATTTTTGGGATATAAAGTTGAATGTGTGAGAATATCTTAAAAAAATTTCCAAAGTCTACTGATGATTAGGGTAGCTGGGAAACATATTTCATTACATTATTAAAATATTTCGTTACATTGATGTCTACATAGTAATACCATTAATGGTACTCAATATATGACGAAATTCTACATGATTCGTCATACAAAATTTTGAAAGCAGACCAACTTGGTTTATTTCTAATCTTGTTGCGAACCATATACAAATCACTATCATCTCCAAATTTGATAACAAATTATCGCTAATTTATCTGAGCTCTCAAAAATATGTTAACAAAGATGAAATAGATAATTAATGTGAGTAAAATAAAAAGAAACTCATGAGACATATAACAATTGGATACTTACGAGTACATAAAAATTTAAATAACAATTGAAAAAAGAACTAGTAAAACCTGTGCACAAAATATGTAACCAACAGTCTGAATACCCAGTTTCGGAATAGTGGTTCAGAGAGCCAACCAAGGGTTACATAATACCGTCTGAACATGGTATACGAGTAAGATTGATGTCAGCTTGCACATGACAATCACATGCTAATGGCATTATGTTGCAGAAATTAGTAGAAAGTTTCAGGTTTGAGCTTCATATAGTTAATTTTTTGTGTCTTGGACCAGTACTCAGGGGCTAACCCCTGCATATGCAGTGCATTGTACCGGAACTAGGAAAATAGGTATGAGAAGGGAGAAAGTGAGAGTAGTGTTTGTGAAAATTTGACTTGAACTTTCCAACGTTATAACAAACAGGAAACACGTCTGCAGGCAACTTATTCCACAGACGAAGCGTGCGGCTGAAAAACAAATTCTCTCTGTAATGCGTAGTACGATTTCCCGGACAATCGACCACAAATGGATGAGCTCTGGACGTTGAACGCTAATCTTTTTAAAGTGTTATTAGCGAAAGTTAATTTTAGTATTGTATGTATATATTAAAATATAAATACATAAACCTAATACAAGCAAACCGAAAAAGCTTTATGCCTACAAACCTATAACATTCTCAAATCCTTTTGTGTACGAAATTGAAAACAATAAACTATTCCTTAGTGACATGACAATTTTATCATCTCTAGTTCTCTGCAATGTTTATTACACTGACAAACTCTTTTCCATTTTTTGTTAATTCATTTTCCAGCAAACAATTACAAATCACAACAATAAATTTTACAATGTTGGTTCCCAAAAAAGAAAGAAACATTAGATGAATGAAAATTTCCTGTTCAAAACATGAACATAAATGGACATACACACAAAAGTATACACGTATGTATGTGTACACGGAAAATATAGTAGGGGATATTAACGGTATTCAAAGGCTTGTCATAAAGTCATAAGTCTTAAAATCTTAGTAAGAAAAAATATGACTACTGTGAGCATTCTGACATAAATTATTTCAAATTTGAGTCAGCTGAAATGTGCACCGAAAACTCCGTTTAAAAAATCTTATTACGATTACTTTCTGACTTTTTTGTTCGAAGCATAATATCAAACAATATGACATTATGAGTGATACATATGACACTGTTTGAATCCCCCAAATATATCCCTCAAATAATGTATTAAAGTCAGCATAAACTATTCAAAACAGCCTCTGGAGGCCACGGATTTATAATAATAAAGTCTCTAATCATTTTTGTATCTAACTTTAACAAAAATTTTGTAAGTAGCTAAATATATTTGCTTGGCTATTACGTACATAAATATCCAACATATTTTAGAATTCAGTATACATATTTCCCTTATATTTTATACTAATATTTTTGGAGCGGATTCTGACGAAGCTTCTATATGGTTTTTGACTGGACAAATCATTTATTAGCGAAATTATTTCATTGTGTCGAATGAGATGCAGTTTTTGACTGGACAAATCGTTTATTAGCGAAATTATTTCATTGTGTCGAATGAGATGCAGAGAGATAGATGTTCATATCGTTTTTCCCCTTCCTTAAATCCGCCCGCACCAGAATATTCAAACTTAACTGCCATTAAGTGTAAGCAAGTAAAAATTTATTAAAAATTTAGATGCATTTTTTTATAGTTGCAAGTACGTTTGATCGCATTACTACCATTGTTTAATACCGGGTATCCGCCGGGAAGGTCTGCTACTTTGTTTTGCTGGCATTTTGGTAAACATTAGTTTTGACAGTTCATATTTGTCAGTCATAAAGTAGACACGTGGCAAATTTATTGTAGAAAAATCCCTCATGTATGCAATTTCCCAGCAATCTTGTCCTCCATTGATAGCTGGGAAATTGCATACATGAGGGATTAGAAAGCCCGAACTCCTCAACAAGAAGTTGTTCATAAGACCGCAATCATATGATAAGAATTGCTACCTGTGTGAGCCTAGCAAGCCAATCGGGGGCAGTGGTGAATCGTGAAAAATTCACTTCGTGGAGTTGATCCACCATCAGGTTAGGCCGTCAAGGCAGGTACTGATGTAAATCATTTTCACAGTTGTAGAAAAATATTCGATAAACCAACGTGTTTTAATCGTTAAAACATTTAATCAAAAGCAATCACCAAATAGAGAGAAACAACGTGCCTACAAAACGTAGGCGTAGTGATAAATTTCGAAGAAAGAGGGTCTGTAGGTGATAGACCCAAGCATGGACCACAACCTATTGTAAGATCGTTTGAAAACATTACAGCTGTTCAAGAAAGTGTTCAAAACAATCCACCAGCCTCAATTTGACACCTTGTTTTTAGGAGCTTTGTCTTCAAAGAACAACTTTGATCCCAAATTTTGCACAATGATTTGTATTTGTTTCCATTTAAGATTCAGTTGACACAAGAGATTATTCCCCAAGACCATTTACACCCTAGTACATATGCCGATAGGATATTGCAGTCCACTCATGACAACCCTGCGTCCAATGAAAAAATCATAATGAATGACGAGGCTCAATTTCATTTGAATAGATATCTAAATAAACGGAATAATCGTTTCTGGATAATGGAAAACCCTCAAATTATTCATCAGTCACCTTTGCGTACATTAAAAGTGACAGTCTGGCGTGCAATTTGTTCATGACCCCTCATGGGACCTTATTTATTTGTAACTGAAAACGCTGAAACGGTAACTGTCAATGAAAAGCGATATCGTGATGTGTTTGAAAACTTTTTAACGCTAAAACTGCTTGCTTTGGGCTTGATTTAGATAAAGTATCGTTAAGACGGTGCCATATCGCATACATCTAACATTGAAAAAATTCAAAGGCGACAAAATCAAATTCTTTGAACGATTACCTAAAAAACTCACGAATTCATAAAGATCTCTGTTTTCCTCTTGTAAAAGACGAATTTTCAAAGTACGCGACAAGGTATATCAGTAAACTGGAACTTCGCCCAAATCCTCTTGCACGCAATATACTTAATTTTGAAGGCCACTCTCGGTTGAGAAGGAGGGATACCGTTGCCACCATCAGAACGTTAAATAGGTGATTTTGCCTATATTGAGCGTGCAAAATAAAACAGTTTTGTCTAGCATTGGCTGGACTTAATTAAATTTGTGTACTTAGTATAAAGATTTGAATACTTATTGTTAGTTCACTTTGTGAAGATTCAATAAATAAATGAACGAAAAAACAAATATCGCATATAGCCAGAATTACAATGAAATTACTGTGAGACTTCTTTCCACAACAACTTTTTTCAAGAAATTGTAATGTTGATTGGTCTCCTCAGTCATCTGATTTGACTGCTCCGCAATATAAATTAGGGCGTAAAGGGCAAGGTAACTTAAAGCTTGGATTTTGCGCTATAGTAAGTAACTTAAATAAGAGCATTTAACAGAAATCGCTAAATAGATATAATAAAAAGTGTTTAAATCGCTAAATTAGTCTGAAAGCACCTAAATTGTCATTACTAACGGCCGCAAAAAATGAGTAACATATGTTTTGAAGCGAACTTTAGTGAGAAAGAGAGTAAAGTTTTCTCTCTTATGCCTTATCAAAATTAGATTTTCCATCTGCAAAGCATTGACGCCGTGCTATTTGGTTTGATCTCATACATTTTGTATGTACATGAGGATTTTTGGCAGATAAATTACGCTTGCCGCGCTAATTTCGGTTACACTCTTACTAGTTATTAGCTGTTTCAGTAACCACAATGAAACCGTTCTCTCACTGTATAAATATTCTAAACACATGTGTATTTCGATATATTTTTTTGTCCACCCAAAGTCCCCAAAAAATATTTAGAGATTTATGCTTTTGAGCCGTAGCAAAAAATAACAACAATCAAACTAGAACCCAAACACAAAAGCAACAACTTTGTTGGAAACTAAAGTGCGAAAAATTATTGCATTTGTGCAACAAAACAAAATGATACATGATGCACCAGTCTATTAAAAATGTTGTAGTCGATGTGTGTGTGTGTGTGTTTTCAGGCAAGTTCTTTTACTAGTATTAGTAAAGGGAAGAATTGAAAAGTAAAGAAACAAATTTCAAAGAGGGAATCAAAGGTTAGGTTAGGTTAGGTTGTACAGGCCGCCAGTTTCATGAAACCAGCCCACTTGGGTCCTTTTGGTCCCGTTGTGTTGCCTGAAAGAGGGAATCAAAACTAGTACTACTCTTATATAAAAACAAAATTCTAGAAAGTTCTAGCGTGACTTGAGTGTTATTGAGACATCCGAAGCCCTCACCAGGGGTTAATTGGCAGAACGCATATCAGTCCTTGGATCTGTTTTGCAGACCATCCTGCCGTTAATTGCTGTTAGGTGCCTCAATTTTGGTTGAAACTTTTGGGTGGTAGTTCAGGCCTAAAATCGCCGGTAGGAGTAATTGCTATTTCCTGGTAATTATGGTGCATGCTGATTATCGCGTAATTAATTATAGTTCCCAAGGTGCGGTTGGCTTACGACAGAAACCTGAAATGCAGAAATCCAAAAGTTTTGCAGGGATGGATGAGTTGGTTCAGGGCGAATGTTTTTAATTCACTTCGGGCCAATAACTCACCAAGCTTTGTCATCCTCTGACTGTCCGGCGAATTACACATAGGAGGCCTTGTGCAAGAGGTCTGTAAACATATCGCTCCTTGCAACATAGTCATATCTCAAAAAATGAGCTTTTCGAGTTAAAAATGCAGAATTGTTGACAGTACTACCTTTTATATTGTGCCAAAAATTTATTAAAATTACTTTTAAACTGCTTTCTTTAGGAGATATTTTCTAAAAAAAAATTTCTAAGACTTGTATGGAAACTAAAAATTTGAAATGCGATTTTCACGAAACGAGTTTTTTTTTTTTTAGTTATGACTATATTGCAATATGACAAGAAATTCCACCTGCGTAAGCATTGCAAGCATTATACTGGAGGCGCTTGTGAGCCATGAGATAGTTTACTTGTTGGGGTTAGTCTACCACCAGATTAAGCGGTAGTGGCAGGTTCTGACGCACACCAATTACACATCTGTTCTACCCAATCATATTATATGACTAATCAAACACAATTATATACGACTATCAACTACAGGTTGTTGCAGAACTACCTTTATGGTTTAAATATTCAATAACTTTTTTCATTTATTTATATATTATATTTTTATTTGAGAAGTCTGTGAACAAGATTTAGAGAATTTAACATGGAACACTATAGAACAGAGCAGTGATAACAAATTGTTGAAATAAGTCAATTGTTTTGACGCAACGTGCTTCTTGTCATTTTTTTAATGTGAGTACTTGACCTTGAGCACTTACAATTAACCATCTGGTAGCAAATTTCCGATAACACGGTACTATAAATCATGGATCGGAAGACCGCGCACGGTCTACACGTAAGAAAATATCCAACGTATTGCGGATAGTGGACACAATAGTCCAGCTATCGCAGAGGTCCGTTCAGAGGATTTTAGACGCATTGCACATGTTTCCGTGAAATATTCAGCTTGTTCAAGAATTGAAGCCAATAGACTACGAACAGCGTCTTCCGACCGTACGAGTATATTTGCTATTTTTCAATAGCTTTATTTAAAAGCTTGGCCTTGTGTCATAGCATTTGGCAAATATACAAGTACATTTTTGCTTTACATTTACAAAATATACAGAAATGCAGTTGCTTGCTACATTATTCTATACTCGTGGCTAGAATTAGTGCAAGGCTAAAATTAACAGTTCATGTTTGCACTATGCTTCTACAACCCTAAATTGTAAAGCAACAGCGGAGAATCAGAAAATGAACCCAATTATTCTATTCTATTCTATTTGACTATACAGTTTCAAAGTATAGAAAGCACAGCATGGGCGGGGTAACGGAGACCATATACTCAAGATGGTATTAACAGTACTTTTGTAACGTCGCTCTGACTAACTATAACGACCTATGCCTTCACATAGGAAATTGCAGCGTGGTTAATAATGAAATACCTCTACAAAACTGTAAACCAACATAGTTAGTTGAGGCGAGGGAGACGCAAAACTCTCGAAGATCGAACGACAAAAACAACCAGCCTGCCGGCACTTAAGAAATAATTACGATGACGCGAGACGCGTTCTTCAGCTCAGAGCTGCTTTACGACTCCGACCCCAATTAATCATTCACAATAGATAACAAACTTTTGCAATGGCACAAATTTGCAATTTTATATGCTTAAGACTGTGAATGGGGCTAATATGTGATAATGGTTTCGTTTCTCCACAAAAAATGCCGTCCAGATCAGAAGTAAAAACAAAAAATATTCTGCAATCCCTATAAAAATAAAATTTGCGGTTTGTCCACAACAAGTCACAATTTATGCAAAAAAAAGAAAGTCCATTTTTCGAACAGCTGGTACTGTGCTCACTCAAAAAAAGAAAGGTTTAAAGAAAAGAAGAGTTGTAAATAAACTGACACATTTTTGTAGAAATGAAAATACTATTAGTTTATTTTATTTATTTAGTTTTCTTTAGGTTTTTTTTCTGATTTTTTTCGCGATGGTTACAATAAATCTTGTCACCCTACTTCACGTTGAGTTCTGAGACACCCTTCAAAAAAAATTAAATTGTCTGTGTTATTTATACTAAAAATTCAATTGTGTTAATTTCGAATGATAATGAAGTGGTATTTACTGTTAAATACGAGTACTATATATATTAAACAATTTAACTTTAATAAAATATTTAATTTCATATTTAGTCATTTGATCTTGTTTAAGTAATTAGTTCCTATTTTTGCAGCTAAAGATCGTTTTGGTGTTATATAAAAAGTTCAAAAGTATTTATTTTCGATATTTGGCTAACAATTATGTTATCATCATCAGGAAAATTGTTTTAGATAAAACCAAAACGATCTTTAGCTGCAAAAATAAGAACTTATTAAAATAATTAATTTGTATTATTTGTATAACCGCAACAGCTGACAGAAATCAAGCCAATGCTCGTACTGTGTCATATTGCCTTTTCTAAATTTCTTTAATCAATGACTTGATACTTTACACTTTAAATTTAATATTATATATTTTTTGAGCTTAAGGTCTGTCTTGGTTTTTGTTTAGTTTATTTTAGCTGACAATATTTTGCTCTCCTTCGGATAGCTTCTTCAGGCCAAATAATATTTAAGATACGACCTTAAGCTCAAAAAATATATAATATTAAAAAGAAAAAGAAATAAAAAGCTAACGAGTACACTTTAAATTTTATTTAAATCCAAAAATCACATATTTCCTTTGAACATAAAACCAATGATTGCAGAAAAGACTTTCTCTCCCACCTAATATTTTATTTTGCGTAAACATCTCATATAAAAAAATTTTTGTTTCTAAAGCAATTGGTTTTGAAAAAATTGCATTTGAAACAAAATGCAGTTGCCAAAAAAAAAAAAGCACCAACAACAAATTTAGCAGCTAAAAGACATAAATAAACAGCAACAAAAACTTTATGAAGGGACATTTATTGTTTAACACTCATGGTGATGATATTTTTGTTTCCTTTTTTTTTTGTGGCTGTTGTTAATTTCGTACACTTTTAGTCACGATAATGATATCTGCCGCGTGCGTATGTTTGTTACGGCAGTCAAGTTGCTGTATGGGTTTTGATTTCTGGCCATTTGTTGTTGGTGTCATTTTTGTGGGTACATGGATGGCACAATATGAAATTGACTAATTCCGCGGTTTATAAAGAGCGCCTAACAATAACACGAACGTCATGAATACAAATCAGCAGAAAGATATATCTGTTGTTATATAGTGTGACAAGTGCTAGTTTATTGGCATACTTTGGGGTTCTTGTGGCAGCTATTTTGTGTAGCCTGGCGCTGCTGCTGCAGTTGTTGTTAGTGTTGTTTTAGTTTTTCATGCGCTTATGTTGCATGTTATGTCAAGTGATAAATGAGGCTTTTCATACATCCTCATCATCATCAGCATTGTCGTTGGATAAGTGATAAACGATGGGCTTGTGTTGAAAATCACACTATAAATTGAATGCATATTTTCTTTTTTTCCTTTGTATTTTTGGAGTTTTAATGCTGATGACACTATTTAGCAGTTGTAGTGTTGTTTTTATGTTGCAGGTACAATAATAATTCGAAAAATGATTAATACGCACACACATATGCAAGCAACAGCAGTGTTTGCTATGAAAGCACTTGCTTGTCAGCTTGAAAAGAGACAATTAATTAAACCAAATCTGATCATTATTCTACTAAGAAACTTAATTGCTGCAAGATTAATTGGAGTTGAAAATAGCAGTTAGTTTTTGTAAATAATTTTTGTAGCACAAAGCCAACAATTATTTGTTTAGTTAAAAAGCAAAAGTAAGCAAATGGTTAAGTTTATTAATATTTTGTGCCTATGCCAATAAAAAATTTTTCTGTTTATAAATAAATACATGTTGACAAAATGTCAGATTTCAAATCATACCTTTTTTATTATAACAACTATTGGTGTGATCAATCAGCCTTGATCACGTGTTTTCTTTATATGTTCAATATTAATATTATTTAAAATGAATTTCATTACCTTGTAGTGTGGAAAGTGTTGGACTAAATTTTGCTAATCTGAGCAGTGTCGAAGGTATATACACTGGGCCCTGATCAGTTTTAACTAATTTAATTCCAACATTTTAAATGCTGTAATAGAGTTTGTTTTAGTCTTTCGTGTTGTTACTGTTAACACTCCGCGAACACTACTCCCTCTGCGTCATAACCTATTTTCCTAGTTCCAGTACAATGCGTTGCATATGTAGGGGTCATTCCCTGAGTACTAGTCCCAGAGTGTTGTTCATATGACCGCAATCATATGACAAGAATTGCTACCTGTGTGAGCCTAGCAAGCCACACGGGGGCGGTGGTGAATCGTGAAAAATTCACTTCGTGGAATTGGTCCACCATCAGGTTAGGCCGTCAAGGCAGGTACTGATGTAAATCATTTTCACAGTACTAGTCCCAGACAAAAAAAAAGACAGCTGTGAAAAAGATTTACATCAGCACCAAAGATCTGCAACCGGTGGATTTTTTAATCATCTAAATACACACATCGTAAATCGAGTTGCGGCGTGCCTGGCCATCGCATATTATTTGCAAAAGTATGTTTTTTACTCGTTAGAGCTTGCGTCTGTTAAATAGAGTATATAACAAACCCAATCAAGTTTGTATGCGGTGGCTGCTTGATTCGGTTTCCCAATTATTTTTTCCACCTTAGGCAATCGTACTGGTACTTCTTTTTAACAAAGATAGTAATATTTGTATATAAGAATTTGCAGTCACACATTTACCTTACCCATGATACTCACTCACAGTCGGTAAACGTATTCGTACTAGGCGCGGCGTTGCCAGAAGGTTTTTAAAACATCATGCTTTAAAGATAATATATACACACACTTTATTCGAACATATTTAGTACAAAATCGGTTAAAATAATAACATTTCCTTTTAAAAAATAGATTTTTTTATGAAGCACGTTTTCATCAGTATTCATTTATTTCATGTTCCTTCATATTTAATAATTTGTATTTCTTGGTTTTGGAGTATAAGCACAATAAGTGCACACTTTCATATATTCTATTTAAGAAAAATTTTTGTTTGAATTGAATTTTCGTTGCAAATTTTCCAGCAAAAACAATCTTAAAATCATCATTCAATATGCTAATTTGAAAATCATCAACATGGTTGTAAATTATTAAATCTGGCAGCCGGGATTTCAGTTAGTGTTAAATAAAAGGTGACACATATACACAACAAAAGAATTTGTCGAGGGTGTTGTTTTTACAAGTTGACTGTGTGACGATGTCATGTATGTATTATTAAGAAAACGATTAGAATTTAAAATACTGAAAATGTTTATCTTACTAAGTGCTAGTAACAACAATACTCTTTTTTTGATCATTTCTTTTACTCTTAAAAAAAATACAAAAGATACGAAAGTGATTGGATACATTTTGGATGTATCATGATTTTGTAAGCGAAGGACAGGTATAAATACCACATCATCAATTTTTAAGAGTGTTTAAAACACTTGGATGTAAAAATGATTGTGTAAACAACTTACGGTTGCGGTGCACCGGTGCAGATCTCTGATCTGACCTGACTTTACGTTCTTATCTGATGATGAACCTGCTCCAAAGAGTGAATTTCGACATATAAACAGCTGGGAAACATAAAAAAGAAGTAGTTTATATTTTGAAATCTTTCACTACAATTTTTTTCTTTGAAAGGAATCATATTAAGTAGCCAATTATATAACTGAAATAACATTTATTGACTCTGGAAACCAAATTAATTTTAGTACTCGTTTAGTCAGTGAAATCGGTAAGTGTTGCAAGGTGTCTACAAAATTTTTCTAGCGATTTACTTTGGAGCTTTGGCATGAGTAGGATAATAAAAAATGGTAATGTCTGCCCTGCCCACAACAATCTTTCATAGGAAAATTAAAGGAACACTTATTTTGTTGCAGGGATCTAATGCATACTTTCGTTTTGTAGCTCTAGACAGAAAAGTTGTTTCATGTGCAGTGAAATAAATGGTAGTAGCAGCTAAACTTAAGTGTACATTTTTTAACATCAAAGGCAACGACACGCTACATCTCTTATAACCTCTTCATTTTTTTTTAATTTTTTTTTTCTTTTTGTAAAGTTATATATTGCACTAATAATAATGATTTTAATTTTTTTCCAAGGAAAAATAAGAAAATTATTTAAGTCATTTAAATAAACATTAAATTTTATTATATAATAAATTAAAAAATAAGAACACAAGCCCTCAGGCACACAGCCATCAACTGGCTTGTTTGTGTACGCAAAACCTTGAAAAGATTTTTTTTTTTGTATCTTAAAATTGTATCGTCATCATTGTATTGTAAAACAATTTAAAGGACATTATTAAATTAATGATGTGATTGCTTTCAGTTTCTTTCCTTGTTGCATTTTTTCATTTTTCATATAAATTTTTTCGTCGTGTTCATAAATCGATACTAAACATGCACGACATATATCAGACGGATTTTTCTAAAATTTATTTCGCAATGAAAAGGCGAAATTCCCACGCTTTTGCAACGGCAGGGTAACACTAAAAATTAATAACCGCAAAAAAAGAAAAAACAAAATACTGCTGTTGGAATCATAAAGTATCATTAACTGGCTGCAGGAACACACACTCGTACACAAGTCGCCTGATTTCTTAACATGCAAAATAATTGAGGGTGTGATGTGTCGCATGGTGCAATGCAGCAAATTGTTGTTGCTTGTAGTTTAAAACTTTCTGCGGTTTTTCTTTTTGCTTTTTTTTTTTTTTTTTTTTTTTTTGTTTCGTATTTAAATGTTTGACCCTGTTTTATAGTTGTTGTTTTAACAGTTTTCTTAGTTTTACCTCCTCCTTCTGCTCTTTAACTTAATTAATACAATTGTTGTCGTTGCTATTTTGTACCAGTGTTTGTTGTTACTTGTTGGTTTTACATGGTTGAAATGAAAAAAAGCATGAAAAGAAGAAGAAAAAAAATCCTACAAATTTATGTCTGCAGTTAGTAAATGCTGCATTTTAGCATTCAGACCCCTGTACACTACATGGTTGTAGTTTTACTGTATGATTGATTTCCCAGTTGTCAATGTGGTCTAAGCTGTTAGGCAATCTACAGCAAATATCGTATAACTCCTGTAGTACAATTCAGTAACACACAGAAAAAGTTATAGTAAAAATAAAATCAACAAAATTTTTTTCTGAAAAAATAATTTGTATGCATATACATAAATATGAAAAAAAATAGCCTTGGATATTGTATTTTGTTGTTGTTTAAAAAAATTTATGTTTTCGATCAATTATTATTTTTACTAAACTTTTAATTAAAACCACGAATTCCTTTACAGGTCCGCATTCAAACAATTTATTAATTGATTCAACGAATTTCGTTATTGAACACGAAAAAAATTTTTTTCTGTGCATTTAACGATCCGATAATCTTAAGATTTGTCGATCTATAGCAGTAATCTTTTTTTTTTCTTTGTTAATTTAAATTAATATTATTTGTTACTTTGCCCAAACTGAGCCAAACGCAATAATTTGTGCTTGGTTGCAGTAATGCAGAATTTTTCGTTATATTTGAATACTCTTAAAAGTAATTGATTTGCTTATATTCTTTATTTATTTACACTAACACAAGCAAATAACAAGCAGCTGTGGAAAAATATATCTCAGTGAGACCCGTGCCTTGTGTTTTTATCCGTGGCGGCGGTATATTACTTGGCGGCGGCTCAAAGCCGATTATAGCTTTTATACAAAATCGGACGAAAACAAATAAAAAATGTTAAATACCACAACTCCTAATTCTCACATTTAGCGCCTAATGTTTTAATAACACATATCGCTCCTTTATTGCAACATAGTAATAACTCAAAAATTGCATTTCCGAGTTAACAATGCAGAATTGTTAAGGCCTTGCTACACTATCATACACGATCGTGCGATCTACTAAATAAAGCATGTGTGCTGAAAAAGTGCTAAAAATTCAACCGTGCGACAGAGTTTTTGACAAATCGTGCGTTTTGAAAAATTTTATGAAACTTTTCAAAACATTATGGTTTCTATGCGAACAGTGTTGTATATATTGTGAAAAATATGAAAATATTGTTGGTGCCTCGAGGAAAAAATTTTTGTGTACATAAATTATTTCAATCATGCTTGTATAATAGTGTGGCCTACAAAGCCATTTTGATACGATTTTTTCAAGCCGGCCAGACTTTTGAAATATTTCCTGTGAATGAATCGTACGATCGTGTAGGATAGTGAATCAGGGCCTTCAACAGTACTACCTTTTATATTGTGCCAGAAATTTATTCAAATTATATACTTTTAAACTGTTTCCTTTAGGAGATATTTTCTAAAAAAAAATTCTAAGACTTGCACGGAAACTAAATTGCAATAAAGGAGCGATATAATACAAGTATTAATACCAATCGTCCACCAATTAACAGTTAAAGGCAACCACAGACGACATGTTATTACGTAGAACGTAGGCCTGTTATTGTAATATGTAATTCTTTTATGTATTTTTTCATGTCTGTCAAAATTATAATTTTTACAGACGGTTTGTAAAATTTTGCGCACAAACGTAGTATTACTTTTAAGTCTGACATTGTCTATGGTTTTTTTTATTATAAAAAATAATTATTTAAAACATTAATGCGTTGAAATTTCCTCCAGCCGACGACTTACACCGTCCAAAGTCAACCGCCGCTGAATTGTTCGCAAGGCATAGAGTTCTAATGTCTGATGTTTAAATATAACAAAACGCACTCTATTTGAAATTTTGTCAGATGACTTTGCTCATGTCTTTTACAGCAGCAGTGTTTTTGACGTAACAGACGACAGGTAGGCATTTTACATTGGGAAAAACGACACCTACATTGTTAAAAACATATCGTCTGTTATCTACTTAAGCTATTTATATTTTTCAAATTTTTTTCATATTACTTGAGGTAATACTGTAAGTGTGAGGTGGTAGTGTAAAAACGATGTGCAAAGGTACGTTAGATTTTCTGGAAGTCGTCAAGATATTTGTCTCTCAAAATCTAATAAAATCTTAAAATTTTTATAAGAGTCTGAAGCGCCCTTTAACAATTAACGATTAAACATCACATGACATTGAAGCGTATTAAGCCACTCTTTGAAAAATTGTGCAATATTAATTTTATATTTCAACCATCGGGGTTTACAATAAGAACTTGACAAATATTTTTTTTTCAGTAAACCGCAAATTATTTTAAATATTTCCCAAAAATTTATGCTCGTCTTGAAATACAATCAAAACACTTATGCATGGAACTCAACTTTCTTCATATGACCACTGCGGTCATAACGGCAGCGGTCGATATGTTGGAAATAATTTTCGACGATTCGATCAAACATTTCAAACGTAACGATCGCTATTTTGCGTTTAATGTTGGCTCTGAGTTCTTTTAACATCGTCGGCTTGTTATCATAGATTAATGACTTGACGCAACTCTAATCAATAAATCGATTGTAACGTGTGCTGTGTAGCTTGTGGCACCGTCCTGTTCAAACAACATGTTGTCCAAGTCCATATCTTCCAATTCAGGCCAAAAATAATTGGTAATCTTGGCGCGTTAACGATCGTCATTCACTGTAACGTGACGATTGTTATTGACTATGAAAAAAATGCCAACGGCATGTGGTTTGAATGCCGTTGGCAATTTCAAATTTGCACACAATATTTTTTAGGAATAAGGCCGTAAAGCTACAGTTTTGTTTGTCTCATGCAATCAAGAAATGTTATGTTTTTTTATTACACTTCCTGCTTTATTTACTTTGTTTTTATTTTGATAATTATTGGTATACACAAGCAACCTGTTTGTGCAAACTTTGTATTTAATACAACTATTATTATTTTGTTTGTACAACATAACTTACGTTGTGTTATCGTGTACACTCTATTAGACTACTTTTAAAAACCAAAAATTTTTAAAATTTCTGTCAGCTATTGCCACCAGCCTGGACAATTGGGTTCGTGTACTCATATCTGTGTTATTGTTTCATACAGCCATCTACGAGTATGCACACAATTATACGAGCACATACATGTATGAAATTTACTTGCACCGCAAGCAGAGAGGAAGTGCCAGTGTTCGTAACAAACCTTGCGATAGACGATTATGAAAGTCTTTTATGTGAAGTTGACAGAAGGAATTGTATTTAGCACGCAAACATGATTTGAGAACAACATAAAAGTTTTATTCATTATTTCTTTCACTTTATGATAAACTGTGTTAATTTTGACGTCATAGAGTTTAAGAGATATACACGAGTACACATGTATAAACAGGGCATAGTTGAGAAGGTTAAATTTAAAGATATTAATAAAAAATAAGCTATAGTACTTTTCCCTTAAAATTTAATTTGCAATTTGATTATGAATAATTTTCGCAACGCTGCTAGATTTCATAAATAGACGAGGGGCTCCTTACCCTCTTTACACGAAAAATAGAATGCCCTGGTTAGGAATACGCCAAGGCAGAACCTGTTCCCCGGGGGCAAGCCAAAGGATGTTTGATGATTCAACACGTTAATGGCATAGAATCTCAATTATGCCTCAGCGTCGGATCTTTATTTCACAGAATTTCTGTTAAATTTCGTTTTCACTAAATAAAACATTAAAAATTATCACTGGAAATAATCCACCTGGGTAATCAACACTATTTAATATGAATATTTTATCAAACCTTTCAAGACAGTTGTCTCATAAATTGTGTTATTAAATAAATTTTAATAAAGTTCCAACCATGTCAATACTCGATCATCATTTATAATTTTGCACAATAATAGCAACTAATTGAGACATTTGCATTTATAAGACATTTATTTTGGATTTGTTCATAGAAACAGCAAATCCTCCTTTTGTAGAAAAAATAATAATAATTAAAACACCAAAAAGGTGTGATAATAAAAAAAGTTTGTTTTGTCCACAAAATTTATTGCACCATATTTCATGTTTTTTTTGGATTTCTTTTATTAGTTCAACCAAAAATTGCGTGTTGAATTTTAATACTTTAATGCTTAAAATTCTCTTGTTTTATGATTTTAATTTTTGTTTTTAAATTTATTTTTACCCGTGTTGTTACGTAAAACCGCATAGAAATATATTTATATTAGCAGCCACCCAAATGTTAAAAGCAAGCAGGACTCATTCTAGTTTCCAATATATAAAAGATGGAGAAAAGGTCGAGAACAAGGTAATTTCGAATTCGAATTTTTTTGCTCATATTCGTACTTTAAATTTAGCAAAACTTGCAAACTATTTTTATCAAGTGAGACTTCTGCATAATAATTATAAGCTTCAGGTACCGACTAAAAAATTCTCTTGTTTTAAAATTTTAAGTATTGTTTTTAAATTTATTTTTACCCGTGTTGTTACGTAAAACCGCATAGAAATATACGTGTATATTAGCAGCCACCCAAAAGTTAAAGGCAAGCAGGAGTCATTCCAGTTTCCAATATTTAAAAGACGGAGAAAAAGTCGAGAACAAGGTAATTTCCAGAGAGACATCAATTTCCCCGTATAATAAGAGTATATTTAACGAAATAATTTAGAAAGTTTCTTCACCTTATAATATAACTACTGCATTAAATAATAATGGCCATTACTGCAATTATTATTCTTTAATTAATATATGAAGAAAAGTCTATTATAAAAAATAACAGCCTGTTTTACAATCCCGAATAACGCATTCTAAGCGAAAGAAAACTGATTTCATTTCTCAGTCAAACTTTTAAGCAACAAGTCACTCGAACGGCAGTGCGAAAGAAAACATAAAGGGGTTTCATGTACATTCATGATTCACAATACGTTGCTGATCGAACCGGCTCGAAGGACCAATGTTCCTGTGACTATAAGAATCTTTGGAAGTTGGAATGATGATCGAAAACGTATGCAAAAATGATAGAATGAATCACCTCTGAGCCAATTAGTGTAACCATATGTAAACCTCCATATTTGTTGCAAAACCAAACATTGTCAGTTGGTTGCTACAAAGCACCTGGTTCGTGAACTGAAGATGAAGCGTAAGAAAACTGATTTCAGTTTCTCAATCAAACTTTTAAGCGACAAGTCACTCGAACGGCAGTGCGAAAGAAAACGTAAAGGGGTTTCATGTACATTCATGATTCACAATACGTTGCTGATCGAACCGGCTCGAAGGACCAATGTTCCTGTGACTATAAGAATCTTTGGGAGTTAGAATGATAATGGAAAACCTATGGAAAAATGATAGAATGAATCACCTCTGAGCCAATTAGTGTAGCCAAATGTAAGCCTCCATATTTGTTGCAAAACCAAACCTACAAAGCACCTGGTTCGTGAACTGAAGATGAAGAAGACTATTCTTTTTTTCTTCAGGAAACAACTGTTTTGACAAACCATACTAACTATGGCGGACAATTTAGGCATGAATGTATAGAGAGAGAGAGAGACTGGAGAGGGTTGGTCAGTGATATGTAGATCAGCGGAGATGTATAGCACACCCAGGGCCGGCAGTCTGTTAAACCTGAACCTATTGTTATACACACGATATTAATAGCTTCAATCATGCGCGCAGTTCATCACCAAAAAATGAAATAAAGCAAAAACTATAGTGGACAAAACACAAGCGTCCATAATTTTCCGCATTGACATTAGTCATGCGTGGATACGGCACACCAAACAATTACCAAATGCAATGGTTTTTGTTTAATCGAGGGTTGGGAATTCTTGGAGATCATTAATGGCAGTTTTGCTTAAGTGAGAATGAGTCTCGACGCTGCAAAAACTGGGATTTACTATGCAAAAACGCTGTAACAAAAATGTCTACACAACGAACGCGCGATTCCCACTCGACCATTCGTGACAACGTGAGTGACAAATTAGATAATGCCATCAGCACCAGCATCCGCCCGGACCGTTTACTACTTTTTGAAATATTCATATACACCCTATACAAGTATACAAAGTTCGTGACTCTAAATGAATACCAAGTGTCTTAATAAGCGATGTGAAAGGCTGGAAGTATCATGAGGAGCAAAATAGGAGAAATATTTTGTAAAATATTGATAAGAAGACCTAGTCGTTAGTGGTCGTGCTTGTGGTCGTTACGTATAATTTTTTAGAAAGTTAGAGGTATTTGTAAATTTTTTTTTAAATTTTAACGCATCTATCTACGATCATTCATTCACTACAATCGTTTTTATGTCAGTTTTTTTAAGTCATCTCACTTTTTACTACCTAAACACTTTAGAATTATTTTGGAATATTAGAAAACATATATGTACCTTTGAATACTAGAAAACATATAATTAACAATTTCGCCACACAGCTAAGAGCTACCCTAATACACATACGTTTTTGAAACATAACATGTATAAAAATTTAAATGCATCTAATTGTGCATATTATTATACTAAATAAAATATTAAAATTTATAGGTAAATATGACAATATAACACACGTTAGTATATGAATTGAAAATTATGTTTATATAACCCAGTTGGCCATGTCACGAAGGCATTATCCAAGAAAAAAATGTAGCACTGTGTTCTCTAATATAATAAATGGCCACTATTTGGTGCACCAGCAAATTAATTTTATATCGCGATGTATTTACATGGGAGAGATAGTAAATTTTATTTCGATGTTTAAAAAGTTTGCGCAATTTTCAATTTATTTATTCAGTGTTTTTGGAAACCTGACCAAATTTTCATGACTGTAGTCTTAAACTTTATTAGTTATTCCATGGAAACATGCTTTCTGCCAACATTGTGTGATTTCCCAGAACTCTTGATTGAAATTGTTCTCATAAATAATTTCTTAGAAAATTCGTTGAGCAAGAAAACTTTACGAAACTTTTCTTAAAAGTGAAAAAACTTGAAAGTCTATTTGCATATGCAAATTCCAAAATCATGTGATTTCAAATCACATGTGGCATTTATATAACACTATTAGATTTTTACTATTCTGTAAATCAGGGGTGCCCAAAAGTTCTATATGGAAGAGCAAGCACCAATACATTTATTAGACTGCAAAACAGCTAGTTGGTCCCTCAAAAAAACAAAACATATTTACAAAAACAAAATCTACACTGATAATTGCTGTCGGCAATGTTTAGCATCAAAGCATGCGAAAGCGTTGTTTCTTTGCTCTTGCACTAAGAGAAAAAACTTCATTCCATGTATGAATTTCGTTATTAAATTAATGATTTTTATCATTAATAACGAGCTAATGAAGCAATTCATGTCATTAATGAAAAAAGTTTCACTGTATTATGAATTATGAAATATTAAGCAGAATGAACATATTTTATTAAATTTATGAAGTTTATTCTTAATGCAAAGAAAATGTATCATTAATAGCCTGACACATATTCATTGCAATAATGAAACCTTTTCATTAGAGATATGAAAATAAATCGTTGGTTTAATGTGTTTTGTTCACTAATTCTATGGCATAACTTCATTATTATTATGAACACTTTTCATATATCTATGAAAGAGAGTGAGAAGTAGCACGCGCACAAGTTCTGTAAGTACATGTGTAGGTGTATGGACATAACAATGCGTTTACTGCTTAAACTTAAGCTCACTGCTTTAAAATTAAAAAAAGAATGAATTTGCCATGGCAACGAGTAAGAAATGAATGAAGAATGTTCATGTTATTCATTATGCCATGTCATAGGATTTTTCATTATATACAAAAATTGAATAAATAATTGTTTTGATATGAATATGATTTATCAAATATTACTTAACGAGGTTATATATTTAAATGCAATACATAATGACATCTGATATTGTTAAATCTCGTGTATCAAAATATATGCGAAAAATGAAATTTCATAAAATAAATGTAAAGTTCTTCATCCATAAAATGAACACATCAAAATGATATAAATTTTGAAGAGAGCGAATTCATTCAGGGAATGAACTTTTTCATTCCATTAATGAAAAAAATCATTTGTACAATGAAAAATGATCAATGAAAGAGTTTCATAGCCAGAACGAATTACTTTTCTCTTAGTGCGTGTGTGTGTCCAGTGAAGAACGACAAAAAATATATAAGTCAAAGTAGTTTCTGTACTTTTCATTGCTAATGTCTGAGCGCAGTATGTGTGTATTAAAGAGCAAAGCCCTAAGGCTTGGCCACTTCTGCTGTAAATCATACTACATTCGCTAAATCAATTGATAAATTGTTTGAATGTGGACCTTTAAAGATATGCGTAATTTCAAACAAAAATTCAGTAAATAATAATAATTGTTCGAAAGCAATGAAATACGATACATAAAGTTAGTTTTTTGTACATGCAAATTATCTTTCAGATCATAATTTTGTGGATTTTTTTTTACTACAATTTTTCCTGTCTACTTTTGCATTTTTGTGTGAGATCTTAGCTAGATGGGATTGAATGTAAACAGCTGATGTCTTCAGTTTGATAAGTGTTGTAGTTAATTATTCTTACAGGAGGTCTTACCTATATGTTTGAGACTTAGGCTTGGAGCTGTTGTAACATCTTTTAAATATTTTGAATCACGAAAATGTTCAAATTACCTCGAACAACTGGAAGAACCTGTTTCGTTACTTTTAGCATTTCTGTCATACTATAATTAACTATCACAGAGCTATTAAGAGTTCCACCTAAAAATATTCATAAAGGCCAATAAGTCCTACTTTACAGAGAGAAAGAGACAATAACGCAAGAAAGTCAGATTGTGATTCTTGGCTCCAGGTGTTTTTCCCTGCCGCTATTATATGAAGAAAACGACCGATACAAATATGTATCGATGCTTTTCCTTCGATACCGAGTAAAAATCAATTCTTTGTGATTCATACCTTATCGATTATAAATATAGATACCCTAGAGGTATTGTTTTATCCCTAATTATAAGGTTTAACCTAATATCGTCTCCAAAACTTCTTGTGACTACACATGAGTACAGATTTTTCACAGATTTTGCTTTAGAGATTTTAAAGAAAACAAAAATTGTTAAAGTCAAAAAATAAAAACAAATTCAAATAAAAATACAAAATTATTTTCTTTACTTTTTTTCAAATGCAAATTAATTTCTTTTATTAATTTTTTAATTTATTTTTTCACTTTATTTTCTTTGACAATTGGTTAAAAAAAATTAAAATAAAATATTAAAAACTAATCATAACCAAATAATATAAATAATTAAAAATTATGTATTAAATAAATTAAATTCAATTTCACAATATATAACTCAAAAAGGAGTGACACAAAATGGTCCTTCGGTTTCAAGCATAAAATTTTTAGAGAGTGACAGATAGAGAGAGAGAGAGTGAGAAAGCCACAAAAAATTGCAGCAAAACATGTCTTTTTTTGTAATAAGTAACAGCTTAGATTAAGAACAATGAAGAGAAAAAATGTAAAAATGTTAAATAAAAATAGTTTTAGTCCTAGGAAATATTAATTATTTGATTTAATTTTCCAATTTAAAAGAAAAAAACTGTAACAAGTGTTGAAGAATTATTTTAAGCTACAACTACTTAATGAAGGAAACAATTGAAGAATTAAACAAATAACAAATTTAAGATGTACTAGAAGTGGAATGGGTTTTAAACAGTTGTTTATAATAAAAATAAAATAAATTATAAAAAATAAAAGAAACAAAACGAAACAATTTTTACAATTTTTTAAAAAAATTCCAAACATAAAAACAAAGTATGAAGAAAACTAAACAAAAATATTTAATTCATTTAATGAAAACATAAATTTAACTTAAAAGGAAAACAAAGTAACACAGAATAAATCATTCCACTTAATTCTTTAGCTGATTAATGTAGTGTTTCATTAAATTCAACAGATATGTTTGCTTTTTACCGATACCGCATTCAATGACAACTTTCTTTGAATTGGCGAAATGTTTAATTAAATTAACATTAAGTTCTAATTAAGTTCTTTTTTTTTCTATTAAATTTATTTTGTTGAGTTCACAAACACATTTACGAGTGTATAAATTTGCCAAAATCGATTAAACGTCACCAATAACACAAACATATTTTGATCTTCAAAAAAGTGTAATAATTTTTTCTGTGTAAAACATAAAAAAAACGAAAATTTCTAAAATTTTTGTTAAAAGAAACAATAATATCAATAAATTTTTTAGAGAAAAAAAATTTTTTTTGTTAACAATTTTGAGCCCTAGGGAGAATTCTTGGTATTATCTTTTTCTTATTACGTGTATCGTATGAAATAAAAAATAAATAAATTATTATATATAGTTAAAAATTAAAGTTTTAAAATATAATTTGTAGGTTTGTTTGTTTTGCTTTAAATGTTTTTGTTAATTAAAAAAATATTATAAATTTAAATAAAATTAACAATTAGCTGTCATTACAAAAAATAAAGATTAAACTAAAACTTAAATTAATTGATTTATAAACTAACAAATGCTTTAGTAATTTTTTTATTTTAATAAAAAAAAATTAATACTATTTATTAATAAAAAAATATTTGTGCTTTATTTTTTACTTGACAAAGCTTAAAGAGAAATTATATATTAAGCTTTAAAGCTTAAGAAAAAACGTTCTTTTTATTCAAGGCGTTGCTTTTGCAAGACAGATTAGAGTTGCAGAGCGAGTATGAAGTTTCAAGACAAAGCGCCTGTCTGTCATTCTCAAAGCACGCCTTAAGTTCGTTTGCTGGTAAAAGCTATAGAAAAAGCTTTCAATTGTTAAAATTTATTTTAATATGTTAAGTTTATTTGCTTGCTTGTTTTTTGAGAGGGGTTAGTAATTTTTAAACTTAGACTCAGTCTTGGCGGAGAGATTATTAATTAATTTGTCTTTTTTTACGTTTGTGGATTTAATTCAACAGTTGTATTACTTAAAAGAATTAATAAAAGTTTTTAAAAGCTACTCTTCTCTTTTTTTCAGTGTTTTATTAATAATGTCTTTTAGAGTTTATTTTTTGTTAATTGTAATTTGAAATTAAAATTGAACTAAAGTGGCAAGTTTTAGGCTGCTGTTAAAGTTTTTTTTCTAATGATTTCTAAATTAATCTCATTTCTTGGATGTGTGTGTGTGTGTAAGTGTGCTAAATCTTAATATCATTTTAAAGAGTAAAAGCTTTCGTTAAAAGGAAAGCTGTGAGAGTTGACATACCATAAGCTGTGAGCGCTTAACTAGGCACTCTCGGTTTTCACCACGATCGGCATGGAAGTGGCCATTGTGTTGTTCAAAGGCAAGTTTCTGCTGTACTCCTCGGTTTTTAAGAGCATGGGCAAATTCATTTTCATGTCGGCCAGAATGGGAAGAGTGGGTTTATTTTCGCCACTGACACCTCCCACCGCTTGCTGTTGTCGCTGTTGCTGAGACTCGTAACGGGTGTGGGTACGCATATGCCTGGTGATCATATCACGCCTGCAAGCCGCATACGGGCACTGAGGGCATTTGTAGGGCTTTTCTCCAGTGTGTGTGCGCTGATGGGTAGATAGATGATCGGAACGTGAGAATACTTGGCCACACACCTTGCAAGTGTAGGGCTTAACTCCAGTGTGCAGGCGCATGTGTCGAGTAAGCATATCGGAGCGGGCAAATGAACGATTACACACCTCACATGAATAAGCTTTGGCTATGTCGTTGGAAGGATTACGTGACTTGTGACGGGAAGCCATATGCTTGGCCAAACGATCGTGCAAGGAAAACATTTGGCCACAAACGGGGCATACGTAGGCTACATCCGAACCCGGAGGCATTTCTTCAACCACTGGAGAAACATCCAGATTGTAACGCCAGGCTACTGACTCCTTAGTAGTGGGTGAAGCCACATCTCCCTTAATGACGGGTACGCCCACAGTAGTAGTAGGAGCATGGGGGTGCAAAGGATGCATAGGCATTTCCATTTTAATCATGGCAGCCGCTGCGGCGGCAGCAGCATGAGCATGGGCAGCTGCCACAGCCTGGGACATCCCTCCACCATAAGGTGAGACGGAAGTTGGTGATATGGTAGCATTGGTTGTGCTGATGGTCGGAGTAGAAGCAGAGCTATTGGCACAGCTGCTGGGCGATAAGGAAGCTGAGATCGGTTGTTGGCTGGGTGGCAACATCATAGTGGTAGCAGGCAAGGGCGAAGTTGATTTATACTTCTTGCTATTGGCTGCCAAACCACTGACACCAGTTTGTGTCAACAGCTCGCCTGTGGGGGTGTTGCCGCCACTACGCACCGATAAATCCAAAGGTCTATCCTGGGGCGGCGGCATTATAGCAGGATCGGAGGTATTAGCCGACATCGTTTCACTTATAGAAGTTTCGCTACGCGGCGGCGAAGGCAAAGCCATAGCTACACTATGCGGCGGTGACATGCTGGCTGGCGCTGCTGTTGCTACCACCGCAGTATATTCGGTTTGCTGAGATCTTTCTTTTATCAATTCCTTAAATTCTTTTGAATTCGGCGAAGTATCATCCATTTGAGAGGAAGCTATAGAGGAGGGTGTGTGCTGCAGTGGCGAGGTATAGAGATCCTGTCTCCGTCGAAATACTTCATTTAGATATTTGGTGTGCAAATAATAACCAAACAGGGGGGAGGGTATGGGGAAGTAGCGGTCATAAGGGCTTGACAAATGATTTTCGGTCTTGATGTCTACTGTTAAAGGATTTTGAGGTTCCTCAGTTTTAATGAATTTCGCCGCAGGTAAATTTGTATCAATAATATTATTCATATTTGTATTACTACTATTATTGTTTTTGTTGTGCAGAATCGGACTCACACTTATTCTAGGACTATCACCGTTTTCTCCTAATGACATTTCCTCTGCGGAATCTCCTTCCTCGTCACCACTATAGCTAGAACGCTTGGTATTCGATGATGATTTGCTATCATTGTGATTGTTGTTGGCTTCTTTTGTAAGACTGGACTTTTCCGAGTCCGCATCTTCCGCATCCACTTCCATGTTGTGTTGAATACCACTACTGTTGTGCAGTTTGTCTAAAACAGCTGACAAGCGTTTGCGTTTTCTCTGCTTCCAGGGCATATTGGTTAAATTGTTGTTGTTATTATTGGTTTCTCTCACATGCTCAGGTGTCAAATTGTTGTTATGCTCATTTGCCTGCACTGCTGCAGATGCAGCTACTGCTGCCGCAGCTGCCGCCTGCTGCTGAAGAGTCAAGGCCAAATTATGTGGCAAACCATAGGGCAGGTGACTAAAGGGTGGATAGTGATGTTGCTGCTGCTGCTGTTGTTGCAGAGCTATATGCTGTTGTTGGTAATGATGTTGCTGCTGCTGATGATGATGATGATGATGCTGCTGCTGCTGGTTCTGATGCTGATGCTGCTGGTGGTGGTGGTGATGGTGATGAGAACTTGCGTGATGCCCCATGGGGTCAGTACCTTCGGCCATAGTCATTAGGTCACAGTTTTTAAACAAATCCTAGTAGTTTAGAGCTCAAGGAAGTACTGATGGATATTTTTTATTGAATAACAGTACAAATCCAGATAATTTGGCCTTGGCAAGATGTTGTGGAGTTGTTTTCATACAACTGCAAAAAAATTAAAAAAAAAAAATATGTATATAAATTAACTTTTTGCTAAAACTGATTTTGTTTTATGCCAAAATAAAACTTTCAGCTTAAACTTAAATTTAGATGTTTGTGTGCATTTATTTATATGTGTTTTTCTATTTTCCTAAAACAAATCATTCAAGCATTTCCTTTATGTCAAAGATTTATGTTTATTGTGACTGCTGGTACACACCATCATAAACTTTATCACACATAGAAAGACATTTGTTTCCGTTTTTTTTTTCTTGTATAAATTTTTTGAACAAAAAAGAAACCTATAAAATTGTTTAGTTTTTGGCATCCTCAATGGCCTTAAATAAAAAAAAAAAAAAAAAATGTTTATTTTTTATTTTTTGGTTGACCCTCTTGACACATCAGTTGGCTTTTCTATTACGGTTTAGTGTCGCAATAAGAACGACTGCTGCTGCCATTTTTTTTTACGCTGCGTTGATTCTGTTGATAGGATTTTATATGAAATTTTTTGCATGTTTTACCACAACAATAAAGAGAATTGAGTTTCATTAAAAAAACAATCGACTAAATTTTATGATGCTTAAAAGTTTATGACATTTTCGAATGGAATGCTCAAATGAATGACTTTCCACTGTAGATTTTTTCTAAGGAAACAATTTAAATTAAAGCTAAAGTACAGCATTTAAATAAAAACGTTTGAATAGAAAACTGACAAATGTCTGCATCAGTTAGTCCTAATTTACGAGAGGCAAGTTTAGTTGCGCAATTCTTATCCATTTTTCTTTTAAACTTGCTTTTATGTTTAGACACAGCAAGTTTTGCTCGAGCAATTTTCGTTTTCTATTGCTTACACTTTCTTAATCTTGCATGTACACTGAAAAATATTTGCTTCATATTTCTAATGAACCCAATTCATTAGATAATTTTCATTAACGGAATGAAAAATTACGTTCCATCAATGAAGATTCACAGCATTAATGAAAATATTTATTCAAATTGATTCATTAGGTTTCATAATTTCATTAGAAAATTTCATTGGATTTGTAATAAAGAACTTTTGAAGGCTGGGTGCAAAATTTTGGAGATTTAGTAAGAGTGAGATGATAAATATATTACAACTACTAACTATATGATAAAGTAAATTATTTTATAAATTAATTATTGTGTAAAAATTTTTTTAATAAAATAAAATTTCAGTAGTGTATTAAAACAATAAAAAATTATTTTATGCTTAATATAAAAAAAAATTGTTTAGTTTCTCTTGAGTAGCACAATTCTAATGAAAAAAAAGATCATTAAAATAATGCAACTCTTCCTTAAACTAATGATTTTATTTCGTTAGAATGAAGAAAAATTTTCACCAAATTAGTGAACATTTTCATTGGTTCAACAAATGTATTCATTACACTAGAGAAAATATTTCATAAAAATAATGTAACACATTCATTGGCCTAATGAAAAAATTACGTTTGAATGATGACGAAGATTTATTAAAGGAATTAAAACTTTACTTAATGTTAAAGTCCCAAATTCATAAAACTAATGAAATTGAGTCGTTAACTTAATGAATATTTTCATTGTTTTAATGTAAACTATTCATAAATATTATGATTCATGCTTCATTAACTTAATGAAGTTATCATTAATCTAACGAAGATATTCATTACATAATTTTTAATGAAACAAGATTCATTAGTCCAATGAAGGGCATCATTGGCCGAAAAATAATGAAAATTTTCATTAGATTAATGTCAATATTCATTATATTAGTGAAGGAATTCTTTTCAGTGTACTGCATTCTAGAATTTTTTTATTTAATTTTCACTTCTTCCCAAGTAATGCTGCTGTCTGTTTTTTGAGGTTGTCCACAATATTATCAAACGCTTCAGCTTTCTTTAGCCGGTCTATTTTAATTTTTATTTTGTTTTTTTTTTTTTTTTTTTTTCAAATTAATTAAATTATCACGCTTCCCGCCAATATGGCTTTCACCACGGACAACATATCAATACATAAAAGAAACACAAATGAAAGAAAATGTCAAATTTCTGACATTACGAATGACAGCACAAAACGACTTTTCGAGTGCAAGCAAGTCTGAATTAATTTTAACACTCCCCACTCTTTCCTCACTTATGTGTCCGCAAATTCAAGACTTTCGCAACTAAAATTTACTCGTGAAAATCGGGATTTAGTGAATATGATTAGTAGATGTTGTGTTCCCTCATACTTGCATTACTCTTCGAATTCATTGGACGTAAAAGCTGTTCAGTATTTTAGTCATGAGGTAAAATACCCCATCACGTTCTCTAAAAGTTTAATCAGTTCAGCTAGAAGATTATATTGCGAGTTACAGCAGACAATATGCTTTATCACTTTTTTTTACCAATATTAGAAATATTTTAAATCAGTTCTGTTTCATTTCATTGGTTTATTACGCATGTACATACATACATATACATAATCGAATTGCTTCTTAATATTAAATTGTTTTATATAACGATCGCTGAAATTATAGTGATCGGTGAAATTAAAGCGAAAGTTCAAACATGGCTTTCGCCAAGAAATTTTTTTAATTATAATAATACTGGCCGCAATCAATAACTCTTGATCAAAGAAGACAGGAAAAAATTATTGAATACACTAAAGCTGGCGGACAACTAGCTGATTCGCAGTCGCTAGACTGCTCATCAGCAGCCATTAGGATTCGATTAGGCACATTTCCATTTGAATGGATATGTGTAAAACCCTCAACTCTCATGTTTGGGCCTATTTTGGGGTTACTCGACCGTGTGCAGGAGAGGGCGAAGAAGCTCATCGGTGACAGTAGGGTATCCAACTCTATTGACGCACTGGAGCATCAACGCAGTGTAGGGTGTGTTACTCTGTTCTATCGTTACTATAGTGGATTTTGCTCTGACAAGATTCGGGATCTTGTTCCTGAAACTCACACATTTTTGCGTAGCACACGTTCATCGTCCAGAGCTCAGCCATTTGTGGTCGATTGCCCGGGGAATCCTACAACGCATTACAGAGAGAATTCGTTTTTCAGCCGTACGCTTCGCCTATGGAATAAGTTGCTTTACACGGTCACCTTTGCATCCATTAAAAGTGACAATCTGGTGTGCAATTTGATCTGGAGGAATGATCGGACCTTACTTCCTTGAGAATGAAAACGGCGTAACGATAACTCGTTACAGTTATCGTTACGCCGTTTTCATTCTCAAGGAAGTAAGGTCCGATCATTTATCCAGATCAAATTGCAAACTAGACTGTCACTTTTATTGATATACTTGAAAACTTTTCAACGCCACAACTGCATGCTTTGTGCTTGTTTAACATGTGATAGCAACAAGTCGATGCCACATCGCATACTGCCAGGACGGCAATGGAATTACTGCGTGTAATATACCTTCTCGGCAGATACCCTGTATATTTAGAAAAAAATCTTTTATTTTATGTTATTAAATAATCATTTAAAAATCGCTTTTAAAGATTCTATGTTCATCCCATTTCAAAAATTTTTTTATTTGATTATTTAATAAATTTTTTTTTTTTTGCTTAAATTTAATTTAGGAAAATTTTTTCTTACTGCAATTTTACTTTACATTTATTTAGCTTTCCTTAAGTGTATATTAAGCAATCTTTATATTCTTTTTTATTAAAACTTTAACAATTCTCTTTCTCCAAGTCGTCTTCGTTTTAGTAGGAGGTTTGTTGTTTTTACTGCATTGCGCTTATCCTTATTTGATATATGTGAATTGTTTCCTCTTGATTATCCTTTTTAAGCAAACAAGCCGGCAAACAAACAACTGCAACAACAGTTAACGTGAATAAATAGACTAGAGACACATTCCTTTAAGCTTTTATATTATTTTCCACATCACTGAACATTCAGCAGCTCCTTTTGGCAAATACAAACAACAAACAGCAACAAAAGCAACAATAAAATTATAACAGCAGCAACACGCTATTTTACAAATATCAACAACGATTATACTAGAGTAAACATTAAGTGGCCTAAGGATGTGTTACTACACATATATTTACACGAATGTCTCAGCCTGACAAGGTCCTGTTTGATTTTCCTTTTTCTTTTTGTTCTGTTTTTGCTACTTAACGTTGCTGTTTGCCATATTGAGGTGTTGATGTTTGTTTAAATGACTATTTTAACCTTAAAGTGTCTGCAGATTTGCCAGCCGTATATGTACCTTGGCATTTGAAGATTTAGTTTTTCTTGTTTTGTCTATTTATGGAAAGTACTTGAAAAGGAGTTGGTGTTGATGAGATTGTAGGATAATAGGAAATAACTTAATAACAAAGGTGAGTCTTTTTAAGGGATTATAGGGCAAATTTATTTATTGTAGCTTATTAAAGGTTTCATGAAAAACAGTTAACTTAAGCTATCAGCAAATAATTTCCTGAAGTTTCAACAGTAGTTAAGCATTGTCTATAATGGTACTTGCAATAAGGATAGGCGAGGTTTGCCAGCGGACATATTAGGAAAGATGAATGTATCGAAAAGCAAGTCATGTATTTATTTATTACCACCTTGGATGGACATAACATGCTACAACGCGTTATAATTTACTAAAATAGGTGTTTTATTTGGTAAACCTTACAAGCTTTTGTTCACTATAGTCATCGTTTCTTCGCCATGTTCATCTCACCGTCATGCCTATTATGAGCAGTATTGCGGCTAAATTTAAGTACAGAAGTTCAGTAAACAGTAGTGAAAAATATTTACATCAGCACCTGCCTTTACGGCCTTATCTGATAGTGGACCAATTCCACGGAGGGAACTATTCACGATTCACCAGCGCCCCCGTATGGCTGTCTAGGCTCATACAGGTAGCAATTTTTGCCACATGTTTGTAGCCATATGAGCAACTTCTTATTGAGGAGTTCAAGCCTCCTGTATGCAATTTGCCTGCAATCAATGGAAGACAAGACTTAATGAGTTGGTAGGACAAAGCCCACTAAGAGCCCCAAACCCACCACTACCCCTGGTTTCTTACAATACAGGTATCTGTTGTAAAGGCAACAGACCCTCGAGAGGTTGCTAGTCCCCGAAAAAAGCCATGCACCAAACAATTATCAGGGATACTAACTCCCCCTTCCTGATTTAAACCACAGCCAGAACATTCCAGTCAAGGTAGGCATATCAACCATGATCAGCCCGAGTTGAACTGCAAGCAGAAACACCCGAGGGCAATGCTGATCCCCGTTCTGCCAATGTATACGCTTTATAAGGGTTTTGGAAGCCAACACAACGCAACACATGCGATTACCTAGAGTTTTGTTTGCTACAACAAACCATGAACTCCTTCCCATCTTTACCCGAAAAGCAGAGTGCCCTAGTTAGGAATACGCCAAGGCAAAACCTGTTCCCCGCGGGGAAGTTCAGTGAACAATGAAACGACGCATAAACCCTGTTTCCCGCGGGGAAATTCAGTGAACAATGAAACAACGCTTAAATGTTAAAGAAACACCAGATTTGCAAAAAAAAAAGTTTTCATTCTTCGTGAGAGTATGAAGAAGAATGTGCGCCAGCTGACTTCGTATCGTTCGTAAGGATTAGGCATTTCTCAGACTACAAATTGTCTTAATTAATTAATTTAATTCATTAACTAAGGTTATACTCGTCTAAAGTTGAACTCAGTCACCAGTTTAAAATTTACTATAATACCATAACCAACTGTCTTTGTTCCTTGAAGGGTTCTTGGAGCAGCTACTAACACCAATTTTAAATCATCCACTTTCTAGATATATTGGAGTTTCCAGCTCTAATTTTAGATTATTCCATTTCTAGATAGATTGAAAAACTCCTGGCAGAAGAGCTCGCACCCTTTTGTCCCTCCTATTGCAATTGCCTAGACGGTCTGAGAAAACTACGGCACCAGAAGCAGGAAGCCTGGAATTTAAGAAGAGTGTCATATATTATTATATATATTAAACAGACTTGACTTGGCGTAATTGACTATCTAGTCTACGTTGCAAGTATTAAGAAAACGGAGCCGATCATTCGCTTTATTTGAAAGCTGATAGTTAATCCGGCGGTTTTAATTAAAATCTACAGTCAGAGCAGTTCAACTTAGATACAGGCATTTAAACACCGATTAGCGCCAGAAGTGTTTGTTAGACACAATATCCTGGCTTGAAATCGCCGTTCTGACAATTAATTATTGGTGAAGATTTGATTTTAAAAAACTGCTCTTGGTGTTATTATTTTAGCAGAATTGTTGTGCCACCCTGTTTTAATAATTATATATTTGTAAAATTCTTGGCTAATTATGTATATTTTTTGTCTGCTTTAGTTATAAATTAAAAAAATAAAACACAAAGGACCTTTTATGTGCATACATACTACATACATATAAATTACATATACAGGGTGGCCCAATAATAGCCATGAGGTGGAAAAATCATATATCTTTATATATTTTCTAATTCTTTTTTAAGACTTGCTTACATTAGTTTTAATTGTATGTTACTTTGTTTGTATGTTTGTTTGATTGTATGCTTGCAACACTGGAAAGCCATGCCATATTAATAATTATTATACATATATGTAAGTATATAAAACTATACAGTGTTGCCGTTGAGAAAGTTGTTGTTAGTGCAAAAGTTGGAGTTACCGTATTGCTTCTGGGGAAATGGAGGGATTTTGGGGATTTGCGATGTCTATTTTCGGAATTCCCAAAAAAAAATGCGGGTTCACTTCACTGACCGGTTTGGAACCGATTTTTCATATTCGGTGCGTGGTTTTACTGTGGAATCATAGATGCCAGATAAATCTAGTTTAGAATCGTCAAATGCGAGAGAAAAAATCGTCAAGATCACCAATATGATCGTCAAACTTTATTAATCTTAGTTTACTGCGAAAATCGCGAATAACTTCCAGAAATACGGATGAGCAGATTTTGCTGCACCCGACTATTTGCTTGCGCCTCTGAAGCAACATAAACAAGTATGTATGAATAAGCACCGCAGGCTCCAATTAAACTGTTAAGAAATTCAATATTTGCAAATAATTCGTTCAGCTCAAAGTCCTTTTTGTTTTTTTTTTTTAATCTTTAATGTATTTTTCAAAAATACATCAAACATAAAAAAAAAACAAAAAGGACCTTGAGCTGAACGAACTATTAGCAAATATTGAATTAAATAAAGGTCAAAGCAAATAGGATCAAGAATTCAAATGTTTGTTAAGAAATTCAAGGGAAGATTTTAAAAATATAATGGAAGACGAGATCGTCATTGCGAAGATGGGAGTTATTTAAGTGACAATATTTTCCATACTTTCTGTAAAAGAACTGCACTGTAGTTTTAATTTGGAAAAAAAATAATAATAATAAATATACAAACTTAAAAATAATAAAATGTTGGCAGTTTAGGACCACTCTGTGTTTATATAATATGTATATAAAACAACCAAATAATTACCAAACAAAAAAATCTCTTAAAAGTTGTTTTGCTGCTTTAACGTACATTATATGAAAAATTGCGATAATTATGTTCTGCTTGGTGTTGAAATTTATTTCATTTGCTGGTGTTTTCTCTTATATTTTGCTACAGTTTTCTTTTTTTTTTTCCTGCCCTTTTTCACTGACAACAATGTAAAGCTGTTAATTTTTCATAATTATGTTAACAGTTTTATAACCCACAAAAAAAAAATAATAATAATATAAAAATGAAAAAAACTTAATGAATCTGTTTGTCAGTGTATGAATGCAGTAACAATTTGCAAGGACCCTGAAACAAAACAAAAAATTAAAAATTATTATCGCGTGATTTTATTTTTGGCAAAATTACAAAAAAGAAGAAAAAGCGAAAAACGTCATAAATTCAGGTTTTCTGATTCAAGTCATCATATTCGGGTTGTGTGTGTGTGTTCCAGAGATGGGGTGTTTCCTGCGGGAAATGTGTATAAAACTTGAAGGCTTTTGTAATTTTTTAATAACAGACAAACTGTTCAAAAAATGTTTTTTTTTTCATGTTTTTGTGTTAAGTGGATAATATTTAATGTGTCATAAAGTACTTAACTTAAATATTACCACAGCTAAATTGCACAGAAAAAACGATGTAAAACAAAACAAAAATTTATTGCAACCCTTAAATATATTAGCAAGAAAAAATATGTGAATATTTAAGACATAATTTGCAAAGTTTTATTTCTTTTTTTTTTTGATTTCGTAACTTTAATTAACCAATTTTTATACTATTCTGTTGTATGAAAAAAAATATATAAATATTTTTATTAAATTTGAGCGGAAATAATTTAACAAAATGAGTTCTTTTACACATACAGGTCTGTTCTAAAACTCACGTGATTTCACAGCACATGCCATTTCAAAACCACATATGTGATTTGTACCTGTTCTGCAAATCACAATTTTTTGTGATTTTCAATGTGAATTATACTCTTTGGAGGCACTTAAAAATGGATGCTCTTTTACACATACAGGTCTGCTCTAAAGCTCACGTGATTTCAAAGCACATGTCGTTTCAAAACCACAAATGTGATTTGTACCTGATCTGCAAGTCACAATTTTTTGTGATTTTCTATGTGATTTATACCCTTTGGAAACACATAAAAACAGATGCTTTTTGCTTTGATTTGCTGATATCCTTATTTTCAGATATTTTTTTCATAAATCAATTGAGACTCCCGAAAATAAATAATGTAAAACTCTTTGCAAGACCGCCGAGATATCACCTTAAAATATCGTCTAGTACAGGTTTCGAATCCCTTTCTCAAGTGTTTAGGATCCGTCCAATAATGTTCACATTATTCCGAACTTCAAGTGGAAGATCACAAATAGCCCCTTAATGCTGCGACAATCGGTAGATGTTCTTTGCGTCTGAATAATGACATACAAAATGAAATGTAACAATTTTGGTTATATCTTATGTGCTAGTATTTCCATCATAAAACTTTCCAATTTAACGAAATTTAACTTTGAATCACAAAACGCATACAAAATAAAACAAGTAAGAGCGTAGTATATTCGGCTGGGCCGTGTCTAAAAATATTCTTTACAATCAGGCCTGTTCTAAAACTCACGTGATTTCAAAGCACATGCCATTTCAAAACCACAAATGTGATTTGTACCTGTTCTGCAAATCACAATTTTTTGTGATTTTCAATGTGAATTATACTCTTTGGAAGCACTTAAAAATGGAAGCTCTTTTACACATACAGGTCTGTTCTAAAGCTCACGTGATTTCAAAGCACATGTCGTTTCAAAACCACAAATGTAATTTGTACCTGTTCTGCAAATCACACCGCTGTGATTTATACTCTTTGGAAGCACATAAAAACTGATGTTTTTTGCTTGGATTTACTGATATTTTTATTTTCAGATAAAGTTATTTTGTTGTGGTATTCCTGCTAAGAAATATTCTTATAAAATGTAAAGAATAACAAAGTAAAATAAACCCACAACCCAAATCAGAAGAGAATATTTTGTTTAAACTAAATAGTTTTGCTTAAATATTCAATAGAAAACACCTGAAATTACTTACTAATGTAATAAATTTTGAAGACCATGATAAAGTAACTGCAAAAACTAGAAAGTGATTTCAAATTGATTACAGGTTAGCTTACAGGTTTGAAATCACAAAACTCAAAATTTTTTGTGATTTTAAATCACTTTTACCAAATCACTTACACAACATTGTGATTTGTAGAACAGCCCTGTATATTTTTCTCTAAAAACAAACTTCAATAATCTGGTGTCTAATCACCGCATACGATATGTAATTAGCTATCGTATCGAATAACATAACGATACATCTAGATTATGGCAAACGATGCATATCGGATGGTAATTTAAACAATGGTAATTTTAACAAAAAGTACGAATATAAAAAATAAATCCTTTAACTTTTTTATATTATTGCAATACAATTTATTCGATATCGTCTGCCATGATATCAAAATGAAAAATTTCGATAATTTTGCTCGATAACCTATGCGGTGATTTGGCCCCTGTATTAATATGGCATAAAACTGGACTGTTTTTTAAATGTATTTTTATATATTTCACTATATACTCGTAATACACTAGTCTTAAAATTTACTGAGTTTAAAACAAGCCATTGTTTTACCATAAAAAATGTATGTATAAATAAAGTTAATTAGAAATTTGCTTGTTTGAGTTAAAGTAAAATAAGCGTGTAGGCGATCAGTCGTGCGTGCAGTAAAAAATCCATAAAAAATTCATATGCAGCCGAAAGTGATGTGTTAAACAAATTGTCATTATAAATACCATAAAATGATGATACTTAAAAAAGAAAATCAAAAGATCGTGTCAAAATCAATTAAAACGATTTTCAACAAAACTTATAAATTAAAACATAAAAAAAATATAATTTTCCATTAGCATTACAATTTGTTACCATAAAAGAAAACTTAATGGCTCCTAAAACCATTAACAATTTACCAGAACTTAATGGCTGGCTGTTAACAGCAATTTGTTATCATTCCGTTTTTATCTTTATTTGGAAAAGAAAATATGCAATGAGTATTTAGTAGAACAATTCTTTATTATTTTATGATCTTCTTTAGATTGCAAAAGGCATACGAGTATAAAGGCGACTAATAAAACCTTTTAATGCCTACTTTGATGGTGGCGCTGATAATGAATATGAATGACATGAAATCGCTCGACTGTTACTCATGACAACCAGCCCTGTCAGTCTGTCATTCAGTCATTTTTTAAACACTCACATTTCATAAAAACTTTTAACTTACTTCATACCTACTTACGGTCTCGTACTTGAGCATAATAAAAATGGTTAATAAAACATTTGCACTTCATATTATTAAAACCTAATAAAAATATTAAAACAATTCCCCTTTTTGAAATATCCAACCAAAAGTTGCCCTCCCACACAATTTTTGTACTTCATCAACAAAAAAAAAAGAAGAAAAAAACGGAGAAAATATTAACAGCCAATCAGCGTTTAGTTTTAAATTTATTGTTGCGTTGTTGTTGTTGTTGCTGCTGTTTCTGCTATCTTTTGTTCATTTATTACAAAAGAGTTGAAAAAGTTAGTAGAAAAACTTTAACACTAAAAGTACAGGCAGGCTGTTGAAGTTTCTTTAAGAAGCCGGATGGAATAAATCAGTGGTGCTCACAAGTTCTATATGGAAGAGTAAACACCAATACATTTAAGGAAAATCTATTTTTGTTAAATATTTTTTGTTCTAAAAAGTAAAACATTTACAAAAACAAAGTTCACACTGACAATTGCTGTCGTCAATGTTTACCAACATAGCATGCGAAAGTGTTGTTGCTTTGCTTTTGTGTGTGTGCAGTGAAGAACGTCAAAAAATATTGCTAATACTGAGCGCAGTATTTGTGTATTAAAGAGCACAACCCTATAGCTAAGCGCATTTACAAAAGCAATTGAGTATCAAGCGCATAGGGCTGGGCACTGGAAAATCAAAATAAACTATCTTAGGAAATCAACTATTTTAGGAAATCAGAGTGTTTAATTTTAGCAACTCAGTGTTTAATGACCTGATGAATCGCTAGATTCATCCAAACAAATGTTCGGTTCGGAGAGAAAGCGGGTGAGGGACTAAAAGTTGTGAATAACCTAAAGGGACTTAGGTACCAATTGAGTGAACACTAGAGAGCTTCACTCAACTTCAAACCGAATATGTACAGAGGAAGCTCGAAAAAGTTAAGTATATGTAAAAGCAAAGCAGTTTTCATTCACCATACGTGATTCTAAAAAGTTAAGTGCTTCTCAACTTTTTTAAGACTATTTTTTTATTTTTTTTTTTATTTTGTTATTCTGCTTCTAAGATCATTTAAGTTCTTATATTTCAATCCTCAATACATATTTATATATAGTGAGTAATATACACCTGTTACCTATCACATTATAATTTTTTTACGAATTTTATGTACAAAACTAATCTTGCATAAATGTGTTTGCTCTCATCAGCTAGCTGTGAAAGAAAATAGTTGTTGAATTTGTTTTGTTTCGATCGCAACTAAGTTAGCAGCAAGGAAGCAAAATTGGGTATCAGTCGCCGAAAAATGTAAGATTTAAATAAAATTAGATGAAAGTGCTTTTGCTAATCGATTGGCCAAGGATTTTATATTAAAAACACGATTATAAATGTATTGTAAAAATACAATTATAAATCAGCCTTTTAAGCTGTTATTAGACAATCAAGCAGGATCATCGTATTGATTCAATAGTCAACATTCGTGTTTGCCAAACTTAGCCTGCAGTGCGATTCTGTTACTTTCATTAAGACAATTGCGTCGTTACAATAGTTTTTGGTAACAGTAAAATTACTTAATTATATTCGCTGTCGACCCGATTCACCTGTCACTTTTACTGCCTAGTATGAAGTAAACAAAAATGAGTTTACCGTCGTTAAAATTATATTGCAGGAGCAGGAAAACGTTACTATAAGCGATGAAATATGTCGAAAAAATCTAAAATTATCAGATCGTTAAAAGATACAGAATCGCACAGTGCATCAAACTCGTTTAATTTAAATTCTATCAAACACGGTATATAAATTTCATTTGTATTTTCTTAAACGAGCTGTGAAAATTAATTAGGCACACACACCTTTCAACGATTTTATTGAAATATATGAAAATTTTGCTTAATCAGAAAAAATGATGAAAACAAAGTTAACCATAATTAAAATTTTAGACACAATTTTTGGACAAATTATATCATTTAATTAATAATTTGGTAATATATCACCAAAGCAATAAATAATTCGCGCCCTCATTAATACAAACTTCTCTATTCAGCGTGTGCTTTTACTACGATATTTGACAAATTTTGCCTGATCATTTAATAGCAAAACTCCATAATAAAACTGTAATAAATCGAAAAAAAGTGTTTTTTCTAGAGCATATTGCTCTTTTGTTGCAATAAAGGAATAATAGTCATAATTAAAAAAAGCTTGTTTTGAGAAAAGCTCATTTCAAGTTTTTAGTTTCTAGACAAATATTAGAAAATATTTTTAGAAAACATCTCCTAAATGAAACAGTTTAAAAGTAATCTGAATACATTTTTTGCACAATATAAAAGGTAATACTATTAACAATTCTGCATTGTTGCCTCGAAAAGCTAATTTTTTGAGATATGACTATGTTGCAATAAAGGAGCGATATGTATAATATACAACTACAAGACATATGATATTGTGCGTTTTGCACATTATTAATCCGTGTTCTGGTTGTTGTCTGCCAAATGAAATGCACAAATTTTGGAAACTTGAATAAACTTTTTTCTTACAACGGCACAAAAAGTTAGTTGAAACGATTTGGTGCCACCGAAGTTCAAAAAACGCACCGAAAATTAAAAAAAAGCGCAACGCGCACTGACTAAAGAATTTTTCGCACAAGAGTTTTTAAAATGCACCAAAAATGGTGCAAATCGCATGGAGTTGACAACGCTGTTTAGAATACCTTCATTCCATGATACAAAAAACAAGGTAGCCGCTTCGCTACAACAATGAAAAAAACAAAAGCCGAATTCACACTTTAGCTGTCAAAATTAGTTGATAAAGAACATGTGCAAAAATTTAAATGGCACTGAAAAAGGTAAACAAAACTTGACATAGGAAGTGCCGGCGGATTGACCGAATTCGCCTGAATTCGCCGATGCATCCACCTAATAATGAATTCGCCTTGCTTCATTCCTTTGTTGCACAGTTTTATTTGTCTTGCAGCATGATACAAAAAACAAGGTAGCCGCTTCGCTACAACAATACAACAATAATAAAAACAACAGGTATTTTGTTTGTGTAAAATGGCGAATTCACACTTAAGCTGTCAAAAGTAGTTGATAAAGAACATGTAAAAAATTTAATTGGCGCCGAAAAAGGTAAACAAAACTTGACAACGAAAGTGCCGCCATATTAACCGAATTCGCCTGAATTCGCCGATGCATCCACCTAATAATTAATTCGCCTTGGTCTTGCAGTAAATTATCTTGAAATTTCCCCTTAAAATGTAATCCTATGCGGTGTTAATAGTGTTAATGCACAATCATAAAAAATGAGTTATAATGCATTAACTATTGTTATGAATACTCCTCCCTCACAAAGAAAAAGCTCACTGTGAAGCACATGTTTGGCAGCTTGAAAAAGCTTTATACAGCGGCAATGAATTATAACTATTGTTAACTGTTTATGCTGCCAACTTTTCCTGCTGCACTTGTTATAATTAGTAAAATGTAATTTATAAAATTGTTTAAATTATCATTGCAAATATAAAACTAATATCAATGTTTAAAGATCTGGCGCCTGTCATTAATTTTGTTCAATTTGCCCGGGTACTTATGCCATTTCTTAACAAAAATTTAAGATTTTTTTCCTTCTAGTGAACATTTGTAGCTGAAATTGAAAATTACTTTTCAAATTACCTTTAATTAACATGTAACCTTTGTGACCTCGCATTAAAAAGTTTTCGATTGCGGTGAATTAAACAATGAATGTAGAGCCACAGTTGTTTAAATTGTGGCTGGTCGTTCGGTCAGTCGGTTGTATTGCAATTTAGTTGACTCGAAACGAGTCAATTTAGAGGTAGATGTTATAAATTAACTTGTTGTATTCTAGTATTTGTTTTTCTACTTTGCTTTTTTGTAGCTTTTTTCAAATTTTTTTAATTATAGGTATCAATGTACATACAAGTGTGTGTACTGTTGTTATTACTTTTTGTTTAACAACTAATGATTTGCTTACTGTATTCGAGTGGAAATTTTGTTGTGGTTTTTGTTGTATCTACAAGATTAATAATTAAGACTTTGTCGCCTTGTTGTGGCAAATTTTTTAATTGCAATTATTTGAAATGTAAGAAAATAACAAATATTTATTTATATTGCTTTAAATGTGGTTGCATTAAAGCTGATCAGCGAAATAGGTCAAACATTGTCATTACGGCTTTAAGACTCTGATACACTATCCTACATGATCGTACGATTCATTCACAGCAAACTGTTTTAAAAATCCAAACGACTTTACAAAATCGCTTCAAAATGGCTTTCTAAGCCACACTAGTATACAAGCATGATTGCAGTAATTATTATTACCATAATAATTTTACATTAATTTGATATATTTCTCGAGACGTCAACAATATTTTCATATATTTCATAATATGTTCCGCACTGATCGTACTGATCATCTTATTACAAAATTCATAAATTTTTTCCACTCACTTGATCTGCCAAAAACTTTATCACACAGTTGAATTTTTAGTACTTTTTTAGCACACATATTATATTTGCTAGATCGCAATGATCGTGTAGGATAGTGAATCACGGCCTTAAGCTGTAATGACACTTTTTTTCAACTATTCTTAATCTGAGTATGAAAGAATGAAACAGTCAATAATAGAAAAAGACGATTATAGGTGTTGTTGAGAGAGGCTATAGGCCGAGCCAGCAATTTCCCTGGGGATTTTTAACAAAGTACAAAGCGTAATAAAACACATGATTTATTTTGCAGTGTATTTTGTTCAAAGTCCCCAAAGAAATTGCTGGCTCGGCCTATAGCCCTCTCCACAATTTTAAAATTCTTTTTGGTAGGAAATATTCTGGAAATTTAGTTATTTCGGTTATATTTAAGAAGTTCTGAACCGCCCCGTGATTAAGTCTTTACAAAATGGCGAGGGCGGTAGAACGTTTTTTGACAATCAAACTTTTATTACGTAACTCTAATTATTTTTTACGGTGTTTAAATGGTGCTGCCAGATTACACGCATTTCATTATGGCAATTTTGGGAGTTGCGTTAACAGGTGTGTTTCTTTACTTTCCGGTTAAGTTTCGTGCATAAGAGAGCACGCATAAGTTTCTCTTAAATACAAATAAAATTCACCTAAAGTACGGGAACGCAAAAAGCCAAATTTCTAGCCCAGAAAGAAACATATGCTATGTTCTGATGTGGCAGCAAAAATTGTCATTTAGTTTTACGAAAAAATACTGTAATATTTTACAATTTTAGGATTTTAAAGTCTTCTGCACACTCCTTTTTATTTAATATTTATATAAAAACACTAAAATGATTTGTATACGAGTTGATTTAAATGAACTTTGTTTCTTTGTTATGGTTTATTTTTCGAACAGCTGATTGCTTAAATACTTGCCCAAACTAGCCCGAAGAAAAGGTATGGACTGTTTCGTGTAAGAAGAGAAAGTAGTTTTAATGTACAGGAACGCTTTTCGTGGAAATTGGGATCCCACGGGATTCCCCCATTTTGGTGCGTTTTAAAATTTTGAAAGTTGACAACGCTGCTTACGTAAAATAAATAAATACGTAAAAGCTTTGTAATAAAAACTTGATATGCAACGCTTTTGCTTACACATTTCGAGATTTGCATAACTTGCAAGCTTTTAAAATTTAAAAATTGTTCATTATCGTGGTTTTAATTTAAAAAATATAATTTTTATAATACAAAAAATTGGGGGTTTAAAAATTTAAAGAAAAAATTCAAAAATCGGTGCGTTTTTGTTCATATAATGCACTTTTTCCCCCATTTTGGTGCGTTTCAAAGTTCACAACGCTGCTTACGGCCTAAATACGTAAAAGCTTTGTATTAAAAACACTTTTGTTTACACATTTCAAGATTTTAATAACTTGCAAGCTTTTAAAATTACAAATTGTTCATTGTCGTGTTTTTAATTTAAAAATATATTTTTTATAATACAAAATGGGTTTTTAAAAACGAAAATAAAAAATCAGAATTCGGTGAGTTTTTGTTGAAATAATGCACTTCTTCCCCCATTTTAGTGTGTTTAAAAATTCCAAAGCTGACGTTGCTGCTAACGGCCTTTGCAGTAAAAACTTGATGTGAAAAGCTTTTGTTTACACATTTCAAGTTTGGAAAAACTTGCAAGCTTTTTGAAATTTAAAATTGTTCAAAAGCGTATTTTTAATTTAAAAAAAAAAATACTTTTTATAATAGAAAATATCGGCCTTATGTATAATCAAAATCTTTATGCTAATCAACCAGCTGCTAAGATTTTCTGTGTAAATTCCCATTAGGGAAGATAGCAGCTAGTTAGTTAGCACAAGGTTTTTTATTATACATAAGGCCGTAGGTTTTCAAAAATGAAAAGAAAAATTCCAAATTCGGTGCGTTTTTGTAGAAATAACGCTATTTTCCCCCCATTTTGGTGCGCGTTCAAATTTCAAAGTTGACAACGCAGCTTACGGTCTATATATGTAAAAGCTTTGTCAAAAAAACTTGATGTGAAAAGCTTTTGCTTTTACATTTCAAGATTTGAATAGCTTGCAAGCTTTTAAAATTTTGAAATTGTTCAGTATTGTATTTTTAATTTAAAAAATATACTTTTTATAATACAAAATGGGTTTTTAAAAATTTAAAGAAAAATTCAAAATTCGTTGAGTTTTTGTTGAAATAATGCACTTGTTCTCCCCCTTGTTGGTGCGTTTTAAAAATTTCAAAGCTGACGACGCTGCTTACGGCCTAAATACGTAAAAGCTTTATCATACAAACTTGATGTTAAACGCTTTTTTTACACATTTCAGGATTTGAATAGCTTGCAAGCTTTTTAAATTTAAAATTGTTCAAGCTTGTATAAGTATGACTTGGGAAAATTTGTGTTTAAACAAAACTTGTAGCCATTTTATTAAAAGCACCCTTTTTAATATTATAAAACTTAACGAACATTAAAGTTTACACCACACTTCCTTTTAATTTCTCATTTTTTTCTTTTTATACTCTTCACAAAAATGTAAAGGGTATATATAAGTTTGTGATTCCGTTTGTAATTTCTACAGTTTTTTTTTGCGACCCTATAAAGTATATATATTCTGAATCAGAATTAATGGAAAAATCGATTAAGCGATGTCCGTCTGTACGTCTGTCCGTCTGTCCGTCTGTCCGCTGTTGAAATACCGTTTCTGAGAAAACCATTAGACTTAGAAACTTTTTTCTTTCACCATTCTTTTACCCCATCGATTCATGGGTTTGCTATTGAAATTCAGTAATATCGGTCCACGTATAGCTGCGATATATTCAAAATTCCGAAAAAAGCCATTTTTTTTTTGCAGTTTTGTATGAAAATTTTTGAAAACAAAAGTTGTTCGTTTTGCTTCAAACTTCACACACTTATTAAGCATGGTGACTAAAAGACAAAAAATTTTTTTTTCAGATATCGGTCCATATATACCCGAGATATAGCCCAAATCGGATTTTTAATGAAAATGTCGCATAGGTGAAGCTAAATAACTTTTTTTTGCTCAAAAGCAGTTCTGGTAATTATATAAGGTTACATAAATATGGAAAATGAAAATTTCCGATATCGGTCCATATATACCCGAGATATAGCCCAAACCTGGTTTTTCATGAAAATGTCGCGTAAGCGAACCTAAACAACTTTTTGGTACTCAAAAGCAGTTCTGGTAAGGAAATAGGGTCATATGAATATGAAAAATGAAAGTTTTCGATATCGGTCCATATATACCCGAGATATAGCCTAGACCGGGGTTTTCATGAAAATGCCGCGTAAGCGAACTTAAACAACTTTTTTGTGGTCAAAAGCAGTTCTGGTATTGAAATTAGGTTACATAAATATGGAAAATGAAAATTTCCGATAGCGGTCCATATACACCCGAGATATAGCCCAAATCGGGTTTTTCATGAAAATATCGCGTAAGCGAACTTAAACCGTTTTTTTGTGCTCAAAAGCAGTTCTGGTAATGAAATAGGGTCATATAAATATGAAAAATAAAAATTTTCGATATCGGGCCATATATACCCGAGATATAGCATAGACCGGGGTTTTCATGAAAATGCAGCGTAAGCGAACTTAAACAACTTTTTGTGCTCAAAAGCAGCTCTGCTAATGAAATTAGGTTACATAAATATGGAAAATGAAAATTTCCGATATCGGTTCATATATACCCGGGGTATAGCCTAACAGGTTTTTTGATGAAAATGCCGACTAAACAACTTTTTTGTGCTCAGAAGCAGTTCTGGTAATGAAATAAGGTTATATAAATATGGAAAAAGAAAATATCCGATATCGGTCCATATATACTCGAGATATAGCCTGAACCGATTTTTCCAATAACATTTTTTTTTTGCTGAAAAGCAGTTCTTGTCATAAAAGAAGGTTACGAAAATAGAGAAAATTAAAATTTCTGATATCGGTCCAGATATACCCGAGATATAGCCTAAATCGGGTTTTTCATGAAAATATCGCGTAAGCGAACTTAAACAATTTGTTGTACTCAAAAGCAGTTCTGGTAATGATATAAGGTTATATAAATATGGAAAATTAAAATTTTCGATATCGGGCCATATATACCCGAGATATAGCCTGAACCGATTTTTCCATTAAAAAAATTTTTGTTTTTTTTTTTGCTGAAAAGCAATTCTCGTTATAAAAGAAGGTTACTAAAATACAGAAAATAGAAAATTCCCATATCGGTTCATATATAACCGAGCATATTTAGGTCACATTTTTAATATACTATACATATTCGTGACTATCGTGAAGGGTATTTTAGATTCGGCCCAGCCGAATATACTACACTCTTACTTGTTTTTACTAATTTCCCTAAAATGAGAAAAAAAAAAGCTTTTTGCCATATTGTAATTGTTTTTGCCATAACCATAAAACTGCACTTGTTGTTGTGTTTACTATAATCATGTAACACATTTATATTTATTTTTTGTTGCTGTTGTTGCTTTCATGCTGCCTTCCTTGCAATTTGTGGCCGTAATCATTTCTTAGTCAAATGTAATTATTTTTTCAATTGTACACCTTTTAGACACTGAAAGCTGATCACATGCACATTTTTATATAAAAAGAAAACCAAAAACAAAAAACGTTGGCATGTTGGTCAAGCGAAAATAGGCAACATCAGGTTGTTTGACCAACGAAATACTACATGAATGAATGAATGAATTGGTTGGTGGCAGAGGTGGTAACGATCGGTATTCTTTCTTTTTTCTTCATTTGTTTTTTTCTTTTTGTTTTATCTGTTGTCAGAGCAATAATAATGTTGGTTTATTTTTGAGTATACATTTTCCAAACTTCCGTCCGTTTGCAAATAATTTTGTATGAATAAACAAAAAAAAAAAAAAAATGGAATGAAAACGGCAACAGGCAACAAAGAGCCTTGCATATATATTTCATAAAGTAAGGCGAGCACAACTGCAATGTTTTTTTTTCTTTGATACACAGTAGCAATTGTTGGCCAAGCATCGCGTGATCACAGACAATTTAGTCAAGAATACCTGTACGTTTACATACAACTGTAACACATTATGTTGCACCATAGCACGAACAGAAAAAAAATTATCAACTTCTTGCCAAAGAAGAAAATGATCCTGTCGTCATCTGCTGTTGCTGTTGCTGCTTGAGTCACTGGCAAAGCGGCTGTTATAATTTTAATAATATTGAACAGAGAGGCCAGACTTGGTTACAGCAGCAAACACAGTTTAGAGCCACCGCTTACGTTGCTGTCCTGCTTGTCCCCCCGCCCTCTCCTATTAACCTGTTCCACCATTTTATAGAACCGTGTTTATTTTCCAGTAGTATATTTACCTTTTAAAGCCATAATTATTACCAAAACTACAATATTTTAAATTAAAAAAAAACGAATAAAAAGAACTCAGCATTTAAGTACCATTCACAATAATATATAGAATGGACTGACTGTAAGTCTAGAGTTAAGAAATTGATTGGAGCTGCAGCAGCCGCTACTGATGTTGTGCTAAACAACTATAAAATGATTAGCATGTTCTTTCGCCAGGCTCACAAAACAGAACAGAACAGAACAAACAAGCCCAACAACGCCAACTACAAAATGAAATAAAGTTTAAAGAAAAATTGAAATTTAAATAACTATAAACAGGATCTTGAATTTAAAACTTTAAAAGTTATTAACACAAGCGCAGGCGCTTAAACTCATGCGCATAGTTGTAGGGAAAGAACCAATGACCGGCCGACCGGCCGACCGACCGACACCATCAGACACCTTCCTTTGCTGTTGTTGCTGTTGCTGTTTCTTTTTATTGTAATGCAATAAACTCCAACACAAAAATTGTTGTGTTTGTTGTAAAGTATATATTTCTCGATTAGCTTTAAGATATTATTATTAGTTGAAGTTAGATTTTGTTCTTCGTTTACTTAACGTTTTGCAAGTATGCAAAAATGGCTCATCAACTGCTCATGTTGAGTTGATGATGCAGCCAGACAGACAGACAGACAGCCAGACAGACAAACGAACGAACTTATTATTTCTTTATGACTGAAATATGTTGGCATTAATAAGATACCCCTTTTTAAAATGAAAATTACTTTTAAATAGTATTAAACAGATAATGACTTAAAAGTTTAGACCTGTTCGCAAAGTTGCATTTAATTGAAACAGGTGTTTTCTTTTCAGAATTAAGCAGAGTTAGTGTCTTCTTCTTAGGTTACTGCGTATTCTGTGGTACCAAAACAGGAGGTTTCAAGTCACAATAGTTAAGCAGAAAAGCAAAAAAGTTTGCTAGAGCTTTAAAATACGATTACTTGGTCAGACATTATACACCCCGGCTCATTTATTTAAAGGCATTAAAAATTCCATATTCAGAAGCTAGCATCTTTTGCGGTTTTTATTGGCAGATAAAGAGATTTTATGCAATCCAACAAAATGTGACTCCAAGCCTCCTTTATCATTGTAAATTTTGTTTTTGTTAATATGTTTTGCTTTTTACAACAAAAAATATTAAATAAAAGTAGCTTTTCCTTAAATGTATTGGTGTTTGGTCTTCCATAACGAACTTTTGGGCACCCCTGGCTTAGATCATAAATATTTATTAAGGGCTTGTCAGTTTTTGCATTCGAATTGCTTTACCTTTCTATGCCCCAGAAAGCAAAATGCCCTAGTTTGGTGTACACTAAGGCAAAACCTGTTACCCAGAGACAATATATAAACAGGTAGGTAACACAAAATATGGCTGTATATTTTTCATTAGTTGCTAGTAAAGCAGGAGTAAATACTATAATAGCTTCTTTTTTTTCCCTGCAATAAAGTAGTTAGTCAAGTTTTAATATCTTTCAATACAAAATTTAAGAATTGGTTCAACACCAGGGCTGTTGAAGGGTTAATTAAACACACGCTAAGTACTCCCGCATTATTGTCTGAAAATTGTAAAAAATTACTTAAAATGAAAAAACGTACTTGACATCATATTGTTAATTAGTTTAACAAACCTTAAATGAAACTCTTCTGCTCGGTTTAGTATCGAAAACGTGCATGTTACCAGCAACAAAATGGAAAGCAAAGGATTTCACACCACTATATAATAAATGAAGCTGCTAAAAATAATGTTTTTTTTTTTGCTGTGTTAACTTTCTTACTTGTTTATTTGTTTAAACAATCAATATTTTCAATGTTTATACAACACATGCTCGACAGACAGTTTTAGCACCTTTTTGTGGAAAACGAAAGATACAAATCAGTATTAAAGAAATCAACTTGTGCACAATATTTTTTTTTTTTTTTTTTTGCTTTTTTCATACATATATATAATTGTAATAATTGCTGAGATACCAAAGTATACAAATAAGCATTTTACACAATTTTTGTTTTTTTTTTTTTTGTTCATTAGCCACAGATTTATTAACACGCGCCTTTAATGTCTTATTTAAATAAGTTTATTTTTAAAATATTATATGAATTTTTGTTTAAGATAACAATCGTTAAAAACAGTTTGAGAATTTTGTTTAGAGCTTTTCGACAGGCTTGTTTAATCAAACATTATAATTAATTTAATTAATTTATTTGTAATTTATTAACTTTAACGTCAGTTTTTATGCACCAGCACTGTCTTACCGTGTCAATAAATTCAAAGTAATTATTTTATTTCTCAAACAGCATAAATTTTAGAGAAATAAAATTTAAGCTGTTTTGTTGATGGCCGGAAGGCTTTTATGAAAAATTGTTAAAGTTGAAAATGCTGCAAGCAAACGTTTTGCTGTTAATAATAAAATTCTCAAATCTTTGACCACAGCAGAGTGAGAGGTTTTATAATTATGCTGTTGAAGCGGACTTAGAGCTGTTAATAAAAAAAAACACAACTTGCATGACTCATGCAGCTAGTATTACAAACAGAAACATCGCCGGAGTTTTTTTTTTCAGAATACATTTTATTTTGAATATATAATTTAGCGACTTAAAGCCAAGCATTCTTATAATCCTCTTTGCAAAATGCTGCCCAATAATCTGAGAGAAAACTTACCATGAAATATTTATGAAAAATCATAACAAAAATAGTATACGAGGGCAGATTGATATTGTAGCTACTTAGTGCTAGATGGCAGCGCAAACACAATTTTTTCTTTTTAATTGCCATCCGTCAAACGTCAGCTGTTAAAAATTCACCCAAATTCATCGATTAGTTTATTTCAAAGGGTATAAGCACAGCTGTCTTTCGTTGCCTTTGCGTAAGCACATAGACTTCCTGGCTTTTTCAAACAAAAGTAAAACAACATTTTGAAAATTTTTCGAAAATTCTAGCAACAAAATACATGTGATATTTTTTGGTGTTGTATTGGCCACTATCTGTTTAAAGCTGCCTTGATTTATTTGTTGTAGTCTTTTGAAGTAAGGAACTTTTGTGTTTCTTGAAAAATGGAAAAAAGTGAATTTCGTGCAGTGATTAAGCACTACGAGTATTATGTGAAAGGGAAGACGGCTAAAGAAACAAAAGAAAAGCTCGATAAACATTACCAGTGAGTCCTGGTAAAATATTGAATTGCTGAATTTAAACACGGCCGAACAAGCGCTGCAACAATACCATCAACAGGAAGGCCAAGAGAGGTGGTTACTGAAAAAAATATCAAGAAAATCCTCGATATCGTTATGAATGATCGCCGAGTCACGTTACATGAGACTGTTGAAATGGTAAGTATATCATATGAAAGTGTGTTCAACATTTTGCATGAACATTGGCATATCAAAAAGCTATCGGCAAGATGAGTGCCGCGTTTGCTCAGAGCCGAACAAAAGCGAGTTCGACAGATCAGTTCACAGCGGTGTTTCAACATGATAAAGCATAATCCTGTTGATATTTGCTGATGAAACATTGGTCCACCACTACACACTAGAAACCAAAAAACAATCGAAACAGTGGGTGGAAGCTGGTGCAAGTGCTCCGAAGAAGGTGAAGACAGTGAAATCAGCTCAGTGGTTATGTCCACTGTATTTTGGGATGCACACGGAATATTTCACATCGATTATCTTGAAAAAGAATCTACAATCACAAGAAGGTATTATCGTGCATTATTGGATCAATTGCAGGATGGAATCAAGAAAAAACCACCACATTTAAAGAAGAAAAACGTGATCTTTCACACAGCATTATATACGATGGCAAAATTACGTGAAATACACTTCGAGTTGGTTAATCATCTGTCTTATAGTCCAGATTTAGTTCCTAGTGACTTTTCCCTGTTTCCAAATTTGAAAATATGGCTCGCTGGAAACAGATTCATCTCAAACGAAGAAGTGATTGCCAAAACTAACGCATATTTTAAGGGCTTCTTGAAATCTGAATGGTATAAAAAAAGATGTAATATTGAAATGAAATTATGAAATATCGACATATAGATAGCTGGGAAACATAGAAAACAGGCTATTTTTAATTTTTTTTTTTTTTTTTTTGATGCAATATTGTTTTACTGAATATATTGAGCTAAAAGGAGACTATGTTGAGAAATAAATAGTTTTTGAAAAAAATGTTTTTTTTCTGTAAGGTAGCTTCAACATCAATCCGCCCTCGCATGTATGTAACTTTAGTTTATTTCTTTATAATAGTAATACGAATTTAAAGAATAGAAATTATACATACTCGTATGTACAAAACTACAAAATTATGAAAAATTATTTGAGAAGACTTTTAGGGATTTGCGAGTATTGTCTTTTAAAGATCATACAAAAATTCAAACAGTTTAGTTTTGTTCGCTATATTAACTTCTACATCGACATGAAATGTCGACATATAGACGGCTAGGAAGCATTGAAAACAAGCTGTTTATAATATGTTATTAATCATACTAAAACCTTTTTTTTAGAGTTTTGGCGAATTTTGATGGTCAGATTCACGCTAAAGCTGGAAAAAATCTGACAACTCTGCTTACTGCCTTCATTTGTGATACCTGTTCTCGTTTTATTTGCAAAGATACACATATGACAGCTTGATGTGAGTTAAGCGCAGGAAAAGAAAGTCGCCCTTATATTTTACTAGGTATTTTTTTTCGTGGAGCAGTACACAGGGGATGACCTCTTCATATGCAGCGCATTGTACTGGAACTAGAAAAATAGGTTATGATGGGGAGGAAAGAGGGACTAGTGTTTGAGAACATTTGTTTTGGACCTTCCAACGTTATCATAGGCAGGAAACACTTCTGCAGGCAACTTATTCGACAGACGAAGAGTACAGCTGAATTTTCTCTGTAATGCGTAGTACGATTCCTTGGGCAATCGATCACAGCTGAATGAGTTCTGGAAGATGCACGCATGTTACATATAAATGTGCGATTTTCGGGAACAAGATCCTTAATCGGCGTCAGAGCAAAATCCATTATAGTCACGATAGAACAGAGTAACGCACCCCACACTGCGCCGATGCTCCAGTGAGTCAACAGAGTTGGAAACCTTAATGTCACCGGTAAGCTTATTCGCCCTCTGCTGCACACGGTCGAGTAACACCAAAATAGACGCTGAGGCACCGGCCCAAACATGAGAATTGTATTCCATTTTCGATCGGTTATAGGTGGTATAAAAAGTAAGAAGATCGGATGGAGTGAAGTATATCTTACACCGTTTCAAACACTTGAAGGCTTCTTTAGAGACATGAAAAATGTGTTCAGTGCAGCGAACAACATACACTCTATTTTCATTCCCAGAACATCAAGATCATAGGTTAGGTAGGCAGGCCGCTGGATACCCCGGAATAGTTTAGGTTGTCCAGCTCACTTGGGTCCTGGAGTCGTTCCCTTTGTGATTGCCTCTTTTGTTTGTGTCTGAGCTTTCCCAGCATATCACGAGCATTCGATTTATCAATATTTATGCCATCCATGAGTACAGGTTGGCTTCTGACAGAAGAAATTAATGAATAAGTTTTGTTCTGGTGGACCCTATAATAAAATGCGTTGGAAGATTATAATGCAGCATGAACAACCCAACTCTTTCACACAGGCTGCTATTTTCAAACAAATCAATATTGAAATCAGCCATTAAAACCTTTTGTATTCACGATTTAGTTTTTTTGCATTAACGATTTAATGCAAAAAAAAATATATTATCTTTTTAATATAAACTTTTATTTTAAGGTTTTACTTATTTTAAAATTTATTTAATTTAAAAGCTGCAAACCAATTATGAGGGCATCTTCGTTTTTCTTTTTTTTTTTTTTTTGGTTTTTTGCTAACGAATTATTAATTTGAAAAGAAAGCAGGTGAAATTTCTTTTGCCTTAATAAAATATAATTTAAACTTTTTACATACAACAGCAATCAAGCAAAAACAAAAAAAAAAAACACCTTTAATACGTGGCAATAAAGAAAAGTGCAGCCCTTTTTGTTCAGTTGGGCGTCTGTCTGTATGTTTGTCTTAAATTCAAAATGCAATTTAGATTAAATGATTTAGATAAATTTTGGCAGTTATTTGCCAGAAATAAAAACAAAAAGCTTAAAATATATATAGACATGTTGTATATTTTTTTAAAAATTTAATTTTAAACCAAAGGAAAATACAGAAAGTGCAACACAAGATTCTTACACTGGTGATAAGCGTTTTGAAAGCTGCAAGGAATTTGAATAAACTTGTTTAAAATTGCCCACTACAAAAAATAAAAAAAAACAGAGATGAAATGAAAATTTTTAAGCGAAAAAAAGCAAGAAATTGAAAACAAAAAAAAAAAACAAAAAATGTTTTTGAAAGTCGGTGGCGGCGTTGGCGGCCACTGGTTGGCGTTGGGCATGTTGTTGATCGGTGTTATCTTGATATGAATGTTATTTTTACAAGCGTGAGCATAAAAGAAAAAGAAATCCCTTGAAAAATCAGGCCAATTTTTGTTGTAGGTGCATCAAATATAGTTTTTGTAAAAATAAATATTTTTTATTTTCGCGTTTTTTTGCTAAATCATGCCAAAATGATTTTTGTATTTTTGTGTTTTTTTTTTTTTGGTTATTCGTTTGCATTTAAATATTACAGAAATGATGGTAATCTTTTGTATAGTTTTATGTAAGATTTGTAATTTATTTTTTAACGTTTAAAAGGCAGCTGTTGCTGGCTGTTGCATTGTGGTTTTCTTGAGCTAAATACACATAAAAATTCTTTAATAGCAAAAACTGAAATATTTAAATTTATTTTGTCTGTTATTGCTACAATAATTTCAAATTATTTGTTATTTTGCTTGCTGCAGTTGTGTGTAGTTGTTGTTGGTGTCATTTGTATTTCTGCTGTTATTACAAATAGTGTCAATGTTGCAACAATTATTTTGTGGTTGACTTTTTTTTTTTATTTTATTCTTTTTCTTATTTCATGAATGGAGTGTAGACGGCACGCATACACTTGTTGGTGTTTTTTCTAAGCAAACAAATAATGTGTGCACGTAAATGAAAAGGTTCTCACAAAAATTGTACTTCTAAAATTCTTCGTTTCTTTTGCTTTTCTTTAAAAGGGTGTATAAAGGATGTGGTTGATTAACCGCAATCGTCTATTAAGTCAAAAAAAAAAAAAAAGAAAATAATGTGAATTAGTGAGGGATTTTGAGACAGCAAAAACAAATGTTACATACTCTGTAGTATTTTTAATCATTTTACTTAGTAGCAGCAGCACAAAAAGAACTGCTTTATCATTTTTTGCTTTGTTTGTTGAAAATCGGGGTTCTCAAGGGCGAGCGAGCTGTCACATCCTATATACATATGACGCGTAGAAGATGCTCTTGTGTTAACTGCATCTTAAATGGAAACCAATGCAAATGCTTGTGCAAAATTGTAGCCAAAGTTGTTCTTTGAAGACCATGCTCCTGAGCATGACATTGAACTGAGGTTGCAGGAATGTTTTGAACACTTTTTAGAGCAGTAGTAAAGTCTTGAGGTTGATGGATTGTTTTAAACTCTTTCTAGAGCAATAGTAAAGTTTTCGTGCAGTACGTTCTAGTCAATGCTTGAGTCTATCAACGACGTTAGAGCCTTTTTCTTCGAAATCATTCGCGTTTAATTCCACCAATCCAATATTTTACCTTATTATCTGACGGAGCAGACTCACCGTAATGTTTATTGAGCCCTTTCGCCGTTTGCCCTTTCAAATAATAGTGTTTAATCACTGTAAAAAATTTACTTTTTCCATTTCTCAACAAACACAAAAGTGGCTTATTTCAAGCAACTGCAACCAATAAACTAATCGATGAATTTGGGTGAAATTTTAAATGCTGACAGATCGCCATTTAGAAAAGAAAACAATGTGTTTGTGCTGCCATCTAGCGCTAAGTACACTGAAAAAATTTTGTTCAGAAATTCTCCGCATTTTGACATTACTTTTATGAATTGTTTCATTATTGTTCAACCATTGTAACTTTTCATAGAAATAATGAAACAAATTTCATTAGATTATTTTAATGAAAACCTTCATAAAAGTAATGAAACATTTTAATAAGAAACATGACTTATGAAAGACAAATCATATGTGAAATAATTTTTCTAGATCAAAGAATCAATTTCATAAAGCACATGAAAACTGTACATTATATTAATGAAAAAGTAAAATTTATTTAATGAAATAACTTCTTTGTACTAATGTAATATATTCATTAAATATATGAAACTCCTTCATAAAGTCAATGAAGTTATTTCATCTATCTAATTTTATTATTCATTGAGCACCTGAAAAATTTACATTAAATCAATGAAATAGTTACATTTGTTTAATGAAATAATATCATAACACACATTAATAAAATATGTTCACAAATGTGCGTAATAAGATCAATGGAATTATTTCATTTATTCATTGATACTTTATTTCATTCCACAAACAATACTATTCATTGCTTTTGTGATATTTTATGATAAAATAAAATGTTGAACAAGTATTCACCAAACAAAAAACAGATTTTATTAATTCAAATGACTTCAATACACTGGTATTTAAATTTTTTAAACTATTGTTGTGCTGATTTGAGTACATAAACATACCCAAGTTCGGTAGCCAGAAATTTATTTATCATTGATCTAATGAATTCTATTTCATTGAAATTATGAAACTCATAAAACTTACATTTTAATAAAACCAAACTTGACATTTTTTAAACTGTAGCTTAAAATTAATAAAGGCCCATTAATATATCTTACCAAAATTCAAAGAATTTAAAAAAAATTTAATTTTGTTGTAGTCATAAATTAAATGATTTTTTTTTTAATGAAACTATGAAACTTAATGAAACCATTCTGATGGAACTATTTCATAATATATATGAAGTTTCATGCATATTGTGAAAAGTTTTCATTGGATTAATGAAAAATATTTAATGAAACAGTTTCATTAAATATATGACGCATAATTCTTTCAGTGTAGATTCAATATCAATCCGCCTCCGAGATTTAGCTCCTAGTAACTTTTACTTGGTTCCAAACGTGAAAAAATGGCTGGCAGGGAAAAGATTCATCTCAAACGAAGAAGTGATAGTATGAACCAAGCCTCTGAAAGACCGTGCTTGCAGACCATTTCGGTCTTGATTAAGGTTGAGGTGTCTACTTTGACGGTATTGTTCTGGTTGCGATTTAAACCTAAAGTCTTAGATCATAGAGCTTGGAAAAGTGAAAATGGCCAGCTAGATTGGGGAGGATTCTGGATGATATCTGGTGCTCAAGCTACAAGACAAAAATTAAAAAAATTGTTTTGAAATTTTGTTTTTCAACTTTGTTTTAATTATGCCATTGACATGTGAAACAGATTAGAATTTAAAAAAAAAAGTTATCAGCTGCGCTGTCAATTTCATCTGTTATGAAGTCGCCTGGCACATAAGTATATAAGTATGTGTACACGTGTTTTTTCACCGCTGTCCGTGATTTCTTTGTATGTTCTATATTAAATTCTTTTCAATGCATTTCATTACCTTGTAGTGGGGACTAAATTTTGCTAATCTGAGCAGTGTCGTAGATATCTACATTGGGCACTGATCAGTTGTAATTAATTTGATTTCACCATTGCTGCAACAGAGTTTGTTTTAGTCTTTCATGTTGTTATTGTTAAAGTTAAACCTCCACGAACACTACTCCCTCGTTTCTCCTCATCATAACCTATTTTCCTAGTTCCAGTACAATGCGCTGCATATGTAGGGGTCATGCCCTGAGTACTGGTCCAAGATAAAAAAAAAACATATCGAAAGAAAGGGATTAGTTCCCAGTTAAATATGGTGCAATGCCAGCTTTCGGGAGCTAATATCTTCCGAAGGCGCTGTTTGTCTTGCCCAGGCCTATGCGCTTGATACTCAATTGTTTTTGTAAACGCACTTAGCTATAGGGCTGTGCTCTTTAATACACAAATACTGCGCTCAGCACTAGCAATGAAAAATACACAATATACACAAACAACGTTGTCTTATATATCTTTTTGTCGTTCTTCACTGTAGACCCACAAGAGCAAAGCAACAATAATATCTCATACTTTGCTGGTAAATATTGACGACAGCGATTATCAATGTAGATTTAGTTTTTGTAAATATGTTTTGCTTTTTACAACAAAAAATATTAAAAGAAGTAGTTTTCCTTAAATGTATTGGTGTTTGCTCTTCCATGTAGCACTTTTGGGCATCACTGCTGTAAAGTAAGAAACCAGAAGTGATGATTAGACAGCTGAGTTGGTCAAAGGCTGATGATCTTAATAGGCTTCGGCCTACCAATTCATTAAGCATTATTTTTCATTAGAGATCTGGGAAATTGCATACAGGAGGGACCCTGAAGTGATGATTAGACGGCTGAGTCAAGGGCTGATGATCTTAATGGGCTTCGGCCTACCAATTCATTAAGCCTTTTTTTTATTAGATTTCTGGGAAATTGCATACAGGAGGGAGTAGAAGGCTAGAACTCTTTAGCAAGAGCTATATGGCCACAAACTTATGGCAAAAGTTGCGATCTATGTGGGTCTTGCAAGCCTCACGGGGGCGCAGGTGAATTGTGAACAACTCACCCCGTGGAGTTGGTCCATCATTAGATAAGGCCGCCATAGCAGTCGCTGGTGTAAATCAATTTGCACATTCTGACTCTTAATCTTGTTTTCTGTGCATGAAATTAAAGGTAAACAGGTCAGCTTTTAAGACTTTCATTCAGCTTGCACTTATTACACTTAATGTCTTTTAATCGTTACTTCCAAGATATTTATGTTGTTTAAATGTTGCATAAAAAACTCTAGCCAAAATATCTTAGTGATAAGAACTGGCTTGAACATTTTTGTCATTCTTATTACTTTTACATGAATTTTAATTTGCAGATATTTCAACAATTTCTTTCTTCAAAGATTGCAAAAATAGTTCTTTTATCTGCTGCTATGAATTTGTTTTGGCTTTTAATTTGTATTGCGTTCGTTATATTATCATTTATTGCAATTTTCAGTTATATACCTTAAGAAGAATACTCCACTGCAGCCATCACTTTGTCCGGCCATATATAGAGCCCTATAAACGCTTCATAAATCATGAACTGTCAGTACAAACATCAAACGGCAAAAATGCACAAAAATGGTCAGGCTTGCAACCAGCCTACTTATCGACTGAATTTCTGCTCTTTTTTGTTTTTTTTTTCTTTCTTTCTCTCCAACGCTCTGCTCTGGTGGCAATAAAATTTTTCACAGTTTCTGAACAGCAACAAATTGTTTAAGAAATTTTTTCACAAAACCAAATATGAAAATATATTTTACAAGCACGGCCCAAAAACTGCATAGAAAAAGAACAACAAACTGATTCTTATCTTGATATGTGTGTGTGCGCACGTGTGTGTGTGTTTATTTTCAGAGAGCTTTTTTCGCATTAAATAATTAAAGGCGAACAAAAACAACGCTAAGAATGAACATGCACGCGTTAATAAAAATGGCAAGAACATTAAAATTTAATAAAAATTTTACAAATTATAATGATATTTTATCAGAAAACTATAAGCGGTGCTGCCAGTTTGCGGCCGCTGCCGCCACAACACTACAACACTACACAATTATCATCAAACAACTTTTTTTTATTTGTATTTTGTGTTTGTACTGCCATTGGCCACAAAATTGTTTGCAAAAAATAATATAAAATAAATAAAAACAAACTGTAGTTTTTCACCATAAATGTAGAGGATAGATTGCAGCTTTGCAAAAAAATGTTTACTTACACCTTCACCTTTAGAATCTACTTAAAACGCATAACGCATTTTTAATTTGAACGTTAAACATACAAAAAAATGCACATACGCAGCTTGAGCGGCAAAAAATGATGCTGCTAAAGTTAAAGCATTTACAGCTCTCACTTTGTCTATGTGTCGGATTGGACGGCTTCGTTCGTCTGGCTGGCTGGCTGGCTGTCTGTCTGTCTGTCTGTCTGTCCGTCTATTTGTGTGTCTGCCCGATTTAAGCCAAGTGTATAAGCAAACAATACCAAATGAAATAATGGAAAAATCGCAACAAAAAAAAAAAAAACACAAAATACATACCTACATACACGAAAACAAAAAACGTCAAGATCGATCATATATGCTTGTCTTACCAAGTCAAGTCAATGCGTTTTGCTATAAATATGTTTGAATGCTTTAGACTTTATACGAATGCATACAAAATATTTAGAAGATATAAAAAAAAAAACAAAATACCCTACAGTTGCTCCGCTGTAAACACAGGTTCTTTTGAAGCAATGACGTCAAGATAAGTGTTTGAGCAATTGCTCACTGGTGTTAACTTATTTTAAGACATCAGTCCGGTTACTCTCTATTGCGATGCGAAAAAAAATGGTTCGTAGTCGACGAATTGGTAACCTGTATTACGTGTTTGAATTTTCTTTTCGCATTTAATATTTCACTTTCGCACATTTTATTTTATCTTCCTAGGCCAGAACTGCCCAACCTCTACGCTTTTGATGCTCAATTGCTTTTGTCGAAGCGCTTAGCTATAGGACTGTGCTCTCATACTGCACTCAACACTAGCAATGAAACATATACAATATACACAAACAACGTTGTCTTATATATCTTTTAGTCGTTCTTCACTGTACACATGCACAAGTGTAAAGCAACAACACTTTCGTATGCTTTGTTGGTAAACATTGACGTCAGCGATTATCAGTGTAGATTTTGTTTTTGTATATATGTTTTGCTTTTTACAACAAAAATTTTTAAATAAAAGTATTTTTCCTTAAATGTATTGGTGTTTGCTCTTCCGTAAAGAACTGCTGGGCACCCCTGGTTTAGATCATATAGATTTATCGAACGCTTGTCAGTTTTTTCATTCGAAAAACTATTAAATAAAAGTGTTTTCCTTAAATGTATTGGTTTTAGCTCTTTTATATAGTACTTTTGGGCACCCCTGGTCTAGGCTATTGTTTATTTTGTAGCACCAGTGTTGCTTTATTTTCAAACTATGTCGTGAAAAAGCTTGCGCAAATAGCGCGGAGTTCCAAATTATACTCTTATCGCATTTACTTTTCGCATCGAACTTACTTTCGCATAGTAATAGAGAAGTCCTCCAGAGAAATTGCGATCTTAGTCAATCTCTATGTGTAGTCATAAGATTACAGCTGGCTGTTTATTACTGCACAAGTGCATGCACGAGCATGCATTTTCGGTAGAAGTTATAATAATTATGAGCTGTTCATTTTAGTGGGCTTTCACACAGAAAACTAAAATTTAAGTGCATGGTTTTTTGCTCTAAGCCGCCTCACACGAGTTTCATCTGGCATAACCCGGTGGAGTTTACTGGTTTACTGAGCGAATTTTTCGTATTGATATTTTCATTATCATTACAAATCAATGCAGCATTTCTATGCAAATAGAGATAATGAAAATTTCTTCAATGGCTGTCGGCCACACAGCTAACGAGAGATCTGCAGGTATTATTATTGAAGAATCGCTATGAACAAGAAAGAGGAAAGTTATCGAAAATATTTATTTTGAGTCCAAATATCGGGAAATATATTACTAAATATTTGCGGTTTAACTCACGACATCAATTGTGTTCACAATTAATTTTATTTATTTATTTTTTCTTATTATTAAAAGATAATTGTTTTACATAGAATTCTTTGGGCCTTAGCGCCATAAAGGCATTTTTGAGGCAAGTCGGCACTTGCTGATATTTGACGTACAATTAATTATACTAACAATGACGTTCAATTAATTATGTTAAAATTATATTAAAATAGTTATTTACAAGGTTTGGTAAAATTAATTTCAATGCAATTTACAAAAGCGTTTCGATTTACATACTTTTTTATCATGACAGTTTTTAATTCTGAAGGTAAATTATTAAAAAGACCTATATGGTCGATTCGTTGTTTTGTTCTTTCAAGTCTACATCTAGGAATCCTTAAGATTGAATAATATTTGATATGAAAATGTGCGGCAAACAGATTTGTGGCACAAACATTCGATCTTTTACGATGGGTTGGTTGGTATATTCTTTACTAAATTTTCGTATATTCTTTACTAAATGTTCTCATGGACTGAAAAGTCCTGGGCCTAACAAAGAAAATCAAACAAAATCTTCGTTTCTGTGGCACTGAAGGTCCACGGCTGCTATATTAAAAGCCATTACACTTGAAGCCCGCCCCCCACCCCCCCGCGCAAGCGTTATGCATAAGAGAGGAGTGATTGCAGCTTAACACATGGGCTGAAAGGTCCCAGGCCTAATAAAGAGTTTTGTTGGTTCAATTTTAGCTTTATCCATCAATGTAATCTCTATCAAAGGCAACTTAAGCGTTCCAGCTCCGCTCTAACAGTTCAATACCACTTTTGTACAACGATTTATCTTTTGCCTCAAAATAGGCCTCAGTTTCGGCGATAACCGATAAATTTCGTGCGAAATTTCTTACCAGTGAGCATTTTTTTTAGGTCCGCCAACAGCCAGTAGTGGCTGGGAGCCAAATCTGGCGAATACGTTGCATGTGGGAGCAACTGGAAGTTTAATTCATGTAGTTTTGCCATTGTTTTAATTGACTTGTGACATGGTGAGTTGTCTTGATGAAACAAGACTTTTTTCTTTGCCATATGCGGTCGTTTTTTTTACAACTTCGGCCTTCAAACGCTACAAAAACGCTATATAATATTCACTGTTAAAGGGATTTCCTCTCTCAAGATAGTCAATAAATATTACACCACGCACATTGGAAAATACCGAAGTCATAACCTTTCCATTTGATTTTTGAATTTTCTGGCGCTTTGGGCTAGGTTCAGCAGTCGCTGTCCACCCAGATAACGGTCGTTTTGATTCCGGAGTGAAGTGATGGATCCATGTTTTATCCATTGTCACATATCGACTTAAAAATTGCGGGTTTTTTGCGTTTAAAGAGGGCTAAACGCTGCTCAGAATCATCAACATGTTCTCGTTTGTTGTCAACACTGAGCAAACGCGGCAGCCACTTTCACAGCGTTCAATCTCGGCAAGGTTTGGTTAAAGTATACTTTTCCCTTTTTTCTGTAGGAACATTGAAGTGAGTATGTTTTCGCATGCAAGAGCTACTTACATAAACAACAACTGCAACTTATTTTAAACATTAGAGCTCATAAATTTCGTCTAGTCGGGCAGAAATGTGTTAAAGTAAATTTTTGTTGCCACAGTTGAATGTTGAGTGCGTACGCTTTTAGAACTGCAGCATGTGCGTATCGGAGTCTTTGCGGGTGAGTAAACATGTGTTTGTGTGTTTGTTTCAGTTCACATTTTGATCATCTGAAGTTTGTAGCTTAAATCTTTTGTTTGCTATTGAACATTGTTGATAAAAAACAACAACAAAAACAACAAACATAAATAGATATGGATTGCATGGGAGGCGCAGGAGTTTAGTTTTAATTTTTTATTATAAATTTTTTATTTTTTTAATATATTTTTTAGCGTTTATTTCTAAAAAAGGCAAACAGCAATGACCTTCTATTTTAGGCCACTAAGGAATTGCATTTATGTTATTTTATTTATTTTCGTTTTTTTTTGTTATTGCAGCAAGTATTTGTCATATTGTGGCAAGTAGACATTGAGCATTTTTTTTTTGCACAGGTGAATTTTCAAGTAGAATTTTGTTATTAAATGATTTTTGTTTATTTTAATGCCATTGAAAATGTTGAACGTTTTTGACAGATTGCCACTTTTGTCATAAGCGAAATTAAACTTGATTGGATAGAAAAATAAACAAAATTTTGCTTTAAATTCTAACTGGACAATTTTGATTAAGGAGTTTTTAGTTATTTGTGAAAAAGATTACACAAATAATTTATTTTAATGAGCTAAAGCAAAATGGGAAAAATATGTGATGCATTGAAAGGTAAAATGATATTTTGGCAAAAATTTCTTTATATTTGATAAATAAATAAAAAGGAATTTTTATAATTTTTTAAAAGTCATATTACAGAAAATTGTTTAGAGGGGATTTAAATGCTAACATCTTATGTTCGTATTTCTGGCACTCTTCTACAACCATCGATTTATTACAGGCAACTGTCTACTTCAACTTTCTAAAAGATTTTTTGTAACGAGTTCATGCTACTAAATTTAATAAATGAACTGAAATGAGTACTTTGCTACTTTAGCAAAAAAAAAAAAAAAAACTAATAATAATTATAAAATATTGTCTTAAACAAAGTTCATTTAATTTTGTTTTTTTATATTTTCTACACGAGTATTTTTGCTAAGCAAAGTGCAAAAGTTTTGCTTGTCAAATAAGATTTAATAGTTTTGTCAAAAAGAAACAAAAGCTTTTTCTTAACGTAAGCAATCAAAAACAAAAGTATTAATTAAAACCTGCTCTAGCTGTGTTTTATTATACTATAACATAATTAATTTTCGCAATCATTGTATTTTTTGCATATAACTTTTTATTGACAAAATAACACATTGACATTTTTTTTTTTTAATTTTATTTTTAAATTCATTCATAATTGCGGTGTCTGGTTGAAATGAAAGTAAACCTAAAAATTTAGTTCATATTTTTATAATTTACAATTTTTGTTATACTTTAAAGCAAAAACGCTTTAAAGTATATACAGATATCGCTCCTTTATAATAACATAGCCATATCTCAAAAAAGCTCGTTTCGAGAAAAACGCATTTAAAATTTTTAGTTTATATACAAGTCTTAGGAAATATTTTGAGAAAATATCTCTTAAATGAAACAGTTTAAAAGCAATTTTAATGAATTTTTGGCACAATATAAATGGTGGTACTGTTAACAATTCTGCATTGTTAACTCGAAAAGCTCATGTTTTGAGATATGACTATGTTGCAATAAAGGAGCGATATGTATACGGCTAATTACCACCAGCTATGCTGATAAAACACTTCACTTACTGACTTTGTCTATGAAACAAAAAAAAAAGCGAACTAGATTATGAACTAGACAATTGTATGCAAATAAGCACAATAATTGAAAATATTGTTTCTGTACGCAGATTACATACAGTATACAGAAAAAAATACATTAATTATTTTTTTTTTTTTTTTTTTTTTTTTTTTGTTTTGATGTAAAATTTCATTGAATTAAGTAATAGTTTAATCATGGCAAAAAAATATTTTATATAAAATTTTTTTAATTATTATCGGACGGTTAAATTTTAAGGGCTGATATTAAGTGTAAGCTACAGAAAGATACTGAAAACTGAAAAACTCCCACATTCAGTTAAATTTAGTAAGACAAAAGAAAAGGAGTTAAGTCTTATAGACTACAGAAATAAATTCAAATATTTGCATTTTAATCGCTCTAGTTCATCCTTTTTTATTTTTGTGTTCATTTTTCTACCCTTTGCAAAAATGTAAAGGGTATATATAAGTTTGTGATTCCGTTGGTAATTTCTACAGTTTTTATTTGCGACCCTATGAAGTATATATATATTCTGAATCAGAATTAATGAAAAAGTCGATTGAGCGATGTCCGTCTGTCCGCTCTTGAAATGCCGTTTTTGATAAAACCATTAGTCATAAAGACTTTTTTCTTGCACCATTCTTTTACCCCATCGATTCATAGGTTTGCTATTGAAATTCTGTAATATCGGTTTACATGTAGCTGAGATATATTCAAAATTCCGAATGAATTTATGCAATATTGTATGAAAATTTTTGAAAAAAAATTGTTAGTTTTGCTTCAAACTTCACACAATTATTAAGCATAGTGACTAAAAGACAGATATCGGTCCATATATATCCGAGATATAGCCCAAATCGGGGTTTTCACAAAAATGTCGCGTAAGCGAACTTAAACACTTTTTTTGCTCAAAAGAAGTTTTGGTAATGAAATAAGTTTATACAAATATAGAAAAAGAAAATTTCTGATATCGGTCCATATATGTATACCCGAGATATAGCCTAAACCGGGGGTTTCATGCTGTTTAACAACTTTTTTTGCTTGAAAGCAGTTCTGGTAATAAAATAAGGTTATATAAATATGGAAAATGAAAGTTTCAGATATCGGTCCATATATACCCGAGATATAGCGTAAACCGGTTTTTCATTATTTTTTTTTTTTTTTTTTTTTGAAAAGCAATTCTCGTTATAAGTAGTTATAAGTAGGTTACTAAAATACAGAAAATAGAAAATTCCGATATCGGTTCATATACAACCGAGATATAGCTTTAACAGCCTTTCCATGAAAATGTTCATGAAAGATTTCTTTTTTGGAATGATGATTACAAGGCAAAAATATCTTTTCCCCAATATCGGTCCATATATATCTGAGCATATTTAGTGCAAAATTTGTAATATATACTATACATATACGTGAATATCGTAGATTCAGCCCAGCTGAATATACCACACTCTTACTTGTTTTATTTTCAATTTTGTTACTTTGTATAGAACTGATAGATAAATTATGAATAAAAGAATTAATGAGAGCAATGAATTATAAAGACAACTTTCTTGAGCTCATAGTTTTGGGGTCGAGGCAGAATTTTTGAAAAATTTTGTTCCATCTGGACAAAGTCGTTTATATTTCATTCACGCAACCAGCTGAAAAATATACTTTTCCTTTTACAGTTTTCTGTAGGAACCTTGAATCTATTATATTTTCGAATAAAAGAGCTATTAACATAAACAACAATTACAACTTATTTTATAGTCTGCCAGAAATTAATGAATATAATTTAGGAAGAAAGGGAAAAATGTTTGCAGCATTTTATATTTATTTTTTAATGAGGCCCATGATAGCTCGTAAACGACTTCCATGCTCATCCTCGCTTATCTGATCAGAAAATTACTAATTGCATTCTGAAGAAGAGTCTGCGGTAATGCTCTATCTTGCTAGAATAAAATGCTGTTGATGGCGCATTATATTAGGTAAAACCAACTCCTCCAAGGTTTACAAATAAATAAACAAATAAAAAATAGAAAAAAATTATGCACAAGGGGCTTAGATAGGCTTTTAGGTATTTAAAATTTCCAATCAAGTTTTTTCACTATTTGTACTCTCCAATTTTCTTTAAATTTGTTTGTATTTAACTTTAATTTTTTCCACGTCTTTTAGGACCCGCTTGGTAGTGGGATTCGATTTTTTATTTAATTTTTTCAAAATAATTTTTCGCTTTGAACCACTGTGCAAACATTTTCTAGAACTTCGTAGGATAATTTAGTTTTTATTTTAATACTAATACATATATGAGTATTTTGTTATTTGCATATTCTATTCAAAAGGAACATCAACACATTTAAAAATAAAGCAAATCAAAAGATTTTTTTATCAGAACTGTCCGATTTGAATTGGAGATCGCTCATATACAAACAAATTATTTTTTTAGACAAAAATTTTTTTGATTTTATTTTTACTATAATTTTTTTTTTTTTTTTTTTTTTCAATGTAAAACAAAAAATTTATTGACTTCTTGAAATTCATTTGCAGGTTCGCATGAAACTAATTAGAATCTGAACTGAATCCAATAAAAGAGATTTATTTTTTTTTTATATTAAAATTATTAGCATTATTATCGCTATTACTAAGTTTTTGTCACGTCGAAATATTTTACATAAAGTTTTTACTTAATACGTTTACGATACGATATAAATTTTTTCATTTACTTTAAAAAATTACCTTTTAGCTTAAAACTATTTACCAAATCACTAAAAACGAAACATTTTCAATTGATTTTATAGAGACAGATCTTAAAGAAGTTATTGTGAACATCAACTTACCGTTTTCTTCCTAAGTGCTGCACATGTTTTTTTTTTTTTGTTTGTTGGCGGTTGCAGTGGCTGAAAGAAAAATAATTTAGTTATTATTTTAATACTTTAAAAACTAAATTTCAATAAATTAATTTCTCTAATCCTACAATGGAAAAAAAACTTCAGCAAATAAAAACAGCATTAGAAAATAATTTAATGCAACACCTTTAATTTACAGGTTGCATGTGTGTCCAAATGACATACGTCATGTAGAGTCTACAAAATGCTTCTTTTTTCTATTTTATTTGTCTGCTTGGACTCCATATGCAGTTCGTAGTAAAGCATCAGACAAATATTTATAGGAAAGCAGTTGCTTAAAAATATTAAATAATTTTTAAGGAAAGTTTAAAGTTGTCGGAAGAAGTTGCAGCTAAGTAAATTTATTCGCGCGGTTTCTAGAATTCGAGACTCAAGTGTTTAAAGATAATTGTTACGCACACACTTACACACATATATATGGTTGTGAAACAATAAGAACGCAATGACAAACAATAAGAACACAATAATGAGAACGCAGCAGTAATAATAAAATCATTGACAGTTCATTTACTTGGAATTTAGCGGTCTTTAGATCATGTATGTTTATTTGTTTGTGTATTATGTTCTTAATTTTGTGCTGTTTGTGTTGATGTGCGTGTGTATTTATAACAAACAGTTTTCAGAATGGGTTAACTGTGATAAAAATTCTAAACTATATGTACACTGAAATTAATTATCGAACAAAGAATCTGTCTAGTACATACATATATGAATTCTCTAATTTTTTGGAAGCTTTGAAGTTAAAACATAAACATATAAAATACTTAATTTTTGATTGACAAGATATTAAAAATACTTGATGAAGCAGCTACGACAAATCGATTATGTTTAGATTTATGATAAGCCAGTCTGCAATCAAAGCAAAGTAACATTACTAAATTTATCTCTAAAAATTTTAAATACTCGTAGTAATTAAAAGTTTAATTATTAAATTAAAATTTTATTTTTTAATAGCAAAAAAAATAATAATAATACTCTTGCGGATGTTACACTATTTTGTAAATTATAATCATTTAAGTAATGAAATGATATTAATTTAAGAGAGCCTACTGCATATCGATCGTCACCACGGAGAGCAGGCTTTAGCTAGTTGTATCCCTAAACATTGCACTCTGCTTTTTGGTGCATGGATAAGTTGGAGTTTTTCGCTTGTAGTAGCAAAAAAAAACTCTGGTAAGCCGTATGACTTATTTTTAAGTTGGACTATAGAAACCCTCAATAGAGGTTAATTGGCAGAACGGGGACTGGCAAAGCCCCCTAAATGATTTGATTGCAGACCATCCCGGTACTGATCATAGTTGAGATACCCACAACTTTGAGTTATTAGTTTTCCATGATAGCTGTGATTAGAATACCCAAGGTACTGATGTCTTGCAACAGATATGTGTAATTTATTGAACCAGACCAGATGAATGGCCAAGTTGGTTAAGAACTGATGCTCCTTATGAACTTTAGGCCACCAAATCAAGTAGATGCGTCTCTTCGATCAACTGTCTGGAGAATTCCATATACTAGGTATTAGAGGACCTGAGCTCTTCAGCAAGACATTTGTTCATATAGCAACAAGCGTATGACAAAAAGTGGCTAGCTGTCAGCTACATGGCGGTGCTGATGAGCCGTGCGAAAGTTCACCTTATAGAGCTGTCATCAAGGCAGTTGCTGACGCAAACTATTTTTCAGCTATATATCGTTTTTACAAAGTTCAACTTTTTGAAACGTAATAAGGAAAGATATAACATACGTTGGGCACTTTGATATTGGAAACAATTTGAAAGGGGGAATTTATCAGTAGATGTGTATGTTATTCAGATAGATTGTTGTACAACAAATTTTTTACTATTATATCGTTCCTTAATTGCAATATAGTCATAACTAAAAAAAAACTTATTTCGCGAAAAACATATTTCAAATTTTTAGTTTCCGTGCAAGTCTTCGAAAAATTTTTTAGAAAAGACACCCTAAAGGAAACAGCTTAAAAGTAATTTGAATAAATTTTTGTCACAATATAAAAGGTAGTACTGTTAATAATTCTACTTTGCTAACTCTTAAGCGTCCCTTTTTGAGATATGACTATGTTGCAATAAAGGAGCGATATGATGATGGTATTTGTCTGGCTCAAGTTCAAACCGGGCTTTCGCCAAGAACTATTTTTATGTTTAACTCCAACAAAAGTGCGGCGATCAATAACACTTGATCAAAGAAGACAAGAAAAACTAATTGACTATACTAAAGCTGGGGGACAACTATCTGTTTCGTAGTCGCTACACTGCTCATCAGCACCCACTAGGATTCGAACTCGGTTTCATGTAAACATGATGTAATTTAATACGCCCACTTAACCAACTCAGCTGAACTTGAGCTAGATCAATCATATAACATTAGAAATATTCCATAAAGTTGAACTATTTATCATTAATATACAGAATAATTTTTTTGCTCTAAAAAAATAAATTTTCTTCAAGTATTTTAGCAAATTAAAATAAAATTTAAAATTTTATTTAAAAAAAATATTTTTTTTTTTGAAATATGATCAAATTCTGTTCTTTTACTAATTAAAAAGCTATGACTCCAGTTTATTTCTGCCGCCTTCTTTACACTCTTTTAGACGTCTGTTTGACACTCATTGTAATAACGATCATATGGTTGCAGTTAAATCTTTGTACACATTTATTTCACTCTTCTCAACTTTACAACTTGTTGCTGCGGCTGTTGTGGTCATCATATGGTGTGGTATGATGGCATTGGCTAGTTGCTGCATAAATTTTATAGCTGCTGCTGTTGTTATTGTTGTACTTTTTTATGCCTGATGACATGCGCTTTAAGCCTTTTGATGCCATGACAGTTGCATTCATATAACCCAGAAAGCAAAAAAAAAAATAAATAAAAATTGAGAACCAAACAACAAAAACAAATGTGAAAAAAGTTCATGTTGCATAGTGTCATACTTAAGTTGCCACAACCAAAACGACAAACAGTACAAAGCAAAAAACAAAAACGACAAAGACACAAGAAAGAAACCTACAACAAATAACAAACATTTGACTTGATGCGATTATATGCACGCACATCCCAGCCAAGACAACTCAAGTCTGTTGCAGAGGAACAAACCAAAACAAAATAAAAATAAAAGCTAAACACATACAATAATAATAAAGAAAATCCAAAAATAAAAGAGAAGAGAAGACGAATCTGCTTATCTACGGTGATCCATCATTGGTCCAAAGAAAAGAAAACACTTTACTGGAAAAGAGAATGTGCGTCTGTGTGCCCGTTTAAGACGGCCACAGAATCTTTGCATACTCGCATGGTACAATTTATAGGCCACAGGTGATTTCTGTTTTTTCCGTTTTCTTTTACTTTTACCATGTGATCACTTCAGACTGAAAATTTATACTGGCCCAGGCCGAGCAATAACGCGAAAAGCAAAAAATCTTAATATGCGGGCGTTAAGTTAAGCAAAAAAGAACCGAAAAAAAGAATATGCTAAAATATGTCAGAACCTTTTTAAAAACCATAAAACAACAAGTGTCACCTTTACTTTTGAGGATAAAGATTCAACTGCCAAAAACCACAGAGGAACCAGAAAAACCAGTGAATCAAAAATGTTGAAGGCAAAATACATTCCTTGAGTTTAATATTGATTACGCTCCCACGGTTTTCGCATATTGGAAGCACAGAAGAAAAAATTTGCACACACAAAAACAAAACTTCATCTACAATAAAATGTTAGTCAACCATAAAAACAGGAAAGTTTTTTTCTTTTTAGTTTTTTCTTCATTCTCATAAAAACCACAAAGTGACTGGAATGACTCGTAAAACAACAATAAACACCCTCATTTAGGAAATTAACACAAGGGAATTAAAAAACAAAGTCTGTAAATGAATTTACAGAATTTGGTAAGAGATACGAAAACAGATTTTGGAATTAACATACGTACATTTTTAATCACAACTGTTTGAAAATAACTGTAAATGAGAAAGAGTCTCTAAAGCCTATTAAAATCACAGCATTAAGCTTTTAATGCTCTGTTCTTAACGTAATGAAAGACATTTTTCTGATCTTTGGAACTTTTTTTTTCTAAATCGCTGTTGTAATGAAATTTTTAAACGCATCTTAGAAAAGCTTGAGTCCAGGGTTGATAAAGTTGCTACAATGGCGCAATTTTTATGGAATAATTTATGCCTAAAAAGTTTGACGTTAACACTATAACGTAATTTTAATTTTAGAAGGGCTTACAACAGAGCTTTGTGCTAAGTCCGGAACTGGAACGAACGATACATTTCGTCCAACACGACGGTACCAATTCAATCCGTAAATTTGTCATATCAAGCAGAAGAACGACAAAAACCTTCAGTTCTTTGCTGATAGTGTGAAAGCGCAGAGCAAATTCCAATTGTGGGATAATTTTCAACGTTACTTGCCTCCTTCTTCTTGGGGATTGGCGTTATATTAGTAACCTTCCAACACGATGGAAACTCGGCAACATGGTAAAGTCTTTTGTGCTTTAAGTATTGCTTGCTAGTGACCCCGCTGTTCGGAGTTTAAATTCCCTTCAAGGTGCTGCTGTCTTGGTTTAGATACCTGACACAATGAGGCAGTGGATGGAGAAATTCTGTGACAAGTTGGTTAAAAAAATACATCTTTGAAGCTGTTCCTCCAATTCTCATGCTTTGGGCTCCAAACTATCCGATAAGTGTTAGAGAGCTTGGACTCTTGAGCACAAGGTTTTATTAGTGATACAAGATCAATATGTTATCGGATGTGCGTGACTGGTTTAAATATCCTTCAATATACTGCTGTCTTGGCTTGCCTGACATAATAAGGCAGTGGCTTAAGAAGTTCTGCTCCGAATAGGTTAAAAATTTATATATTTAAAGATGTTCCTCCAATTCTCATGCTTTGGATTCCAAACTATCCGATAAGTGTTAGACAGCTTAGACTCTTCAAGGCCGAGTTTTATTAGTGATGCAAGATCAACATGTTTTAGGATGTTTGTGTCTGGTAAGCTAAGTGAACCAAGAGCCAGTTCAAACTTAGTTTTAATCACCAACAGTTTAGAACTGCAAAATTACAGAAACTGATGACTTTGCTATGTTTTTGCCCCTAAAAACGCTTTTGCGGATTCTTCAATTGTAAATGAAATAAGGACACTCACACTTGTTCGTTATACCGTACTTAAATAATTCACAACTTTATGTACACTTGATACCACTGTGTACCAAAACACTAGACTTCTTGCTGTAACTTATGACTTTCTTGCACATAGCTCAAAAATAAACTGACTAGTTGCCACTGACCTACTTCATATTTATACTTCATTAATATCTCCCACAATTATTAAGATAATTCTAGCCAGTAATAATTTACGCATATACACATTCATACACATGCTTGCGAATAGTTAACAAATCACAACAACAAACAATAACAAAACGAACAAGAGAAAAACAACAAATTCGTTTGTAGTATGTTTGTTTGTTTGTTTGTGTATTCATGTACCGCACCAATGCTGACGATGCGATCAAAATGATGAATGTACACATGCACAAATACTCTGAATAATCGAGTCAATATTTTTCTGCAGAGATTTGAAAAGGTTTTAGGAAATGGAACATCTGAAGAGAAAAATCGAAACACATATGTAATTTTTTACAGGAGATCTATTGATTTCGAATTAAATAAAGTAGTGAACAACAAGTTCACTACTTTATTTAATGGCTTTGTATTTTCTTAACCATTACGTTACTTTGAACAAAACTTTAGAAATCTCTCTAATGGCACTAATAGGATTGCCAGCAGCAAATCGCAACTTTGCCGGAAATTTTGTGAAAGACAATATTTTTCCATACTACTTTTCTTATATTGCATTGGTCGATAAAGAGAAAGTAGTTGTGTTTTTCTATGTGTATGTAGTTTTAAATTATAGTGGTAATAAAATGGCAGAAATTTGCGCTAAAAAGGGTGCTAAGTGGAATTTTGTCGTGCATCCATCTCCATGGTTTAGATTCAACAAAAGTTTCCTTTAGAAATAGGTAAAGAAATGGACTGCATCTATCGTGGGCAGTGATGCCTTATTGTTTTTCAAAAAATTTTCTGAACAAAAAACTTTTTCACCCAGAAATACTCGTTTGTATTTATGTGTATTCATGTATATATGTGTAATCATGTATGTTTGTTTGTTTGTGTATTATGTTTTTAGTTTTATCTTGTTTATATGAATGTGTTGTACATTTGTAGCCAACAGCTGCACACTGGACTAGATGTGACAAAAATTCTTAACAGTATTTTAAGATCATACTAATTTTTAATATATATATATATATATATCTATATTATTATATTTGCTAAACACCATCTCTGTTTAACTAATTTTTATTTTCCTTTCTTTTTTTTTTAATATAAAATGAATAGCTTTCTTGTTGCTGTAACTTTACTTTCGTAAAAAGTTTCCAACAATATTCGTGTTTCCTCTCAATGTAACTTGACTAAAATGAAATATAAAAATTTTTTTTTAATAATTAATAAGTCTATTTATAAGACGCATTTATTTGTTTTTTAAGCCGACTTAATATTCCAGCATTTTTATAGGCTTAATTTGTACTTTAAATTGAGTTCGTTAATGAAAACATTTTATTAAACAGAAAATTACATACAAATGTTTATGTGTATTTATTATATAAGTCTTTTTTTTATGAATTTAATTGAATTAAATTTCATATGCCTTAATAATAATAAAACAAAACTCTTGTTTGTGGTAGTTAAAGTATACGATAATAATTTTAAAGTCAAACTAAATTGAAAACAAAAAGTGTTGAAAGTACAATTTTTTATACAAACGCAAATGGTTTATTAAAGTAAAACTCTAAAGTGCACTTTAGTTGCTACTGATTGCCAACTACTGGTGGCTGCTGTTGCTGTTGCTGCTGCTGCCGCAGTTACACCAAAAACAAAACAAAAACGCGACAGACCATATAATGATTGTAATTACATGTACCGTAGCTGTGTAGTTAAGTTAACTTGGCTTTAATATAACATTGAATTTTTTTCAATTTTGAAGGAGGGGGAATTATTTTGTGTTTGTAACATTTGCTTTAAAAATTTTGTATTTTTTTTTTTTTTTTTTTTTGCTCAAATATTTTCCATCTTTTTTCTGAACTTTTTTTTTGTTGAACGCTTTACATTGTAACATTGCTACCATTTTGAAGTTATTTTTGTGGCAAATAAGCATTAGATTTATGGCTTAAATTTTAAACCAAGCCAATGTGTACATGCAAGAATGTGTGAGGCTTTGTGATTGAGTGCCTGCTAATGTAACTACGAGTATAAAGGAAAAACTGAAAACGTAAGCACGCTTGCGCACATGCCATTATTATGTTATCTTTTAAATTTAGAATTTTTTTTTCTTTTGTTAGGTATGCATGTCTTCTTCTTCTTGTGTCTTTCAAGAGACAACATAAAATGCAATCTAGCTACTTAGAAAACTATAAAATGAACAAACTGTTTTCCAAATACCCCTCCTCTTTCTATTTCCTTCTTTTTTGCGTTATGAAAATAGTTGAAACAATAAATACATTTATACACGAAAAAATGTATAAATTTCATTTTTAAGTTAATTTTTTTTTAGCACGCGCTGCTAATTCTTGTTTACAAAACACCATTTAAGCCATGGCATCTATCCATCTATCTAATATGAGCAATGTGAAAAAAATAAAGTTTAGCCAAGTAACTAACCAACCAACTGAATCATCATAAACACATTTAAAACAACACCATTTCCAAAATGTTGAAGAAAAATTTGAATCATATAAGAAATTAGTTTTAATAGAAGGACAGTAGGGAAAAAGGTTTACATCAGCCTTTACAGCCCTATCTGCTGATGTCCCAATTCCACGAAGTGAATTACTCACGATTCTCCAGTGCCTCCATGTGGCTTAATAGGCTCACAGAGGTAGCAATTTTTACCAGAGCTTCCTGTTAAGGAGTTTAGCCCTTCTAATCCCTCCCGTATGCTATTTCCCAGCAATCAGTGGAAGACAAGGCTTAATGAGTTGATAGGCCGAATCCCACTAAGAGCATCAGCCCTTAAACAAACTCACCCGTCTCACCATCACCACTGGTTCCGTACAGTACAGGTATCTATTGTAAAGGAAACAGACCCTCGGGAGATTGTTAGTCCCCGAAAAAAGCCATACACCAAACAATTCTCAAGAGTACTAACACCGCTTTCCTGCGTTTTAAGTTTAAACCACAGCCAGAACGTTTCAGACAAGATAGGCACCTCAACCATGATCAGGCCGGGTTGAACTGCAAGCAGAACCACGCGGGGGCCATGCTGATCTCCGTTCCGACAATTTTAACACCTGGTAAGGGTTTCGGAAGCCAACACAACATAGGTCATGCGGCTTCCCAGAGTTTTATTTGCTACTGCAAACGAGAGACTCTTTCCTCTCTGTACCCGAAAATCAGAGTGCCAACAGAAAACCGGGGGTTATTAGCAGCACAAATAAAAGATCATTTGCAACGTTGGCCTCAATATTGGGCTTGCATTTAGTTGAGAATATTTACAAAAGCTATAGCTATATAGCGTTTTGCTGAGAAACGAAAAGTTTTTATAAGACTTAATACGTCAAAATCGCATTTTTCTGTGTGCTATAGGTCACGCGTTTTGTTTGAGCAAAAATATGTATAAAACTTGGTAGCACTTGTTTTGTACGGGGAAACCCCAGTCGTGCCATGTAAAGTCGCTATTTTTAAAGAAAGGAAATGCAACACAGTATTTTTTATTACTAATTTTTTGTTAAAATAGATAAAAATTCAAAATTTTTTGGTGAAAAGTACATAAAAAAAATACAATTTTATAAACTAAATTTTTGGTTTGTATATTTGTACATCGGGTTATAGTTCAAGTTTTTTCCTTTCTTAAGTTTTTTTTTATTTTTATTTTTTTTTGTTTTTTTTTTTTTTTTTTTTTAAGTCAAATTTTATTTAGAAGCCATGCTGTGATAATTAATTTTCATATTATAAGCAAGATCACTTAGAGCTCACTTTATCATTTGCTTGCGAGTTGAAATAGTAAAATTTTGTGTGATTGCAACTTTCAGCCAACAATTTTGTGACTTCAAATCATATCCACACTTTCTTGCAAAATGTGAGTTTCAGCACACATTCATATGATTGCTATGATTCCAGGTATTGTCCACCGCTGGCCAATACTTTCTTCCATTTATCGAAGAGCATACGAGTCCCGTTTTAGAAAAATCGTCATATTTTGAAGTAATTCTGTAATGCTGTAAAATCACTTTATCATGTCTCTCGTTGCATTGTGGCAGTTTGTCTTTCAACTCTCGTATCAAACGTATTAACTGCGTTCGATAACGATCGCCTGCGATCAGCCAACTTATAATAAATTACTCCTTGCTGGTTCCAACAAATACTAAACATAAACGTGCATTTTAGGTTTGGCTGTCGACGTAGAAGCCTGACGGATATACCCGCCGTGATTTTCTGTCTATTTCTCATCCCCAGTCACAGAGCGACAAAATAAATCTCTTCTTTCTTTGCCTTGCCAGAGCTGTTCACAAGCAAATAAACGCCGTTCAAAATCGCGTGGCTTCAACTCGTACGGCAACCAATTTCCTTGTTTCTGAATCACTCCCATGGCGTTCAGGCGTTTTGAAATGACTTGTTGCATCTCTCCCAATTATCCTGGTAATTAATGATGCGTTTGATATAAGTCTTGAAGACGTAATGCCTCTAGTTCTGCATCTTCTGAAATTATCTCTCTTCCACCGCTTTGCTAGCTTTTGACATCAAAATGACCGTTCTTAAAACCACTATTGGTACATTCTTTCACTAACAACGGCCTCACTATAGGTATTTGAGAGCATGTGATGAGCGTGTAATCATACATTTCTTCATATTAAAGCAGAAAAGGAAAACTTCCCGCAAATGACGAGAATTTGGCCCGTAAGCTGACAAGTTTAACCTAGGATATTTTTATGATGCAGACATAAATCGTCTAATATTTTGGTGGTGTTATGTTTACAAATACCTCAGCTTATTGTGTGGCATTTATTTCAACTACCCATTACCGCTACAGCCATCTATTGCAAAACGGCAAAAGCTAAGTTTTACACCTAACTTTAGAACATTTTGCTTCATAATTCTCATTAGTTTCTTGAAAATGGTGGAATTTATACATAACATATATTCAAAGGCTTCCAAGTTTAGCTTAGCCGCTCTGAAATGTGGACATATAGACAATTGCACTTAAAAATAGTTCTCGTGTGTGTAGGTTCAATGGAAGTTTTACACCCCATTTCTACAACTTATCATATTAATAAGGGTACAAGAAAAAGTAATTAGCTTGCACCCACTGTAAGCTTTATATTTAACATCATAAGATTCAATTTTTTAAAATATAATAATAATTTTTCTCCGCTTTCAATGAAAGAAACAGTGTTTAATTGTATTCCAACAATTCTTGTTGTTGATATATAATATTAAGTGTTAAGCAGCAGCTCATGGCGTTGGTGGTAGTGGGTCCGTTCAGAAGTATAAAGCAAAATTGCAAAAAAAAAAAAAAAAAATTGTTACAACTAAACAACCTTATTTATAATAGCATGTGGTTTATATGTGGCTCTGCTTGACCATTCTTTATGGTAATAATAGGTAATAATATAGTTTTGTGGTTAAAGCGAAGATTATGTTTTAAAAGCCTGCCTGACTAGCACACAATAACACATTACAAAACAAAACAGAGTACAAAAAAAAAAAAAAAACTTAACTAAACTAATTGCAAAGCTAAACAATTTCCTATTCAAAAACAACAAAACCACGCCAACTAAAACAATAACAACAATTGTTGCATGGATTTTTTTTTTATACAATGCATTGCAAAAATAGCAAAAAAAAAAGAGGAAAAACTTAAGAACAAAGAAAAACTGGTCTAGAAATGTTTAAGCACACAGCTGGAAAATATATGAAATAGTAATTTCACATGTCCACCCTCGTCTAGCAATTGCAACATGTTGGTAACAGAATTTAAACAAAATAAATACAAATTATTTTCCAAGAATAAATAAATAAAATAAATGAGAAAAATATGATTAAAAGTATTACAGTTTCAAAGAAAACTTAATTAAATACAAAATTTTTGATTGACTATAAAAATTTTGACATGAAAGAGTACTCCTTCTAGAAAACTCAGTGGCCTTTGCCTCAAAAATGCTACAGAGGCAATAAACAAGCAGCACCATTGCGGCAAGAGTTAAAAGAAAAATACTAACTTATTTTCCATTAAAATTTGGAAATTTTTATATATAAATTAGACAAATTTTTAAAAATATTGACAAATACTTACAGAACGCAAGTCACTCCCTACACGCAAAGAAACAGCAATGTTGGAATATTATTGTAGCAACATTACTATTTACTCTGCCATAATGTGTGTTGTTGCCGTTAGCGGCATATTATGATTTCGAATATAGTTTAATCCTCTATATAAAATATACCAGTGTTGAGATTTCCACATTTCTATTATATTAAAACATGGTTAAGTGCAATAATAATGTTTAAATCATAATTTGAACGCAACAATAGCTTTTGTTATGTACAATAATACAATCTACAACACATAGCCGTTAAACTAAAGCTATGTACACACGGTTGTCAGACGTTACAATATTGTGAGATATGGCAACATGCTGCCAATGTAGTGACAATGAAAAATTGTCCCGCAGAATTTACTTCTGCGGGACAGATATGCATTCAAATGAATATGTGCCTTGTCACTTGTAACTTTTGTTGGGTTGTCATTAGCGAGCTGCAACATTCTATTGGCATATGTTCGGCGGCGGCGTAAATGGTCTAGTGGAAGAAGCTGTTATGTCAACTGAATCTTAAATGAAAACAAATGCAAATTCCTTGTGTAAAATTGTGGCCAAAGTTGTTCTTTGAAAATTAAACTCCTGCGCATAGCATCAAATTGAGGTTCATTAATAGTTTTGAACAATTTCTGGACCAGCAGTAATATTTTCAGCCGATCTTGCAGAACGTTGTGGTCCATGTTTAGTCCTACCACCTATAAACCCTCTTTCTTCGAAATCATTTACTTCAAGATAAATAGTGCGTTTTGTTGGCACGTTGTTTCTCCCAAAAATTTCGCTTAACTTTTTCAACGTCACAGTAATCGATGATTAATTTTGATATAAGGTCTTAAGCTATGTACACACGGTTGTCAGACGTTACAATATTAGAAGATATGGCAACATGCTGACGATGTAGTGACAATGAAAAATTGTCCCGCAGAAGTAAATTGTGTGTTCAGAAGAACGTAAGAAAATCTTACAATTTCATTGTCAGGCTATGGTCTGACAAATAATTCATCTGACAGCAAAAATTGTCAGTTCACACAGATGTCAGATTGTTAGATGAAAAAAATTGCCAGACATGTTCTAAGACATTGCCACTTATGTATATCAACAGCCATCTGTTTGGCAGTATTGTCCATCAAACTTTTTTCTGACAATGATGCCATTGTCAGGTGCATTAATTTTACACATCTGACAATTAAAACTGAGCTTACAATACCAGCCAATTATCTGGCAATGCCGACGAAGAGTGTTCTCACGATTATTAGATGCCTGACAACATTGTCGTGTTACAATTGATTGACCTTCTCTATCAAACTTTCAACCCTAACCACTCTTTCGCGGATGCCAGCAGCATTTGTCACTCGTACTATTTTAGTTATAGACCCAGCCTATCAGAGATCGCTGCCAAGAGGCTAAATATGAATGATTCACTGAATAGTGATCTTCTATTAATCTCCGAATGGGGTCGTAAAAACAGGGTCACCTTTAACGCTCGTAAGACCCAATGTTGCCTATTAACACACAAACAAACGACCGCAAATGCTGCTTCATCTGTACTCATTGATGGTATCAATATTGAGGAATCGGATGCTCTTGATGTTCTTGGAATGAAGATACAGTGTGATGTTCGCTGGACTGAACACATTTATCATGTCTTCAAAGAAGCATTCAAGTGCCTTGGTTTTTTGAAACGGTGTAAGATGTACTTCACTTCATCCGACCTCCTTACTATTTATACCACCTACATCCGACCGAAAATGGAATACAACTCTCATGTTTGGACCGGTGCCTCAAAGTCTATTTTGGGGTTACTCGACCGTGTGCAGGAGAGGGCGAAGAAGTTCATGGGTGACAGTAGGGTATCCAACTCTATTGACTCACTGGAGCATAGACGCAGTGTCGGGTGCGTTACTCTGTTCTATTGTTACTACAATGGATTTTGCTCTGACGAGATTAGGGATCTTGTTCCCGAAACTCGCACATTTTTACGTAGCACGCGCTCATCCATTTGTGGTCGATTGCCTGGGGAAACGCACTACGTATTACAGAGAGAATTCATTTTTCAGCCGTACGCTTCGTCTGTGGAATAAGTTGCCTGCAGACGTGTTTCCTGTCTGTTATAACTTTGGAAAGTTCAAGTCAAATGTTCACAAACACTACTCCCTCTTTCCCCCTTCTCACAACCTATTTTCCTAGTTCTTGTACAATGCACTGCATATGTAGGGGTCATCCCCTGAGTACTGGTCCAATATAAAAAAAAAAGAGTATCACAATTAAAAATAGTATGATAATTAAGTGAGTATATTATCATTGCTGTGAGTATAAGAATTGAGTGACACAAGTAAATGCTTTTGAGTGGTAAATTAAGGTGACCATACGAGAGCAGGAAGACATACTGTACAATATTAATTGGACTAAATATACTCAATAAATTACAAAAGTGTTAATTTAATTAAAAATGTGTGTTTTTATATTTATGGCTATTTATTATATAATCATATTATACGTGACAATAGAATTCACAATGATAAGTGATATATTTATGTAGTGGAACATGACAGTTAAATTTTTATTTCAACAATAAGAGTATGATGCAAAAATTATAACTTTTACCAAATATATCATTATATGGTATAATTTTGGTTTTTGGCTATACTAAAGTTTGTAAATAAAGTTCGGTTTGAAACCATATTATAATGTTGTGTTTATCCATATAATTCAACAATAGTATTTTGTCCTTAGAATATGGTCATATCAACCATATTTTTTCTTCTACCTGTGCATACATTTGTGCATAACAATTCCGAAACACCAGTAAAACGTGCGTTCCCTTAGAACAACTAAAAATAAATTTAGCGTTTTTCAGAACGCTTTGCGGTTTTAGATAGCCCGATTTTCGCAACATGGCTGAATGCTTAAGTTATTTATATCCAGTTATTTTCGAATAATTTTTAAATCAATTTAATTAAATATTTTAATTACAATTGCATTTTTTGCTTCATGCACTTAAGCGATTTCAAATTAATTAAAGGCTTATTTAAAAACTTATAACAATTTTTGTTGGACAACTTGTCCAACGTAAAAAATAAGAATTGTAAATAAAAATAATTCTGTACATTATTTTAAAAATAAATGCCAATTGTGTCATTTATTTATTGACTTTGTTTTTTTTTTTTTCTTTTCGAACCAAAATATGTTAATTTTCACATTTATCTTACAAGAAATAAACTTTAATTGGCTATATATTAAATTAAGAATATAAAATAAATAAATTTCTGATAAATTAACCTTCAAAGGCCGTTTGTTCATGAGAATTTATCTAGATTTTTATTTAAGTTTTAAGAAAATAATGGACAACAAAGAGCAAAAAAAAAAATAAACGTTTGTTGTAGCGGGTGTTCATAAACATGGAAAACATACAGTTTTCTCAGTTCCCAACAACAGGCCTAGGCCAAGCAATTGTTGTTTATTTAAATATATTCAAGACAGCATGACAATCAGGACAGACATAAAAGGACAGACTCAATAAACAGACAAGCAGACGGACAGCCAAATGAACAGATATTGGCTTTGGCCGGCCAATAATAACAAACTAAACGACCTTTAGAAATATGTGCTGCACATGTGCGCCTTAACAAAAAAAAAAAAAAAACAGAAACAGAAACAGCCAACAATTTTTCCACCAGCTTTCAAACCACAAACACCACAAGTACGTTTTATTATTGTTGCACACAATTTTCCAAACCGACAACACTTGCAAGTACTACGTGTGTACATACATATGTATGTATATATGTATGTATTTTGCGGTGCATGAAATATGAACAAAACAACCCAAAAGACCTTTATGCAGTTTATCGAAAAGTCTCTTTTTCATACATAAATAAAAGTAAATTATATATATATATATGTTTTCCACTCTTACGGTTCTAAACAAACCAGTAAAACGTGGTTAGAGACAAATACTTGTAGTGCAAAAAAAATTCATTTAATTTATTTAAAAAATATTTGTTGCAATCAAGCTAATACTATAAATATGTACGAACATATATTTTTTCATTTTCCTGAAAGTTCAATAGTCAATGGTTCGATGAATTTGTAATGAAATAAAATATAAAAAATTTTTATTCATTTATTATGTTTTTTTTTTTTTTTCTTCAAAAACTTGATAACTTCTAACCCCGTTAAGATGATTAAAATTTGCGTAAAGCACCCACGTTTATTGTTTGTTAAATTTTTCATTTAATCTTATCAGTTTTCATGTAAAATATTTTCATAATCTCAAAACAAACAAAAAATAAAACAAAACTAATAATACACTTAAGCTTCAGTATAACGAATCTGATGGGAATCTAAATATACTACTTGAGTATATACAACTAGGCATCAGTAAAGCCTTGAAACAATGAAATTTGAAGATATAGCAAAAAAAACTAGTATTTTTCTCTCGCTCTGTTTTCCACTACAAGACTAAACTATTTTCCAAAGTAAAACCAGGTTCACCTTTAACGCTTGTAACACCCAATGTGGCTTAACAACACACAAACAAGCGACCGCAGACGCTACTTCATCAGTAATCATGGATGGGGTAAATATTAAGGAAGCAGATGCTCTTGATGTTCTTCGAATACAGTGTGATGTTCGCTGGTCTGAGCACATGTTTGGAAAGAAGCATTCGAGTGTCTCTGAATTTTGGCACGGGGTCAGATGTACCTCACTCCATCCGATCTCCTTAATATTTATACCAACTATATCCGTATGCAAAATGGAATATAATACTCATGTTTAGGCCGGTGCCTCAAAGTCTATTTTGGGGTTACTCGACCGTGTGCAGGACAGGGCGAAGAAGCTTATCGGTGACAGTAGGGTATCCAACTGTATTGACTCACTGCAGCATCGGCACAGTGCGTTACTCTGTTCTATCGTTACTACCATGGATTTTGCTGTGACGAGATTAGGGATCTTGTTCCTGAAACTCGCACACAAGACAACTGCACCTCGGGGACACCCCGAAAACTGGCATTTACCAAAGTTATTAGGGAAAGTAATTGCCTATCCTGCGAGCCAGAACATTTCAGCAGCCACCTCAACGATAATCAGCATCGAGAGATCTGGAAAGCACAACCGTCCGGGGGCTTTGTGTTAAATAATTTTTTGTGATAATATCGGGTGGTTAAATTTCAAGGGCCGATGTTGAATGTGAACCACACCTAAACGCCAAGTTTTTTTTTCCGAATTTTATTTGACATTTCTCTATTTCAGACTTATTCAATTTAAACCACGGAGAGATACACAATCCAACAACGTGTTAAAGTTGTCCAGACTTATTATGAAAATGATGATCAATTTTCGAAGAAAACCATCTTCAGTGATGAGGCACATTTTCACCTCAGTGGATTCGTCAATAAACAGAATTGCCGCATTTGGGCGAATGAGAATCCAAGAGTGACTGTCGAAAAACCAATGCACCCACAAAGAGTGACTGTTTGGTGCGGTTTATGTGCTGGCGGCATCATCGGGCCGTATTTTTTCCAAAATGAGGCCGGTCAGGTAGTTACTGTGAATGGTGTTCGCTATCGTGAGATGATAACGAACTTTTTATGGCCCGAATTGGAAGATATGGATGTAGACGATATGTGGTTTCAGCAGGACGGTGCCACTTGCCACACAGCTAACGAAACAATTGCTCTTTTGCGCAACAAATTCAATGGCCGTGTTATCTCACGTAATGGCGATGTCAATTGGCCGCCAAGATCATGTGATTTGACACCGTTGGACTTTTTTCTTTGGGGTTATTTGAAAGAAAAGGTGTACGTCGATAAGCCAGCAACAATTCAACAGCTAAAGGATGAGATAATTCGGCACATTAACGGCATAGAACCTCCATTATGCCTCAGGGTCATCGAAAATTTGGACCATCGGATGGAGATGTGCCGCCGTGGTCGCGGCGCCCATTTGACCGATATTTTGTTTCATACATAATTGAATGATACCAATATATCATAATAATATAAAATTACAATAATTTCCTAAATAGTTTGTGTTTTATTCAAAATCAACATCGGCCCTTGAAATTTAACCACCCTTTAGCTGATTCATAGCTCATTCAGTGCTGTTGACAATTTGCCATTTTCCAAAGCCCATTGTAAAAATATACAAACAATGTTATTGACCAAGTTAATTTGGACAAGATGTTTATCAATTTTATAGGATCGTCTACTATAATTTTGTTATTGCCATTCTGAAACTGAAACATGTTAGCATTTGCAAAGACATATTGCGTATCAATGTGAGCCACAAGGTTTACCTTGATGAAACGAAACGTCAAAGTTAGCTAAAAAAAAGCTAGTGTACGAAAATACTGGGATTCCCCTTTTTTCCTTATGCAGATTGTAAGCATTACAAATATTTGTAAGTTATGAAATTAAAAGAAACGATAAAAGCTGCAAAAACTTGACCTTGTTTATTAAAAACTGTGGCGGTTATAGAACCTGAAATGGTAAAAATCAAGCTGTCGCAATAACTGGGCTATCAGTATAATCAAATCGGTATCAGTATCAATTTTCAGTTAATATATTCCTAATTATGGTTTAATTCTTGCTATAAAATCTACGATCACTTATTGTTAGTATTCTATTTATTAAATTCTTATTTGTATTAATAATCTTTTTTGGATGTTTAGAAAAATAATTTGTGGTTCTTCCTGAAGAGTTTGGCTTCTGGTGCCAATCTAAAAAAAAAAAATATTTAAATAATATTTAGTTTCAATCTTAGTTAGAATCTTAATTTTGAGAAAAAAAAAGTTCTTCAAATATTATTTAGCTTGTAAAATTAAGGTAAACGCTGTTTGGAATAAATAGTTTTGCTTAATTTGTTTGGTATTTCATTGTTATAACTATAGTATTTTATGCATAAATTAATTTATTTTTTCAAGAGACTGAATAAACCTACATATAACAAAATTCATCATATCAAAGTTTCACTGTAGCACTAAAACCAATCTGCTGGGTGTTTATTTTTTTTATTAAATTAATTCTGTTGCATGGCATGTTTCTATTAACATTTTTAATTTTCAATGATCTATTTAATTTTAATATTTCTATTTTATTATCACTCATGTCTTGTTAAACTTTAATAAAAAAAAACACAAACTAATAATTCACGATTTCTATTTAATTTAAAGTTTATCAGTTTGTTTTCGTAATAAAGTGTTTGTTTTGGTTGTTGTTCCTGATTTTCTATTTTATTATAATTTGAATACATACAGATTTATTTATATTGTGGTCTTTTCCAGTCAACTGCATTTCAAATGAAATTATCTCAGTTGTGGTATTTAACGCCCACGCACACACAACATTTTTTTTTAATATTCACACAACAAACAACATTTAACAAATACTCGTATTCAACTTGTCTGCTGTTATACATATGTATGTATATTTCAAAGCAGTTGCTCTTGTTTTTATTGTTGTTATTTCGTTTTCTACGTCAAAAAATGGTTTAAATTTTTTTACTTTTGCTTAGGAGTTGATTAAATGACCATTTGTTAGAGGAAATGAAAAGAAACAATTTAAATGAAATATTTAAGCAAAAAAATAAAAAATAAATATATTAGCAATTTAAATTTAAAAGATATAAAAACAAGATATTTTTATGATTTTAAAATAGTTAATTTATTAATATAACAATGCCTAAACGTTTGACATTAATAAGGAAGCTTTTGATTTGGAGGGGCGAAATATTTGATTAAGAATATTTTTACCCCGCTGTGGGGTAAAGATAATATTTAAAATCTAACCGAAAAGGAATATCAATTTTATAAGACAGTTTTTTCTGCAATCAATAATAATATCATGAGATATTAAACAGGGCAAAAAAAAAGAGAACGAAAAACCCATGAAACTATATTGTTAGGAATGTGTGCCACATCCAACCCAGTGTGCAACCGTTAATCCGCTTGTTATAAGTATACAGCACATTCACACAAGCAAGATAAAACTAAAAGTTTAATACACAAATAAACAAACATACATGATTTAAAGTACGTAAATTTCCAAGTAAATCAACTAAAGGGTGGTTAAATTTCAAGGGCCGATGTTGATTGTGAATAAAATACAAACTATTTAGGAAATTATTGTAATTTTATTTTATTATGATATATTGGTATTATTCAATTATGTATGAAACAAAATATCGGCCAAATGGGCGCCGCAACCACGGCGGCACACCTCCATCCGATGGTCCAAATTTTCGATGACCCTGAGGCATAATGGAGGTTCTATGCCGTTAATGTGCCGAATTATCTCATCCTTTAGCTGTTGAATTGTTGCTGGCTTATCGACGTACACCTTTTCTTTCAAATAACCCCAAAGAAAAAAGTCCAACGGTGTCAAATCACATGATCTTGGCGGCCAATTGACATCGCCATTACGTGAGATAACACGGCCATTGAATTTGTTGCGCAAAAGAGCAATTGTTTCGTTAGCTGTGTGGCAAGTGGCACCGTCCTGCTGAAACCACATATCTCCTACATCCATATCTTCGGGCCATTAAAATTTCGTTATCATCTCACGATAGCGAACACCATTCACAGTAACTGCCTGACCGGCCTCATTTTGGAAAAAATACGGCCCGATGATGCCGCCAGCACATAAAGCGCAACAAACAGTCACTCTTTGTGGGTGCATTGGTTTTTCGACAGTCACTCTTGGATTCTCATTCGCCCAAATGCGGCAATTCTGTTTATTGACGAATCCACTGAGGTGAAAATGTGCCTCATCACTGAAGATGATTTTCTTCGAAAATTGATCATCATTTTCATAATAAGTCTAGATAACTTTAACACGTTGTTGGATTGCGTATCTCTCCATGGTTCGAATTGAATAAGTCTGAGATAGAGAAATGTCAAATAAAATTCGGAAAAAAACTTGGCGTTTAGGTGTGGTTCACATTCAACATCGGCCCTTGAAATTTAACCACCCGATACAAATGATGTTGTTGTTGTTCTTGCATTCTCGCTATTTCCTTTCTCATTCTTTGTTGTTGTGACTTGCTTACTGTTCGCAAGCATGTATATGGAAGTGTATATGCGTAAGAAATACATTATGAACGACTCTAATGTCGATTGTAGAAACTGATAAAGACGTGTAAATAGCAGGTAGGTCAGCGGCAACGAATCAGTTTATTTTTAAGCTTTGTGTAAGAAAGTATTAAGTCATAAAAGTAAGCAGGTCTAGTGTTTTCGCACACAGTAGTATCAAGTGTAGGTAAAGTTGTGAATTATTTAAGTACTGTATAACAACCCCTTATGAGTGTCATTTACAATTGAAGAATCTGCAAAAGCATTTTTAGAGTGTGTTTAGGCGTAAGAATTATATTTGTAGATTTGAGTCTAGAATTAGGAATCACTAGAAAGATCATGATGATTACAGAATATGCTAAAAAAAATTAATAGCAGGCAGGTCGACGGCAACGAGTTAGAGCAAACTTTCACGATGATTTAAATTCATGTCTTTACTTTTGTACTGAAAAATTTTTTATATTAAAAAAAGTCATGTTTTCTGTTTTTCAAGTTTTTTTTTCTGTAATTTCTTTTTGATTCGTTTGTTATTTTTTGAATTGTTTTATTTTCCTTCGACTGGCAACGTTACCACATCGATGCTACCAAAAGGGTAAAAAGACACAAACGATTATTTTTAACGACAACAATTAGAAAAACGACATGACTTAAAAATCATCGTAAAGATGTAACATGATTTTGGTGGGAGGTTTAAAAGAGTATTATGAAAAAAGGCATGGCTTTAAATCACCGTATAAATCAGCCCTTTGTTTATTTTTAAACGTTGTGCAAAACAGTTATAAGTCACAAAAGTCTGCAAGTCTAGTATTTTAATAAACAGTAGTACTAAGTGTAAATAAAATTGTGAATTATTTAAATACCGTATAACGAAGAAGTGTGAGTGTCATTATTTCATTTGCAGTTGAAGAATCTTCAAAAGGGTTTAGTCTAAATGACAATACGCATTCACAGAGATTTTGCAAAGTGCCTATAGAAGTGATCATTACTGCTGTAGAGTAGAGGAAGACCCGAATCTGTCTACACGCAGGTATTGGATATGTGTTCTTCCACTTTATGGAGGACCTTACGGAAAGATCTTGCGTGTTTTGAACTCAAATGAAACCACACAATTAACTAGCAAAGCGTAGATTTCGATTGTTTAGCGAAGCTTAGCTTGCCAGATATAGAAGGATCAGATTTTCCATATAGCATATCGATGTTCGAATATTCTCCCCGCAAGCTTTACGCTCATTCTTTTCCTCATATTCAACAAATTGTAGATATTCTAACAGGCTTGACTGGCTTTTATAAATACACTTATCTTTCTGCTTATCTGGCAGTTATTTAATCCTATAACACTTACTTTTTTCTAACAATTTTATGATAACTAACTGGAATTTTTAATTTTGGTTACTTTGTAAAAATTTTGCCTTGTGACATCTCCGCTCAGGTTATAATTTCGAATTTTAATTATTCCACCCAAACTTTCTTTAACAAATTGTATTTCACCAGACAATTTGACTCTGGCGGTATTTTAAAACAAGTTTATGAATATTAAAACAAAAAGTTACACAAAACTCCCTCAAGACATTTTGTTAAACAAATTAATCGGTTGTTTTTAATGTATTCAAATATTTTTAATATTAGCCAGACATTGATTGATTAAGTGTTGGCTTTAATACTTAATGCCGTTTATGGACACACAAACCAACAAACTCGATCATAGAACAGGCTAAACAACAAGCCGAAATTTACTTTTTATACAATTTTAAAACGCCAAAAATTTAAGTACAAGGTAGATTTCAAAAAAAAAAAAAATATGTTCACACCCCCTAAAATAAATCAAAGAACTTGTTGAGAAATAAGAAAAAAATTATTATACTCATTTTTTTTTTTTTTTTTTTTGTTAATAATAGATTTAGAGGGCGTTTTTGTGTTTTTTTTTTTTTTTTTGTTAACCAAAAAACCAAATAGTGAAAGAATTCAAACTGAAAGAGCGGCCAGTGTTTTAAATTTTTAAATTATGATTTTTAATTTAAAACTTTAAGTTTGCCTTAAAATTAAAAATGAAAGCAAAAAGGTCAATTTTAAAATGCATAAAAAACAATCTTTTACTTTTTCCACAAAATTACGATTTCAAAGTTCAAATGATTAATGAGTTTTTCATGGCAGCATTATAAAAATTTGTTTAAATATTAAATAAAAACATATTCATGCCCAACAAAAACAAGTTCAAATTATTACTATTTCATTGCGTTTTCAGTAACTTTTACTGAATTAATGGTGCGTTAAAAGAGACTTTTCATTAACATCTAAATTTGTTTTACTTATAATTTTTGTTTTTAATTTGTCGTAACAATTTAATATCAATTTAAAACAATATACTAAATTGTTTAAAATTAGCTTGGTAACTGAAGTATCAAATATGTATACATAAACGGGCCTTAAAAGATGTGGAAAAAATTAAATACAAAAAAAAAAATTTAAGAAAATCGAAGAGTACAAACAGTGAGAAAATTGATTTAAAATAGTAAATCCCGAAAATCGCATCCAAGCCCACTGTGTGCAACTTTTTTAGATATTTTTTTGTTTATATAGTAGACAAAAAAAGAAAAACAATGCAAAAAAATTTATTCTGTTTGGAGTGATATTGAAAAAGTTATGAGTATTTATTCGGGCACGGTTTTCTCATAACTCGACTTTTTCAAAGCGCAATATCTCTGAAATCATAAACCAAAAAAATCTGAAAATTTGCTGAAATGTGGTATTCAATAGGGACATCAACACAATCAAAAATAAAGCAAATCAAAAAAAAAATTTCTCCGAACTGTTCGATTTGACTTGGATTGCCCCGTATATAAGTATAAATCTGTATTATCAATTTACTGCACTGCATTATCATTTTACTCGACTGGATTATTATTTTTATCATTTTTTAGCAGTTGGCTATGCAACTTCAGATATTTACTATAGTTTATTGCACATATATATAATATCAATATATAGGGTGTATCAGTACTCAATGTCAAGCCAAAACAGGGTGTCAAGATTTTTCTGGAGAAAAAATCGGAAAAAATATCTAAACAAAAATTTTTGAGTTCAAATGTTTTTTATTCGCACAAGCTCTTCTATTAAAAAAAATCAGCTTTTTTTCATGACGTTGATTTCTTGGATACCCTGTATATGACAAATTATTTAAAATTTGGAGCTTTAGATTTCGATTTGCTTTTTGGATTTTGTTTTCCAAGTTTTAAAAACCTGTATTTTCTATATTTCGCTAACAAATTGTTAATATCTTAAGAAAAAATAAAACCATTAAATCGTATATATTTATTGTATAATATCGGGCGGTTAAATTTCAAGGGCCGATGTTGAATGCGAACCACACCGAAACGCCAAGTTTTTTTCCGAATTTTATTTGACATTTCTCTATTCTAGACTTACTCAATTTAAACCATGGAAAGATACACAATCCAACAACGTGTTAAAGTTATCCAGACTTATTATGAAAATGATGATCAATTTTCGAAGAAAATCATCTTCAGTGATGAGGCACATTTTCACCTCAGTGGATTCGTCAATAAACAGAATTGCCGCATTTGGGCGAATGAGAATCCAAGAGTGACTGTTGAAAAACCAATGCACCCACAAAGAGTGACTGTTTGGTGCGGTTTATGTGCTGGCGGCATCATCGGGCCGTATTTTTTCCAAAATGAGGCCGGTCAGGTAGTTACTGTGAATGGTGTTCGCTATCGTGAGATGATAACGAACTTTTTATGGCCCGAATTGGAAGATATGGATGTAGACGATATGTGGTTTCAGCAGGACAGTGCCACTTGCCACACAGCTAACGAAACAGTTGCTCTTTTGCGCAACAAATTCAATGGCCGTGTTATCTCACGTAATGGCGATGTCAATTGACCGCCAAGATCATGTGATTTGACACCATTGGACTTTTTTCTTTGGGGTTATTTGAAAGAAAAGGTGTACATCGATAAGCCAGCAATAATTCAACAGCTAAAGGATGAGATAATTCGGCACATTAACGGCATAGAACCTCCATTATGCCTCAGGGTCATCGAAAATTTGGACCATCGGATGGAGGTGTGCCGCCGTGGTCGCGGCGCCCATTTGTTTGTTCCATACATAATTGAGTGATACCAGTATATCATAATAAAATAAAATTACAATAATTTCCTAAATAGTTTGTGTTTTATTCAAAATCAACATCGGCCCTTGAAATTTAACCACCCTTTATATTCTTACATTTTTGTCTCTAACAACGCTTTTGCGGATTCTTCAATTACACATGAAATAATTACTCATGCACTTGTTCGTTACACTGTACTTAAATGATTCACAACTTTATTCACACTTTACACCACTATATACTTACACGCCAAACTAGCTTACTATCTTGACTTATGACTGTTTTGCACAATGTTTAAAAATAGACTCGTTGCCGCCGACCTGCTGCTATTTATACTTCTTTATTATCTTCTACAATCATCATGATCTTTCTAGTGATTCATAATTCTAAACTCAAAAAAATACGAATATAATTCTTCACATGTTCACATGTGTGAGTGACACACATGGTTGCGAAAAATAAGCAAGTAACAACAACAAACAAGAAGAAACGAAGTACCTAGAACGCAAGAACAACAACAATATCATTTGTAGTTGATTTGCTTGGAAATTTACGTACTTTAAAACATGATGTTTTTTTGTGTATTATGTTTTTAGTTTTATCTTGTTTGTGTGAATGTGCTGTATATTTATAACAAGCAAATAAACAGCTGCACCCTGGGTTAGATGTGATATAAATTCGTAACAATATTTTGTAAGCTAGTAGTAGACAATTAATGAAACAACAATAAGCTGGAAGTGAAGCTTTATGCTTGTGTGTAGAAATACTTAAAGTTTTTAGCAAGAGTCAAACCTGGCATCTTGAGGCTTTATGGAGCACTCTGCCAAATCATACATATGACATACTAGAAAGAAACTACAGTTAAATCCTATAGATGGATATGCTAGTGATAGACGGCTGCCGCACTGAGAGCCTACATTATGCAGTACAGAGCGAACTGCTTATGACATATCTTATTTATTGAGCTGGCTAGAAAAGTAATTTAGTAGTCAGTTGGCGGCGTTGTACCACTACTGAGGTATCACGTGACTGCCAGTCCAGCTCTAATGCAACATCAAATCTGATTTTTCAACAGTATATCCCCAGCGAAGGGAAGTTTTCTAAAATGTTTTAAAGTGTGAATTATTGCAATGCCTATTTAATTTTTTGCTGGGTATTTTCAAAAATGTAGATACAATAATAGCCAAATAGTAAAATTTAAAAAAAATATTTATGCTTGATTTGGTATTTAATATTATGTTTAAGATGAACAAAATTATTTTAAACATTTTATTATAGTTTTCAAAGTTCCACCAAATTAACACTTGACAAAGACCATAACGAAATTGTAAATGATTTGCAGCAGCTCAAGTTGTAACTGTTTACAATAGTATACACACACACATACATACTCATATACGAGTATTCATAAGTATGTGTGCATATTTGCTGGTGAAGTGATTTGAATTTAAACTCCCTTTTAAACTTAAAAGCCACCAACGATTTTGTTTTTTATTATTTTCGTTTCCAGCCATAAACTGTTACCAAATAAAAAGAATCCTACTCATCTCAAGCTACTTAATGCTGAAAGAGATCTTCTAAATCTAGAAACTAAACATCAACATTTTTGTTCTTTTCAATTAAAATACATAACAAATCGATTTTGTAAAGCATGACACATAAAAAGAAAAGAAAACTTAACATGTTGTTGCATTTGAAATGGAGAAATAAAAACTTTAAGCATAAAATAAAAATTGAAAACATATTTTTTATACTCTTTAAATAACTACAACTTCTTGCAAACTGAAGTGAGGCTCGATACCTGTAAGAGGGGAGGTGGGGGGCTAAGGTGGCTAAGGGGGTGAGGGGCACTGTGGACAAAAGAATGTTGTCTTAACATCTTAAAAGGCCAAAAACTATGAAGACCTTCTGGGTAACATAAAAATCAATGAAGTCAATAGTCAAAAGATTGTGTTAATATTTTCTACATCTACATATGTATAAGTAAAGGCAGAAAATATTTTCCAATATGAAGGTGTTAGAGCAAATTGAAAAATAACAACAAAAATATGCAATAACATGTTGCATGCAGCTTTAGCACATGACACTTTTATCTGTTTAGAAAAAAAATTAAAATATTTTAAAGGCGCTTGCCAGATACTCTTTGTAATATTTAAGAATTTAGAATATTTTGATAGAATTGAAGATTATAAAGATTCCCAGTAAAAATATACAATAGATTTCGATGCAATAAAGATACATTATTCCATATGAAGGTGTTGTAAACATATAATAAAGCCCTTGCAGGTAAGCTATATAATAAGGAGATAAAGAAACGTAAGCAGACCTCCTGTCCCCCCGATGTCAGATATCGTGTCATGTTGTGCTTAGAGTCATGGTTTAATTGGAATTTAAGATTTTATCTGTATTACAGTTTAACATTTCAGCTACCACACTCATAGAAAAAAACATCTTCATATTGATGACGGCAGGTCATCAGAATTGTAACATCAATATTATGTAAATAGTCATCAATAATGTGGAAACTGACATCCACCAAAAGTCATCAGAGAATTTTGTAATATATTGAGTATCATCAATACTACGACTGAGATAACATCAATTCATAATTCATTTGTTTTTTTTTTTTTTTATTATAATACATTGTCAAAATTGATTTGAAAGAAAAGGCTAAATAGGGTTATAATATTTTCTATTTATTGTCGAAAAGGAATTTTACTGTTTCAATTATTAAGTTTAAATTAATTTGTAAAAAGTAGAAAAATATTCGTCACATTGATGAAAATTTAAATTAATTTGTAACAAGTAGAAAAAAATTCGTCACATTGATGAAAATTTTTAATCACACATAAATACGTGCTTTCCAGTTAGTAGCCTAGCAAGTTTTGCAAAGGCAAACAAGTACAACTATATCATATTGATGGCAGAAAAAAAGGCGCTAAGAAGTAAAAATAGAAAGTAAATGTGACAAACGGACATTATATTGATGACAGTAAGTATTAGAGCATTTTTAATTTTCATCAGTAATGTGGAAACTGACATCCATCTCAATACCAAAAGTCATCAGAGAATTTTGTAATATATTGAGTGTCATCAATGCTACAACTGTGGTGACATCAGTTCAATGATACATATTTCATAATTATAATACATTGCCAAAATTGATTTTAAAGATAATGCGAAATTGGGTTATAATATTTTGCTATTTATTGCTGAAAACGAATTATACTGTTAAATTATAATTTTAAATTTAAATAAATTTGTAAGTAGTAGAAAAATTGCATCACATTGATGAAAATTTGTAATCACAGCAAGTACTGTTTAAGCAAAGGCAAATAGGTATAACTGCGAGGCAAAAAAAATTAAAAATTAACAACGAGTCAAAAAAAAAGAGAGTAGTTTCGCGTACACAGCATATATTCAATTTATTTATGATAATGTCACAAAAAGACATTATATTGATGACAGTAAGTCATCAAAAGTATTAGCATATTTTTAATTTTCACTGATTTCCTGAAAATGGTAACATAAAAAGTTACATTTTTGAACATAGTTTTAAAATCATAGTATATCTGTGGCGTTTTATCATAACAGCTTAAGTCGATTTTTAAAAATTTTAAAAATAGCTGCTAGTTTGATTATTTGAATAAGTATGGTATTCTTGTTTGCAGAAATAATTTTTCGTATTATTCACAAAATTTAACTAAAATTATGCTTTACCTTCTTTTCTTCTTAAATTTAGTTCTTAATTCAAATTTCCCTTCAAAACTTTTTTTCATCTTATCTCGACTTAAGCTGTTATGATAAAACGCCACAGATATAATTGGAGCTTAAGTTTAGTTGATAATAATGTGTCATGGTACTGGTAACATTTTGTCATAAAATTTACTTTACTTAGTCATTTCTCTAATGTTAATAAGCCATCACATCAATAAGCTTTTTACATCAAATTGAATCTAAGTTATAGTTGGTCTGATGTTAGTGACAATATTTTGTCACTACATTGACTTCATTTAGTCATTTTTTCGATATTAGAGTATCATTGCATTGATCGCATGCTTATATCAAACGTATATAAAGCATTTCCATGAAGTCAGTAGACATGTCATAATTGTCACTAATGATAATTAGAGCAACTCATGTAATGGTGGACATCACAGCTATGAAAAGATGGGGTCAAAAATGAACAAATTTGTCATTGCATTGATGTTGAAATACATCACAGTTATGACGGGTTTTCTATGAATACACTATCCCTTTTTATTGGATTATCAACATGACATACTACAATCGAAATTTTTAACCTCTAACTGCAGTTGCTTGGCTAGTTGGGTGTTGATGATGAACTAGTGAGCCAACAAATAAGTTTATTTTTTTTATGTATGAACATGTTTATTAAAAGTAATAAAATATGTTGTGTGGAATGTAGATACAAAGTTATTTTTTTTTTTTATTACTTATGACATGCTATGTACTAAGGTATGTTGTTACTTTTTTCCATATTAAACAGAAATACAACTTTTAATTTATACTCGTACACAGCAGCAAAAACATTTTTGATGTATTTGTCTGCCGGAGTTGTCGGTTGTATTAAATCCTTCTATCTATTAATTATTTTTCTAAAATGTTAACAAGGTGTTTAAGCGTATTTTGAAAAGTGAACAATTGCCTTCAGCTGACACATCGTGCCAATACTGTTTTTGGTATTATGTGTTTTTTTTTTCTATGCTCTGTTAGATAAATTTCTCAACAATAATTTTAGTTTTAACAATACAAAGATTAATTCAAAATTAATGCAAATTTATAATGACAATTGTCAACGGTTTGATTTGTACAAACACACAATCATACCTGCATACATTAAGGCATACACAGACATAAGATTTTAGGCGTTTACATTGGAGTAGGCCAGTTTATCCGAAGCTGGAAAATCTAACTTAGATTTTTGCAGCAGCATATTTAACATTTTATGTCCTAACAATCTTAATTAATTATTGAGAATTTAAAAAGAAAAATGTTTTAACTATACCTGGTAAAGTCAAAAAACAAATCTAGCAACCAATGGTTGTTCATTGTTTGAAAGGTGTAAAGAAAAGTAGAGACGAGTGCAAAAGAAAATGCCTTTTTTCTGTTTTGATAGGTACAAGTATTATTAAAACATTTTTCTTTTTTTAATTTTCAATAATTTATTTATATTTATTATATTGGGGTATTTTGTTAACATTATCGATAGACCGTCAAGAGCATACTAAACTTATATTAGCCGGAATAAGAATGATTATCTTGTTGTATTATTAATTTTGGTCAATATTTTAATTTTACTCTGCTGCACCAGTGTAACAGTATTAACTTAGTCACAATTGGAAAAACCTTTACTATATAACCTGAGACTGACCCGAAATTATTCTTCATGTCAACATCGTCAATCAGCCGTTTTCAATGGCACACCTCAATTTCGACTGACTGAATTGAAATGTTTATAATTTCTGTATTTTTTATTTAATTTTTTTCATTACTGTTTTTGCAGATAATACAGAATTTTATAAAATTTTACATTTATATATAAGACTCAGTGGAAGAACGTGTAAAAAGTGTTTAATTTTATTAAGTTTCCACACTAGCTAGCTAGCCTCTTTCATAAGAAGCAGCGGATGGCTAGTATAGCAGCATGTAACACTACACCAAGAGGTTCCCGCCTACAATATGCCAATAGATTGGTTTTGCTAGCGACGGAAAATGGCAATTTTTTTTAGTAATCTGATTATGAGCGATGAAGCACATTTTCATTTAAATGGATATGTGAATAAACAGAACTGCCGAATTTGGGGTACACAGAATCCCAGAGCATTGCACCAGCGACAATTATACCCTGTCAGATGCACTGTATAGTGTGGAATCATGGCTGATAATGTTATTGGTCCATGTTTCTTGGAAAATGAACTTAATGAGCCAGAAACCGTCTCTGGGGTGGTATAGCGGAACTTGTTAGAATTTTTTTTACGTTCGATAGTTCTCAACAATCGTAACATATGATTCCAGCACGATAGAGCTACAGCTCATATCTTAATAGCCACAATGACAATTCTGCGAGAACTTTTCGAAGACAGAATAATTTCAAGAAATGCAGATTTCGCGTGGCCACCTCGTTCTCTAGATTTGACGGCACCGGACATTATTTTTGTGGGGTTTCTTCAAGGAACGAGTTTATATCAACAAACCACAAAATATTCAGAAGCTAAAGCAGAATATTCGCACAGACATTGCCCAATTGCAGGCAGAAACGTTGCAGAACGTTACTGTCCACAGCACAATGGACGCCATCTAAAAGAAGCAATTTTTCATATTTAGCTTAAAAAAAAATTATAGTTTCTACTTTAATTAAAAAAAAAAAGAAATTAAATAAAAAAAATTTTAAAATACAAAAATTATAAGCATTTCAATTCATTCAGTCCCAGTTGGCCCACCCTGTCTGTACATATGTATATGTATGTTTAAAACTTTGATTTTTATTCCATTAATATTCATAAAGACTTCTTAATATGCGAACGGATTTCTAAGAATAATAATATGACAAATTTTTCTACGCAATCTAAAACAAACGGGTAAAACAATAAAAACAAATTTAAGTAATTAATGTTAGTTTTCAGCTGTAGTTTAGAATAAACAAAAAATACAAATACGAGTATTAAGCAAAATTTTAAAAGATATATTTTTAGAGTTTTGTGCGCTTTGTGTTCTTTTTTCTTACAATTTGTCCACATATTTATCTACACGCAAAGAAAAGGCATTTTGGTATTCAGCATATTTTGGATTTTCAAATAATTAAATCAAATACAAATATATTAGTGCTAAAGTTTTACGGCCTTATTTATAAAAATTTTTTCATGTTTATTAAGCTCATATTACACAAATTTTCTGTAGAAAGTCAGTGCAATAACAGCTTAAGGCCCAATCAGACTATTATACAAGTATAAATACTTTCATTAGATTTTGTGAGTTAAAAGTTTAAACACATTTCTTGCCGACTACTCAGTTTTTAATTAGCTGGTTTGCTAAAAAACACAACCCTGATCCAATGTAAAGTATTATCGTTTTGAAAAGTTTCAAAAAACAACAAAGTCGTATGGGATGTCAAATTTTTATCGTATTATTCTTCGTATGTATGACAGATTACATTCAGACTATCAGATTTGCACGTATTATTTGAATTTTTGACAAGTATTAATACAAAGTATAATAGTCTGAACTGGGCTTTAATAAACACGAAAAATTTTTTATAAATAAGGCAGTTAATATTTTAATTGTTATATTTCTATATTTTAAAACATTGTTGTATGCAATAATAATGTTTCAAATAAATGTTTGAATACAACGATGTCTTTTGTAGTACTCAATAATAAACTGGTTATTTTAAACACAAGTATGTTAGAATAAACCTACTGTTGTTGTTTTCATTTATGCCATTGACATAATTTTTTTTTCGTGATTAATTTTTTCTTTAAAAGCATTCAATTAGATTATTTTAATTTTGGCTATGTGAAATAGCAACAAGATAGCGTGAACTTGCCAGTAGGTGAAAATCTTAAAAATATTTGCATGAATAATTGCACATATGGAAAGAAGAAGGTTTGTGTTATTAATTTTATGTATAAAAATATACTTACATATGTGCACCTATTCTCACGTAGAAAAAAATATATAGTTGATACAACAATATTCTAAGGGCAACATACTATTGTTGAATTATATGGTTGTACCTAATAATACTATATTGTTATATTTAAAACGTCATTCAGATGGCACACCATAGTATTGTTATAAGTAACCATACTATATTTGGGTTTCAAATTGGTTTAATAATAAGTAGCCATAGCATTTATTAAACTAAACATTCATACTTTTCGCATATACTCGTATAACCATATTAATGTCATAAATATAGAACCATATTTGTATCGTAAATAGCTTTGTTGTAATATTGTTGAAACATATATTTCTTTTAATTAGCACAAATAAATACATATAATAATTATCTACAAAAATGAGACAGCATATAATATAATTTTATAATACTTATTATAAAAAATAAATAAAAATAATTAGAAAAAATAATCGGGTTGCTGGAAGTTGAAATATCCATTAGCTGTAGTAAAAGAAAAATATCTATTCTATTTATATCTATTTTTTTGTTTCCAAAGATAAAACCAAACTGAAAAAATATTGTATGTAAACGACTAGAATGAAAATATCGTTCATGTTGGCAATAGTAAGTTTATGATGTAAACTCACTTTGGTTGCATGTGAATCAGCTTATCATACATATGATAGCAAAAAATTGTTTTAGCATTGGGTGTGACAAAAGCTATCGTTGTTCTTAAAAAAATTTCACAATTGTTATTATTGTATATAACCATATCTTGAAATATATAAATGTTAACAATAGAATTACAGAAATGCTTACAGTAAAATATTTGTAGAGAAACAAACTATAATTATGCTGATTACACAACGATTTTAACAATAATGTATAATGTTATAGAATAGATACTAAGGTTGTGGCAAACATATATCAAATTGCCTTTTCTCTGCGTGCTTAGATAACATACATAGTAATGTATATGAATTATATGTATGTTTTGCATTACAGAAATTTATTTAAACCGCCTGGATATTGGTCGCGCTGGTTCAGTTTTAGCTTGTTTAAAAGCGTGGGTTATAAAATACATATGTTAGGTTTAGGTTTGACTGGCTGCCACCTATTATAAAGCTAGCCCACTTAGGTCCAGTCAGGTCCCGTTGCGTTGAACATATGTTTAAAATAAATAATATTCTATTGAAAAAATTGTATGTATGTAACGAGTGATTTTTTTGCTATTATCTTTTTGGCAACACTAGTTTTGACAGCTCACGCACGTTTTGTATCTTGTGTCACTGTCAAACATCTTCAGTTTGGTCTATAATTTAATCATGAATCGTCTTACAAACGAACAACGCTTGCAAATTATTGAATTTTATTACCAAAATGCGTGCTCTGTTAAGAAAGTTCATCGCGCGCTTCTTCCATTTTATGGTCAGTTTAATCGACCTACTGAGGCTTCTATTCGGGCTATTGTAAAATTCGGGCTTATAAAATACATATGTTTAAAATAAATAATATTCTATTGAAAAAATTGTATGTATGTATTTAAATATATTAACATATAATATGATGATTCAACATTATTTCGATTGATCATGATAATAGCGTTTTAGACTTTTGAAATAAAATGTTTGGAAATACTATATGGTTGGCTATAACAGAAATTCCTATAACTCTTAACAAATATATGATTAATATAATATTGGTTCTGGGATTTACTTAGTTCATCAAATAACTTTTTGACTGAATTCATTTTATTTGGTTGTTTATAACCATATAATGTAACAATAGTATAATAGTTGCTCTCAGAATATTGTTGTATCAACCATATTTTTTTCTGTGTGTAATGCTGCGTTTTTATGGTTGTAAATGGAATTTGAATTTTAAACTCAACGCAAAAGTATTTTAGCAAGAAAAAAAAATGTGAACAAATTTATATCTGCTGTTTGGCGTTTAACCACTTGCTGGAATCAAACTAAATAACAACTTTCAATAAAAAAAATATATATGTATATTAATATAAAAAAAAAGTTTGTTTAATCATATTTGTCTGAAATTGAATAATTAAACAATGTTTTCGAGCTAATAAAATTAATTAAATGATTTAATTAAATTGCAAATATTTCATTACATTGTTTTTGTGTATTTTATCGGGTTCTAATTCAGTTAAAATTTTTTCTAAAGCACGGCTTGTGCTTGAAATGGCCCGAAGTTTTTTTTAAATTCTTGAGTATAATTCTTAGGAAAAAATTGAGTTTTTGTAAACAATGTGTTTAACAATAGCTAGAACTAAGTTTCCATTAATTTTACAAATCCGTTGTTACTGCATAAGCCGGTCAATGAAAATAAACTAAAACAGTTAATAAATAAGCAACAACAAAATGTATTAAAAATATTTTTATTTAGTTTTTAAGTGTAATTGTTGTTTTTTCGACTTAAAGTATTTGCGTACAAAAGTCCTAAAGTAAATACTTCACGTGTCACAAAGTTAAAGTGAAATAAAAGATAAATTTTAAATGGGAAATGTGTTTCAAGAAATTTATTTGGTTTGATTCGATGGGAACACAGTCTTAAAAACGAATTTTTTCTGCTACCGCTTTTAGTGTTATTAGAGATTTCCGTTTAAAAAAAACATTCATAAACATTTCTAAGAGTCTGAACCAGAGGTTCAATGCGTCGCGTAGTTGTCTTCAGCGGCGGCTGGACAAGAAGATGGTCGGCGGCCGGCTGTAGCCGACACATACTTTTTTCACATACATGTAGTAAGAGTTTAATTTATTAAGATATCACATATAAAAATATTATCTAAACAAGTACGTTTTTACACAAACACCTTCTTCACTATTTTTGATTTCTTATTTCATCTAAATTCATAAAAATTTTAATTAAAAAAAATGTATTATACATGTTTACTATATAACGTCGATTTACTTAAACGACGTCATAGTTCAAAATACGAGTATACCCATAATTTTTTCGATACAACAATGCAGAATTGTTAATAACACCAAGCTTTGTACTGTCCCATTAACTCATCGAAATAACTTTTGAACTGCCTCGTATAGCAGCTATTTGCTAAACATACATATTTTCTTTTACGAGTATGCACAGAAAAAATTATAGTAAAAATAAAATCAACAAAATTTTTGTCTGAAAAATTATCAAAAAAATAACCTAGGATATCGTATTTTGTTTTTGTTTCAAAAAATTGCTGTTTTCGATCAATAATTATTTTTACTAAACTTTTGTTTGAATCCACGAATTCCTTTACAGGTCCTCATTCAAACAATATATTAATTAATTTAATGAATTTCGTTATTGAACACGAAAAACTTCTTAGCCTAGCACAAAAAGTGCGGTATATACAGAAAAAAGTTGAGTGTTTTGGAAACTTCCATCTCTGGCTAAAATCAACGAATTAAAGTACGAGTTGCTTGACCACCCACCTTATTCTCCTGATTTAGCTCCCAGTAACTTTTATCTGTTCCCAAATCTAAAAAAATTCCTTGCTGGCAAGAGTTTTACCTCAAATGAATATGCAATTACAGTTGTAAACCACTATTTTGAAGATCTTGAGGAAAACTATTTTAATCAAGGTATATAACTGCTAGAAAAGCGTTGGCCTAAGTGTTTTGAAGTTTCAGGAGATTTATATTGAAAAATAAAAATATTTTTGAAAAACTAACTATTCTCTTTCATTAATAGGGATAGGAGCATCACAAAATTTACTGGAATACATTTCAATATTAGATAAATGGCTAAAACTTTGGAAAATCAAAGTTAATGAACAGAAATGTACTCATGTCACATTCACACTGTGTAAGCGAACATGTCCTCCTATCCAAATTAACAACTCACCTATTCCGCAGCACAGTGAAGTCAAGTACCTTGGTATTCACCTGGACCGTAAGCTAACGTGGAAGTCTCACATTGATGCAAAAGTCACTCAGTTGAATCTAAAAGCAGCGCAGCTAAATTGGCTTATGGGCAGAAATTCTACATTGAAATTAGACTGCAAACTTTTGTTATGCAACGCAATACTAAAGCCTATATGGTGCTACGGAATTCAGTTATGGGCCACCGCCTCAGCGTCAAACATTGAAAAAATCCAAAGGCGACAAAACAAAATTCTTCGAACGATTACTGCAGCTCCATGGTATGTTAAAAATTCACGAATTCATAATGATCTGAGTGTTCCACTGGTAAAAGAGGAATTTTCTAAGTACGGGACAAGGTATGTCAGTAAGCTGGAACTTCATCCAAACCCTCTTGCGCGTAATATACTTAATTTTGGCGGCCACAGTAGGTTGAGAAGAAGGGATACCATTGCCACCATCAGATTGCTCAATAGGTGATTTTACCGAAATAGCTCTCGCATAATAAAACTTTTTGTCTAGCATTGGCCGGACTTAAGTAACAATAAAATTTTTTAATTTTAAATCGCATTTTTTAATTTTAAATTTAGTATTAAGATTTGAATACTTATTGTTAGTTCATTTTGAAGATTCAATATATAAAAAATGCTTAAAAAAAATTAATAGGCTAAGAAGTTTCCGAACCGTGTGTGTTTTTCCACAAAACTAATTTTAAATAACAATATGTTGTTCAAACTAATTAAAATTCTAAGAAAATGTAAGCATTTAGCAATCTGTCACCTGAAACATATCCAGATTTTTCTAATAAAATACCAAATAATTTCCATGGTGGCACTAAATATATTGTAATAATAGCAAGAAATAGCTTGTGGTACAATCATGCTGTCAAACTCTTACATGAAACATAAGAAACTGTATAAAATACATAAACAAAAGTTTAAGGTCATAGATTTTGAGTGACAAAAAGTCATTATGCTGCTATGACAATAACACCTTGTAGAGCTAAGTCGGTTCAAGCTTCCTATTATGTAAATACGGCGGCTGAAAATATGCCGATTTCAGCCGCCATAACGGCGGCCACAGGGCAAAGTAAAACAAACTCGGCAGCAGCTAACAACCGGCTGTCAGCCACACGAATTGAACCTCTGGTCTGAACACAACACTAGTACAAATTACCTTGACAATATAATTCCCAACTTTTCAATAATATAGATAAGATTGATAATATTATATCGTTGCCAGTAAACTTTCAATTTTTACGATAACGGTATTAGTCATGATACAATTTTTGTAAATTTTACCAAACATATGGTATAATTTTGGCTTGTGGCTGTACTAAGGTTTGTACATAAATTTGAGATTAAAACCTCGATGGCTGGTTTGGTAGAGTACTTGACCAATAGTCTCGAGGTCTTAGGTTCGATTCCTGCCAATGATTCTGGGTGTTACTGCAGACAAACAAAATATTCTGAAATATGGGATAATTTGTCTATCTTTAATATTTGCAGAAAACTCAAGCAGTTAAACAAATTTCAGCAGCAGCAACAAAAACTGTAGCTCTGACCATTTGCTGGGCTTATATCCTGCCATTAAATTGTTATTAACATGTAAATAAATATCTTAAATTTTGAATCCAATTCTAAGTCATGAAAAGCTTAAAGGAGCTGAAAAATAATGATTATTTTAATTTATTTTGCTCATAAATATATAAAGAACGGAAGTAATATAAAAATAGAATAAATAAAAAAAATCGTTTACATATATTTAGCATTAAATTAATGGAGGCATTTTTGTAAGCCCAGTAAGAAATATTGTAATGAATGAAAATTTTCTAGGAAATCCTTTTTTTCTTAAACCATAAATGATTTTTTTTTCTTTTTTTAATGAATGAATGTCATGAGAACAAGTTTGTTGCTTAAATCTTTCGTTTGCTGGCTCAAAATTATAAAAAGGTTTACGGTTTTCAGTTCCTTTTCATTTATTTATTTTTTGTTTTTCTGCTGTTTGTTGAACAGCAACTTGACTGTTGTCTGGCTGACGACTGAATAAGCTCTGTAAATTCCTGATAAGACTTTGGCATATTTTACTATATTTAAGTTTTCAGAACAAAATAATCGTAAAATGTTTCAACATCTTGGCAGGTTGGTGGCTGGTGTTTGCGTATATACTAGTATAAATAATTGTGTGTGTGTAAGTATGTGCATATGTATTGGTTTGAGTGCAGTATAAAGAAATTGTTTGATTGCTGCTGTCTTAATGTTATTTTGCACCTGCATAACATTTGATGTAAGCTTTATTCTTTGCCTTTAATGCAGCAGCGTAAATTAATAATAATTATTTATAAAATATAACAAAAACAAAACGAAACTAAGAACAAAATTAACAACAGCAGCTAACTATACAGGCAACGGAAGAAGGTGGTAATAATATTGAAGGTAAAAGAAGCTGTATCACACAAAAGGCTACTGTAATAAAGCAGCAATATAAATATTTTCAGTTGCTTGTTTATGTGATTAGCCAGATTTTGTTCAACTTTAACGAACGAAAACTAAGAGAAGCAGCGCATCAATTGTTGTATAGCTGACTTGTTGTTGGACTGTGGCTGCTTGATAATGCATAATTACATTTTGTTTTCTGACAGACGAGTATGGCAGCGGAAAAAAATTAGTGCTATTATAGCCTCGTCATGCTATAGCTAATTTTATAGATTTACAAACATTTGTTTGGAGCAAAAAACGCAAGAAAAAATGGAAAATGCTTTGTCATATCTAAAACCATTAGTGGGTGGTTTTCTAAGTAACGCCTTAAGAATTTTCTTCACAAGCATTTTATTTCACAGCAAACACTAATGGCTAACTCTTGGCTGGAGCTGGTGATGACGATCATGATGATGATGACCGTCAAAGTTCTTATAATGTTTAGCAAATAATGATGTGTGTGCATAATTTTTTCCTTGCGCCCAGTCACTTTTAAAATCTTGTTTGACTTGTTGCTAAACTGAACCTGGCATTGCTTCTTTAAGCATTAAGCAGTTCATGCTGCACTTTTTTTTATGAATTTTTATTAGATTCTTATCATTTTCAAAATTGCAATTTTTCAGACTTGTTTAAATATATATATTGTTTATACATTTTTTTTTAGTTTGAAAAGGTGTAACTTGATGGCTTCATGTGGTGCAGAATATCAAATTCTGAACAGTGTTTATTTAAATTTTTTTCTTTTTACTTGGCTTGGAAAATTAGGTGTTAATTTGAGGAAATAATTGCAAAAAATAAGTAATTAATTAAAATACACACTATATTAGAACGAGCAAAAAAGTAATATAAAAAATATTTTTTCTGAAAGTGAGAGAAACTGAAAAATGAAAGGCTGGCAAAACTCATATATATTTCTAATAGCAATTTATGAAATCAATTGCTCAGGAGAAGACACTTCAATTTATCTAATTTTTTGGTAATGCGTTATAACAATAAAACACGCTTTTTCTTTAAATATGCAATCATTTTAATTTTATGGATTCCAAAGGTAAGTTAACTATGATACCATATACACAGGTATAACAAACAACAAAATTTAATTAAAGTTCCTCTAGAAAGCATAACTACAGTCTATAAAATAATAGGTTTTAAGTAACTGAGTATATTCTCTTCATTAGCCTCTAACATTGATACCAATCACAAAATTGTAAACAATTTGTTTTCTAATTTTCCCAGCTGTCTATATGACGACATTTCATAGCTGCTACCTTAATCATCAGTAGGCATGGAAACATTTGAAAGATATCCTAATAATCTAAATAAATTAATGAAAACTTAAAAAGCAAAATGTGTGATTAATACCTATCGAAACACAAAAAAAAACAAGCTTTTTCTTTTGCAGACGTCTCTACTATTTTTAACACCTTTTAATTCTACAGATGAGTGCATATGCCTATGAAATGTGAACATATAGACAACTAGTGAACATAGAAAACAAGTTGTTCATAATTTTTGAATAGGTTTCTGTTCATCAGGACTATTTTTTTCTAAAAGAAATAAAACTTGAAGCACAACCTAAATTAACACTATTTATATGTCAAAAATGCTCATGTACACACACATTTTATGAAATCTTGATACAATAAACAAGGTAGTCGCTTAGCAGTACAGCACCATGATACAAAAAACAAGGTAGCCGCTTCGCTACAACAATACAACAATAAAAAAAACAACAGGTATTTTGTTTGTGTAAAAAGGCGAATTCACACTTAAGCTGTGAATTCGCTGGCGCCGAAAAACGTAAAAAAAACTTGACAGCGAAAGTGCCGCCATATTAACCGAATTCGCCTGAATTCGCCGATGCATCCACCTAATAATTAATTCGCCTTGGTACAGCACTATAAAAATAACAAATGTTTTGTTAGTGTAAGTAGAGAATTTTTACCTCGTATTTTTAGTCATTTATTATTATTGCGTGGGTGTGAAGAGAAGACCATGAGAAAATTTGATGAACTGATGAGATATTCGCCTGAATTTGAATAAAGAATTCGCCTTGTATCAGCCTTTAAAATTAGCCCAAAATGGCGCAGCGTCAACGCTTTAAAATTTTTAGAGCACATAAGAGAGAATGCACTTTACTCTCTTCTAACAAAAGTTGCATTCGTAGCAATCTATCGGCTTTTTTAAAAAACGAATGATGGAGAGAAAGAGAGAAAAGGAATGAAGAGTCTAACTCAGGTTATAACAGCTGCAATTCTAGAGCTATAAAATCTAGACGTTATATTACATTGTGCAATCGGCTTTTTTAAAAAACAATAAAAGAGAGCGTACATAAATATTGATAAAGGGACAGAGAGAAAAGGAATGTAGAGTCTGACTCAGGTTATAACAGCTGTAATTAGTTTTTGGAGGAACAGACAAACAAATTTTTTCCCTGTTCTAGAAAGATATTTTATTAGGTGTACAACTTTGTTTCCGCCATTTTGTAATAGATGGCTGTAACGGTAAGTGGTTGGCGAATCAAATAGTTTAGGCATTTGTGAATATAACGACATCGAAACATTAATCGATTTGTGTCTGCATCAAGTTATTCTCAATTAAACATGTCAGCTTACGAGCGAAATTCGCATCATTTAAGGGAGGTTTTAATATGAAGAGATCTGCCGGGGGCGGGTTTGCCCCTTCTGTAACGGGGACATAATATTCAATATAGTTAAAAAAAGACCAAGATACGAAACTCTTTAGAGAATGAAACACTTGATGGCGTTCTTTATTATATAGACTACTTAAAATTAAGTCCTTCAAATTTCTTTGATGTAATTAAATCCAAATTATTGGAATTATGCAATTCAAAAAGTTATTCCTAAAATTTACGGCATATACAATGTATCAAAATGTATTAGATTTTTTAATATCACACTATGAGTACATATCTGTGTAAGAGCAAATTTTCACGATGATTTAAAGCCATGTCTAAAAGGCATGTCTTTTCTTTTGTACTGAAAAATTTTTTAAAATTAAAAAAAGCCATGTTTTCTGTTCTGTTTCAAGTTTTTTTCTCTAATTTCTTTTTGATTCGTTTGTTATTTTTTGAATTGTTTTATTTTCCTTCGACTGGCAACGTAACCACATCGATACTACCAAAAGGGTAAAAAGAGACAAACGATTATTATTTTTTTTTTTATCTGGGACCAGTACTCAGTGGATGACCCCTACATACGCAGCGCATTGTACTGGATGATGATGAGGAAAGAGGGAGTAGTGTTCGCGAAATGTTAACGATAACAACACGAAAGACTGAAACAAACTCTATTGCAGCATTTAAAATGTTGGAATTAAATTAGTTAAAACTGATCAGTGCACAGTGTATATATGTACCTTTGACACAACAATTAGAAAAACAACATGACTTAAAAATCATCGTAAAGATGTAACTTGATTTTGGCAGGAGGTTTAAAAGTGTGTTATGAAAAAAGGCATGGCTTTAAATCACCGTATAAATCAGCCTTAACAGTGATTATTTAAGAACCAAATTCTTTAATAAATTTATATATTTTTTTTGCGAATGTACAAATTTGAGACCATAAACTTGCTCAGAAAATCTGTTATACTTTTATACAAAAATTTAAAATATACTAAAAATTTGTTAGTTTTTTAAGATCGATTTTTTACGATATTTCAAAACTAAAATGACGATATTTTCAAGAATTATCGGGATATTGACGATTTCTTTCATATTTTTTCTGTCATTCCTGCTGAAATGCTTATTTTTTGTACAATATTTATATTAAAGTTACATATTTATGTGCTTTAATTACTTCGCATAGAAACGTGTCACTGTAAAGTTGTAAAAAAAAAAACATAAAATAATAAAATGTCATGCTGCTAACATACGAGTACAAACATTTTAAGCTAATAACCTTAAAACAAAAACTCTTTAATGTTGCCAATTGCAAAAGCAGTAACAACGCAGAGCATTTAAATAATAACGACACGCACATTTCACCAGCCTACAAACAATAATAACCACATCCTTTTTGGCCATATAAAATGACCCTTTAACAAGCAACACACAATAGTATTACAAGCAAAATAAAGCAATTGAATAATGGCAACAAAAAACGTTAAACAGCACCCTCACAATGCAGATGGAAAAAAATTAGCATATTGTGTTACCGCACTTCCTGCCACACTTTTTTTTTTTTTTTTTCTTTTGCTAAGCACTGCTTTAGTTAGACCCATGTACTCTTAAGTGTATGAATGTCTGTTTATTTGTATTTAATAAACTTGACTCTGTTGAGTTTTTTGTTTGTTCTTTCTTTTAAACCGCCAATGAATCGTATAATATCCGTTTTAAAAAACAAAACTTTTTCCTCGTTTTTTTTTTCTTCGTGGCAACTCACCCCTTTTCTGTGTGACAGGGTTAAGAAAAGGTACAACTTTTTAAACAAATAAATCACTTAAAACCCAACAACAATATAATCAGCCAAGACACGCACCCACTCTCTCGAACATTTTTTTCTCTTCTTTTCTTTCAGTTAACAACATGCCCATGTTGGTATAAAATTTCTTCTTGTTGCAGGTTTATTTCTTTGATTTTTTTTTTTTTCTACAATTGTATGTGGCAAAAGTTGTTGGAGTAAGTGCAAGAGATGGTTGGTTGGTTAGTGTTGGTGGCATAAAGCAATTTGTGTGTATGTGTGTGTGTGTGTGTGAGGTTTTGAGTTTGTATGGGTATTTAAATCGTGTTTAATGGCATGAAAACTATAAACAATTTTGCTTTCAATGTTTGTTTGTACGTTCATAATAAACTTCTTATTCGTACAATTTTTGTGTGCTACAACAAAGTTTTCTTACTGTTGCAACAACAAATAACATCGGGGAAAAAAATATCAAAATAAAAAGTTTTTATTCTTACATTCATTCCTTACACTTGTTAAGAGGTCTGACACGCATTGCAGTTTGTTGTTTTTTTCTCCTTTGGTTCTTTTTTTGCACCCAGAATACAGGTTGGATTAAAAAGAAACTGCAGAAGTTCAAATGATGAAATCGTAAAAGGAAGAGATTTTTAATGACGGAATTCATTGGCGTTCTATACTCATATTAAATTTAACAGGGCTTGTTATAGAAGTATAGAACTTTGAAATGTAATAAAAAAAGAAGAAATTTTTAAATTAACAAGAAATTTAATTTATGCAAAAAGTAATCTTCTGACATTCTAATTTACGCAGTCTAATCTGGTGGTTTAATGTTCGCTGGCTTGTTCCAACATTTGTTGCCGTATATCGGCAATAACCCGACAAATACTGTTCTCTAAGTCCTTCAAGTGGTGAAACGTTATGGCTGTAGTTTCAATCCAAAATCACAGCAAAGGAATTAGTTTCCGTGATAACGTTGGTGCTTGACAGTTTTCGGGGGCTAATAACCCCCCGGGGAGCTGTTGTTTTGCAACAGATACCTGTACTGTAAGAAACCAGACGGATGATTTTGCTAAGGGCTCATATTCTTAATGAACTTCGGTCTACCAACTCATTAAAACTTGTCTTCCATTGACTGTTGGGAAATTGCATACAAGAGGGATTAGAAGACCCGACTCTTAAGCAAGGAGTTGTGTATGTATGTTGTGGCTACAAGCTTATGGCAAAAAGTTGCGACCTGTGTGAGCCTAGAAAGCCATACGAGAGTGCTGGTAAATCGTAAATAATTTACCTCGTGGAGGTTGGTCCAGCATTAGATTTGGCCAACAAGGCAGGTGCTGATGTAAATCCATTTCTGCATCTGTAACGTTCAAGTCTTATTTTCGGAATGCAAAATCGCCTTTCAATGTCTCCCGACTTTAATTCATATGGAGACCAATTTCCCTGCTGTTAAAAGTATTTTAATGCGTTTAAACGTAGGGTAAGGACTTTTTGTGTGACTCACAAGGATAATGCAACTTCTTCTTGCGTTTGACAACAATCATCGATTAGTGTTTCCAATTCCTTAAATTTTTTCGGCTGAAAAGATTTCTCCTTGCCTTCTGTATCGAAATCATTACTTTGGAATCGCGCAAAACATCGTTCACACGTTTTTTGAGTTAGCTTCTACAAACAATCGAGAACTTTCACTAGTAGTTTTCTTCAAATGAAAGAACATTATCTGACTTCCATGCAAAACATTTTTTTTAAGCATAAAATTCGACATTATTATAGCCATTGAAAAAATGTGTATGTATACCAGAGAACAGCTTTGAGCGACTGCAAATTAGTAACGCAATGAGCAATATTGTTTCAATGTGAGTGTAATCGTCGTTAATATAAATGAATGCACATGTAGTTCGGCAATGATTTGAGTGAATTTTTGTTTTGGAAAAAATTGAACAAAAATCAGTGCTGTTGATGTATTCAACCGTTTTTTCCTAATAAAGGGTGTTTTTTTAAGCTAGATAGAACTTTAAATTGTAAAAAGTAACACAAAAAATTAAATTTTGATGAAACATTTTTTTTATTTGTTTCAGTATACTCTGACAAATCATCATGAATAGACTCACGGTTGAACAACGCTACGAAATTATCCAAATTTACTTTGAAAATCAGACCCGTTGTTTTATCGCAAAATTGTGTTCAGCGATGAGGCGCATTTTTGGCTTAACGGGTTTGTTAATAAGCAAAATTGCCGCATATGGAGTGAGACCAATCCACAAGAGACCCTACAGACTCCATTACATCCAGAAAAATGCACTGTTTGGTGCGGTTTTCATGCTGGTGGCATCATCGGACCTTATTTCTTCAAAAATGAGGCCGGAGCTCGCGTTACGGTCAATGGAGATCTTTACCGCACCATGATCAATGATTTTTTATTTGAAAATATGGATGACATTGATCCGGAGGAGATGTGGTTTCAACAGGATGGCGCTACGTGCCATACGGCGAACGCAACCATCGACTTACTGAAATCAAAATTTGGCGATAAGTTGATTTCGAGAAATGGACCTGTCAATTGGCCTCCAAGGTCGTGCGATTTGACACCTCTCGATTATTTCCTGTGGGGCTACGTGAAGTCACTGGTTTATGCTGATAAACCAGCAACAATTGACGCCTTGGAGGCCAGCATTGTTCGTGTTGCTCGTGACATACGGCCAGCAGTGCTCGAAAAAGTGGCCCAAAATTGGACGTCCAGAATGCGCTTCGTCAAGAACAGCCGCGGTGCCCATATGCCCGAAATCATTTTCAAATGTTAATGTCACGTATTGATCTTTCGAATAAAAAAAAATTTTGATTACAATTTAATTTTTTGTGTTATTTTTTACAATTCCAAGTTCTATCGGGCTTAAAAAAACACCCTATATTATATGATGGGATTGTATCTGTCGTCTGGCTCAAGTGCAATCCTGGCTAAAGCCAAGAAATATTTTTATTTTTATTAATACAAAAATTGCCGCGATCAGTAACTCTTGATCAAAGAAGACAGGAAAAAATAATTGAATGCACTAAAGCTGGGGGACAACTAGCTGTTTCGCAGTCGCTACACTGCTCATGAGCACCCACTATGATTCGAACTCAGTACCATGTAAACATGATGTATTTTTCAATACGGCCGCTTAACCAACTCAGCCACTGAGCTCTTATTTATTTCTTCGTGTATATTTTTCTCATATTGATCACATATGTAATCTGTACAGTTTTTTTTTTATTTTTATTTTTTTTTTTTTTTTTTATTATTTATTGTTTAACGTCTATGTTTGGAAACATATTTTTATCTCCTGTGTAAATATTTCTGCTAAATCTTGAATTCTTCGTTGTTAGTTGGTTGCTTAGTATAATTTTATTACTGGCTCTTCTATATATGTGATAAAATATTGAAATACCGATTTCAATCTGGTTGTAAGCTTTTTTATCGAGGTATAAAGAGGCTTCAGGAGGTATATATTCTTTGTGTATGGTTGCATACATATATATATATTCAAAACTTTCGTAATAAGGCGCTTTTATTAAATTATTTTCGTAACATTCTACGGTATATAATATATGATTTCTAAGTAAATGCATGATAAAACAGTCAATTCTACATATTTTTGATGCGTTATATAAGCTTTGGTTAGAAATATAAGAACTCACTATCAAAGCAACAACAATTATGAAGCCGATTTTATTCAACACGAGATGAATTCTTACAATTCTTACAACAAGAACTTATTTTACTCAGCGTTGAACTTTGCTGCTTGATTTTGGTTGATTACAAATTTCAGTATATGAGTTAATCAAGCAAAAACATGATTTTTGGTGATCACTGGTTTACACTTTAGCGTCAAGCCAACACAAGATTAATGCGCAATATTTACAAGACGAGCTGATTTTACCCAGCGTTGAACTTTGTTGCTTGATTTTTGTTGATTACAAATTTTAGTGTATGAGTTAATGAAGCAAAAACATGATTTTTGGTGACCACTGGTTTACACTTTAGCGTCTAGCCAACACAAGACGAATGCGCAATGTTTACAAGACCGGCTGATATTACCCAGCGTTGAACTTTGTTGCTTGATTTTTGTTGATTACAAATTTCAGTGTATGAGTTCATCAAGCAAAAACATGATTTTTGGTGATCACTGGTTTACATTTTAGCGTCTAGCCAACACAAGACGAATGCGCAATGTTTACAAGACGAGCTGATTTTACCCAGCGTTAAACTTTGCTGCTTGATTTTGGTTGATTACAAATTTCAGTATATGAGTTAATCAAGCAAAAACATGATTTTTGGTAATCACTGGTTTACACTTTAGCGTCTAGCCAACACAAGATTAATGCGCAATATTTACAAGACGAGCTGATTTTACTCAGCGTTGAACTTTGTTGCTTGATTTTTGTTGATTACATATTTTAGTGTATGAGTTAATGAAGCAAAAACATGATTTTTGGTGACCACTGGTTTACACTTTAGCGTCTAGCCAACACAAGACGAATGCGCAATGTTTACAAGACCGGCTGATTTTACCCAGCGTTGAACTTTGTTGCTTGATTTTTGTTGATTACAAATTTCAGTGTATGAGTTCATCAAGCAAAAACATGATTTTTGGTGATCACTGGTTTACATTTTAGCGTCTAGCCAACACAAGACGAATGCGCAATGTTTACAAGACGAGCTGATTTTACCCAGCGTTAAACTTTGCTGCTTGATTTTGGTTGATTACAAATTTCAGTATATGAGTTAATCAAGCAAAAACATGATTTTTGGTAATCACTGGTTTACACTTTAGCGTCTAGCCAACACAAGATTAATGCGCAATATTTACAAGACGAGCTGATTTTACTCAGCGTTGAACTTTGTTGCTTGATTTTTGTTGATTACATATTTTAGTGTATGAGTTATTGTGGACACAAACCTTATATGACAGTTATTATACATTTTGTCCAAATTGTCATTATTAACTTGCATGCCCAATATAATTTTTGATAATTCTTGAATTTCTACTTATCAAATAAATATTTATTTTTTTATCCCTTTCCCATACAGAATTCATTTGTTTATAGCTCATCTGGGGGGGGCTTTTTTTACTTGGTTGCCTGTTAAGTTGGCACGTTGCTTATAAACAAAGTTTTTCTTATGCTAAATAGGAAAACTTAGATATTTTTTTTTTTTCTGTTGCTAATACTGCAAAGTTTCGCATTGCAAAATTATTTTCTATTTAAGTGACGTTTAACATGTGCCTCTTACAGCAACAGCAACAATAAAAACTTCGTTTAAAGGAAACTCTATAAGACATTTGCGGTTTTCCGCTGTGTATGTGTGCGTGTGCAAGTCTGTGTTCACTGCTGAAATTGCTTTCCTACAAATGTCTAAGTTGCAAATAAAGAGATTGCAAGTTAATAACAGGATGATGGTGTGGTGATGATTATGACGCTGATGGTTTAATAGCAAAATGCCAGAGTTTAATTCACCCGCATTTACCTGTTTATGGAAAAATTTAGTGGTTTCATAAAGAGGAAATCGTCTTTCTTACCTAAAATGAAAGAAAGAGAAAAAAGCCCAAAATTAATAAAACGTTTGCAAAAAAAAAATATATATCAAAAAATATTTAATAATTGCTAGTTATTTGTATTTGCATTACAAACTGCAATAAATTACTAATAATCATATTTAATTATAACACAAAAAAAATACAAACGAAAATATTGTTGAAAAAAAAATAGTTTAAGAAAGAAAAAGCCTTGACGTGTTTTAAAATCTGCGTGCTTAAGTGTGGAGACCTAGTAAAATAAAATTGGTTTTAATTACCTCGATAATTTTAACAACACCAGAATAAAATAACACAAAACAAATATATTTGAAGTTAAAGTTTAAGCTTTTTATTTAAGAATAAAATAAACAAAATATTAAAAATTTAATAACTTGATATTACAAAATTAATTTTATTAAATTTCAAGCTCAATAAGCTGAATAATTATAAATAATGAATGTTGTATATTTTATAAAAATTTTAAACAAATAAAAATTTTTCCCAAAACTAATGATTACTCAGAAAAAAAGCAACCCCAAACATTGTTGTAGCAATAAAATTATGTTTTTTTTATCTTAGAACAGTACTCACATATGCAGTGCTTTGTACTGAGTCTAGAAAAATAGATTATAAGGAGGAGAAAAGAGGGAGTAGTGTTGTAGTAGGAGCTCTGGAGTTTCCGTTGCACCTAACAATAACAACACGACAGACGCATTTAGTGTAAATGAACACATTGTATTTTGTATTACGTTCAACTTGATTGAGGAAATCTTAATTTTTTAAATAAACTTGAAAATGATTTCATTTTGGAAAATGTTTTTGTTTTACGCTTCCGAATGGAACTGAACAGCGTTACGTGGCAGCATTTTGGTATTTTTGTGTCCAAATGCAGCAAAATTAATAAACAGTATTGTAGGATAATCATTTCGAGTCATGCTTTTAACCCTATTTACCAATAGTCTTCCAAAAGTGATAAGGTTAATTACTGTATAATTTTAACATCGTCATAAGCAGCGTGGCCATTTTGGTATTTTTGTGTCCAAATGCAGCAAGCTAAATAAACAGGATAATCATTTCGAGTCATGCTTTTAACCCTATTTACCAATAGTCTTCTTAAAGTGATTAGGTTAATTACTATATAAGTATAACATTGTCATAAGCAGCGTGGCCATTTCGGTATTTTTGTGCCCAAATAAGGCAATCTCAATAAACAGTATTGTAAGATAATCATTTTGAGTCATGCTTTTAACCCTATTTACCAATAGTCTTCCTAAAGTGATTAGGTTAATTACTATATAATTATAACATTGTCATAAGCAGCGTGGCCATTTTGGTATTTTTGTGTCCAAATGTAGCAATCTAAATAAACAGGATAATCATTTCGAGTCATGCTTTTAATAACCTTCCAAAAGTGATTACTGCATAATTATAACATTGTCATAAGCAGCGTGGCCATTTTGGTATTTTTGAGTCCAAATGCAGCAATCTTAATAAACAATATTGTAGGATAATCATTTCGAGTCATGCTGTTAACCCTATTTACCAATAGTCTTTCTAAACTGATTAGGTTAATTACTGTATAATTTTAACATCGTCATAAGCAGCGTGGCCATTTCGGTATTTTTGTGTCCAAATGTAGCAATCTAAATAAACAGGATAATCATTTCGAGTCATGCTTTTAACCCTATTTACCAATCTTCCAATAATCTTCCAAAAGTGATTACTGTATAATTATAACATTGTCTTAAGCAGCGTGGCCATTTTGGTATTTATGTGTCCTAATGCAGCAAACTTAATAAAAAGTATTTATTTATTTAGTATATTTATCAATAGTCTTCCAACAGTGATTACGTTAATTACTGCATAGTTATACAATTGTCATAAGTAGAGTGAGCATTTTGGTATTTTTGTGCTCAAAATTTAGCGTTTTTTTTTTTGATTTAGCTGCAAAATTTTCAATTAAGAGTTAGCATTATTTAACTTAAAAATATTCAAAATAATAAACTTAATTTGAAAATCTACCACAACTTTTTTGTTAATTGCACATTCAAATCTGCACCATCTGGTAATTACGTGAATGAACAATAAAATCTGGCATTACAATGTGTTGAGAATATATAGGAGTTAAAGTATAAACGATGTAAATGAAAATCTAGATGCCCGTAAACTTCCTTGGAATAAAACAATAAAAACGATTTCGTTTAAAAAATATTTAATCCAAGATTATCAAGAAAAATTAAGATTACAAAAATTAATGAACTTGTCAGAATAAAAGAAATCAAGAAGCAAGAAGAATAAAAAACGCAGAAGAAAAAGAATGAATAGTAATAAAACAATGCTGCCAGATTATATAAAGTTTATAATTCAGAAAGTGAATATTCCCACACAATGCTTATATGTCGGAACAAAATGTTATCGTGATTTTACGAGTACTGTCGTGCTGTTTTGCCTCAATACTAGCAACAACGCCAGCAGAGTTATGACATCAAATTGCTGCTGGTAAACACTGTACGAAAACTTTTAGATGGCGAACATGTAAATATCGGGTGGTTAAATTTTAAGGGCCGATGTTATATATGAATCACATCTAAAAGTCAAGTTTTTTTCTTCATTTCGTTTGACATTTCTTAATTTCAGTCGATTTCAATTTGAACAATCGAAAGATAACCAATCGAGCAATGCATTAAAGTTATTCAGGCTTGTTATGAAAATGGGCGTTCAAATAAAAATTCATTTCGTGTCCTTTGTGATTTTTGCAGTCAATTTAATATTTTTTAACTGCGAAGCTTGTCTGCAGTAACACCCAGGGTCGGTGGCAGGAATCGAAGCTGTGACCTCCAGACTGTTGGTTGGTTGGTCATCCAAATATAAGTAAAATCGTACAAAAACTTGAGCAAACCGGGTCTGTAGGAGAAGTGAAAAATACCAGTGTGTTCCCGTACAGCCCGTTCTGCACAAACTTTTGCTGCTGTTCGCGATAACATGGCTGAAGAGCCGTCCACCTCAACTCGTCGTCGTGTCCAACAATTGTACTCCTCACGCTCTTCGCTGATGGGCATTATGCTTAAAGACTTGACACGGTTACAAGGCGCAATTTACTCACAATTCGTTTACTAGATGTTGATAATCGAATTACTTTACCAATAAATTCACAAAATTCGAATTTTACTAACAGCAGCAGATGTAATCCATTCATGAACAATCCCTTCTTTTGGAGTAAAAGTTGATGGAACTCCAGGTCGATTAAATCAAACCGTTCCAAGCATCATCAATGGTCAGAATGGTGGCAAGAAATGACTTCGAAGGAAATCATCTTCAGTGATTAGTTACATTTTCACCTCAGTGGATTCGTCAATAGGCAGAATTGCCACATTTGGACAAATGATAATCGAAAAACTAAAGAGTGGCTGTTTATGGGCTGGCAGCATCATTGGGCCATATTTTTTTTAAAATGAGGCCGGTCAGGCAGTTACTGTGAATGGTGTTCGCTATTGTGAGATGACAACGAACTTTTTAATGCCCGAATTGGCAGATATAGATGTGGACGATATGTGGCTTCTACCGGACGCGACGAATTCAATGACCCTGTATTCTCACCCGGTGGCGATGTCAATTGTCCGCCAATAACATGTGATAAGACACCGTTGGACAATTCGGAAAGTCCGTCCCTTTTTTTAGGTGTTCTACAACAACCACATATCATCGGAATTTTATGAGGTAAGAAACTTATGCTTTAAACAAAATCAAAAACTATTACTGCATGCAGCTTATCGTTTATTGCGCATAGTTTTTTGAACGGTTATACAGCCGTTTTGTATTTAGTTTTGGTCCAGTGTCCCCAATTGCTTTAAATAATATGCTTTCGTTTGCATTTTCTGAACTCTTCTTCTCGTTGTGTTTCTTTTCGATTTTTCCAGCAAACATGACTTTGACAATTGTTGAAGTGTGTGCATGCGTGTTTGCTTTTAAAGTTGATCGTTTTATTTTTGGTTGCAGTTGCTGTTGTTGTTGTTGTTGTTATTGTTTGTTATCGCTATTCGATAGTACTTTGTGTCATTCACAATGAGACGTTAAAGTGGTCAAGAAACATCGACATCGACTACAAACTTTTAAACCCCTTTTTTAAGCCATGTTTATATACATATTTATATGTTTGTTGTGTGAGAGTTTATTTTTCCTTCTTTTTTTTTTTTTTTGTTTTTTTTTGTTTGCGGTATGATTTTATTTAAAGGTTTTACCTTTGACGTTTGTTATTGTTGATGTTGTTGTTTTGCTTGAGTCGTTATAACCGAAAATCAAAAAACAACAAACAATATCTATAAGATGTCTACATACAACACGTTGGCGGCGTCGGCGGTTTTTATAAAGATGCTGCCGCATTTCATTTACATACATTTGTTTAGGTTTTGATAATGTGCTCGTTCGCCGTCCGTCTGGTCGTGCCGTCTGTCTATGGGTTTCTCTGTTATCGGTCTGTCAGCCGTTTGAATTGTTCTTCTTGTGTAGTGTTGAAAATAATGATGACGATCATGATGATACTTAATGCTGCTGTTTGTTGGTATTGTTTCGAATTTAAACAAAAAAAAAAAAAATTGTTTTTTTGTCCGGTTTGACAGGTGTTTCAGGGTTTATAAACACGATTTCAATATAAAAAAATTTTAACTAAGAAAAATTAAAACCGTTTTAACAACAATTGTTTGATTGAGAATTTGTAATTCGTTTTGTTTGAAAATCTTTAAAAATGCTTCTATTTATCTTTGAAATATTTGGGCAACAGAAAAATATGTCATCTGAGGGGCTTTGACAAAAAAAAAAAAAAAAAAAACTACGCATTACAATTGGAAACTTAACAACAAACACACTAATCGATGAATTTGGGTAAAATTTTAACAGCGGACGTGTAACAGATCGCAATTGTGTTCGAGCTGCCATTCAGCGCTAGGACGGTAGCTTCAATATCAATCCGCCCTCGTAATAGAAAACATGATTTTCTTTTCAAAATAATTTTAAAATGAAATTTTACGAAAAAATTTTGTTTTTCTTTTATTATGATTACTATTACTATTGAATTTTAAATTTAAAAAATAATTAAAAAAGTGGTACAACACAACATAAATTCGTCAAACTTAATTTTAATACTCTATTAATTTTTTAAAAATACAACTAGCAGACGTACCGGTGCACAAATTCTGGAATACTATTAATTAAATACTATTAATTAATGAAATGGTAAACATATCATATGAACGTGTATTCAATATATTGCATGAACATTTCCATATGAAAAAGCTATCGACACGATGGGTGTCGCGTTTGGTCAGTTAATTACTTGGTTGTAATATTTGGTGCTAACTTATAATTCAACCATTGTGACCACTAGCACACAGTCAGCTGAAAGAACTGCTACCCCTTTGACAGCTTGCTGCCGACTTCACTTCAAACGAGCACAAATAATATTATTTTATAAACAAGAATTAATTATTAAAAACGATAAACTAATAACCATTAAACTTCAGCACTGAAGAGTTCAAAAACGAATGAATACTTAAATTTTTTTTAATTTTCAATTACCTTTATCGTCCTTTGGTTTTATTTAAGTGTGCCCCGCTTAATGGCTGAACCCATAAACAAACGATTTATATTAAAAATTATAAATTAAGTCAGGTTTAAAGAACGTGGGAATCTTTAAATAAAGTCCTTTTATAATAAACAAATTCCCTTAAATAATAAAATATGCGAGGGCGGATTAAGATCGAAGCTAACTAGCGCTAGATGGAGGCACAAACAAACATTTTTTTTTCTTGTTTGAAAATGGCGATCTGTCGAACATCAGCTGTTAAAATTTCATCCAAATTCATCGATTAGATTATTTGTTGTAGCCTTTTGAAGTAACTTTTGTGTTTCTTGAAAAATGGAAAAAAGTAAATTTCGTGCACAGTGATTAAATACTATTATTTAAAAGGCGAAAGAGACAAAAGAAAAGCTAGACGGTGAGTCTGTTTCGTCAGATTACGTGGTAAAATATTGGATTGCTGAATTTAAACTCAGCCGAACAATACCATCAACAGGAAGACATGGTTACTGACGAAAATATCAAGAAAATTCTCGATATCGTTATGCATGATTGCCGAGTCAAGTTACATGAGAAAGAAAAAGCTAGACGGTGAGTCTGTTTCGTCAGATTACGTGGTAAAATATTAGATTGCTGAATTTAAACTCAGCCGAATAATACCATCAACAGGAAGACGAAAATATCAAGAAAATTCTCGATATCGTTATGAATGATCGCCCAGTCAAGTTACGTGAGAAAGAAAAAGCTAGACGGTGAGTCTGTTTCGTCAGATTACGTGGTAAAATATTGGATTGCTGAATTTAAACGCGGTCGAACAAGCACTGCAACAATACCATCAACAGGAAGACATGGTTACTGAAGAAAATATCAAGAAAACTCTTGATATCGTTATGAATGATCGCCGAATCAAGTTACGTGAGATTGTTGAAATAGTAAACATATCATATGAACATGTGTTTAACATTTTGTATGAACATTTGCATATGAAAAAGCTATTGGCAAAATGGGTGCCGCGTTTGGTCAGTGTTGAACAGAAACGGGTTCGACAGACCACTTCACAGCGGTGTTTGGACATGATCAATTGTAATCTTGTTGATTTTTGGCATCGAGTAATAACTTTTGATGAAACGTGGGTCGACACCTGAAACCAAAAATCAATCGAAACGATGTTTGAAAGCTGGAAGAAGTGCTCCGCAGAAGGCTGTGAAATCGGTTGAAAATTTTATGGTCACTGTATTTTGGAATGTACACGGTTGATTATTTTGAAAAAGGGTCCCATGGAAGTATTACTTTATTGGTTCAAATGATTAATGCAATCAAGAAAAAATGATCACATTTAAAGAAGAAAAAAGTGCTCTTTCTTCAAGGCAATACGCCAATTCATACAGCATTAGATACGATGCTAAAATTACCTGAAATACACTTCGAATTGGTTGATCATGCACCTTATAGTCTAGATTTAGCTCTTTGTGACTTTTTCCTGTTCACAAACTGGAAAAAATGGCTCGCAGGAAAAAGATTTATCTCAAACGAAGAAGTTGTTACCAAAATAATCCAGTATTTTGAGCGGTTCCCAAAGTCGTATTTTGCAGAAGGTATAAAAACGTTGGAATATTGTCTTACTAAATATATTGAGCTAAAAGCAGAATATATTGAAAAATAAATGGTTTTTGAAAAAAATATATATATATTTTTTTTCTATTTCGGTAGCTTCAATATCAAACCGCCCTCGTATATCGAGAGCAGATAAAATTTTCCTTCCTCTTGTCTGAAATGTTAAAATGAATACGAGTACGATGTGCTCGTATGTAAGCTTGTATGTGACCATAAGCGAAGGCGTTTATTGTAACAACAAAATTGACCTTAAAAATTCCTTGAAAATGTTCAGCCAAAGACAGAAAATAAACAACAATAAAAAAGCCATCAAAACTTCTTTAGAAATAAGCCGCAGTGGCAATCAGCAGCTTAAATGGAATGACAACCAGGCCAACAAAAGCAAACAAGCAAAAAAAAATATATAAACTAAAGTTCAATAAAAACGCCGGACTACAACGGAAAACATTTTTGTTTTCATACTCAAAAAATGACAAAAAAAAAGAAAGAAAGAATAAAAACAGAAGTGGAAGGAAGCAGAATAAAAGATGACTGTCATTTAGAGCTCAGGCTTCGACTTTTGGGCTTTTGCTTTTCCCTTTTTTATAACAATTTTATTTTCATTGAACATAAAGATGTATAAAACTGTCAACAGGGTCTGAATTAACAAAATCAACATTCAACAGGCTTTTTTTCTTTTTTGCTATTCGCTAAAGTTTTTAAAGCCAGAAGTTCCATGAAATGTGAATTTTACGAGCTGACATTTGAAAGTTGCTCCAAGATTTTTCCTAAATGTTTTTATTTAAATTAAAGAAGTTTGTTAGTTCTGTGCTGGCATTATCAAGAGTATTTATGTAAAACAGAAAGTTAATTTGAATTTAGAACAGAAAACGGCAGAGATTTAAGCATTTAGAGATTTTTCCATAATTTTCTTTTTAATAAAATTAAGAATTATAAACTAATTTATGATTTTTCTAGGCATTTGCCACTTATTCATTTCATTAAGAAATCTAAAAATATATTCACAAACAAATAAACACCTTGCAACGAATGTAAAATATACTTTAGAACTCTTGGGCTTTTTCAAGCCATCTTTGTGAAAGAGTTTGTTTGTCCAGCTAAGTCAAAATAAATATTTAAATATTGAAAAAGAAAAATACAAACCAACATTGCGTTTATCGTAGTATTTAAGCAATTTTGCCAAGGATGGCAAATAGTATTTAACACACTGCACATTTTACTAAAATTTGGCGGACATATTCTTAAAAGTACTTTATATTTATTACTAACTTATTTGACAGATGTCTCAAAAAAGTTTGAAAAAATTTCAAATGATACTAAAAAGTTCAATTTAAAGTTGAAAACATCCCGAAGAAAATCCAGAATTTCTTCGATAACAGAATTCATGTCATCGTTTCAACAGCTCATAGTACAAAGCACCTTTCTGATCTGTGCAAATACTGTCGACTTCGGCGTTGTTTTGACTGGTTGGCCGGGGTTTACATATGACTTTTCGTACTCGGGGTTACCGTAATGTTTATCATCCAGTAATAATACGATGCAAAAACTAACTGTTTTCGACATGCAATGTCGCTTGGCTTCAATTCATATGGCACCCAATTTCCTTGCTTTTCTATGAATTACAATTATTTTAAACATCAGGAAATGTTATGTTGTATAACTCCTAATAATAATGCTCATTCATCTGGCGTTTGACCATAATCTTCGTCGAGTATTGCTTCCAATTCCTTACCTTCATACTTTTTCAGCTAACCAGTCCTCTCTCTGTGTTCTGTGTCGAAATTTCTGTCTTCTTCTCCATCGTTCACAAGTTTTTTGAGTAGATGCATGTTGACCGTAAGTTTCTACCAACAATCGATAACTTTCTTCTTTCTTTAAATGGAGGAAGGTTATCAGCTTTTGAGACACAAAATTCGATGGAAAAAAATATGTGTGTACACCAGAGGTGCCCAAAAGTTCTATATGGAAGAGCAAACACCAATACATTTAAAGAAAAACTAGTTCTTGGTCCTATTTGCTTTGACCTTTATTTAATTTGCAATAAATTAATCCTTTTTGTTAAAAAACAAAAAAAAAATTAATGTATTTTTTAATATTTCGTCTTCCTTCTTTTTTTTTGTGGTGATAAATTCGATATACAAATTCAATTCAAATTTTGTATTGAATTTATCACGCAAAAAAAATTTTCCCAAGAAATCTTCCAAAGGATGACGAAATATTGAAAAATACATGAATTTTTTTTTTAACAAAAAGGACCTCGAACGGAAGAAATTTATTGCAAATATTAAAGAAAAACTAATTTTATTTAATAAGCAAACCATACGAAAGTGTTGTTGATTTGCACTTGTATGTGTATACACACATCTGTATATTAAAGCGCACAGCCTATAGCTAAGTGCTTTCACAAAAACAAATGAGCACCAAGCGCATAGGGCTGGGGCATCCTGGTTTACAGCGTAGCATATATTGAATACTGAATTATAATGACAGATATTTACGCCAAAAAATTATTTTCATTTTGGTAGTTACGCCATGTGCCTTCCAAATCGACATTATTAACTTGTATACTACATACATATGTATGTACATCTGGAAATAATATAAAGACGACGGAAATGACAAACCGTAGTATTCTCGACCAATATGATCTACCTGATTTAGAGCAGATTAGCGAAACGTTTTAGAGCACTTTATAAATCTACAGCAATCTACAGTAGCACATATCGTTCCTTTATTGCAACATTAGTTATGACTAAAAAAATTATTAGAAAATTTTTTTAGAACATATCTCCTAAAGGAAACAGTTTTAAAGTAATTTGAATAAATTTTTGGCACAATATAAAAGGTAGTACTGTTAACAATTCTGCATTGTTAACTCGAAAAGCTAATTTTTTTAGATATGACTATGTTGTAATAAAGGAGCGATATATTTGCAACATTAACTACTTTTTGTAAAAGGTTTTGCTCTGAGGCACTTACGTTTGGTAAATATTTTGTAATGTTTTTTATATTTTATTTAGTATAATATCAAATTCCAATTTCTTATGTAATGTGAAAACATTTTACAACACAGGCAAAAAACAACTTGTCTGAAATATTTGTAATGAAATCACTCAATAAATTGAGTACTTTTCATATAAATTATCTTTTCAGGTCACTTGCTTGTGATGTGTAAACTTCACATTAATTTCATTTATGGGCTGTTCATAGAACACAGATGAGCACTCTTCTAAAAAAAAATGTATATGGAAATCACTCAGAAAATTGAGTAACTTTCATACAAATTTTCTAGTCGAGTTGGTCGTCTGTGTTCTATGAACAGCACTTTAAAATTTTTAATGTAATATGGCTTTGTTTTTTTATTGAACCAAAAATATTCAATTTCATCAGGACTTTTCTCAATTTGAAATTGAATTTTTTTCACTTCTATTTGAAGTTTATTTGATTTTATTTCAAATACTCATCTGCAATATGTCATATGTATGCCATTTATTGTTATTTTCGCTGTGTATTAAGGTACTTAAGTAACTTCAATAGTACTGATTTTATCATGCCTGATGTGCACATTTCTCTGTGAGAGAGAGAAATATGTCATTATAAATGGTTTAAGTTTTCTTAATATTTAATAGCTGTCAATGAGACTCAAGTAGAAATATATTTTTTTGTTAAAACTAAAAAGACTTAACAGTTTTTTAGCTTAAAAAAACACAAGTGCTTATTCTGAAGATATTTTTTAGTTCTACTTTCAATTCAAGTATTAAAATAATAAACCGTTAAAAGGCTAAAGTCTTTATTGGCATAAATGATAAGTGATAAATATTCGTATTTAGCAAAAATATGTATTTTTACACTAAAATCCATAAAAATATTTGGAAATTCTAATCTGATAATTATGCTTTTTTTTTGTAACTAGCAGCCTGATTTTTTTAGCTTTTAATAAAACATTTAACAAATTTCTATTCAATATTTCATTAACCTTTGGACAATATTATTAGGAATGTATTTTACATATATTTATTCAATTAGTTGTTGATTATGTATAAAATAGGTTTAACAAAATAAAAAAAAGAAAATAGTCATAAAAACTACAATATAGTTTTATTTATTTCAAAGCTTAAGTCGAACATAAACGTTCGCAAACTCTTTGAACAATAAAAACTGATTAAGATTCATTAACTTGAGCGATGGCTGAACTTGACAAAGAAAATCTCACACTCAATACTCAAATCAAATTTTTTTTATATAATGACGAACCTTAACGACCGACATTGGGAGACAGGCTACTAATTTCGAAATTAAGCTTCCAAAAAAGAGAAAATTTAAATCAACACTAAATAACCAGCAGCCGTAATACCAGATCACGTGTTCAATCGTAAATTTTGTTGTAGTGCTTTAGCTTATTTAGGCAAATATTTGCTCAATGTGATGGCATGTTAACATAAGAAATAAAGATAGGTAACCGAAATAAATCTCGCTGAACACAACCATTCACAGAGAGAGATTGTGAAATCGATTTACATCAGCACCTGTCTTGTCGGCCTAGTCTGTTGATGAGCCAACTTCACGGGCTTAATTATCCACGTTTTACCAGTGATCTCATGTGGCAAGACTCGCATAAGTGGCAACTTTTTGCCATAAGTTTGCAGCCATATAGACAAACTTTGCTGAAAACTTTTAAAGTTACTATACGAACATTAAAATATTATTATATTTTCACCAAATTTATTTTTAAAAAAATATATATTATTCATGTACATAAATAATAATATTTTCTTTTGTGAATATGCGTCATGTGAAAATGAATACAGTTTTTGGATACCCAGAACTTTTATAAAATAAAAAAAACTTGCAAAAATTATTATCAGAGATGAGAAATTGCATTTGTGTAGCACAGCTGTTGTTCGTCTCATTTGAAAAAAATTATGGATAAATTGATTTTAATATACATTTTCATAAAATTTTAATAAAATTTCAGTATTTCTCTAATACACTATTATATTTTTAATAACTTTTAATGTTTTAGCCCAGGTGGACCTTTTTCTGGATTTGCCCATATGTGTAGCCTTCTCATCGTCAAAGTAAGACTTGCAGCGACAAAAGATGTACAAAGTTCTTTTTTTATACCCCTCTCTATAAATTAAACGATTTTCCAATGAAAATTGCTTAAGCTATGTACGCACGGTTGTCAGATGTTACAATATTGTAAGATCTGGCAACATGCTGACTATGTAGTGACAATGAAAAATTGTCCCGCAGAAGTAAATTGTGTGTTCAGACGATCGTAAGAAAATCTTACAATTTCACTGTCAGACTATGGCCTGACAAATAATTCATCTGACAACAAAAATTGTCAGTAGGCACGGCAAACAGATTGTTGATGAAAAAAATTGCCAGACATGGTGTAAAACATTGCCTTATGTATATCAACAACTATCTGTTTGGCAGTGTTGCCCATCAAACTTTGTTCTGAACTGAGCTTACAGTACCAGCCAATTATCTGGCAATGCCGACAAAGAGTGTTCTCACGATTTTCAGATGCCTGACAACATTGTCGTCTTACAATTGATTGACAATTTTTTTTCTGGCAACGCTGTAAGTTAAAAATTAGCAGTTCCCACGATTGTAATACATTTTCAAAAATTTTACTGGCAATATTGTAAGATCTAACAACCGTGTGTACGTAGCTTTAGTGTGAACTGGCACTAAATGATGAAACAGAATACGTCCGCAACTTCAAGCAAAAACGACTTTCAGAGAAAACAGGCACATAATTGAAACGACGGCTGCAACTTCACAAACTATCATTTAATGTTCTTTTTTATTAGGCAAAAAAAAGCTTTTTCTTTTATTTTTACTGATCTTCGCAGTAAAGCTTTTGAAGCTTTGGTTTTGTGTACAAAATGTATGAAGTTTACTAAAAGTGTGGTAATATTTTTGAAAGCTTTTCTGCTTCAAAGTGAGAGCATAAGAAAAATCGCTGCCAAAATACATTGGATTCTATTTTATGACCGCACTCTCTGGCGTTATTTTATGCCAAATCGTATGGAGAAAAACGTCATGGCCTAGTTCTGTTTCATCATTTAAATTCTAATTTAATAGAAGCAACAATTAACACTCTCTTAAGGCCTCATTAGTTTTCACTTTTTGTTGCCGTTCTGTGACGTTCATTTCTGTAGCAAATATTTTATAATTACTTTTTCCGTGAAAATATTCAGCTGTCGTTTACAGTAGAGCATAAATAAACGAAACACATTGGAATGCAGAATAAAATATGTACATAAATATTATCTTGTGTTGAAAAAAGGAGCAAATTAATAATTTAGAAATGGTGATCAAAAGGTCCACTTCTATCTCACAATCTCCAGACTTTATGACACTTCGTATACAAAATATAATTTTTTCCTTGCTAAAATAATATTCTTTTGATCATTCATAGTTGCTTAACTGATAAAAATGTTTTAACTTTTCAAAATCTTTAATTGAAACAAATTTTTTTAGTTTTTGACAAAAAAAATTATATACATTTGAATAAAAAATTAATGTTTCCATACCTGAAAAGAGTAAAACATACACATATCTGGCCCTCACTTAACGTTGAATTCTATTTTCAACAGATTAGTCCGTAACAGAACAGAACGTAAAAGTGAAAACAAACCATGTATATATATATATATAGTTTATATTGAACAGAAACAAAACAGCTGATTCAGAACGGAAAAGAACGTACAAACTAATTCTCTTTTTATTCTCGCTTGCGAAAATATTGAGAAGTTTTTGTTGGTGTTACCTGCTGAGATGCTTGTGCAGTCAAGTTGCTACGAAATTGGCTTAATATTAATCATGTGCATATTTAAGTTTTGGCAGATTACGGCCGTCTGCCTGCTGTCACATTTACGCTTTAATGTAAATCTTATCTGAACAAACATTTCTTAATTTACACTTTTTAAAGCGAAATTTTTTTTAACTCTTAAAATTTTTGAAATATCTCGAATACCAAAGTTAAAGCACTCAAGTTATCGATAAAAGTTTAATTTACATTTAAAAAAAAAATACCGTTTGAAAGTAGTTTCAGAAATAAAGAGTTGTTTAACAGAAAAAGAAAAAACGAAATCTTAACAAACACTCTAACTCATAAATTTAATTTATATCTGTAAATTTCTTAAATATCTTCAAATCAACTGAGCAACACGTTGAAGAGAAGCGAAACAAAAGGTAAATAAATGAAATATTAAGCATAAAACCCTAAAAATATATGTTAATTAGATTTCGGCTATAAGAATTAAAATATCAAAAAAAAAATCTACAAACTTTTGTATTTCAAAAAAAAATCCTAATTTATTTGCTACTTAAAAAAAAGAAGAATTATACTCTTTTAAGCTGTCATACGCAAAGATAAGACCTAGAAAAAATTTGATGTTTAGATTATAAAAAACGGATTACATTATAATAAATAATAAAGTTATACGCATACGAATATATTTGTGATTCAAAACTTATTATTCAATAAAATAATATTCAAAGTATTTAAGATCTTATACTTAAGATCAACCTCATTTTAACACCTTCAAAGTTCAAACATATTGTTGAAAGTATCAAGGCATAATTTGGTATTAAAAAAAAAAAATCAGATAGACAAACAAAATAATTTGTCAAATTTATTTGAAGAATATAATAAACTGGGTATTTTAGGACAGTTTTTCTTAAGCTTTATTCAGGCGGTTGCCAGATATTGACTGATCTAACAATACAAATTGTCAGTTTACACGATTGCTAGACAATTGTCAGACAACTGCCAATTCCATTGTAAGACAATTATCTGACAATTCCATTATATAACAATGTTGGCATGAAAAAAATATTGTCAGTTCACACGGTGGTCAGATTTTCTATGCAGCCAAAATTTGTAACACAATTGTCAGAATCAAAACAAAACGTTTACTTAAAAATTTAATAGTTCTTGCGAGTACGGAAAATAGAATAATTGAAAAAAAAAATTATTTAGTATATGGATCAAGATATTGCCACTATTTAACAGCATATATTTTAAAAAATGGTGCTGATATGGAAGAAAGCGTAAAGAAAGGTCCCAGCTTTTGGTAAAGAACTATCAGGAGAGATTTTACGAAAAATTACTGAACTAGCTTCATGCAAACGAACCAGAACCGCTGATTTTCTGATGAACGTCGTAAGGAGATCGGCCCACTTCACCTTGCAGTCATTGAAACTCACAGAAATAGCTTCTGTGACCCGTAAGCTTCACCGACACTTAACATTAGTTTCAAACTATTTTCATGAGACCATGAATTTTCTACTTTTTTTCGATACGATTTTTTTAAGGTTTTAGCAACTGGAGAGTGTCTTGGCGATGGAACTTCTGTAGGCTGGAACAAACTGGCAAACCCTTTTTCATTTTCAACATCTGTAGATGTTGCATAAATCACAGCCATTTTCCGAAAAACGCGCGTTCTGAAAAACGCTTAATTGATTTTTAGGTGTTCTAAGGAACGCGCGTTTTACTGGAGTTTTTTCCGAAAAAATACAACATATGTTTTACATACGTATATATGTATGTGGTAGTTATATAAAACGAAAAAAAATTTGACAACAAATAGAAAAATTTTTCAATTTAGTTTTCTTAATGAAAATGTGTAAAATTCTTTAAACTTTTTATTGCAATAAAAAGAGAACATATTAAATTTTAATTGTGAATAATCTTAGTGCCTTTTGCGAGTTCAGTTTTAGCAAATTCAATCAGTTCACTTCAATATACACATGCAAGTTAAAATCGCCAATTTTAAGCGATATGCGTTTTCCAGAACACCTATTTGGCGATTTCAAATCACAAAACCATACTTCTGGCGCTATACGTTTCTTAGAACACCTATTTGGCGTTTTTAAATCGAGAACGCAAAATTTAAGCGATTTGCGTTTCTCAGAACAGGCCTGATAGTTTTTTTAATTGAAAATGTGTAAAATTCTTTCAACTTTTTATTGAAATAAAAAGAAAACATATTAGAAAATATATAATTTTAAGCGATATGCGTTTCCCACAACACCTATTTGGCGATTTCAAATCGCAAAACCATATTTCTGGCGTTATATGTTTCTCAGAACACCTATTTGGTATTTTCAAATCGCAAACGCTAAGTTTAAGCAATTTGCGTTTCCCAGAAGATGACTACATACTTGTATATTTCAAATAACATTTTCAGACAATTAAACTTACTTTTTTGTTTCGCGCTTAAAACTTATTTTAATCGTTTTGTTTTTTGTCCGGCAATCATGCCATTGGCAGATGTTAAAAAATTCACGCAGCTGACAATATGGAGTAAGCTAATAACGTCTGACAATGATCTGACAACAGCAGCGAAAAGTGTCAGGTATCTGGCAATAATTTTGTCTGACAAGGTACTGCCAATGTTTTTTCTGACAGTATTGTCAGACAAAAATTGTAAATTCACACAATTGTCAGAAATTTTCTGCACATTTTTCTGACAATATTGTCAAATCTGACAACCGTATGAACAAAACTTTACGGAACTTAAAGTTGATGCGCCCAGCCCTGATTAGGGTTGAGGTAGCTTTCTTGGCTAAAAAGTTCTGGCTACAGCTGCAACCTAAATCCCAGAAAATATAATTAGTTTCTCTGATACCTATTGCGCATGCCGTTTTTCGGCTGCTAGTAACCACCTGAGGTGTTGTTGTCTTGAAACATATACCTGTAATGATGCTCTTAATGGACTTCCGCCTACTAATTTATTAAGCTTTATATTCCATTGACTGTCTGAATAAATACATACCGAAGGAATTAAAAGACCTGAACTCTTCAGTAAGGGGTTTTTAATATTGCTACAAACTTATGGGAAAAACTTGCCCTGCAAGCCACGCTGGTGTATCATGAAATTGTTGCATTATCAAATGAGACTGGCAAGGCAGGTGCCGATATAAATCAATTATGCATTCGGCTCATTTGCGCGACAAATTCAATGGCCGTGTTATCTCATGTGGGGGCACTGTGAATTGGTCGCCAAGATCATGTGATTTGACACCGTTGGACTTCTTTTTTTGTGGGTACTTGACAGAAAAAGTGTACGATGATAAACCAGCAACAATACAAGATATAAACGATGAGATAATTCGGCACATTAACAACATAGAACCTCAATTATGCCTCAGCGTCATCGAATATACAGATCATCGTATGGAGGTGTGCCGTCGAAGTCGCGGCGGCCATTTGACCGACACTTTGTTCTACACATAATTGAACTGTACGAATATTAGCATAATAAAAAGAAATAATAATAATCCCTAATTTGTGATTTATTCAAAGTCAACATCTACCTTCAAAATTTACACACTTTTTATAAACGATAAATTTTGTATAAGAAATGGAACTAATGCCGAACAACCTGGACCAAAAACAAGCCTGGCATTTAGTAATTCAGATCAAGAGCATACACAATTTTGATTAGCTAAATATTATTATAATTCTCCAAAAAAAAAATATAAATAAAAAATCACGTAAAACATTTCAAATATTTTTCTACCTATTCCACTGTGCATTGTTTCGTTATGTTCACTCAATTAAAACATTCAAGTTGTTATATAATCAAAAACACTTGAAATTGTTTAGGTGTCTATTTTTTCTTTTTTTTTAGTTTAATAATATTCTTATCAATTTTAAAAACTGTTGAAATAAACTCTCGATTGACCACCCACCGCAGCCACTGATTAGATTTCCTTGACACAACAACTATAAAAAAAAATATTAAAAATTAAATTTTTTAATTGTAGTGTGCCACTTAGATTAAATTCAAAGACCCCTTAGATGTTATATCAGTACTTACGAATATACCAGTATAAAACACTTTTTTTTGTAAACGATCAGCAATCAGTAAAATAGTTTTTGTTTTTTAATTCTATTATATAACAATATTATTTACGTCAGACTATTAAAGCAACAAAAAACACAACAACTAAAGTGCAATTTATTAAAAATCAAAATAAATTTATTAAAACTTTTAATTCTGTTTTAATTAATTTTCTCAAATCAAGTAAAAACTAATGACGCCCAGTGTAGATCGTTTGCGAAATGGCGGGTAAATTATTTAATTGGGGGTGTTCGATAACTTTCATTATAAACACTCTCGAACTTTTGAGTTTTGTTTTGGAGATAAAGTTTTTATTGCGTACTAAAAATAAAGTGATTAAAAATAAAGTTTATTGACAAAGCTGTTAAACTATATTTATTAACAGCACCTTACTTTAAGTCGTTTATAAAATTAAACAACATTATTTAACTCTTATCTTAAGTAACGAATCTTTTTTACGTTCATTTTCAAAATAAAAATTATTAATATAAAATAAATAATATTATTAATGTTCATTATTACAGCAGTATTTATAGTTATTAAACGTTTATTAGACAAACTTTTTAAAGAGATTATATAAATATATAGACAATAACCAAAGAGTTCAATTTGGCTTTCCATAAGTTGATTAAATTCAGTGTAGTTTCTTCTGACGGACACCTCTCTAAAGCGGAGGCAGAATGTGGAAATTGATTTACGTCAGCACCTGCCTTGCCGGATTTATCTGATGATGGACCAACTCCACGTGGAGAATTGTTCTTGATTCACCTTGCAAGGCTCACACCGGTCGCAACTTTTCGCCATAAGTTTGTAGCCTTTGTTGAGTTCAGGCCTTCCAATACTTCCTGTATGCAATTTCCCAGACAGTCAATGGAAGACAAGACTTAATAAATTGGTAGGCCAAGCCCACTAACAGCATATTTTTTACGTACCATGGAGCAGCAGTAATCGTTCCAAGAGTTATGTTTTGTCGCCTTTGACTTTTTTCAATGCTTAACGCTGAGGCGGTGTCCCATAATTAAGTTCCATAGCTTTCATAAGCTTTAGAATGGCATTGTATAAGAAAAGTTTGCAATCCAACTTCAAGGTAGAATTTCTGTCTATAAGCCAATTTAGTTGCGCTGCCTTCAACTGAGTGACTTTTGCTTCAAAGTGAGACTTCCACGTTAGCCTACGGTCCAGGTGAATTAAAGACATTGAAACTCAAATATATATCTCAGAGTTATTGAAAATATATACCATCGGAGAGAGGCTTACCACTGAAGCCGCAGTGATCATGTGCCCGATATTTTGTTTCACACTGAATTATCATAGATCGTTCTATCATAATAAAAAATCTTGAGAAGAATTTCTGAATTTTAAGAATTCTAAAGATTTTTTGATTTGAAACAAAATATGGGTCAAATGATCACTGCGGCTTCAGTGGTAAGCCTCTCTCCGATGGTATATATTTTCAATTACTCTGAGATATATATTTGAGTTTCAATGTCTTTAATTCACCTGGACCGTACGCTAACGTGGAAGTCTCACATTGAAGTAAAAGTCACTCAGTTGAAGGCAGCGCAACTAAATTGGCTTATGGGCAGAAATTCTGAAATTTTTTTGTTTTATTTACAGTTAACAGCGTGCATGCTGGTTGCATCACCGTTTGTAAAATGGAGTAAACAAAGAAAAGATCAGCAGGAGCTGATCAGCGGCTGATCGGTTTCGCTCTCTGATTGACAGCTGTTTGTTTGCACTTAAGAACTATATGAAAATATAAACTATTACTTCTAGTGTTACACATGTACAGAAATCAAGCCAGCGCAGCTGTATATTTTGTTAATATGAAGTCGTTTTGCAAATGCTATGATGCAAAGCCCTTTACATAAAACTATGAATAGGGCTAATGTTTTTTCGCATCTTTGCAAATTTGCAAGCCCGAAAATCGTTTTTGCACCCTTTAAAAGTAAAAATATAAAGTTGTTTACTGCCGCTAATTCTAACGCTTTTACATTTTTAAACAAAAAATAAAAATATTTTTTACGCCAATACTTTAAATGAGGAAAAAAAAACTCTATAAATTTGTAATAATTTTCCAATGCACATACACAAAATTTACATATATGGCTTACAGACTTAATAATTTATACTTGAATTGTTATTGTATAGTTTTTCATATGGCCTGACAAGTATTATAAGACTCGTCGTAAATTGTTTACAGCAAACATGACGTTATGACGGTTTAAATGTTTTTTTTTTTTTTTTTTAGTTTTCTTTCGCTTTGCAACTTGTAGCCAAATTCAGCAGTAGCAAAACCAAAATATTGTAGCATTTCATAAAATCATAATGTTGTTTGTATATTTAGTTACAACAAATAAAACATTATTTGATAGTTTTATACGATTAACATTTGATTTAGGCAAATAGTTTTTGGTTAACAAGTAAAGTGGTTTATGAACAAAGTGTTTAATTTTTATTTATTTATTTTGTTTCTTGTTCAGATCTTAACTGATGTAAAACTAAAAAATAAAAAAATCCAAAAATATATTTATTTAACATTAAAGTTTTAACACTGACTATAAGCAATTCAGTTCTTCCAAGTTTTGGTATTTAATTTATGAACGCATTCATTTGGTCAGATTGTAAAACCAGCAACTTTTCAAATAATTATACGCACAATTGTTAGTTAATGTTTAATTAAGGTAATTGTTATAATGAACAAACTTTAATTGAAATAATTTTTATAAAAAACAAATAGTTACAGAAGTTAGGAAAGACAGGTGTGAAAACGATTCCGTGGGTATGACCTTACCCCACACTTCTTCGAAAATGATGTTATTGATTAATTGTTATAATGAACAAACTTTAATTGAAATAATTTTTATAAAAAACAAATAGTTACAGAAGTTAGGAAAGACAGGTGTGAAAACGATTCCGTGGGTATGACCTTACCCCACACTTCTTCGAAAACGATGTTATTTGGACATGAGCTCTCCCTTAGTTTCGAGCGGAGCTTTTCTAATATTCCTACCGATCGTTGGTGCATGCTGGTTTTCGGGAGCTAAATACCACCCGAGGTGCTGTTGCCTTGCAACAGATACCTGTACTGTATGAAACCAGTATTGATAGTTGGACGGGTGAGTTGGTTTAAGGGCTGATGCTGCTAGTAGGCTTCAACCTACCGACTCATTAAGCCTTTTGCTCCACTGATTGCTGGAAAATTATATACATGAGAAATTAGAAGGCCTCAACTCCTGCACAAGGAGATGCCCATATAACTACAAAGATATGGCCAGAATTGCTAGCTGTGTGTGCTTGGTATGCCACATGGGGGCGCTGGTGAATTGTGAATAGTTCACTCCGTGGAATTGGTGCATCATCAGACAAGGCCGCATAGGCACGTGCTGACCAGAGATCTGCACCGGTGCACCGCAACCATAAGAACACCGGTTGTTCACCCAATCATTTTCACATCCGAGTATTTTAAACACTCTTAAAATTTAATGCGGTGATATTTACACCTGTTGTTCGTTTGCGAAATCTTGATACATCGAAAATGTATACAATCGCTTACGTAGCTTGTATATTTTTTTTTAAGTAAAGGAAACGACCACAAAAAAGACTGTTGTTGTAAGCAGTACTTAGTAAGATAAACATTTTGAGTATTTGCTATTTTCGTTTCTAATCGTTTTGTGGCGTCGTTACAAAATCAACTTGCAAAAACAACACTCTCAACGTTTTTTTTTTTTTTTTTCAGTTTTTATTTAACATTATTCGAAATCGCGGCTGCCAGATTTAATAATTTACAACCATTCTGACGATTTTTAAAGTAGCATACCAAATGATGATTTTAAGATTGTTTTTGCGGAAAATCTTGAAACAAAAATCTAATTCAAACAACATTTTTTCCACAATTGGTTATAAGCATGTGTAACTGTGCATTTATTGCGGTTAAGGATTAACACCAAGAAATAAAAATTATTATAAATGAAGTAACATGAAACAAAAGAAAATTGACGAAAAGGTGCTTTATAAAAAAATCTATTATTATAAAGTAAAAATTATTATTTTTACCGGTTTTGTACCAAATATGTTCAAATAAAATATATGTATACATTTTCTTCAAAACACGATCGCCAAAACATGATGTTGTAAAAACCTTCCGGCAACACCGTGCTTAGTACGAATACGTTTACCGAGTGTGAGTGAATAAATACATAAAACTGAACACACACACTATCATGGCTAAGGTAAATATGTGACTGCAAATTCTTACATACAAATATTATTTTCTTTATTAAAAACAGAAGTACGAATTCGATTGCCGAAGGTGGAAAAAATAATTGAGAAACCAAATCAAGCAGCCACCGCATACAAACTTGAGTGGGCATATTATACACTCTAGTTTAGAGACAGAAGCTCTAACGAGTAGAAAACATACTTGTGCAAACAATGTGCGGTGGCCAATCACACCGCAACTCGATTTAAGACGGGAGTACTTAGATCATTAACAAAGGTACCGGTTGCAGATCTCTGGTGCTGATGTAAATCTTTTTCACTATCTGTCTGTATTATCTACTGAATTGAAAGAGTATTAAAAGTTTAATTCGGTAGTAAACACGGGCTTTGCTGGCTAAAATTTCTATAGCCGTTCGGAAGCAAGGATTTTCTCATTTATATTATAACAAACTTCGGCTAATCTAATTGGTAGTTCTATGGATATTAATAGTATGTTTGTATATCAATAATTTAACCTTAATAAAAGAAGAAAAAACCCTATCAGAAAAACATGAATGCATTTACGAACTAAAACATGCACGTGCATGCTTTCACATGCACATTTTTTTTCATTGCAACTGTGAACATTGTGACACTTTCATATATAATATAATAAATATAGCAAAAACTTCTTAATATCCATTGAGTTTTTTATGGTGACATAATGCCCATGGACATTAGGTCGCCTTTGGGTGCAATCTAATGTCCATGGACTGCACGTTATTCCATGTCATCATTAACTAACCTACTTTTGACTTAAAGTTGACTTACGGTATATACTTATATGAAATGGCGTTTATTAAATTGAAATCGGCTTTAATGGTGCCTCAAACAAAAAAGCTCGTTATTGCCAAAAACTTCCTCGAGCTGCAATTGCAACAATTTTATTTAAAAATTCTTGAAAATGAAAATTGTTTAGCCAAATAAATAGTGTTAAAGTTTGCGGAATTATTGAGAATTAATAGAAGACTTATTTCAGAATTTTAATACAGGGCTCGCTCGGTAATGTTAATTTCAGTAATGTTCTTCTTAATTCATTAAACTTTTACTGAAAATAACACAAATTTATTTATTTTTTAATCAATAAAGTTTTTTATTCGCTATTTTTAGCTTCTACCATTTATACCAATAAAAATTATAAATAGCTTGTTTTCTATGTTTCCCAGCTATCTATATGTCGACATTTCATAGGAACTACCCTAATCATCAGTAGACTTTGGAAATTTTTGAAAGATATTCTCAAACATTCAACTTTATATCCCAACAATCCAAATAAATTGCTGAGAATTTAAAAAGAAAAATGCTGTAATAATATCCGTCAAAACACAAAAAACAAGCTTTTCTATTTATAAACGTCTCTAACATTTCTTTACGCCTTTCAAACAAATGAACAACCACTGTTGGTTGCTACGATTTGCTTTTTGAAAGTATCGAAAAGCAGAGAACAAAAATTCAAACAATTAAGTTTTTTATTCGCTATTTTTAGCTTCTACCATTTATATGTTTGAGAATATCTTTCAAAAATTTTCAAAGTCTACTGATGATTAGGGTAGTTCCTATGAAATGTCGACATATAGATAGCTGGGAAACATAGAAAACAAGCTATTTATAATTTTTATTTTTTAATATTTAATTATTTTGTAATATTTACGTTATGCTGTATCTTCTAATAAAAATCATTATCTTGTAGTGTGGAAGGCGTTTTGCTAATCTGAGTAGTGTCGAAGGTATATACACTGGGCACTGATCAGTTTTAACTAATTTAATTCCAACATTTTAAATGCTGCAATAGAGTTTGTTTTAGTCTTTCGTGTTGTTATTGTTAACACTCCGCGAACACTACTCCCTCTTTCCCCCTCATCATAACCTATTTTCCTAGTTCCAGTACAATGCTCTGCATGTGAAGGGGTCATCTCCTGAGTACTGGTCCCAGATAAAAAAAAATGCATCTAAGATTTCTTTACAAAGTCCAAACTGGTATCTTCCAGTTGTTTTAACATGTTTATGTTAAATTGTTTTATACAATTTTTAATTATATACCCTTTAGTAATTAAATCGTTTTTCTTAGTTAATACATAAAAAAATATGTACAGTTGAGCCTCGATACAACGAATCTGCAGGGGATTCGAAATCGATTGTACAGATTTTTGTTTTTAACTTGGACCAGTACTCAGGGTATAACTCCTACATATGTAATGCATTGTACCAGAGGGTCTGTTGCCTTTACAACAGATACCTGTGAGAAACCAGTGGTGATGGTTGTTCGGTGAGTTGGTTTAAGCTGGATGCTGCTAGTGTAGTAGTATATTGTTAAATATATACATATCTCTCTGTTTGTAACGCTTATGTTTGTTTCACTGTTTATATATGTATACTTTGATATTTTTATTTATAGTATACTATGTTTTATATACATATTTTATTAAAATAATATAAGAGAGCAACGAGTTAGGCCTTATTAGTTTTTACTTTCTGTTGTCGTTCTGTGGCGTTCTTTTCTGTAGCGAATATTTTACAATTACTTTTTCCGTGAAAATATTCAGCTGTTTTTTACAGTAGAGCATAATTAAAAGAAAAACATTGGAATGAAAAATAAAATATGTACATAAATATTACATTGTGTGAAAAAAAAAACAAATTAATAATTTAGAAATGGTGAGCAAGAAGTGCACCTCTGTCACACAATCTGCAGAGCTTATGACACTTCTTATACAAAATATAATTTTTCCTCGCAAACATAATATTCTTTTGATTATCTATAGTTGCTTAATTGATAAAAATGTATTAACGTATAAAAATCTTTAATAGAAAAAAATTTTTTTTAGCTTTCTACACAAAAAAAATTATGTACATTTGAATAAAAAATAAACGTTTCCATACCTGAAAAAAGTAAAACATACACATATCTGGGCGTCACTTAACGTTGAATTCTATTTTCAACAGATTAGTCCGCAACAGAACAGAACGAAAAAGTAAAAAAAAACCATACACATATAGTTTCAATTAAACAGAAACAAAACAGCTGATTTAGAACGGAAAATAACGTACAAACTAATTCTGCCTTTAGTTGTAATCAACCAGTCAAACCGAAAAATTGTTTAATTTGGAAAACTATGGACTAAAGCTCAGAAGTGGGATTCTTACCAAATAGATATAAAAACGTTAATAAGTTGTCAATGGAAAAAATTGGTATTTTTTTTTAACGATACAAATAAAAACAAGAAAAAAAAACTTATTATATACATTTAAATAAAAATAAATAAAATTTGAATTTTTACTCATATTGGTACTTGGAACTGATATTGGTAGTTCTAAAGAACTCTTACATCAAAAAGAAAAATGGATTCTATTAATTCGACCAAATATATCCTAGCGCAACTTAAAGAGTGGCTCAATAGCTTAGGTGGCACATAAAGTACTATTGCTTCAAGAATTAATACTCTACCGGTAAAGGAAAGAGGTGCATGTCCGGCCTTTGAAGATGAACAGATGGTCAATAGAATCAAGTTTACTGCAGTGTGTGGCTCCGTTTTGAACAGTGTGTACAACTCGACGGAAAACATATTCTTTAGAAAATTCTATCGGCATATCCCTTCTGTTGTCAGTGCTTTTAATAAAAATTTGTATCAATTATTACGTTTTTATTTAAGTTTGAAAATATTAATCTGCTAGCAGTCACCCTGTGGTATGTTTTCGTATCAAAAAACCTTGCACTTAGGGGGTTCCTTCGAAGGAAACAACAAAACATTCGTTGTATTAAGTTGGCTATTATTACAAAGTGCATTATATTGAAGTTCCACTGTTTATATAAACATACATACAGCTTATTTGTATCACATTTATATCTCGTTTTCCAAAACAAATTTAATTGATTTAAAAAAAAAAAATCCAGAGAAATAAAACACCGCATCGTGATTTTGGGTAAAGATAATTAGTTGACAGTTGATAATGATTGCAATCATTGTCTTTACTTTTTATCGGCTAAAAGTGTTAATTGTTTATAAGGCCGGCCGGCCAACTGACATAAAGAACAGCGAAAAAAAAAAATTATATACTTTTTATTGTTTTGTAAATTCAGTGCTTTGATGCCATTCCGTTTAATATTTTTCTGGTTTATTTGATCACTCCCCTTTAATTAACAGCTTTTAATAATGTTTCTTTTGTGGATTGTGATCTAGATTAAAAAAGTGTCTGGAGTAAAATGAAAAATATTTGTATATAAACTTGTTTTGAAGCTGACAAGGCAAAGTGGGTGTTTAGCGTTTTTGTTTGTTATTTCTTGGCCGTTCATGTCGCGAGAAAAGGGATAAAACATTGTTTTTATTCTGGTACAATATATTTTTTAGACTTTTGCTATACTTTTAAATTGCAGAAAACAACTTAAACTTAAAATTAAAATAAAAAAAAGCAAAAACACTTGTTGCTGTTTGCAATGTCAAACAGCAAAAACAAAAAATCGCCGAAAGTAGAATTTACACTTGTTATACTCAATTTTTTTACACGGTTTTTACCTTTGTCGACAGCGTCATGTTTTTAATGTTGTTCTGCGGTTGTTGGTGTTGTTTGAGCTGTTTGTTGTTACTTTTACCGATGATGACAACACCAACATTATGTTAAATGTCTTAAGACAAACAAACAACTACAACAAAGTTTGTTCTACATTTTTCTTTGTATAAGACTTTGACATCTTGCCACATAACCAACCACAACGGACAATAACATAATGTAACAAAAAAATCAAACACACACACAAAGTTTTACCATTTGGCTGGCTGGCTGGAAACTGCACGATAACATAAAATAAAAAAAATATACTAAAGCCATCCTTTCAAAGATCTCTTTTAAGCTTTTTATTTTTCATAAAATTTTTGTATTTGTTTTGTTGAGCTGGTGTATTTTATTGTAATGGTGGGATCACGAGTTTAGTTCTTGCTGCCATTATATGGCTAACATGTGCTAAATGTTTAACGCACGTTCGTCACTTGCAACACATGCGAGTACAAATACAAATAACAAAAAGTATCACAGCTTGTACTCAAATCTCAAGTATATTGATATTTACAAAACAATTTTTATTTCAAGTTTGGTGCGAAACGAAAACACATTTTTTTTTTTTCGTTTTCAACAAACAAATCTTGAAAATGAAAAACCGCTTGTGGATTAAGCAGAGATTCACGCATACTTAGACGCTTATAGTTCAGGTAACACAGTTATGGGGTATAACAGTAACATGCTTGATTTAAGGCCTGTTTATACACAATGACTTGGATTTAATTCTGATTCTTATATATATTGAGGTGTAAAAATTAAATGAACCTTAAAAAATATATATTTAAGCACAATAAGAATAATGTGGGCATGGCTTAAAAGGATTTGTTTGTACAAATTTCGCAATTCAGCTAGCTGAATGAAATCAAAGATAATTTTGGAAACATTTTCCAAAGAGTTTTATACAATAACTGTATAGTTATAAACAAAATTGCTTTTTGTGGACATGGCTTAAAAGGATCTGTATTGTATAAATTTTGCAATTCAGCTAGCTGAATGAAGCCAAAGATAATTTTGGAAACAATTTTCAAAGAATTTTATACAATAATTATGTAGTTATAAAAGAAAATGCTATTTCAGCTAACTGAAAACTGATGTGTACTTGGCTTACAAGGATTTGTATTGCATAAATTTCGCAATTCAGCTAGCTGAATGAAGTCAAAGATAATTTTGGAAACAATTTTCAAAGAATTTTATACAATAATTGTGTAGTTATAAACAAAATTGCTTATTCAGCTAACTGAAAACTGATGTGGATACGGCTTGAAAGGATTTGTATTGTATAAATATCGGAATTCAGTAGCTGAATGAAACCAAAGATAAGTTTGGAAACATTTTTCAAAGAATTTTATACAATAATTGTGTAGTTATAAACAAAATTGCCTATTCAGCTAACTGAAAACTGGTGTGGACATGGCTTACAAGGATTTGTATTGCATAGATTTCGCACTTCAGCTAGCTAAATGAAATCAAAGATAATTTTGGAAACATTTCTCAAAGAATTTTATACAATAATTGTGTAGTTATAAACAAAATTGCTATATCAGCTAACTGGAAACTGATGTTAACATGGCTTACAAGGATTTGTATTGCATAAATTTCGCAATTCAGCTAGCTGAATAAAATCAAAGATAATTTTTGAATTATTTTTCAAAGAATTTTATACAATAATTGTGTAGTTATAAACAAAATGGCTTATTCAGCTAACTAAAAACTGGTGTGAACATGGCTTAAAAGGATTTGTATTGTATAAATATCGGAATTCAGTAGCTGAATGAAACCAAAGATAAGTTTGGAAACATTTTTCAAAGAATTTTATACAATAATTGTGTAGTTATAAACAAAATTGTCTATTCAGCTAACTGAAAACTGGTGTGGACATGGCTTACAAGCCTCAGCTAGCTGAATGAAGTCAAAGATAATTTTGGAAACAATTTTTAAAGAATTTTATACAATAATTGTGTAGTTATAAACAAAATTGCTTATTCAGCTCGCTGAAAACTGCTTTATTCATGATATGGTTTTTAAGAAAAGAATTAGAACTAGATTTCAACAATATTCAGCTAGCTGAATATGGTTTCCCACTAATAAAAAAAAAAATAAAAAAAGATTTGTCAGAAAAATTTTACGTTTTTGTTTTATATCTAAGCCATACTAACAAAAATTTATCCAATTTTAAAAATTTATGTGACATTGTTGCCAAAAAAATATTTTAGAAAAATGTATAAAAACAGAGACTTATAACAGAGTTTTCCAAAAACAGCTGAATTGCTTTTACTACGATTTTTTTTTTTTTTTTTTTTTGAACACAACAAAAAAAAAATAGAGTTGTAGTTAAAGCTGTATTAAACTTCCCTTAATTAAAAAAATAATCTAAAAATTGTTTTAAGTGCAAAGTCGGGAGAAATGTTCAGCTTCAAACATTGCATTGCACTTTTGGAAAAATTCTATCACAAAAATTAGCAAAAATACTTTGGTAGGAACTCGTGTGTTTTCTACGTATTAGTTATAATTCGGTTCTCTTTACTTAACTAAATATTTTATATATGAAAAAAATTCGATAGCATTTAACTAATTTTCTATCTAATTTAGCTAGCTGAATGAGCCAATTTTTCTGAACATCCTAATTCAACTGGATTCATATGCTAGTCTGCATATTTGAATACCATTTACTAATTTAGTTAGTGCTGGAATACAAATTCAGCTAGCTGAATTGATGTTAAGATAAAGCTATAAATCAAAACTATTGGGCAAGAAAGTTTTTATTTAAAATATGAGGCTTTTTCATTCTAAAGTAACTTTTTACATTTTCATGTTTGTGTAAAATCTGTTCTTTTTTGTAAAATCTATTATTTTTTTAATTTTATTACTTCTAATTTTTAAATTTTTTACCGTAACGAACCATATCTATTTTTTGAAACTGTTACCTGTGCTGAGAACATTGAATATTTTTGCAAAATTCAAATGAAATTGTAACCTTGAATTATAGTTTTTCACTGTCATTCATATTTTAGGCAAAGCTTTACAAAAAGTTGAGCTTAAAAGTTTTTGTCTAAAATTTTTTAAAGCAAATTAATCAAAAGCTTCCGTAATATTAAATCTTCTGCTCAGAGAATTTTTAGTTTTTTCGATAGTGTATGCAGGATTCGCAAAAAGAAATAAAGTTTTGTGCTGATTTGTTAAATTATTTCAATTAAATATTAAACTTTGTTTTGTAATATTTTTACTCTGGCATTGAAGTGGGCAACAACATAAAACTTAAACGAATGTAAAATTTCAGTATGACGTCTATGAACTGGCATATTTTGTTTTGTTTTCTACAGCAATTAAATTTTAAAGGCCTATTCAAACTGACTGAGTGACTGGGCTTTAAGCCCGATGATCGCAACGCTTGAGTGGCTCAATACTAAATGCTGATCTGTGTGTACGACTGCCCGACTTATTGACTGATTGTTGAAAGCCATTAACCAATAGTTTTTCTAACCTTTTAAGGAAACCAAAAAAAAAAAAAAAGCAATCTTGCGTTTGACTGAGCAGTTTGTTGATAAAAATTTATCTTAAAAATCAATCTTAATATTTTTAAATTTATTTTATTTTTTTTTTACTTTTTTTTGAGAAAATGAAAAATGAAAAAAAATTGACGACTTAACAACTAAAGATTTATGAGGCCGTTTTTAATTCTGTATTTATTTATTTTACCAAAATAAATAATATAAAATTTTGCTCAAATTGCACATATACACACTTGTTTTCGCAAGATGTGTTTTTTTTGTTATATTATATTTCAGCTTTATATAACAGCTTATGACAAATGATGATAAATCAAATTCAGCACACTTCTATTTAATTAAAACAAAGACAATAAACGCTTTCTTATTATCAGGCTGACATAAAAATGTAAGAATGGACAGACGAGCAGGCAGGCGGACAGACAGACAGACAGACAGACAGCCAAGAAGCCAAAGTGAATGCTCTCATTGCAGTTAATGCCTGTCTGCGAATGCTGGTAGGTTGGTTGGTTGCTTTGGTTTGGTTGCTTGACTTGGCTGCATGAGCTTGATGATGATCTAAGTAATATAATCTCATGCTTAATGTTGTTAGTATTTCAAGTTTTGCTTTACTTATGGTTATAAATTACTAATGAATGACATACAATTTAATTGGTTGCACTTGCTTTACACTTGCGTTATGTATTTATTGCCACAGAGCCCATAACATCCACCAACCAGCCAACCAACCAACCCTCCGAACCCGAAGAATCACTATAATCTCGGCTTGTTGTAAGTTAAACAGGCACAGCCAGCCAACCAACCAACCAGCCAGCCAGCTAGCCAGCCAGACACAGTGACAGTCAGCTCTAAAGTCTAGTTAGCTTAGATGACGAAACATCTTTATGTCGCTCTTGTTTGCCTGATCCTATGGGAGAACCAGTTTACACATTGTTTATTGAGGCAACAGAACAAAAGTCTGCAAATTTGTCAATACCCTGTTTCAGACATGGCTTTCCGTTTCTTTTTGGTCCTGTTTGTTTTTCATTTCTATTTTTCTCAAGATGGTCTTCAAGTAATCAATCTTCTTGTTCAAATGTAGGTTTGATATGAGTTTTCTTTATTTTCTACTGTCAATAGAAAAATGTTATTTTACGTAAATGGTTGTTTAATGGTTTGAATTTTAGATTACCAGAGATGGAAACATTTGTTTTGTAATTCACACTACATACAAAATATTTATTTTTAATGTGATAATTTGCAACAAAATGGTATCAACTTTTAAAGATGCATATATCAGCATATTTTGCAACAAATGCATATTATTGTGCAGGAGAGGGCGAAGCAGGTCATCAGTGACAGTAGGGTATCCAACTCTATTGATTCACTGGAGCATCGACGCAGTGTGGGGTGCGTTACTCTGTTCTATCGTTACTACAATGGATTTTGCTCTGACGAGATTAGGGATCTTGTTCCCGAAACTCGCACATTTTTACGTAGCACGCGTTCATCGTCTACAGCTTATCCATTTGTGGTTGATTGCCCGAGGAATCGTACTACGCATTACAGAGAGAATTCGTTTTTCAGCCGCACGCTTCGTCTGTGGAACAAGTTGCCTGCAGAAGTGTTTCCTGTCTGTTATAACGTTGGAAAATTCAAGTCAAATGTTCACAAACACTACTCCCGCTTTCCCCCTCCTCACAACCTATTTTCCTAGTTCTGGTACAATGCACTGCATATGTAGGGGTAGTACTGGTCCAATATAAAAAAAAAAAATATTATTGCATATAATTTTTTTACTATAAAATATTGCACTCTAAATAATTTTTATAATGGACAAACGCCTATCAAGTGAGCCGTATTTTTGGAAAAATTTACATTTTATAATATACATGGTCTGATCAAAAAATTACCATTATTTTCAAATTTCGTGAGTTACGTAAGTTCGACTTTGGTATTCTTTTCTGTTATGTTGGTACACATTGGCATTTTATTACCTTGCAGAGTGGCAGTTGTTGGACTACATTTTGCTAATCAGGGCAGTGTCGAAGGTATATACAGTTTTAACTGATTGAATTCCAACATTTTAAATGCTGCAATATAATTTGTTTTATGCCGTTTCTTTTCTGAAAAAGTTTTGCCTTTATGCTGCACTTTTTTTCTTAAAATACAAGTTTTTAAATTTAAGTTTTCTTAAATTAAATTTAAGTTTTATTATCGCAATAACTATAAATATCTAAAAAATAGTTGAGAAAACTGTATACTTCTGTATTTTTTTGCCAAAACAATATCGAAAATGTTACACTTTTTCTAGAAAAGAAAACGCCATTAGTATTTCGTGTTGTTATTGTTAAAGTTAAACCTCCACGAACACTACTCCCTCTTTCCTCCTCATCACAAGCTATTTTCCTAGTTCCAATACAATGCGCTGCATATGTAGGGGTCATCCCCTGAATACTGGTCCAAGATAAAAAAAAAAATGTTGGTACACATGCCTGTTATATGTGTTAGCAATATCAGCTATATCGGATAGTCAGTTTGTTTTTGACAGTTAATAAGGTTAGTCTTGTTTTGGTGTGCTCTTCGATTTTTTACTAAATTTACTAAATTTTTAACAAAAACAACGTCGCATGGACATCGTTCAGGAGCTTTTAAACATGGTCAACGATGATCCAGATTTCCTTAAAAAGGTAATAACTGTTGATGAATCATGGGTCAAAGTATGGCTATGACATTGAAACCAAAGCCCAATCATCCCAATGGAAGCGTCCAGAAGAGCCAAGACCGAAAAAAACACCTCAAGTTCGGCCAAATGTGAAAATTTTGCTCACTGTTTTCTTCGACTGCAATGGCCAGGTGCATTATGAATTTTTGCCACAAGATCGTACGCTTACTAAGGAATACTACCTTGAAGTTATGCGCCGTTTGCGCGCAGCAATTCGTCAGAAACGCACAGAATTGTGGAAAAAACCATCATGGATTTTGCACCATGATAACTTACCAGGGGCCAAATTCCACAACGATGAATTTTGAAATGTTCACCAATTTCAGTGTTCACTTTTGATTTTTGTGTCCGCAATGGTGAGAATGAATAATTTTGACAGTTATAGTGAACACTTAGGAATCACTTTTTCACTCAAAACTCTGTGGTGAGTTTTGATTTGATAAACAAAAGTATTGTGTGAATTATATAATTTCCATTTGACAGCTTGCGTGGCTGCAGATTTGAACATTCAGCTCATCATTTAGCCTTTACAAACACATTCAGCTCAATAAAATTAATTGATTTTTACGGAATCTCTTTTTATTGAAAAGTAAACGCAACGCCTGTCAGTGAATTTTACTTTGAGTGTTCACTGGTAAAAAAAAAAAACATCGTTGCGGAACCTGGCCTCAGCTCAGACATTAATGCTTGTGAGTTTTTGGCCAAAAACAGAACCGTTGTCATGCCTCAACCTCCGTATTTACCGGACTCGGCCCCGCTGACTTTTTCCTCTTCCCAAAACTGAAGACACCGATGAGCGGAAAGCGTTTTGCTACGATTGAGGGAGATAGAAAAAAAATCGAAACAGGATCTAATGGCGATACCAAAAAATAGGGAAGAAGATAGTTATTGATGAATATATAAATACTTTTTGAAAATATTTAAAATAACACGGCTTTCACACACGGAAAGTTTACTTTGCAAAGTGTTGAGTTTGGTGGTGAGAAGGGAAAGTAATGAGTGTAAGAGAGCCGCTCTCCTTTCCTTTGCCACCACCAAACTCAAGACTTTACAAAGTAAACTTTCCGTGTGTGAAAGCGGTGTAACAGTTATTTTTTAATCAGCCCTCGTATATTGTGATTAGTGTTTGCTTTATCTGTGTTCTGTTAACTGCATATTTACTCACTGTACTATTTAATACATCGCTTTCCATTCCTGGCCTGGCATCATTATGCTGCTTACAATTAAAGGGTGTTTACATAAAAAGCTTTTAAGACAAGCAGAGAGAAGAAGCAGTTAAAGAACGTTAATAAAGTAACAGCAGGAAAGAAAAAAACAAACAACTAGAAGACATATGACCAAATGGTGCGAAATAACATTTTTACTCGTACGTTTTCGATTTGTATTTAAATGGTATTATTTGTATTTAATTGTAATTTGTTGACAAAAAAGTCCACCTTTTTTCTTTAATGGAATTTTAATTAATTTCTAGAATGCTAATGTGAGTAATATGTTGTACTAGAGCAAGAATATAACAAAATACGATTTTATTTTATTGATTAGATCGCTGGAGAGCAAACGAGATTCACTTCAGATGGCGAAAATTTTAAAAATTTACATTTATATAAATGGTTTAATTACCATTAGAAAATGATGAGATAATTTTTCTCTTCTTCTACTCAACATTATTTGATTTACGGTTAGAAAATAGTTTATTAAAGAGGTGTGTTTGTTGCTATAACACATATTTTTTTATTTAATTATACATAAATATTATTGTGGCACAAAAGAAAAATGAACATAATTTGAAATTATAAAAGAATTTAAATTGAGGAAATGCTAAACATCATTGTAAAATGTGATATGTAGTGGAAATACTTTTTATATTTAATTGGCTTTTATTTTAAAGCTGAACATAACTAAAGTGTGCTTTAAGTTTGGCGGATATGTACGAGTACGAGTAAACGCTGAACGGTTTGCAAATTGTAAAATAATTTTATTGGAGTATGTTTAGTAATAGCTGATTAATTATTTTTTGTAGAAGTTTTGTAACTTCACTTGTCTGCTCGGGATGAAAACAGTGCGTTTAAGAGTTTGTGAGTTTTAAAGAAATCCTGCTTTAAGTCGAACTATAACTTACAACTTTATTCATTAAAAGCTCCTTATACGTAATTCAGCATTCTTAATTCTTTTTTGTAGAAGTTTTGTAACTTCACTCGTCTGCTTGGTGTGAAAACAGTGCGTTTAAGATATCAGCTGAAGCTTTAGGTCGAACTATAACTTACAACTTTATTCATTAAAAGCCTCTTATATTCAATTCAACATTCTTTTTTAAAGCCATTTTGGCAAAATATGCAGTTTAACACGAACTATTGGATTGCTTAGCTAAATGCGTAAAATATTACACATATTACACGTAAAAAAATATGTAAACATTAAATAAACAGCAGTAACATGAATTTTGATAATACAACATTCATTCATTATGGCAAAAAAAAGTAAATTAAAACTTTTAAAACAAATAAAAAGCACGTATTGGCAAAAAAGAAAGCAAACAAATGGTGGAATTGCAAAAAGAACAAAAAGTTTAAGATTATTTACAAGAAAGTTTGGTTAAAGAAAATTATGTATATTTTTAGATTCCTACTTCATTCACGATTCCACGCTTCTCAGGTGTTTTTGATAAATTTCTATTCTACACGTTTAAGCAGATATGAGTATAAAACCCTCAGCTTATTTTTTATCTGCTAAAGATAATTTTATATTAAGCATACACAGAAAGTAAACGCAACTTTCATTTCGCTTACTTAATAAGAAACATTGACAGAAGGCTCCAAAGCTATCCATAATTCTTATTTATCTAAAGCAGAAGTGTCCAAGCCCTCGTTGCTGAGTTGTTTTTGGAAAAGCGCTTAACTATACAATGAAGAATACATAAACAACTTTGTCTTTATATATTTTTTGTTTTTGAGCAAAGCAACAACAATTTCGCATGCTTTGCTGGTAAACACTGACGACAGCGATATCAGCGTAAATTTTGTTTTTGTACATATATTTTGCTTTTTACAGCAAAATATATTAAATATAAGTAGTTTTTACACAAATGTATTGGTGTTTGCGCTTCCCTCTAGAAATTTTGGGCACCCCTGGTCTAAAGCTATTTCATATTTCACTACAGCAAATGCCGCAACCGACAATTGTAGTTCTGTAGTCAACTACTGAATTATTTCTAACATGGCAGCAACGTAACTTCATTTACACAAGAGTATATTTCAAAATGGCCACCTTAGATTTTATAGCTTTACAAAATTTCGTTGCTTTACGCAACGAGATCTGTTTATATCAAATTTTCATGAAAAAAGTACTTCTCTTTAAAAAAAAACAAGTCTTAAAAATTTAAACTTTACCTAAATAAGCTTTTCTTTGTTATGCTTATAGCAATCCTTCATGAAAAAATTTAAAAAATTACGTACTTTTTGTTTGCTACGCTTAATTCAAGTTAGGCGGGCCTTAAAAGCGGAAAATATAATCGGATATATCTTCTGATCTATAATGGGAACAATAGTAAAGAATTGAAACTTTATATCGAATTTTGAGAGAAAAAATTTATACCCGTCTCTTTAAAAATTTTTTGTCATAGATATGCAATTAAAACTACTCATAAATCAAATAAAATCTTGTCAAAAATTAACCAATATTTTAAATTTTTTCATCAATAACTAACTTATCCCCTTTAAAGTAGTCCCTCGCAAATATAATACACTTATGCCAGCGTTTTTTCTAATCCTCAATACACTTTTTTTTACCTCCTCGATCGTAGCAAAACGCTTTCCTTTCATCGGTGGCTTCAGTGTCCAGCGAGTACCAAGTCCGGTGAATACGGTTGAGGCATGATAACGGTTTTGTTTTTGGCCAAAACTCACGCATAAGCATCGATGTCTGAGGTGGTGCGCTATCATGGTGCAAAATCCAAGATTATTTTTCTCACAGCTCTGTGCATTGCTGACGAGTTGCTTTGCGCAAACGGCGCATAACTTCAAGGTAGTATTCCTTATTGACCGTACGGTTTTGTGGCAAGAATTCATGATGCACCACGCCATTGCAGTCGAAGAAAACAGTGAACAAAACCTTCACATTTGGCCGAACATGAGGTGTTTTTTTTTCGGTCTCCTGGACGCTTCCGTTGGGATGATTGGGCTTTGGTTTCAATGTCATAGCCATACACCCATGATTCGTTACCAATTATGACCATTTTGAGCAAATCTAGAAAATCGTCGCTGCTCCTGAGCGATGTCCATGCGAAGTTGTTTTCGCTCAAAATTTAGTAAATTTAGTAAAAAATCAAAGAGCATCCCAAAACACAACTAACCTTTTTTTCTGTCAAAAACGACTGACAATCCGAAATGGCTGACATGTGTACCAACATACCAGAAGAAAAGGCGAAAATCGAACATACGTAACTCACTAAATTTGAAAATAACGGAAAGTTTTTGATCAGACTATGTATTAGCAGATATAAACCCCTCAGCTTATTTTCCCTGCTATAGATAATTTTATGTTGGGCGTACACAGAAAAGCTCGGTGGCTGAATTGGTTAAGCGGCCGTATTAAAAGTACATTATTTTTACATGATACCTAGTTCGAATCCATGCTGATAAGCAGTGTAGCGGCTACGAAACAGCTAGCTATCACCTAGCTTTAGAATTCAATTATTTTTTCCTGTCTTCTTTGATCAAGAGTTATTGATCGCGGTAATTATTGTTTTAATTAATAACTGAAAATAATTCTTGGCGAAAGCCGGATTTGAACTTGAACTTAAACCAGGAAAATACCAGCATGTAAAGGGTGTTTTTTTAAGCTAGATAGAACTTTAAATTGTAAAAAGTAACACAAAAAATTAAATTTTGATGAAAAATTTTTTTTATTTGTTTCAGTATACTCTGACAAATCATCATGAATAGACTGACGCTTGAACAACGCTACGAAATTATCCAAATTTACTTTGAAAATCAGTCGTCGATTCGCGCAACTTATAGACGACTTGAATGAGGCGCATTTTTGGCTTAACGGGTTTGTTAATAAGCAAAATTGCCGCATATGGAGTGAGACCAATCCACAAGAGACCCTACAGACTCCATTACATCCAGAAAAATGCACTGTTTGGTGCGGTTTTCATGCTGGTGGCATCATCGGACCTTATTTCTTCAAAAATGAGGCCGGAGCTCGCGTTACGGTCAATGGAGATCGTTACCGCACCATGATCAATGATTTTTTGTTTGAAAATATGGATGACATTGATCCGGAGGAGATGTGGTTTCAACAGGATGGCGCTACGTGCCATACGGCGAACGCAACCATCGACTTACTGAAATCAAAATTTGGCGATAAGTTGATTTCGAGAAATGGACCTGTCAATTGGCCTCCAAGGTCGTGCGATTTGACCCCTCTCGATTATTTCCTGTGGGGCTACGTGAAGTCACTGGTTATGCTGATAAACCAGCAACAATTGACGCCTTGGAGGCCAGCATTGTTCGTGTTGTTCGTGACATACGGCCAGCAGTGCTCGAAAAAGTGGCCCAAAATTGGACGTCCAGAATGCGCTTCGTCAAGAACAGCCGCGGTGCCCATATGCCCGAAATCATTTTCAAATGTTAATGTCACGTATTGATCTTTCGAATAAAAAAAAATTTTGATTACAATTTAATTTTTTGTGTTATTTTTTACAATTTCAAGTTCTATCGGGCTTAAAAAAACACCCTATAGTATTATAAATAAACAATAAAAAAAGTTCAACTATTTATCATTAATACTCATACATACATATATAGAAAAAAATCAACAAAATGAGACAAAAAGCTTATATTAAAAGTTTTTTGTCTCACATTTACTATCTTAGCTATACATATATATATAGAGCAGTACTAACGCTAAAATTTCGTTACGTTGTATAACTTATTACGCACCCAATAGATTGATACTTCTAGAAATGAACGTGTATTATACATAAGTCTGATTATGACCTTAACTTTGACTGAAAATTATAGTTACCAGTATTATTCCCTGACGGGTACCCGAGAACTTTAACAAATTTCGCAAATTGTATTTCTTCTTATTTATAGTAGACATAAAGAGCGCTTTTAATTAAAAAGACAATTGGAATTTTTTAATTTTTTGCTGACAGACTATGGCCACGAAATGACCTAATTTTACTCCTAAATATATGCAATATTTTCTGAAAAACTGAGGGAAAGCTGTATAAAATCTTTTATCTGAAATTTAGGTCAAGTGTATCCATGTCAACATTTATGGTGTCTTTTTGGTGACAGTCAATAAATATTTTTCTTGTCTTTTGTTTTTGATAGAATAGAGAACATTTTTTGTTTTTAAAATTTGTCTGTGGCCGCCAAAAAATAGCTAATTCTAATATAAATAATAATAATAAAAATTGATATAAAAAGGTAAGTAAAAAGTGCAAAACTAGTTAAATATTTTATAATTAAATATTTTATATGATCACTATAGTTTTATTATTGATCTTTTCTACACGTGTTGACAGCGTCTATAGGTAATCAATACAGTTTTACTATGGACATTTCCCACAGTGCGGTAATATCGTCTATAGTAAGTAAAATTAGCTTTTCGAGCTAACAATGCAGAGTTGTTAACAGTACTACCTTTTATATTGTGCCAAAATTTTATTTAAATTACCTTTAAACTGTTTCCTTTAGGAGATATTTTCTAAAAAAAATTTCTAAGACTTGTATGGAAACTAAAATTTTAACATATGTTTTTCTCGAAACAAGCTTTTTTGCGTTATGACTATGTTGCAATAAAGGAGCGATATGACCCCACAAGAACTACCTAGTCAGTATTGACGTAGTCTATAGGTAGATTTCGTAGGACAAGCCTGTGTTAAATGTCAGTAGCAGTTAGCATTAGTAAGGGTACAATTTGTCAGTAGTGTTGGTGACATCGTCAATAGGTAATCACTATAGTTTTCCTATTGACATTTCCTACAGGGTATATAATACATACAATACATAGATACACATATTATATAAACATGTGGCTGTTATTTTAATTGAGGGATACTTCCATGTTATAATTTTTGTATGAATCAAACAAACTAAATTTGTTTTACGTTTCATTTTTTTTAATTTGTGTTATAAGTATTTTCAATTGATAACCAACAATTTTCTTGAGATTCACATGTTTTTTTTTAATTTACTTGTGTCCAGCAAAGTATTGTGCGTCAATATTATTGAATATGAATCAAAAACAAAATAAAAAAGAGAAGAGGAAAGAAATTGTAGCTGTTATTTCAAAATGAAAAATTATTATTGTTGCTCCCGTTGCTGTTGTTATTATTATTATTATGATTATTGTGTCGGTGTCATAGCGGTGATTGACGTCAAACTTGACAATCAGCACGTATATACATATGTGTGTGTATGAAGGAAAATAGTAGAACACACATATATACGAGTGTGCATACAAATAAGCATACAAATGTAGAATAAAATTATCACCGACGCCTTAAAAACTTATTTCTTTTTTGTGTAAATCAAAAAACAAACTCAACTGATCGCAGTGTTTTTTATACAAATGTCCAGAGTTTGTTGTTACCAGCGTGACCATATTGGCTGATTTTGAGCTAAATTAAGCTAATTTATTTTGAACTGCTAGCTTGATTTTTAATTTTTTTTTTCAACTCATTTAGCTTATTTAAAAAAGGCTTTTCAATCTCAGTTGCATGATCACAAAATATATTTTGAAGAATAAGAGTAATACGAAAGTTAAACAAAATGTTGGCGGCACGACTTAAAACAAAAGTACAAAAAAAGTTTTTTCGCTTAACATTTGTTTAGCTGTTTTTAGCTTTAATTGCTATTTAGCTTAATGTTATTATAAAATCTGGTCACACTGGCTGTCACTAACACTTTTGTACAAACGTCAATCATCTTAAATGTGTTAAACCAACAAGAAGGCAGGCGGTTTTCTACTTTAACTTTATACGAGCCTTCTCATTCAATTAAAGCCTCGTTGAACGGCTGTAAGGAACATCATACAATGAGAAATAATATTTTATTAATTTCGCTGTGAACCAATTTGTAACCAAACGAAAATACTTGTGCAAGAAGTGCATTTTAGTTATGAAATGTAAAAAGCATGAAATAAATTAAAAATAAAGTTTAAAAGACTCTCAAGAAGGGTTTCCCTTTTATGGAACGCCTTTTAGTATTTTAACACATAATAGCGTGTTCAGACATAAACATTTATTAATATTACCGCAATTAACGCCCTAATTGAACTCAATATTTCATACAAAAACTCACTTAAATTTTTGGACAATTAGCATGAAATTGTTACAATTTGAAATATAACACTGTTGTATTTCAGTGCGCAATATTATTCACAATAGCAATTCAAATGTCAAAAACGCAATCAAGAATAAAATGCAGTGTCAAGTTGGTGGTATGTTTAGTAAAATTCAATGTATTATAAATAGTCAATAAAGGGTGTCCCACTACTAAACGCCAAGCCGAAACGGGGTGACAAGATTGATTATAAAAAATAGAAAATCCGGAAAAGAAACTATCGCAGGCAGTTTGAAAGTTGTGAGTATTTCAGAATTTTGGTCAAACTGTAAACATTATTCAGTTATCGTGGTTAATTTTTATTATTTTTGTTCAATTAAATTATGGAACCTTAAAAACATTTCTAGCGCCACAGTAAAAATTAATGACACAATTGCCCCAAGTTTACTACAATTAAGACTATTGATTAAACTATGAATTTAACATTTTCAAAATTTGTCGACTTGGAAAGGCCCTTTTTTAAAAGAAAATGTATTAAAGTGCCTTGGCAAGTGCTATTAAAAGTACCCGCATTTACCCAGGATTATAAAATGGTATAATACTATTTAGTTTCATACTAAAAAAAAACGAGTAAAAAAATTAAAACCTGATTTCTAACCCATTTTACTCAGTACATACGTTTTTTGTTCGCGGAAGCTCTTGGTAGGTTCTTAATTTTACGGCAAAATGATGAGCGAGATGGATAGTAGGCATGTTTGCCATGAGTGAGCGAGACAGTTAGTGACGCGGCGCAATGAGACAAAGATGCTTTACTAATTGAGTAAAGTAAATTTTTTATGAATAGCAAAACAATATTCCTAATCAACCGAAAATTTACTCAATTAAAATTACATGTCTGAATGCGCTATAATCATTTTAAGCTTTAAACACTTAGACGACAACAGACTTCACAACATCGTGATTATAAATGAAGTTAACTTCAAATGCTGCCGTCTAGTCAGCAATAGACAGCAGCACTTTATGTATTTTAACAATACAAATTTCAGCGGTGCCACATACTCGTATATATTTTTCATGAATAAAAGTAAAATTACTGACTGAAAGCGTAATGATATCACGTAAAAATAAAAAAACAAATAAATTTATGTGTTTATATTAATTTTGTGATGTTTTTTTTTCAATTATATATTACAAAATACTCTCAGTTGAGAAAGGGGGAGGCAAGGGTCACCATCAGAACGTTAAATAGGTGATTTTACCGATATTGTCCGTGCAAAATAAAACATTTTTGTCTAGCATTGGCTGGACTTAATTAATTTTATATATTTAGTATTAAGATTTGAATACTTATTGTTAGTTCACTTTGTGGAGATTCAATAAATAAATGAATAAAAAAAAAAAAATATATATATATATATATATATATATATATATATATATATATATATATATATATATATTACAAATAAATTTTAAAATTTTTAAATATATATATATATATATATATATATATATATATATATATATATATATATATATATATATATATATATATATATATATATATATATATATATATATATATATATTACAAATAAATTTTAGTTCTTCTAGCTGCCAACTTATATTTATAGTGGCAGCACTGCATTTACTTTTTGTTGCTTACAAAAATCAAAATTAGTCTAAGGTGGCAGCAGCAGCAAATGCTGTTGTGAAGTCGTGCTGCTGCAATGTCGTTAAAATAATCGTCTACAATCTAAACACAAGTGCTTAATTTTTGACAGATTGCTGCTTGCTGCTCTGCTGTCGTCTATGTGTTTAAATCTTTGGCAGATTTTGAACTCTTGGTCATTATCAAATCTGATTTAATCTTTTCAACACAAAACAAACAGGGATGAAACAAAAGATTGTTTCAAATTCGATGGCAAAAATAAAAGTGATTTCATTTCGTGAACATTTATCGATTTTAATTTTCTGAAAAAGCTTTTTCGGAATTGAAATTGATATCGATTGAAATTAATTTTTATGTCAGTTTCGAATATTTCAGGTAAAATAAATCTTATTTGGGATATAGTAGAAGTACTTCCATATGCTTAATATGCATATAAGCTGGATGAGTGCTCCTTGCAAAACACTCGCACTGAGGGAACTCGTCCGGAAAAGCAGAAGGCCGCCATCTTTGGCCGCGCCTAACTCTTATTACATTACATTACATTACGTTACATTACATTACATTACATTACATTACATTACATTACATTACATTACATTACATTACATTACATTACATTACATTACATTACATTACATTACATTACATGAGTATATAAAAATAGAGTGGCACCAGAGTCGCACAACAAATATCATCCAATAACATTGGACTAAACTCAACACAACTCAGAATGTTGTTTAGCCGTTTATCAAGTATTCAGTGTTTTTAACAATAAAGGCACGTTTATTGTGGCAAACGAATATACAGCCATACATACCTACATATATGTCTTGTCAGCATTTATTGATAACGGAATTTATGAGACTAAATGCAAACATATTCATATTTTTCTTTTTTTCTTTTTGCTCATGTGTTGCTTCTTCGCAGCGCCTGCTGCTGTTGTAGGAGTTAACAATTCCAACGATCTCAGCTCTCACACACGCACACACACACACACTCTCACTCTCACCCATCCAATACAAAGCATTCATTAATGGCAGGGCAATATTTTACATACAATATGCAAATGAATTGAAAGGGTATCGGTGGTGATTTGAACTTTTATTGTATGTGTGATTTCTTTATTACATTTTGTATTGATGTTTTTGTGATTTCTTTTAAAAACTGTATTTTTCTACATAGCAGTACTCGTATGTACAAGGGAATCATACATTTTAAGTATGTACATATGTCTAGTGCTATCGAATGAAATAAATATTGAAGTAAATTTTCAATCAAAGTATTTAATGTGTAAATTGAAATAAATTAATTTTGATCAGTGATCGTTGTTTTTACTTTCAACATACAAATGTCATTTCGTATTTTGATTGTGATTTGATCAACAGCAATTTGTTATACTCAACGTTTAAGATAAAATAAAATGAATTTGAAACAAATTTCAATACAAAATTTTTCTCACCACTTTTTTCAGATACTTCAAAATACTCATTTTATGCAATTTTATTTTTATTTATTTTTTAATTTTTTTTTTTTTAAGTTATGCATTAAATAAAAATTTCTTCAAATTATGCTTAGCCTTTGAAAATTGTATGTATTGATTTAGACTCATTTAAAATAAGGAAAAATTAAATTTATAAAATTCCGTTTAGTTTGTTGGCGCTTCAGGTAATAAGAGATGTTTTACTTGCGTTTTTTTTTTTTTGTTCTTTAATTTTTTGCCAATGAAATAAAATATTTGTTTACTGCCTCGTTTTTTTCAGTAATTTAAGCACCATTTAAGTAACAATCTGACAATTAAACATTTTTGCTTTTATCATTTAGTATTTGTTGCGTATTTTGTTATGTATTTTGTCACAAGTTGTCAAAAGGTTTTTAAAAAAAAAAAATTTATTATCCCAAAAAGTTAGTTTTGATTAATTGCAAATGGCATAACATATACGAGGGCGGATTGATATAAAAGCTACATAAAGGCCTTGCTACACTATCATACACGATCGTGCGATCTACTAAATAAAGCATGTGTGCTGAAAAAGTACTAAAAATTCAACCGTGCGACAGAGTTTTTGACAAATCGTGCGATTTGAAACATTTTATGAAACTTTTCAAAACATTATGGTTTTTGTGCGATCAGTGTGGTATATATTGTGAGAAATATGAGAATATTGTTGTTGCCTCGAGAAAAAAATTTAAGTAATGTAAAATTATTATGTTAATAAAAGTTTTTAATTATTTTATTGTGTATATAAATTATTGGTATTATACTTGTATGATAGTGTGGCCTACAACGCAATTTTGAAGCGATTTTTTCAAGTCGGCCAGACTTTTGAAACAGTTTCCTGTGAATGAATGGTACGATCGTGTAGGATAGGACTTTTGCAACAGTTTCCTGTGAATGAATCGTACGATCGTGTAGGATAGTGTGAATCAGGGCCTTAATTAGGAAAACCCATTTTTTTGTTTTGTTTTTTTTTTTACCATTTATCTCCCAACAAAGTCTCCTTTAAAATCAATGCACTTAATAAAACGATATTCAAACTTTTCTGCACCATCTGAATAAAACGACTTTGGGAAACTCTCAAAATACGCGTTAGTTTCGGTAATCAACTTCTTCGTTTGAGATGAATATTTTTCCTGCAAGCTGATTTTTCAAGTTCGAAAGCAGGAAAAATTCACTGTGAACTTAAAGGCAGATGATCAACCAATTCGAAGTGTATTTCGCGTAGCGTTATCTTGCAGAAAAACCAAGCAGCTTCTTAAATGTAGAAAACATTGCATCAATCAATTGATCCAATAATTCACGATAATACTTGCCTGTGCTTGTGGATCCTTTTTCAGGATAATCGATTAGCAATATTCCGTTTGCATCCCAAAATACAGTGGCCATAACCTTGCCAGCCAATTTCACGATCTTCGCCTTCTTCGGAGCACTTCCATCAGCTTCCACTCATTATTTCGATTGATTTTTCGTTTCAGGTGTGTAGTGGAGGACACACGTTTCATCAACTGTTGTTGACCGACGCCACAAATTAACAGAATTAAGCCTTGTCTAAATACCGCTGTGAAGTGGTCTGTCGAGCTTGCTTTTTTTCGAAAATAAAACAATTTGAAAAATAACAAACGAGTCAAAAAGAGAAAAAAACTTGAAAAACAGAATTAATTTTTTGTCTATGGCATGTTTCCCAAGAAGTGGTTTGCTCGAAAACATGTGTTTTATAGAAATAAATATATTTTCTTATGCATTTTTGAAAAATGCAAAACATCTCAGGCTACGTATTTTAGAGTACACTTCTGCATAATTACGCTCAAAAGGCATTTAAATATATTAATTTGCTTAATAAATAACTAAAGTTTCGTACCAAACACAACTGACTACGAAGTGACTCATATTCTATTTTAATAAAAACAAATGAATGACACAAACCGAATCAATAATGGTAATAGCTCTACTCGTGGCGAAACAAATACAACTACATTCAAATAAGATGAATACAAAACAAGTTTCAAATATTATATGATTCGTATGAATGTAAGTAGTATTCGAATGTATTCATATTTATGTTTGTAGTATTCTATTAGTAATTTATTACTTTACGGCCTTATTTATAAAAATTTTTTCATGTTTATTAAGCTCTTATTATACAAATTTTGTGTAAAAATCAGTGCAATAACAGCTTAATAAACATGAAAAAAAATTTATAAATAAGGCAGTTAATATTTAGTTATTTGATCTTGTTTAAATATCGTGCACTATAACAATATTCATTCAACATAAATTCAATATCACCTTCTAAGCTTATAAAAATTTACTACAGACTTTTGGAGATATGGAAAAATAAATGTATAAAAAGCACGATTTTAGCGGATTTAAACAAAAAAAGCTGTTGAGGCAAAAAATACGGCTTTCAGGGTACCGAAAAGTGCTAAAACTAGCGCGCAAGACGCTAAATTGGCAACCGTGGAAAAATGAGAGTTAGGACTTTTCCACATGACATGCCATAATTTAAGATGTCTCAATATGATTTTAGTATATATATATATATATATATATATATATATATATATATATATATATATATATATATATATATATATATATATATATATATATATATATATATATATATATATATATATATATATATATATATATATATATATATATATATATATATATATATATATATATATATATATATATATATATATATATATATATATATATATATATATATATATATATATATGTATGTACATATATATATATATATATATATTTTTTTTTTTTAATTGGCGAGCATTACGTTAATGCTAACATTTTTTGCAAGCTCGTATATATATATATATCGGAATGTGTCGATATCCAACGTAGGCAACGATTTTTTCCATAGTGCGAAAATGTATACTCTTATGTTAATCATTCTTGATCATTTTTAAAATTGAAAAAATTCAAAGGCGACAAAACCAAATTCTTCGAACGATTACTGCAGCTCCATGGTACGTAAAAAATTCACGAATTCATGAAGACCTGGGTGTTCCGCTGGTAAAAGAGGAATTTTCCAAGTAGGCGATAAGGTATGTCAGTAAACTGGAACTTCATCCAAATACTCTGGCGCGCAATGTACTTAATTTTGGCGACCACACTCGGCTTAGAAGAAGGGATATCGTTACCACCATCAGATTGAAATAACTCCCGCATAATAAAACTTTTTGTCAAGCATTGGCCGGACTTAAGTAAAAAGCACATTTTTTTTAATTTTAAATTTGGTATTAAGATTTGAATACTTATTGTTAGTTCATTTTGAAGATTCAATAAATAAAAATGCTTAAAAAAATTTTTTTTTTTAAATCCCTGCAATATGCCTAATCATACAAAATCTGTCCTTTTTCCCTACATGTGGAAATAACTAAATAAATCTGTACAAAAAGGCAAAAATCCCTACGCTTGGCAACACTGGCTATGGGTATCAAATTTCAATAATATTTTAAATTTTGTAAAAAGCAAAATTTTGTATAAAAACTTTAAGATGCAATAAGCAGCTTATTGGCAAGAATGAAGCTGATCTGCCTACACTTGGCAACACTGGCTGTCTAGTTTCTATAATATTTTAAATTTTGTAAAAAGCAAAATTTTGTAAAAAAAAAACTTTAAGATTATACCTATAAGCAATAAGCTGGCAAGTATAAAGCTGGCTTTCACACTGTCAAATTGAAGAAGCTGTTTTAGCGGCGGCTAAACACGGTTTCATAATTATAAACACTAAATCAGCTTGAAAGCTCAAACTTACCTTTTTTTCAAAGAGATTTTTCTTTTCAGAGAAGCTGCTTCATCGTATTATTTTTAATCCAAAGGTGTGTTTTTCTTTTTAAATAAAATTTCACTTTTTCAAAACTGTTTTAGGTTTTCTTCATATTTCAAAAATATCACACTGTTGTTTTTTTTTTAACAATTTAATAATTTTATTTATTTTTTGCGTTATTTGCTGCGCCAAGTGCGCTTTTATTTGTTATGGACATTTAAGAAAAACTTGATTTTTATAATAAAAAGATTTTATTTATTTATTTTAAAAAAGATTGGCAAGCTTAAAAGGTGTATTTTAATTTATTAATTTTATTTTTGTATAAAGCGTAAAAAGTTAAAAAATTTTATATAATTTTTTTTTTTGTTGTAATATTTATAAAATTTTTAAGACACTTTTTCTTTTGCGGCACGTTATTTTTATATGTATATACATATGTATATTAATAAGTAAATTAATTGGCAAGATTTGAATGCTGGTTAATGTAACTAAATATTATACAAATTTAGCTTTGTTTGATATTAATTTTTTCTTCATTAAACATATTTTCTGCTGTGATACAAAGTAACAAGGTACAATTCTTTTAACTATTCCACTTGTTAAATTTGTTTTTTATTCATAGAAAAACTTCACTTTTTCTCGTTTGTAAAACAAAAAAATTCATATCCAAAAGTTTATAATTGACGAAATAATTTTTGTAATTTATTTTCGAATTGTTCTATTTGATTAAAACGCGTTGCACGCACATTACCCGTCAACGTGCAATCAACAAATAACGTTACACAAATTGTGATTTTTCCTCATACAGTAGTAGTACAATACCAACAACAATAAGCAACAAGCCACTTACATACATACATATGTATAGTACATATGGATGGATGTATATATGTATGTATGTATCTATGAGTGTTTATTGCGGCTGTATGCAAGCAGTAGTGGTAGCTGATGATTGTATTGTTTGTGTGGCAAGTATGGTGTTGCGTTGTTTTTCAATTTCGGACAAAATGAATTGAAAAGTGGAATAAAAAACTAAAAAAAAAAAATCACGAGGAAAAAACTATTTTACAGATTTTTCCTAAACACTCCACTCACTACCGCTCAGAGGTAACTAACTGACTACAACGTACTAAAAATGAGCGTAATATGTGTGCGTTAAGTTGCAAATAAATGTGTGTAGTAAATGCAGTTGGCTTAAGCAGCGTTTATACTATTGATGCTGCGGCTGCAGATTCCGTAACATGTAACGCGTTTGCCGTACATAAAAATAATGTTGCGTTGGTTGTAACTCCAGCCAGATCAGATGTTTTTCAAAAAAAAGTATTTCTTTCAACTCTTTGTAGCTTTTGGCTTTTACCAGCCAAATTTTTCGTATACAATAGAGTTTCCGTTATCAATTTTTTTTTTAATTTCAGAAGTATATTACATTTCGTATTTATTTTTAAGTATTTAACACAGTATCTATCACAATTGCAAATAAAAACTATATTCAAAACGATAAAAATTTGATTTTATGAAACACAGACGCGTACGGTTCTGACGTTGAACCGACACTGCTTTTACAGACACTAATGGTAGCAGCAACCTTTCTAAATAGAATAAGCCCACCAAATAACACCAACACAAAGACACAAACTCCAACACTAAAAAGACCGTAAAAATCAACACAAACAAGCAGGCCAAAAACAATATGCACCTCTTCTGCTCTGACTCTCTTTTCATATTCAGTTATTCGTTCTCTTAATAATATTTGCTGGTTTGTTTGTGTAAAAGTGTGTTGAGCTTATTGCTCTTAAGAGTAAATAAAAGTGTAAGAACGTGGTACTTTTGTGATTTAAAAAAAATTGCTAAAATTGTAAATAATAGTCCAAAAAAAAGTTGTGGACTTTTATAACATCTAAAAAGTCAAGATCTGAATATCCATCTGTCAGGCATATTGCTGGTAACTGTTTAAGTTCGGGTAGTGATATTGTCAAAGCCTTTTCACACTTTTTTCTATCAAACTTTGCACACTTCAATCGCTCTATAGATCCTGACGTGTTGAAAAACTGTCCAGTCCTTTGTTGATTTTGCTTACATTCATTTAACGTTCCAGGATATTCTGAAGGGTATTAGTAATGTAAAAAGCTCTTTTGGTGTTGACATAGATATGATTTCGGTGCACTTTTTAAATTTCGGTGGCACTAAATGATATTCCATACAACTTTTTCTTTTTGCTCAATGTTTTGCTGTTAAACGCTCAAGCCAAGTTTGTCAAATATGTATTGCGATAAAAGCAGGCACTGAACAGTTAAGTTCGTATTCATGAAAAACGATTGGGAAAATTTTATTTGTTACAATCCTGGCAAATTTTACCTTTTCAAGGTGAAATTTTAGTATTATTTGAAACATTATTGAATTATTTTAAATAAAATTTAATTATTTTTTAACCATAAGCTATCGAAAAATCAATGATACAATATGGATTGCTAAATCGACCCAACCTAATATATATATAGTAGGATTTTATTTTGTAATTTATTAATATATATGTTGTTTGAAGCCTTGGCACCTCTGTCATAGCCTTGATGATATTTCTTTTCCTAATAACAAAGAAAAATATCCTGTTGATTTTGGGTATTATTAGATTACTAAAATAATTTTTGCTAATTTTATAATCTTCATATTCTAAGAATCCAGGGGCAAGTAGAGATCAATCGAAGACCTCCAAAATAAAATATTTGGCTAATTCAATAAATTACTATAATTCCATAATTTTCATATGTATGTACAATGCGGACTTTTCTTCATAAAACACTGCGTCCTTTCTTTTCAACATCGCATACTTATAAAAACCGCCTACAAATTGCTATAAAGAAGCACAGGGTGTATATTAGTGTGGTATAAATTTTAAGCTGGTCACACTTTTTTAACTGGCGGCTAGTTTGCCAGCTGTTGAGTGATTTACTCGTATGTTTAGCTTGTTTTGGCATTTCAACAATCCCCTAGCAAGGTGTAGGTAAATTTGGTAAATGGGCCCAACATAAGGTTTGAAATGATGATAGTCCTCAAGTGCATGAAACGACAAACGTTACATCCAGAATGTTTGGTGTACTTCATGGGAATCATTGGACCATACTTATTTAAAAAAGATGGTGGCTAGAACGTTACAGTCAATGGTGACCGCTATAGAGCCATGATTACTTATTTTTCCGTTCATCAATGGAACAAACATGATGTGCAAGAGCTGCGGTTTAAAAGTAAGGCGCAACATGTCACACAGCTCATGCCACAATTGAGTTATTGAAGCAAGCATTTAGTAACCGTATAGTTCCAAATTTTTGTCTTTTACCAGGACTTATGAGCTAACCGCTACATTTTTTTTTTTTTTATTTATCTTCAAAATATATTTAATATAAAAAAAGTGATGTACCTCAGCACCTTAAGATATTATTGAGGCATATGCAATGTATTGTATCGGAACTAGAAAATTATATTATGTGAGGGAGGAAGGAGGGAGTCCAAGGTAGTGCGGTTTAATACCGCCAGATTATTTTGTGCGGTGATATGTGAAGGCTTTAGTCTACGCCGGTAAGCCCAAAACGATTGACAGTTCGGAGTACAACATTCGCAGCATTATTGCCGATATACGGCAACAATGTTGGAAAAAGTAATCAAAAATTGGACCTTCAGATTAGACTACGCCCGAGTCAGTTATCTGGTGGTCATATACCAAAAATCACATTTAAATTAAAATGTGAATTGAAAAAGTCAATCTTTGTTTCATTCCATTGCTAAGTTCTATATCTCTATAAAAAAAAAATACCCTGTAGTTGCAATATTTGTTTTTGTTCTTATAATTAGGTATGTGTTTCAGCGTAATTATTCAAAAGATTATTATTTTTCAGAACGGCAAAACTTGGGCACTTTTAGAAAAAGGTTGATGTCATAAAACTGTAATTGTGTATCATATATATGCAGGCATGTATCAGACTTTATGGTCGTTAGTGTTTATATGGTCTCATGTAGAAAGGCTCTGACTAAATAATTTCTATTTTAAAGGAGATATATTTATTATTTTCATTATCCAAATTCAGGCCTTTATACCTACCATCAGCGGTATTCTTAAAATTTTTCATTAAATCTGAAGGACCATACCACGCGTTATATACGCTAACGCGCTCTAAAGGGCTCGTTATGCGAACGTTGATGTTAAAAAAATCTTAACGTACGGCCGTTTGTATAGTTATAGAACTTTAAAAAACGTACCAAATGTCAAAAAAAAAAATTAACAAACCATTGCACATGGTTGTGTTCGTGTTGAGCTTTTCAACATAGTGATAGGCATTTTTAAGTTTGTTTTCGTACTTGGAACAGTCAAATAAGTACCATTTGTCTTCAAGATATATAAAGTTTGTGTTTAAAGATATATATATATTGTACAAATATATTTACGTTTCTGTTGTCATTATTCAAACAATTGAGTTTTTTATCCACTATTTTAGCTTCTAACATTGATACCAATAAAAAATTATAAACAGTTTTTTTCTATGTTTCCCAGCTATCTACATGTCGACATTTCATAGGAGCCACCCTAATCATCAGTACACTTTGGAAATTTTTAAAAGATATTCTCAAACATTCAACTTTATATCCCAACAATCTAAATAAATTAATGAGAATTTAAAAGAAAAATGCTCTAATAATACCTGTCAAAACACAAAGAACAAGTTTTTTTATTTATACACGTCTCTAACATTCCTTTACACAACAAATGAACAATTGTTGGTTGCTATGATTTGCTTTTTGAAAGTATCAAAAAGCAGAGAACAAAAATACAAACAATTGAGTTTTTTATTCACTATTTTAGCTTTTCACATTGATACCAATAAAAAATTATAAATAGGTGGTTTTCTATGTTTCCCAGCTATCTATATGTCGACATTTGATAGGAGCTACCCTAATCATTGTGTAGGTTATTTCGTCCTTTATATATAATAATAATTTTAAGGAAGGAAGTTTGAATGATTTAAATTTTACTTAAAATTTTGTTTTTATCTTTTTTTTAGATTTTAATAACTAACAACCATTATTTGTGCGTTTAGCGATTTAAAGATTTTTGCGATAAAATTGGGATTTTATATTTGACAATTTTTTAATTTATTTATTTGAGCAATTATTTATTTATTTATTCTTCACAATAAGTATTCAAATCTTAATACCTACTAAATACAAACAATTACCTAAGTCCAGCCAGAGAAAAAGTTTTATTTTGCGCCAATTATATCGGTAAAATCACCTATTTATAACTCTCATGGTGGCTAGGGTATCCTTCTTCTCACATATTTAGCGAATTAATATTTTTCGAGAAAAATTTCAGGAATCACTGCTGGTGAGGTAGCAAATTAGCTTAAAAAGTACTTTTTACACCCTTTTCAGGTAACAACAACAAATTCAAGATGTTATTCTCGAATGTCCTTCTCTTTACCTATTCAATTCTCTTCAAACTTATGTCTCTTACTCACGCTATTTTCTCAATTTTATGGATAAACTTATACAACAAAAACAACTTGTAGTATTTATTTCATGGTTGAATGAAACCACGTGCATAACAGCTTCTTACAAAATGTTTTTATTATTGTATTTTTATATACATATGTACATACATACATATTTATTATACAAGCTTACATTCATTTTTCATTTTGTTATTATTCCAGTTTTAAATTTCTTTATAGGTACCATAAATTTTAGCTCGTTTCATGACAACCGAAACACCAACATCTACAACAGTAAAACACTAAAAATGTATCTCTTTTTATCTCTATCTGTTTTTGTTATCTTTTAACACCAAAAACATATTGGAGAAGAAAAAAAAAAGCAGAAAATAAACATTATTGTTGGTGTTTTCAAGTTATTGTTGTTGTTGCTCCCTATTTCGTATGTTAAGTTGGTTGGATTTGTTTTTTTTTTTGTTGTTTATTTATGCTGCGTGGGTTTTCTTTTCGCTTCTAATTGCAGGCTACAAATGAGTTTTATGCCAATGAGATCACAGTGTTTTTTATTCAACAACATTTTTTTCCATCGTTGTCTTGCTTGTTGTTGCTATTCCTTATATCATCTCGTTGTACACCGTAGGCGCCTCCTACTTTTTACGTTGTTGCTTCTGATGGTCTTTCGCTGTTGTTGCTGTTTTTTCTTATTATTTTTTTTTCGTTACGGCTTAGAGTATAGATTACAAGGGCTGTTTTTTAATTCATATTTTATGTTCAAATTGGATTTCAATGTTATTAGATATTATTTGTGCGCTTTTTTCTTTTTGTTGTTTTGCGCAAATCAAAAGTGTCCACCTTAAAGTCAATCAATTGATGATGGTGGTGGGACTTGTTATGATAATTAGCAGCTGCTTATAACTTTGATTGAAGTGTCAAAAATTAAAAATACATATTATTAAGATATTGCATTAATAATATATGTACCTACATACCTATGTAGTATATGCATAAGTACAGATGGATGTAAGTGACAACAAACGTAAATATCTACAGATAGCAATTTAAACTACAATATGAATCAAATAGATTTTACAAATGCACTGTGGGGATAGATAATAGAGGGCTGAAGCGCAAGAAAAATGTAATATTTTCAAGTACTATAGGTACATCCACTTCTTTTACATTTCAAAACCAACAATTCAGTGTCTTATAATCGTTTAGAACAAACAGAACCAAACACAAGTAGAACCAACTATAGTAGAACAAAATTGAAGTCGAACTTCAAGCACTGAAGTAAGTAAAACCTTCAGTTTTGTTTATAACTTTTTTTGTTGTTTTGTCTTTGTATTAGTGCACATGTGCTGTATATCAGGGTTCTCAACTATTTTTAATCCAAAAGCGCCGTCACCATATTCAAAAAGCGCTAAAAACCGTCACTCCTTTATTGCAACATAGTCATGTCTCAAAAAATGCGCTTTATGCGTTAACAATGCACAATATACTTATGAATATTGTGTCAAAAACTTAAACAAATTGCTTCTAAATTTTTTGCTTTAGAAGATACTTAGGTATATTCTAAAAATATTTTCTAAGACTTGTATGGAAATTAAAAATTTAGAATTGCGTTTTTCTCGAAACGAGCTGTTTTTTAGTTATGTTGCAATAAAGCAGCGATAATAGAGGGTATACTCACAATTCTTAAATGTACGAGTATAATTTCACTTTATATAAATAAAATTATGTTATTTTAAAATTTTTTAAAAAACAATTCATTCGCATTTTCAAGAACACAACAAATTTTCTAGCTAGATAATAGTAAGCCAGTTGCTGCTGGTCTTATTATCTTCTCGATAGGTTACACCGACAAGTTTAAATAATTTAATTTAAATAATTTTTATGCTGGTTAGTTACCTTATAACCAAGTAACAAACAGTCAAAATTAGAACCTTTAGTTATAACAGAATAGACATCTAGGAAATAGAAAAACAAAATGCGTTAACTGCGCTTATTATCTCAAATAAGTGTTATATCTATTTTCCCATCAATTCTGGCAACTTCATTTTCAAAATCAAACAACTTTTTCACATATAGTAATTTTAACATTGTTTCATTGAATATTGTTTTAAAGGAGTTTTCTGAGCCCGGCTAAATACCTACCTATATTTTAGTTTTTTTCACAGCATACTTTTATATACATACCTCAGAAAATAACAATAATTAATATCACTTTCTAAATCACCAGAGCCTATTGTAAACTTTTTAAGATAGCAAAAAAGTACGTGTTTAAGAAAGCACTAGTTTAGCGTATTTTTTTAAGAAAGCGTTAAATTTAGCGTTAAAGGCGCTAAATGAGCAACCGTGCTGTATACACAGTATGCTCATGTGCCAATCTGTTAGAGCTAATGTTTAATACACTCGCTATGTCTTGCTATGAGTCATGGTTTATGTGCTTCAGTCTGTGTTTTGTTTTGGTTTTCGCTATGAAACAGAATTCAAGTAGTGTCAAGCACTGTCGAATATGTGTTTCAAAACTATGAAGTGTTTGTTCTGTTTCCAAATGTTCTTCTGCTGGTTTATTTTTTTTTTATGATTTTTCTAAACTACTGCATAGTAGTGATATGTGTTCTTTAGAACATTCTAAGCAGCTTTTTAATAGATAATAACTGCCGTATTTATAAAAATTTATATCAGGCTTATTAAGCGTTAATAACAAAAATTCACTAAAGTTGTGTTCATAAATAATTAATAGCCTTCTAACCGTTTTATTAAGCATTCATTAAATAAGAAATTTTATTGTTGGGCTTACCCTTCTTTAACAAACAATAGGTGTGTTTCTTTACTCTACTTTGGGATCCCGCGGGATCCCAATTTGCACGAAAAGCGTTCCCGTACTTTAAAATTGGGCAAATGAGAGCGCTTTTGAGAGAATAGTATGCTTCCTCTTCTTGCACTAAACAGCCCGTACTTTTTCTTCGGGCTAGTTTGGGCAAGTAATTAAGCAATCAGCTGTTCGAAAAATAAACAATAGCAAAGAAACAAAGTTCATTTGAATCAACTCGTATACAAATCATTTCAGTGTTTTTATATAAAAATTAAATACACAGGAATGTACAAAAGACCTTAAAAGCTAAAAAGTGAAAAATATCACAGTATTTTTTCGTAAAACTAAGTGACAATTTTTTTTGCCATATCAAAACACAGCATACCTATGTTTCTTTTTGGGCTAGAAATTTGGCTTTTTGCGTTCCCGTACTTTAGGTAAATTTTATCTGTATTTGAGAGTAACTCATGCATGCTCTCTTTTGCCCGAAACTTGCCCGGAAAGTAAAGAAACACACCTAATAAAGTGATAACCTGGCATTTTGTTTGTATATATGTACATACATACATATGCTTGGTTATAATAAATAGTTTTTCATATTATTTTAGATAAATTGTGAAAAAATGTGGTTTAGTTCATAAAATACAATAGGAATGTACTTATCTCACCTATAATAATTTTGGAAGGCCGTATTGAAAATGATTAAAAAAAAACAGACAGATAAACGTTTCAAAGGATATTGTAACGAAATTTGCCTAAAAGCTGGAATGTTACCTATTAGCAAACTTTGATAGGTACTTAAATTTTCATATATGTACATGTCGTATGATAAAAAATTAGTTCGTGATGCTCTGCACTAACCACCTGCCGGGACAAATTATTATGGAACAATGAAAATATAGCAAGAAAATATATTTTGAGTTCATATAAACATTCTATCCGAAATTTTAGATAAATTATCCGCTAAAGAATATTATTGGCTCTCATTGCATTGTTAAAGCTCTCTTAAAAATCAAACTACTCTCCCATATTTTCTCATTTAAAGATTGCATTTGTTCAAGAGTAAAGAGCATAAGCAACTAGTATTGTTTAGAAATTGCACTAAAACCAACAACAAATTCCAATGCATTATGCAATGAACTTGAAATTTTTGTATATAAAAAGATTGAATGAGAAATTTCAGCGCACATTGAAACGAGAGGTAACAAAGAGACTTTACTTAACAGTTTTATTATGAGTCGGATTGTTATATGCGGTTGATGTATTGGAATGTTCACAACAACAAACTTTATGCATTTACTTGTAAAAAAAGAAACAACAACAATGTGGTTGGGTAAACAGTTAAGAAAAAAATAATATCACAACAATTTATGCATATGAATAGAGCACATACATACCAACTTATAAAAGCGCCTCCACTCTTTTACCAACACTCACTCATTCGCACACTTATGTATCGGAAATGAGAAACGTTAACAATTGTTGTTGATTTTCACAAATAGAGAAATTCGCGTGAGTGTACAGTTATGTGAGAGTGTGCATACGTTTGTATGGCGTTTGTGTGGTTGGGTGATAAATTGTGGGCAGGGTATAAAATAAATGCTACAGTAGTAGTGGTAGTACAAAACGCGAATACGCGATTCGTATTTTATTATTTTGTTTTGTAAACAATTCTCGTTGTAGTTGTACAAAAAGCCTAACACACATCCATTCATACCACCAACATTATAAAATGAAAAAAAAAAAATGGAATTTATTGTTATTTTTCATTTGTTTAAAACAAAAAATTATAAAATTCAATACATAAAAAGAAAACAAAAATGGTGTAAGCCTGTTGTTTGTGGTAATAATTAATATTTGTATGAGTGAGTGTGTTAGTGATATTAATTCAAAATTGTGTGTTTTTTTTAAAGCCAACTTTACGGTATTGTCTTTTCTTTCCGTACATTTATTTACTATTCGTATGCAAGCGGAGGAGGTGGCAACCAATTCACAAGTTTATGACAACCGAAATCAAGTGTTACATGCAACACCAACAACCAACTGTTGCTTATGACCAATTTGGTTGTAATGTGTTCGCTCTTGTTTTTTTTTTATTAACGTTTTCTTTATTTGTACATTGTTGCCATTAATTCAGCCATTGTCCACCTTTGTATTGTCGATCAAAGCTTGTTTGTATATTTTTCCGCTGAAATAGATTTTTTTTTTTTTTGTTTTAAATGTAATTATTTTCGTTTTGTGTTTATAGGAACATTACTGTTTCTACCATTTTGTCCACAAAAATATATTTGCATAGCTAGGTATATACATAAATATGTACATATGCAAGTGTATAGTAAACAAGTAGTGCCTACTTATGTGTAATTATTTTGTTTTATAATGAATAAACTAAGAAATTAACATAATTTTTTTGTATTAAATCACGATTTTGTCGCGACTTTGACATTTTTATATAAAACACAGATATACATACATAGGCACCTATGGATTTACATACATACATACATATATATGTATGTATATGCATATAAATAAAATATTTTTATTTTTTTTAAATAAGTTTGTTTCTTTGAAAATAAACAGTGACCGATATTTTTAGTGGAAAAATTTTAATAATCCTACACTTCATTTTAAATTGAATAAATTTATTTTGTATATTTTAAACTTTTCAAATAAATATTTAATCTGATACGAGAGCAGATCTTAAAAGTTGTTAATTTAAAAGGCATTTTCCACATGCCTACATACCTACATTAGTGTTCAGTTTTCCACAATCTTTTTAATTAAATCATGCAGGCCAAGTGTACACCTTACAAGGTGTATTGAAGATCACACTTTTTACTAAACATAGAGAGAAAGCTTGTAGGTACCTATTATATGTATGTATTAATTTATTATATTTAAGTATTTTCTAGTTCCTTTTCAAAATATGGTAGAGTACTCGACGAACAGTCTCGAGGTCGCAGGTCCGATTCCTGTCTCAGACGCTGAATATTATACTGCAGACAAGCAAAAAAGCATAGATTTTTCGTTAAAAAAAAGTACGAATAACACACAAGTGTACTTAGAATAAGCCGAAAACGGGATTGTTTCAGAAAACCAATCCTACGATATCTCAAAAAGAGTACCTACCTATAAAATTTTTGAATCAAGTGCAGAATTCTTAAACCGAGTAAACTACCCAAGGTGCATTAACGTCTACACGGTGGCAGCACTAGAGCAAAATTACAACAATAGAACAACAACAGGCATGTGGTAAGCTATGTTTGCCAAAAATATTTGTAACTTTTTTCACAATTATAAACTGTGAGTGTACCTTTTCATAATTGTAAATTAATTTTATGTTCAGAAAATAATTTTTATTTGTTTAATTTAGAAATTCACTTTCAAAAATGTAAACAATACATTTGACGTAAACAGCTTACTATATTGCCAGTAGCAAAAAATTGTCACATGCCGTAGCGCTGCCACCTTGTAGATGTTAATGCACCTTGACACTACTTAAGCAAGGACACAAATACATACATATGAATGAATTGCTGAGATATACTGATAAAAGGTTCTCTGAGAAAAAAATGCGGTTCTTTTTTGTGTAGTTGAGATATATTATTGTAACATAGGTATCTATTTCTTTTTGAATTCTCATTAATTTATACGTTATATATAGTTATAAGTTTGAACATTTTTAAAAGTTTACAAGCCTGTTGATCAGAGGTGCCAGACATTTTTGTTGGAAAACCTTTATTTTTCAAAACATAAGTGTTAATCTTAGATACCTAGGTAGGTATATATCTTAAAACAACAACAAAAATTTAATGCAATAGAATTTCTGTCCAAAGTTAGAATCTATGTAAATATTATAAAGAAGAAAGTTTGTATGTTTGTAAGAAATAATCTCTGGAACCAAAGGCCCGATTTCAAAATTTTTTTCAACAAAATGTAGAATGAAAGCTCCTAACCAACGCTTTATATTGTTGCTAAGCTATGAGCAAGTGTGGCCAACGGTAATTTTTTGTATGCAAAACTATCTAACTATTTTTGTGAAATTCATGGACGTTTCACTTGAACTTTCCAATGTGGTAAAAACAAAGAATTATCGTAAAAACTATTTGACTTGAACTTTCCAACGTGGCAAAAACAAAGAATTTTCGTAAAAACTATTTATTTAGAAAAACAAAAAATTTAATTACTTAGAAATGGTAACAAAACAACAACCTTCCTCTCACGATCTGCAGAATTTCCGTCATTTTTTCTATAAAATGTAAAGTTTTTTCGCTAAAACTATATTGTTTTGATCACCCATAGCTGCTTAACTGATTGATATATTTTAAATTTTAAAAATCTTTAATTAAAACAATTCAGTTTTATTCACTATATTAGCTTCTAACATTGATACAAATCAAAAAATTATAAACAGCTTATTTTCTATGTTTCCCAGCTGTCATTTTTTCGGCAAAAAAATTTGTATTCATATGAATAAAAAAAAATTATTTTTCCATACCAGAAAAAAGTAATACATTCACAAATCTGACTGTCACTTAACGTTGAAAACTATTTTCAATAGATTGGTCCGCAACAGAACAGAACGAAAAACAAACTAATTCTGCCTTCAAGCAAGTCTTATTACTATATGGATTTTCTTAAAAACATTCAAGCTCAAAATTTTGTTAAATTGTTCGTTGTGATAAAATGTTTACCTTTTTCTATACGGTGGGAAGTTCTACTAGTATTTCACATTTAACATTTTTATTAAAATTGTAGAAAAAGATGTGAACTTTTACGGCCTTTACTTGAGTGTTAGTCTAAACCAGGGGTGCCCAAAAGTTCTTTAGCAAACACCAATATATTTAAAGAAAAAACTGCTAAAACTACTTTTATTTAATATTTTTTGTTGAAAAAGGAAAACATGTTTGCAAAAACAAAATTTACGCTGCCGTCAATGTTTACCAGCAAAGCATGCGAAAGTGTCTTTGCTTTGCTCTTGTGTGTGTACAATGAAGAACGACAAAAAATATATTAAGACAAAGTATTTTGTTTAGTTTTCATTGCTAGTACTGCGTGCGTATTAAAGAGCACAGCCAAGCATAGCCAAGATTGAGCATCAAGCGCATAGGGCTCGGCACTTCTGGTTTAAACAAATAGCACACTAAATCAGACGCTAACAAAAATCTGCCACATCTTTATAGCTTTGCGCAAACTTGTGGAAACAATAATCATTTTTATAAATTTTATGATTAACTGTACAAATATTTTGTAAAAATCAAAAAATGAAACGCGGTTGAATCTTTCTTACGCTCGAGATTAATCAATTTTGACAACTGACTAAACAATCTAGAAAAGTGTTTTGTCTTCATTTTCCAAAAGCTGATAAATAATAGAAATCAACATGGAATAGAGAAAAACTAACTCCAAATAAACTACCCGGCACAGGAATTATAACAAACTAGAAACAACCAATACCTTTAGGGTGTAGGAAATAATAATAAAAAAAAAAGTTAATTTAATTCTTCGAAAAGGAACAATGGCAATAAAATGTTAAACTAAAGCGCAGGCGCGTATGAGAGGAGAAAACCTTAAGAAATTTTTACCACCACCCCACAACTGTGTGGCGAAAGAGCGAATGTCCTTAAATCCTTGGAAGTGCATTATTTCTTTGCGGAACAAAAGAAATCAAATTTTTGTTTGGCTTTAAGAAAATTTCTCGTAACTGCAGTTAAATAAATTCTTTTGTGTGTTAGATTTCTGTTGGGCTTTTTTTTTGCGTTGTCGAAATTTGTTGCACTTGGAAAGAAAGATGTATGAGGCGAACCCACCACCCTACGTTTTTTTCTTCTTGATAATGTGTAAATACATTTGTATGTGTGTGTGTGTGTGTGTGTTACTACTACCACCCCTTTAAAAATGGCAAATCAAAATTATAAGTCCTTTGTCTTGCCACAAATAAACGAAATCCTGATAAAAACTTAAAGACTTGAAAACGATCTTTAGCGCATTTAAAGGAAATCTTATTTTGGTACGTACCTTTTTTCTGCTCTTGATTGTATAATTTCCCGCCAAAAGTTAGGGGGTTGTTAGAACATACACGCACACACACACATACACACACACACACAAGTCCACTCGATCTTCTGAAAGAGGTGGTTTGTGTATTGAAATGCGTTGGAAGAGGGTGATGAATGTCCTTTGTTTGTACCTTAAAAGTACAATTTATATGAATTTCCGCATGTGTTCAAAATGTTGTTACTTGAACGCAAACCGTGGGAAGATTTTTTCCGTCTGCATAATGAAAATATCAGCAGGGATTTAAGTTCTATTGGAATTCAGTTTCTTTTTCTACCCGTTAAAAAACGGTACATCTGCGTTTTAGAATCACTTTTATTAAATTAATGCTCAAGGCGCAGATTGGGGTTTTTGAGTCTGTTAAAAAGCAGGCATTAATTAATACATTTTTGCTTGTAAAAGGAAGAATGAATTAAATTGTGTGTATACTTAATTTACAAAAGTGTACACAGCCGTTTGCAAACGGTGAACTTTATTTTGTAGGACTATTGTAAAGCTCCTTAACTGCAGATTTTTATTTTATAAATTTAGCCCATAAGTAAATGAAACTAAAAATATACTAATAATATAAACTATATTACCCATTTGCTATTAATTTTGTTTAGCATTGTAAAAAATCATTCTTTGAGGTAACTAAGAGCAATGTTGAACTATATTGTACGATTGTGGTTAATAATATTTGTTTTAAACGTATAAAATAATAATATTTACGTTAGATTTGTTAATTTCCACAATAATAACGAGTGATTTTTTTGCTATTATTTTTTTGGCAACACTAGTTTTGACAGCTCACGCACGTTTTGTATCTTGTGTCACTGTCAAACATCTTCAGTTTGGTTTATAATTTAATTATGAATCGTCTTACAAACGAAAAACGCTTGCAAATTATTGAAAAGTTCATCGCCCGCTTCTTCCATTTTATGGTCAGTTTAATCGACCTACTGAGGCTTCTATTCGGGCTATTGTAAAAAAATTTCGCACCAAATTTACATTGTTGGACATTAAACCACCAACACGCTTACGTAGAGTGCGAACTGAAGAAAATATCGCAGCCGTATCGGCCAGTGTTGGTGATGACCGTGAATTATCGATTCGGCGCCGTTCGCAGCAATTGGGCCTCTGTTACTCCACTACGTGGAAAATTTTGCGGAAGGATTTGGGTGTGAAGCCTTATAAGATACAGCTGGTGAAAGAATTGAAGCCAAACGACCTACCACAACGCCAAATTTTTGGTGAATGGGCTCTTGAAAAGTTAGATGAAGACCCACTTTTTTATCGAAGAATTGTGTTCAGCGACGAGGCTCATTTCTGGTTGAATGGATACGTGAACAAGCAAAACTGCCGTAGTTGGAGTGAAGAGCAGCCAGAAGCATTGCAAGAGCTACCAATGCATCCACAAAAAACAACCGTTTGGTGCGGATTATGGGCTGGCGGCATCATTGGGCCGTATTTCTTCAAAGATGATGCGAATCACAACGTTACTGTGAATGGTGAGCGCTACCGTGCGATGATAACAAACTTTTTTTTGCCCAAAATGGAAGAGCTTGACTTGCATGACATGTGGTTTTAACAAGACTGTGCCACATGCCACACAGCACGCGAAACAATGGACCAATTGAGAGGCGAGTTTGGTTAACAGTTTATTTCACGCTTGGGACCAGTCAATTGGCCGCCCAGATCGTGCGATTTAACGCCTCTAGACTATTTTTTGTGGGGCTATGTTAAGGCTAATGTTTATAGCGACAAGCCCGCTTCGATTGACGCACTGGAAGCCAACATTTCCAACATTATTCGTGAGATACCGGCCGAAATGTTGGAAAGAGTATGCCAAAATTGGACTAAGCGGATGGACCATTTGAGGCGCAGCCGCGGCCAACATTTGCATGAAATAATTTTCAAACATTAAATTATATCGACCCAACTATCGATCCAAATAATTATTTCATGCATTTTTCTGAACTTTATGTGTTTTCTTTTTTAAATTTCCGATAGTTCTTATAAAATCACCCATTATAATTGATAAGTTGGAAATGCCAGTACACTCCATCACCATTAAAATAACATTCAAAAGTATCGTGTATGTAACTGCTTTAACAAACTATATCAGTCCATATACGAGGGTGGATTGATATTGAAGCTACCTACGTAGGAAACAATTTACATATATCCCAATATAGCCTCATTTTAGCTCAATACACTTAGTAACACGATATTCCAACAGTTTTAAACCATCTGACATGACGATAATAAAAAGGATCTATCGCAAAACTTCTACTAGCACTGCATTGTTGAGCTATTGCGCTGCGAATTTACACAGGTGAATGCAAGCGGGAGGGTGAATTCAGTACTATGTATATTGTTATTATAAAACTTCCTGAGAATGTCAAAATCCAAATTCGCCAAAGATTGTTTAATTGGGGAAAAATTTTGTATTTCATTTTTAAATGAAAATGTTAGATTTTCATTTTTAAAATCACAAAAATTTCTCGTAATTACATTAAATCATGCAAAAAATCTTCAGATTAAAATGGCGCAAAATGTTTGTAAACAAAAAGAAAAAAATTATAGTCCCAGGAAGGAAAAGGAGGGAAGCAAAAAATTCACCAGGTAATTAATTCGCCTTGGCTATACCTTCATGGGTATAGAGCGTTAAGAAACCAGACTAACTCCTTCAATGTTAATATTAGCGTCCTGTTGGCTCTTTATATGGAGCATGTAGCAGTTTGTATCTCCTGTGGCTGAACGCCCTATAGTAAGTGATCAAGTGTTTCACCGGCTCCTCTTCTTCTGCATTGTTGAAATATTGCGCTGAACGTTAAGAAACCGGACTAATTCCTTCAATGTTAATATTAGCGTCCTGTTGGCTCTTTATATGGGGCATGTAGCAGTCTGTATTTCCTTTGGCTTAACGCCCTTTAGTAAGTGATCAAGTGGTTCTTCACCGCAAAATCTGCTATATCCGTGTTGGAAATGTATACTTTGTACAGAAGCCTAATAGTAAAAGGCCAATGTAAGCGGCTTGCAGCAACGAGCGGCAATCAACTGTTCTATTTGCCGCTTGAGATTATTTGTTGTAGGCAAATGAACGCGACTAATTGAAGATAAATTTCTGCTTCGATGATTAAACAAAAAAACATTTTGATTTTTTAAAGCCAAAATAAATAAATAAATTCAATTGTTAAATATTTCAAAACCGAAAATTAAAATCTGTCTTCAATTTTTAAAAATTTTGTTCCTCTACTTTTTGGTTTGATAAATTGAAGCGGCAAAACAAAAAGTTAAACTAAATTCAACATTGCCACTCGACCGCCTTTAATGGCATTATATTAAATTCAATATGTTGAAATTTATGTACGAATATTTTTATAAAAAATATAATGTTTGTAAATGGGTCACATTGATGCCGCCCGCTGCCGCCTGTCGCTTACATTGGCCTTTCACTATAAAGCCTTTAAGTTCACCTAATACCGATCTTACTCTTTTTCTATTCAGTCTTAGAGCAAGTTCAGCCCTCTTAGCAGCAAAGCTTCGAAATTTCTTGGAATGATCAAGACCGTTCACCTGATTTCAATATTTCTACAAGATGGATACAGTCCATTTTTTTTTTACTTCCATCTTATGTAGACTTGAGGCTGAAGCGGGTCCAGTGAAGTGAGTTTTCAGCTATATTATTACTACTATGGCCCTTAGCCTCCTATCCAGAAGAGATTAATTTAACTCTGGGTCTGGTTTATTAAGCATGTTATGATATTCCAGTACCATTTTGCACGTAAGAACACAAATAGTTAGGACATTGAAGACCGATTGTCTACCAGAGACAACTTTACATATGTAGCACATTTTTCCTATTTTCCTATAGGAAAATAGAATGAGAAAAGAAGAAGTAGTGTTAATGAAGGTTTGACGCGAATCTTCCTACATAGTAAGGAACAAGAAGTAAATTTGCGGGCAGTTAATTTCACAGACGTACTATACGACTGAAGAACGAACTCTTTCTGTGAAACAATGTGCTATTTACTAGCCAAAATCCACCTTGAACGGAAGAGTTCCTGAAAGGAAAATACACCGAGACAATAATATGTTTGACTATGATAATTATGAAGTAAATAAACTTTTACTTTTGATCATACTAATGGTTGGATTTGACCTGTAAATGTTCTTTTACCCACGATACATCTTTTTGCTTCCATATCAATATGCAGGGAAACAAAAAAGTTAAGTTTATTCTGAAATCAAACAATTCGAACAAATCCAAAAGTGAGTCCAGCACCGGAATGCTTATAATAAAGCAGTGTTTAGTATTTGTGATAGTTGAGAATAAACAAGTTTGTTAAGTGGTCTGATTGATTCCAACTACACTTAACGATTACTGAAGCTGTATTTGAAATAATCATACTATGTTTGTGGCAATAATTTATTTTGTCAAAGAATCTGTAATATTTGTATAGCCAAAAAATATTTAATGTTCTATTTTGGCCTCCTGAAAAACGAAATGTTCTGGAAAAGTATGAGATTTCTTTACTTTTTTACACTTTTCATTTTAAAATATTTTTTTTTTATTTGTTAGAGTAGAAACATATGAAACAAATCTTTATGAACTATTTTGTTTCTAAGTTTGGCACGTTACCTCACCCATTACTATCAATCATCTATTTTTATGACTTCTAAATTAGCATTTTTTCAAAATTAGTTTAACATTTTTATCATATTGTCGGCATTAAGCAGAAGTAAGTTCATAAGAAGCAGTTTTTTTTTTTTAATAAATTTTATTAGCTTAAATGGAAATTGCAAGCAAAAATTTCAATAATTTATGCGGATAAATAAATTAATCTACTTATAATGAATGGCAATTTAATTTATGCAATTAAAAACTATATAGTTAAAAAGACAGTGAGTTTTTAAGAGCGTTAAAAACGCTAAATTTATACTTCTTTATTTATATGTTTATAAAAGATGGGCAAACAATATGAAAGAAAACGAATATTAACATTGAAAATGTAATCGTATATTCAAAGTGAAATTGAACATGATTTCATTACTTTAGTTTCAGTTTATGGTTTCCTAAAGATTTTGTTTCCTTCGGTATTTTGTAAATAAATTGAACTAGTTTTGTTTGAATTTAAATTTTTCACTTTTTTCCTTTTCACCTTTTTTTAAATTGAAGGGAAAATTACAATATTGTAGATACTATTTACGAATTATATTTTTGATTATTGTTGATAATATTATATACACCATATTCCACTCACAGTTTTAGGAGGAACATATTATTGTTAGCTATACCATAGTCTGGTCCAACAACGTTACTAAATTAATTAACCATACTTTTATCACTTATAATAATAATACTTTAATTAGACAACCATGCTAATGTCATAACAAACATTTTATTGTTAGAAAACTAGTTTACGTACTCAGAATTCTCTTCAACCACATACTAGTCACGATCAAGGGGGAGTGTTTTGTCTTCCATCCAGTACAGACATCTTTTGTTACTGCTGTCAATATTTTCTATATACGAGGATGGTTCGAAAACTTCGTAGCCTATTAATGAAAGAGATTAGTTAGTTTTTCAAAAATATTTTAATTTTTCAATATAATCTCCTGAAACTTCAATACACTTAATCCAACGCTTTTCTAGCAATTCTATCGCTTGATTAAAATAGTTTTCTTCAAGGTCCTCAAAATAGTGCTTTACAACTGTAATTGCATCTTCATTTGAGATAAAACGCTTGCCAACAAGGATTTTTTTTTAGATTTGGGAACAGGTCAAAGTCACCGGGAGCTAAATCAAGAGAATAAGGCGGGTGGTCAAGCAACTCGTACTTTAATTCGTTGTTTTTAGCAATTGTTAAAACACTCTTGTGCGCTGGTGCGTTGTCTTGATGAAAAATTATTTTTTTGTGTTGAAAGCCAGGACGTTTTTCTCGAATTTGTACATTTAACTGATCCGAAAGGTTGCAATAGTACTCTGAATTTATTGTTTTACTCTTTTGCAGATAGTCAATCAATAAAATACCTTTGAAGTCCCAAAAAAGTGTTGCCATAACCTTATCAGCCGATTGAATTGTTTTTACCTCCTTTGGGGCTCTTCTTCCAGCTTCAGTTCATTGTTTGGATTGTTCTTTTGTCTCTGGAGTATAGTGGTGGATCCATGTCTCGTCAACAATTATGAAACGACGCTTAAAATCCATTTTATTTCACTTAAAACAATCCAAACAAGTTTGAAAAATTTTCATTCTTATGCGTTTTTGGTCGACTGTTAACAAATGCGGCATCCCCTTTGCAGAAAGCTTTTTCTTCTGTAGTTCTTCATGCAAAATTAAATGGACTCGATCATTTGAGATGCCCATGATATTAGCTATTTCACGCACTTTTATTCGTCGATCATTTAATACCAAATCATGCACTTTGCGTACAATTTCTGTTGTTGTCGCTAAGTGGTTCATCTTCCACTAAGTGGTTCATCTTCAATGCTGGTACAACCACGTTTAAATTCAGCAACCCAATTTTTTACTATTGCATATGAAGGAGCACTTTCACCTAACACATTCACCATGTTATTATGAATTTCTTGTCCCGATAAACCTTTTTTATGTAAATATTTAATGACACCACGCATTTCTAATTTTTCCATTGTAAAAAAATCGCGGATGCGTCTTTTGTAAACACCTATTTCTATATGAAAGAGTTACCAGATCGAAACAAAATTTAACATGTGTTCATAGCAGAGATGGAAGTTTCCAAAATACTTAACTTTCTTCTGTTTATACCGCGCTTTTTGTGATTGGCTAAGAAGTTTCCGAACCGCCATTGTATTGCACCGGAATAAGTAGCAAACTGTGTACACGTGTTTTTTTGTCTCTTGCTTCACTGTTGTCCGTATTTCCTATATATTTGCACTATTAATTTCGTATGAAACCAAATTGCACCGGAATAGGTAGCAAGCTATGTAGACATATTTGTTGTTTTTTCTCTCATTTTTCACCGTTGTCCGTGTTTTCTTTATATGTTCACTCATAATATATTTTGAATATACTTCATTACCTTGCGGTGTGGAAGGTGTTGGACTAAATTTTGCTAAGCTGAGCTGTGCCGAAGGTATATACACTGGACACTGATCAGTTTTAACTAATTTAATTCCAACATTTTAAGTGCTCTAATAGAGTTGATATTGTTCAAGTTAAACTTTCAAACACACTACTCCCGCTTTCATCCTATTATAACCTCTTTTCCTAGTTCCTGTACAAAGCACTGCATATGTAGGGGTCATCCCCTAAGTACTGGCCCAAGAAAAAAAAAGCATATTAGTTAAAGTAGAATACTTCAGGATAATTAATACTATTTCATTAACTTATACAACTATATAACATAATATACAAACATATCAGCATAATATACATACATATTATAACATATTAGGGTATCCAACTCTATTGACTCACTGGACCATCGACGCAGTGTGGGGTGCGTTACTCTGTTCTATCGTTACTAAAATGGATTTTATTCTGACGAGATTAGGGATCTTGTTCCCGAAACTCGCACATTTTCACATAGCACATGTGCATCGTCCAGAGCTCATCCATTTGTGGTCGATTGCCCGGGGAATCGTACTACGCATTACAGAGAGAATTCGTTTTTCAGCGGTACGCTTCGTCTGTGGAATAAGTTGCCTGCAGACGTGTTTCCTGTCTGTTATAGCATTGGAAAGTTCAAGTCAAATGTTCACAAGCACTACTCCCTCTTTCCGCCTCCTCACAACCTATTTTCCTAGTTCCGGTACAATGCACTGCATGTGAAGGGGTCATCTCTTGAGTACTGGTTTAAGAAAAAAAAAATTAAACCAGAAGAGTTACAAAAAAAAAACTAGTAAATAACAATAATGTCCCAAAAAACAGTTTTCGCGCTCGGTCTAAGTTGGTTTTACTTTTTTAACTTGTTAGAACTCATAGGGCTGGCTATAACTATAGTCATTACCAAATGTATACTTTTCGTCTACTATAAACAGCCACAAACTTAATTTACTTTCAAAAGCCGGTTCTAAAGTTAAACAGAGAAGAAGACGTTTCTAAGTAAATTAACATAACTCTAAATAAATCAGCTGTACGCCGTCAAATGATCAAATGTAAAAAAAAAGGAAATTAGTTTTGTGAAAATTAAGTAAAAATTGGTAGAAAATAAAAATTTATAAATAGCTTGTTTTCTATGTTTCCCAGCTATCTATATGTCGACATTTCATAGGAACTACCCTAATCATCAGTAGACTTTGGAAATTTTTGAAAGATATTCTCAAACATTCAACTTTATATCTCAACAATCCAAATAAATTGCTGAGAATTTAAAAAGAAAAATGCTCTAATAATATCCGTCAAAACACAAAAAACAAGCTTTTCTATTTATAAACGTCTCTAACATTTCTTTTGTTGGTTGCTACGACTTGCTTTTTGAAAGTATCGAAAAGCTGAGAACAAAAATTCAAACAATTAAGTTTTTTAATTGTTTGGTATAAAATAAAAAAAAAGTAAAACAAAAATATAAAATGTGTACATTTGAAGACATTGACGTCGACTTTGCCATAATTGATGATGTTTGTGTGGAAAGAAGGAACAAAATATATTAGCAAAAGTTTGATCCTTTTGGTTTTTTTCGCGTTACAGGCTTAAAAAGGTGCTTCAGTAAGCCTCCCGTTTCCTTTTATATTGACCTTAACAATAAAGGCGCAAATTTATAAAGTTTTAAATAATTTATAACACACAGAACAATTCTTTCATTGTAACTAATTTATAATAGTTTTTAAAAACTTCTTGCTTATTAATTAATTAGTTCTGACTTCGAGTCCAACTTCAGTCAAGAAGAAGGATTATTTTTAAATATAACAATAATTGCTGTGAAACAATAAGACCCAAGGAGATCAGAAAAATAATTGAATACCATATAGCTGGGGGACAAACTAGCTGTTTCGTAGCCGCTACACTACTTATAAGCACTCACTGGGATTCGAATTCGGGATCATGTGAACATGATGTATTTTTCATACAGCCGCTTAACCAACTCAGCCACCGAACTCTGTAGTTATGCTTACGTTAATGTTAGCCACATATTGATCACGTATATGCAATTGTTATAACACCAGTTGTTTGTACAGGATTTTCTGTCACTGAACAACCAGTTTTTAATTTATTACTCACAACTAATTAGTTAATATCGTACATATGTATATATATAACTAAAAAAGTTCATTGATTAATAATTTACTTCTTGCTTTATTCATTTTTATTCTAATTTTTTGACCGTTTGTTTTCCTTTTTTTTAACTTTGCCTGTCAGCTGATCAGAGATGTTTATATTTAATACTTTGCCTGTCAGCTGATCAGAGATGTTTATACTTAATACTTTGCCTGTCAGCTGATCAGAGATGCCCCTCGTTTATATTTAATACTTTGCCTGTCAGCTGATCGGAGATGTTTATACTTAATACTTTGCCAGTCAGCTGATCAGAGATGCCCCTCGTTTATATTTAATGCTAGATTGTTTGCAAATGTTTAACGAATTTGACTGGTCAAACATTTAGAGCCAGTTCATATTAGAACCAACTTTAATTTTGTCTATAGTTCAAAAAAAGTTAGCAGCAGATGCTAAAATTTAAGTTGTTTTCAAAAAGAATCGACTTTAGCGTTTGACTATAGTTATAGCCCATAATGTTTACACTGATTTAGTGCTAATCATTACTATTAATGCTTTTCAAGTAAAAAAAAAAAAACTGATTCATCTAGTTCATAAGCTTGTGTCTTAAGTCTTTTGTTTTCTTAAACATTTTATTCAATCATCTAAAAAAGAAAAGAAAAAAATCCCATAAAAACTTAGTAAATCTTTTATTTGATCCGCTAGCAATAAAACTAACAATGCCCTGTTTTCAATTAACGTGAGAAATTTTCTCTTTATAACCTGTACTTAAATATATTATTATTAATAAAAAGCACATAAAAGTTACAAAATGTCTATATCCGCTATAATCGCTGGTTGATTAATCTCAGTAACAACACCATGTTTAACCTCAATTGCTGGATACGGCTGTGCGGTAAAACTGACTTAACCTGAAATATCATTCAGATCTAAGGAAATAATTTATGATCTAAAGTGTTTTATTTATTTTAAAGTTTGTCTTTTTTTTTATTTATTTAAAATACTGTTTTTCCCATTCAGCACCTTCAACGGAAGCTAAATACTAAGTATCGGTTAAATGCTGAAAGCGAACAATTAAATCTGAGTTGCCACAAAAACTGCGTGCTCAGAGTGGAAAAACAAGCCGAGACTATTTGATGTCTACGCCAACCAAATCACCTCACACGCCGTTTATTTGAATTTTAAAAATTCTAATGAATGAATTTTTATATTACTTAGATTTCAATAGCAAAAATAAGATAAATTTTAAAGACTTGCGTGTGTTTGAAATTCATGAAGGAACAAATTTGCTATGATATGTTGTTAAGCTAATTCTTTTGACTGCTTTGCCGATCTCACAGTTCTCAAAGTTTAAATTTTGATGTTTGTTTGGCAGAAAACTATTGTGAAAACTTATTTAGTAATTTTAAATTAACAAAATAAAGCTAAAATTGTGTAAATTTGTTTGTTGTAAAATATGTAGTAAACAGGGTTTACCCGAACTCAATGTCAAGCTGAAACGGGGTGACAGGATTTATTGTAATCATCATGAGAAAAATCAGAAAAAAATTTATCACTTTGTTGGCAAGCAAAGCCGCGGGCAAATGCTAGTTTTTTATATAAAATCAATTAAAAGCACATAAATAGTCTGTTTATTTAAAGGAAAAATCAAACGGAATGAGAATTATATGTCAGTGGTTAGAATGAAAGTATCGTTAATGAGGACAATAGAAAGTTTATCCTGTAGATTTGCAGCCAGTTCGCTGATGTTCAAAGAAAAAGTTTATTCGTGTTCTAGGCGAAAGCAAATTGATTTGGGTTTGTCTATCTTTATTCTATGCAAACGAAGTGTCAAAACTCAATTAAAATACATGCGAACGAATAATAGTCACATAGACAAACCCAAAATGATTCGAATATGAGTGACTAGCTTTCTTTCGTATACACTTTCATTCGATGTCGGTGAAGAGGTTGTTAGTTTTGTATAATTCATATAAAGAAAACATATGTTTTCATATTGGATATCAGAAAATCTACTTTTGTTTATGAAACATTTTCACAAATGCTACTATTGCAAGAAGCCATGTATTAAAGTTGATAACAATAGAATTACAGAAATGAAAACAATCACATATTTATCCAGTTACTATGTTCTATCGTTAGTACAATGGATTTTGCTCTGTCGAGATTAGGGATCTTGTTCCCGAAACTCGCACATTTTCACATAGCACACGTTCATCGTCCAGAGCTCATCCATTTGTGGTCGATTGCCAGGGGAATCGTACTACGCATTACAGAGAGAACTCGTTTTTCAGCGGTACGCTTCGTCTGTGGAACAAGTTGCCAGCAGACGTGTTTTCTGTCTGTTATAACGTTGGAAAGTTCAAGTCAAAGGTTCGCAAGCACTACTTCTTCTTTCCCCCTCCTCACAACTTATTTTCCTAGTTCTGTTACAATGCACTACATATCGCTCCTTTATTCCAACATAGTCATATCTCAAAAAATGAGCTTTTCGAGTTAACAATGCAGAGTTGTTAACAGTACTACCTTTTATATTGTGCCAAAATTTTATTTAAATTACCTTTAAACTGTTTCCTTTAGGAGATATTTTCTAAAAAAAATTTTTCTAAGACTTGTACGGAAACTAAAAATTTAAAATGTGTTTTTCTCGAAACATGCTTTTTTGCGTTATGACTATGTTGCAATAAAGGAGCGATATGAAGGGGTCATCTCCTGAGTACTAGTCCAGGATAAAAACAAAAGAATAAACTATGATTAAATTTCTAATACACAGTTTGTAACAATAATACAAAATTATTGTTTGTTCGTTTGTTTATTTTAGTCGATATTTTGACACTCCGTTGTGTGTCTTCTTCAGCCTTCTTTAATTCTACTAGATGTAGAAGATATATTTATTTATATATTTTATTTATTTATTATTCCATGTAACAAAACTTAATGCATCAGAAAAACTAAAATATAATAATCTATATTTGCGTTACCAGATCAACTAATTATTATCGTGGGGTATCACTGTTGGATGGGTTGTCAAATCCCTCCTATATTTCTAAGCCTCAACGTCACTTTAGGCCTGGATCAATCTGGATCGATATTCTGTAGTGTTGATGGTACTTGCGGTGACAGCTCATTACTGGCATGATGATTATTGGTGGAAGCCATATCTGGCTGATGTTCGAGATGTTCTAAATTGTTAGCCAAAGTCCTATTAGGTTTGGTTAACGATGGTAGCGGTGAATTAGCTGCATTTTTCTCAACTTGAGTAAGGATTTTACGATATACATTTCCTTCTCCTGATACTACGACATAATTTTCTTTTCTATCAGTTACTTCATATGCAGTTTTCTCAAATGTTGTAGATTCAAACATTTTAAATGCTGCAATAGAGTTGTTATTGTTCAAGTTAAACTTCCAAACACACTACTCCCTCTTTTATTCTATTATAACCTATATTCCTAGCTCCAGTACAATGCACTGCATATGTAGGAATGATCCACTGAGAACTGGTCCGAGATAAAAAATAAATAAAAATTAACCACTGTGATGAGTAATTCGGAATAGTACCTTATCCCCAACTTTAATGTCACAATCGTTTCCTTTTTTTCTTTATTAGCAATATCATTGTCTCTGGCTTCAGAGTCGATAATATGCTCTTCAACGTTATTCAGCGATGGAATCTTATTTGTACTAACTCGATTAAAAATAAGTTCCAATGGAGCTTTCCCAGCTGCATCATGCGGGGTGACGTTGTATTTGAGTGTAAGCCTACGAATCTCCTGTTGGTATTAATTTATAGAATTTTTTTTTTGTTGAACTTTATAATTATTAAATAAAATTTTTGGTTTGTACATATGTACATCGGGTTTTAGTTCAAGTTTTCCCTTTCTTAAGTTTTTTCTTAAGAACGATTTTTTTTGCAGTACAAATTTGCTGTGATCAATAATTTTTGATTGAAGAAGACAAGAAAAATAATAATCAAATCTTTAGCTGGGGGACAACTAGCTGTTTCGTAGGCGCTACACTACTCATCAGCACACGTAAGTTTTGTAGTTCAAAACTTGCGAGTGAGAAATTTGAAGACGTTTTAGCAGAGAGCGATTCAAGTTTTCCACCTCTCTCCATTGGCTTGGGACCAATAAGGCGAATGTCAGCTTTATTTTATTTATTTATTTATGTTTATTGCAATATTTGGGGTATTCAAACGGTGTCATATCACGCATAATGTCATAATATTTTACATTATGCTTCGAACAAAAAAGTCAGAAAGTACTCGTAATAAAATTTTTTAAGCGGAGTTTGCCGTAACTAAACCGTAAACATCTCAGCTGACTCAAATTTAAAATAATTTATGTCAGACTGCTCACAGTATTCGTATGTTTTCATACTAATATTTTAAGACTTATGACTTTATGGCAACCGTTTGAATACCGTAATTATTTTTATTTTTAATATTATTGGTGTTACAAAATGCCTTCAACTCCCCGCTTACGAATTGGCGACCATTTATTGATTTCGGATATCTATGGTGGGCAAATATTTCCCCGAAAAAGTCAACGATTCGTGTTGATGTTATCTTTCTTATAAATTTAAGTTCATGGTATCGCGAACAGAACCAATAAGTCCATTGCTACACAAGCGCAGGGACGATCTGGCAAGGTTTGTCTATTCATATGCGCAGTTGGTATCGGTCGAGATACCAACCAAAAAAGAATGAGTAAAACTGGATTCACCCATTGTTTCCGAACAAAATTTTTGTCCGGACAAAATTTTTTTTATATGTAGTTTGATGTCTCTCTTCTTGAGAGAGAGAAAATATTTTTTACGAACAACTCTCAACTTGAATTGGTTTAATTTTATATTTTGTCCGGACAAAATTGAAATGAGATGCCAATAGGATACATTTTTACATACAAAATTGTATTGAGTTGCTCCATCGAATAAAAAATTTACATAGTAATTCAATATTCGTATTATTTGATCTTGTTTATATATTATTTTTTTTTTCCTAAATTTTCCAGCTAAAGATCTTTATAGTAATTTTATTCTGATGAAATTTCAATAGTGGCTGCCATTTGATATAAGTATATACATAGTTTTAATAATTATTAAAAAATAAGTAATAATTTTAATATGGAAATAAATGAATTGATTGCCCAAAAACTTATTAAAGAAATGAAAAAGCCAGGAAGAGAGTGTATGTACGATATAATGTGTAAAAATAACCCATTGCTCTTCTTAGCTTTAAAAGTCTTTTCACTGCAACTCTTTTTAATTTTTTTATATACATGTACTTGGCTAATAATAATGCTTTATGTATTTCAATGGCCATAAGCAAAAGCAGTTTTCTTTTTTCCATTATTATCACACAATATTTACTAATAATTGAGAATATGTAAAATACGCCAAAAATAAACCAAAATAATAACAAGCAGTACTGCCACCTTGTAAAACTAATAGATTTTGTTTATATATGGCAGCTCTGATTTTCCGGAACATTTTTTTGCAATGGGTGAATCGAGCTGCAGAATACTCTCAGTAAAAAAATTTTTGTCCGGACAAAAATTTTGTTCGGAAACAATGGATGAATCCAGCTTAACATTTGCTGGCTCTACACTATTTGGTTTAGTCTCATACCTTTTGTATAAGCATGAGGATTTTTGAGAGATAAATTACGCTTGATGCGCTAATTCAGGTTCCGCTGTCTGTATTGATCATAAATACTGAATATAATATAATTTTTATTCATAATGTGTTTTCAAATCAATTAAGAATATTATGCTCACAAATTGATAATGGGAAAAAGCAAAATCAATAGTGATTTTTTATTTTTTTCCCACAACAATAAAACGCCCACAAAACTGCATAATAAACAGCCCATTTAATTGGATTATATCTTTGAAATCTCAAAAAAAAAAAAGAAGAAACCTGTTTCGAAGAGTTTCAAAAACGAATCGAGATTATTAAAGCTGACGACGGGCTTAACTTTAAAATCTTTTAAGGAATTTTTCAAAAAACTCTAAAGATGCAGATAAGCTAAACTTTTAAATCTTCAATGACAAATTTAAAGATTTGTTTAAATATTCAACAAAAACATAATCCAATTAAAGAAAAGGTAAGAAAACTACTAAAACAACTGCTTTCAATTCAGTTGATGATCGGACGGACCAGCTAAACAAATATTTTGTCATTGTGCGACGTTAGGAAAAGTAAACGCCAACCAACAACAACAACAACAGCAGCAACGAGCTCAATAACAACCTTTTAATTCAACAGAGAAATCAAATTAATGAATGAAAAGCATTAAATAATAGTATTAAATGTCACATCTTCATCATGCTCTTTAAGATGTTTTTTCTCCATTTTATTCATTTTATTATCATTCGATAAACACAACAGACTGATCTTTCTTCTGCTGCTGATGTTTTAATGGTAAATAAACTATTGGAAATTCACCTGTTACGATAAAGCTTTTAAACAAAAACGAAAATTTACAAAAAGAAAGAAATTTTGTTGTTGTTTTTTGTTTTTAACATTCTCTTTGTGAAAGAATCTACAAATTGTTCATGTGTCCAGTTCAAATAATTTGGGTAAAAGTGTGGGAACGAAACACTAAAAAGTTTAGTTCATTTTGAAATGGAAAAAACAAATTCTTATAATAGAAAACTGAAAAATTTAAATTAGTTACAGTGATCGTAAATTAAAGATATTATGGCCAGTGATGGTATAGAGAGGGAGAGAAAAAAAGAAGAAATAAACAGCTAATCTGTTTTTTACTATGAAAACACTACAAGCTACACACACAAACAACTTTTACGCATGCGCAGTAACTTTAAAAATCAATACTTCCTCAGTGTTTTTGACGATGAAACAACAATTTATTTTAAAAGCCATTTACTTGTTGGATTTTTTGCTTTTGAAGATTAGAGAGGGGAATAAATTCTTTTTATTGGAAAGTTTATAAGTCTTAAGAGTACGAGAATTAAGAAAAAGCCATAATGATTGAAATAGAAAAACTGTATTTAAATTTTAATACATGGATGGAGATACAAAGGTGAGATTTTTTAAATAGGCAAACTAAAATTGTGCGTTAAATAAAAATATGTATTTGAGGTGGCCCTGAGCTAGAGATAATCTTTTAGTTTAATAAACTATAATGTAGTCATAAAACGTGAAAATAATCAAGGACTGATGAAAACTGGCTAACTCAATGAGCAGTTAAGAAAACGCGAATATGAGCGTTAAGCTACGTACACACGGTTGTCAGATCTTACAATATTGCCAGTAAAATTGTCTGAAAATGTATTACAATCGTGTGAACTGCCAATTTTTAACTAACAACGTTGTCAGAAAACCCATTGTCAATCAATTGTAAGACGACAAACATTGTCAGGCATCTGACAATCGTGAGAACACTCTTTGTCGGCATTGCCAGATAATTGGCTGGTATTACAATACCAGCCAATTATCTCAGTTTTAATTGTCAGATATATAAAATTAATGCACCTGACAATGGCATCATTGTCAGAAAAAAGTTTACTGGCCAACACTGCCAAACAGATGGTTGTTGATATACATAAGTGGCAATGCCTTACAACATGTCTGCCAATTTTTTTCATCTAACAGTCTGACAATCGTGTGAACTGACAATTGTTGTTGTCAGCTGAATTATTTGTCAGACCATAGTCTGACAATGAAATTGTAAGATTTTCTAACGATCGTCTAAACACACAATTTACTTCTGCGGGACAATTTTTCATTGCCACTACATTGTTAGCATGTTGCCAGATCTTACAATATTGCAACATCTGACAATCGTGTGTACATAGCTTTACATCTACAAAAGTTGTATGAAAATAGCAATTATATGAAACACAACTTTAACTATGAACATTTAACCGCAACTTAACTAGCTAACTTACTCGTATTTCCAACACTTTAAATGCTATGATAATATTTGTTTTAGACGTTCCGGATTGTTGTTTATAGGTGCAAGTCAAATGTCCACAAATACAACTCCCTCTTTCCTCTTCCTCATAATCTATTTTCCTAGCGCCAGTACAACTCACTACATATGAAGGCAACATACCCTAAGCGTAAGTCAAATGACCCTACTCCCTCTTTGCTTTTCCTCATAATCTTTTTTCCTAGTTCTAGTGCAACTCACTACATGTGAAAGCGACATACCCTAAGCGTAAGTCAAATTACCCTTCTTCCTTCTTTCCTCTTCCTCATAATCTATTTTCTTAGTTCCAGTACAATGCACTACATATGAAGGCGACATCCCCTAAGTGCTGGTCCAAGATAAAAAACCTGCAACAATTTTGATATAAGCTAATGGTATCATGCAAAGAAAACGCAGTTTGATATATGGTTGCTGCAACACTAATATTCATGCTATAACGTTGCGTATTATTGTGCAGAACCGTCTGTTATGAATTTAACTATAGTATACTCCGCCATAAATATGTTACTGTTTGTTGTTCTCTAATTCTATTGTTTTCTGTGTATTCTTTTAATTTCAAAATATGGTTGTACATAAATGTAATATTTACAAATTTTCTTTTAAAAACGACAATAGATTTTGTCACACTAAATATAAAAATATTTGATTTCAACACTTGTATGATACATTACTTTTAAACAACAAATATAAGTTTACAGAATAAAATTGCTACTGTAACCATTTATGATAGTATCATTACAATTGTTGACATAATCCTACATACATATATACAGGGTGGCACAAAAATAACCATCCGATGTTTTTTGGCTGTAATTAAAAAAAAGGAAATTTTCATTCTTCTTGTGGATTATTTTTAGTTGGTCTCTTAATTTAAAATGGCCGCCGCCACAGTTGATTGTCATTTGAGCCCTTTTTATAGCATTTTCCTTCACACTGGCCAAAACTTCCGGCGATAGGTCCTCACATTCTTGACAAATTGTCTTTAAGAGTTGCAAGAGTCTGAGGCTTGTTGACATAAACCAGCGACTTCAAAAAGCCCCACAAAAAGAAGTCTGCGGCGGTCAAATCAGGCAATCTTGCTGGCCAGGCAAATCGCCAAAACAGGAGATTAGGTGCCCGGGAAATGCATCCTTCAGCATATCGGTTGTGGCACGTGCAGTCTGTGCCGTGTCACCGTCCTGTTGGAACCACATGTTTTCTAATCCCAATTCATCAAGTTACGACAAAAAGAACTCGTTGATCATTGATCTGTAGTGCTAAGCATTCACAGTAACCGTTTGGCCCGCGACGTCTTCAGAGAAAAAAGGTCCGATTACTATTCCTCCAGCGCAACCAGCACACCATACAGTGACTTTGAGCGGATGTAATGGCTCTTCGTGGGTTACGCGCGGATTTTTAGTGCCCCAGAAGCGTAAATTTTGCTTATTTACGTACCCGCTCAGATGGAATTGTGCCTCATCACTCATGATTATTTTTGACGAAATCTACCTCTTGGGGTCAAATAAATAGTCACCAATATTCCGCGTTCTGTAGCAGTGTAGCGTAACATTGTTTATTAAAGTGTATTTCGCATTTGTTTACTACACAAATGTCAAAACAGAACTGACATTAGGGGCCAATCGAAAAATTTATAGCATTCTCTGATTACTTTTGCGCCACCTTGTACATTAATTTTCTTTCAGGTTTTGTTTTTCTTTGGAAGTTAAAAGATATATTGCATGCACGTAGAAAAAATTATATAGTTGTGATAACAATATTCTAAGCGCAACATACTCTTGTTGAATTATATGGTTGAAGGCAACCAAATAAAATGATTTCAGTCTGAAATGTTCTTGGTTAAACTAAGTAGATCAAATGGTCTGTTTAGTAGTTGAGGGAAGAAGAGCAGGAACAAAGTGTTGAGCACTTCTTCTGTTGATGTACAACTTTTTCTTGTATGACAGCGTTGTATCTTGGCAGACCAAAACTGCATGAATTAGCTGATATATTGGATATCAGGGGATATGTTGATCTCACAGGCTATGTATCTTCCTCACATAAAAAGGTCTCAAGTGGACTGGTTTCATGAAACTGACTAACCTAACATAAATATATACCAACTACTTTGGCAATACTAAGTCTTGTTTATTTCAATATAAAGTACATCTGAAAGAATTAGCTTTTGGCCAGGCAGATCTGAAAGAATCTGTGCGCAGAAATGCCTCATGCCTACTTCTTCGTTTTTCATTAATTACTGTCAAGCTTTTTGCTGTTTTCAGATACACAAGATAAATCATTATATTATTTTCTTTTCTTTTTAATTATTATTATTTTTTTGTTTCATTAAAGTTAAACAAGAGTATGTAAAAACTGCACACACAAAATTTAACAAAAGATACTTGTTCGTACACTGGTAGTTAACAGAAATAAGATTAAAGAGCAAACCGGAAGCTAAACTGTGTTTTGTTTTACCTTTTTTTTTTTGAACATATGATTTGCTTTTTTTTTCTAGATAATTACAAGTATTTTTGTGTTGCATAAATTCTTGGGAAATGTATAAAAGTTTATAAGGCAATAAAATAATTTAATGGTAAAAAAAGAGTGCATGAATCACTGCTGGTTGCACTTTATGACATTTGGAAAGAGTCATAAAATGCAATAACTCTCGTTATTAATTTTTATCGCTTAGGATGGGCTGTTTATGAGAAAGATTGCTGTTGCCTGATAGACCAGTGAAAGTTTAAATACTTCTTAAGTCTTCCCTCCCGCCAGATTACGACTATTTTTATTGAGTGAGAATTTTGGGATGCTAAGAGAAATAGAAAAGATTACATTGTTTCATTTAAATGCAGTCGTTGTGTTAATAAAATGTGCAATAAAAAACATAATTGTAGTAAGAATAATATTGGAGTAAGAATGAATATTGTATGAACACGATTGCAGTCAAGACGATTGAAAATCACTCAAGTGGTTTTGAAATCATATAGGTGGTTTTGAAATTGTACAAGTGGTTTTGAAATCACACATGTAGTTTTGAAATCACATGCGTTGTTTTGAAATCATATATAAATCCACACAAGTGGATTTGAAACCACTTATGTGGAATTATAAAATGAAAATTTTAAAAAGCTGTGTGGTTGTCATGATTTTTGACTGATTTCAATAGAAATCTTTTCTTTCTTAAATTCTTCCTCTACGTGTACTTTATCAAAATACCGTGTAAAAGGACAAAATCAAATACCAAATATTTCCCTATTTCCTAATTATTCACCAGCCTTCGACAATTGTCTATATATTTAAACAAGTGTTTGTTATTTGATGTTTGACAATTAACCTGCTGTTTTGTCGAAATTTGTTACCGGCATGAGCGCGTACTTGCTGTTCATTAAGAAAAGAAAAAAAAAAAAGAAATGAAAATGATCCTTAAATTTGAAATCTATAACAATTAAAGTTTAATTAACAACACTTAAAGTAATTTTGTAAGCATATTGCGTCAAACGAACAATATGTTGCAGTAACATGCAGTCGCTTGCTTCACTTATTATACTCTTGACACTTCCTCATGACGACCAAAAATAAAAACAGGAAAACTCAAAACCACAATATTATGACTGTTTGGAAAAAAAAAATAAATGTTTTCTTTGTTACACGTAATTTGTTACAAAAATACAACAACATCAGTTGCCTAATAATCTTCGTTAAGGTATGGTTGTTGTTTTTGTTGTTTTTATTAACAAAACCTTCAATTCTAATTTGCTTCGTTTTTCATACTAATGCACCCTATAGTTAGTTATTGAACAAAAGTCTTGGACGTACAGACATAAATTCTCTCATTGTTTAAGAAAGTAAAGAAGCAGAAGGTTATGACCTTCTCTAATGTGGCAACAAATGTATATATTCGAATGCGTAGATACATATGTGTGTGTATATGTATTTGTGTACTTTTTCTTGTAACCAACATTTGGCAGCTGCTGTAAATTTAAATCAAAACGCTTATACGAGTATGATTTCCTTTTTGCCTTATAGCAGGAGTGCCCAAAAGCTCTACATGGAAGAGCAAACACCAATATATTTAAGAAAGAACTACTTTTATTTAATATTTTTTGTTGTAATTTAATATTTTTTATTGTTACAAAAACCAAATTTACGCTAATAATCGCTGTCGTTAGTGTTTACCAGCAAAGCATTGCGAAAGTGTTGTTGCTTTGCTCTAGTGTGTGTGCAGTAAAGAATGGCAAAAACATATATAAGAAAAAGCTGTTTGGGTTTTTGTGTATTTTTCATTGCTAGTGCTGAGTGCAGTATGTATGTATTAAAAAGCACAGCCCTATAGCTAAGCGCTTTTACAAAAACAATTGAGCATCAAGCGCATAGGGCTTGGGCGCTTCTGCTTTATAAAAATCTTTTGTTTAATTCCATATAGTTTCGTTGAAATGTTGTACAAGTTTTGCATAATTGTATCAATTGTGGGTTGGCTTATGTTGAAAGTTTTGTAGAGCTGAATTAAAAAGTACAAGTTTACAAATTATAAGCTTCTGGGAGAGAAAAAGGTTTTAGATCATCGCACAGTGTAAGATTTAGATAGTCTAGCTAAACAAAATTAAATTCTCGGTAAGTAATTAAGCTATCGTTTTGAATTTTCGTACAAGGTATGACTAAATGAATGCGCAACTTTCCAGAAAAGTTTGGGAGAATTTGGAAAATTGTCACGCCCACTGCCGTGACTATTATACACTCATAGAAAAAAGCATCTTCATATTGAAGACGGCGGGTCATCAGACTTGTGACATCAATTGTATGTAAATAGTGATATGAAACCTGACATCTATCTCAACGACGAAAGTTATCAGACAATTTTGTCATATATTGAATATCATCAATGCTACAACTGTGGTGACATCAATTCAATGTCAAAATTTATTATAAAAAAGCCTAAATAGTTTTATAATGTTTTCTATTTATTGTTGAAAAGGAATTTGGTTGTTAAAATTATTATTTTTAAATTTAAATTGATTTTTAAGAAGTAGAAAAAAATGCGTCATATTAATGACATTTAGTCATCATATGCAACGTTAGTTACATAAATATAATGGCATCGTAGAGAGTAAAACAGAAAGAAGAACTACGATGCAAAGAAAGAGCATATTTTCTCGTTCACAGCAAACACACACTTGAAATATGATTATGCGCCACACAGACATTGTATTGATGGCAGGAAGTCATCAAAAGTATTATTAGAACATTTTTAATTCTCATTGATTTCTTGAAAATGGTATAATATAAAGTCACGTGTTTGAACATAATTTTGAAATCATTAAATTGAACCACAGTTTAATTTCGTCATCAATTTTACTTCACGTGTCATTTTTCTTATGTCGATGAGCTATCACATCAATGAGATTGAATCCAAATTATATTAGTCTGATCTTAGTGCACCATTCTATTAATAATATTTTGTCATTACATTGACTTCATTTAGTGCTTTCTTCGGTATTGAAGTTTCATTGCATTGATTACATGCTCACATCAAACGTATTACGATAAAGCATCACAATGATGTCTGTATGACATTTCAATGATGAAATAATAATCATAAATGCCACTGTTTATAATTAGAGCAACTGATGAAATGGTTGACATCACAGCGATTAAAAGTGTCACGGGGTCAAAAATGATGACATTTGGCATTGCATTGGTGTTAAAATACATCACAGTTATGACAGGTTTTCTATGAGTGTACAGTTTTTCAATGAATATGAATAATTTTGTATTAGAGTTTATTTGTTTTGTGAATTATTCAGCTCAAAATTAACTATTTTAATTTATATTCACATGTAAGAACTCATGTACATATCTTCTATACATTATTTCATAACTTTTTATAAATTAAAAAAAAAATTTTTTTTAATAAAATTTTTATGTTAGTTACGTGATTGACATTTTACATCATTTAATTCTTCCTCAGAGTCAGGAAAATATTAATCTGGGTCTTGACTTTGGCATCAAAAATAAATTTAGTTATGTCAATTTTAGGCTTAAGTAAAGAATTTTCTACGAAAATTTCTGGCAACACCGATTTCATACATCATCAGGAGCTCTTCTATATTTTTGCTCTCTTTTTCATCTCATCTGTTTGCATTGTATTCGGTTTGAATTGAGAATTATGTCAATATAAAATCATATTGAGTTAATAATACTCAAATTTCGACCAAAAAATCAGTGCCGTTATTTCCTCTTTAAAAGAAGGCGAAAAAACAAACAGTTATTTGTGTTCTAATAATTTTCAAGTCCAGTAGCATCTTTAGAAAAAATTTATACCGTTTTAAAAGCTTTTAAATAAAAACCCTATAAAAAAAATTAGGCTATTTGAAAAGTAAAAAAAATTAATATCTAAAATATCATTTCAAATATCGTTTTGTTTTTTCTAAAATTAGTTTTTGAATAAATGTGTTCCACAAAAAAAAATTGAGATTAAAAGGCTTCAAAACAAAAAAAAGTATTTGGTGAAAATTGTGCGTGTTATTTAATATATGAATGTTTAAAGTCTTTAGTTTTATATTATAACTATAGACATATGCCCCCGGGCACGCCCACTTAAATTGCGTGCCGGGTTTTTTTTTCAATATGTTAGCATGCTTATACATACATATATTTTGTTAATTTTGTTGCTGGCTGTGTTACTTTAAGGAACCAAAAGCATTTATTATTTTCTTCCCCCCATTATCATCAACAGCCTGGGCACAAAGAACAACAACATTAAGATCAGAAGCAGCACCACAAAATTTGTTGTTGTTGTTGTTGTATTCGTTTTATACTTGATCTTCTTGACCAGCAACATTTACCATGTTCATTCAAGTTACCGGGTTCTGTTGGTCGAATGCTGAGCAATTAAATTTGCATTTGTTCATTTTTTTAAAGATTCATTTTTAATATTTTCTGTTTTTTTTTTTTTATTTTTATTTTTTATTAGTTGGATGTTACACTAGTCCAGGAACCAAAACCTGATATTAAAAACGGAAAAAGTCTTCTGGCATAATTCTGTTATTGCAGTGCGTAGGAAACATTTATCATTGCAAAATAAAAGTTAATGTTAAAAAATGGAATTTTTAAAGTACCCCCGACGCAATAAAAATAAAAGATTTTTAATTTTTGTGTTGAACCATGTTTTGGTACCAAGTTCTTGTTTTCAGTACTTTTGATTTTTCGAGTCGCTAAGCTGCCGCTTAAGGCCTTGCTACACTATCATACACGATCGTGCGATCTACTAAATAAAGCATGTGTGCTGAAAAAGTACTAAAAATTCAACCGTGCGATAGATTTTTTGACAAATCGCGCGATTTGAAAAATTTTATGAAACTTTTCAAAACATTATGGTTTCTGTGCGATCAGTGTGGTATATATTGTGAGAAATATGAGAATATTGTTGGTGCTTCGAGAAAAAAGTTTAAGTAATGTAAAATTATTATGCTAATAAAAGTTTTTCATTATTTTATTGTGTATATAAATTATTGCAATTATACTTGTATGATAGTGTGGCCTACAACGTCATTTTGAAGCGATTTTTTCTAGTCGGCCAGACTTTTGAAACAGTTTCATGTGAATGAATCGTACTATCGGACAATGAATCAGGGCCTTTAAGGCCTGTAAGAATCAAGGGTGGCTTCAATTTAAAGAGATTGCACAGAAAAACTGGCCGGCCGGATATCGTAGGTAACCGCGGAGAAGGTTTGCCTTAGTGTACACCGAACCAGGGCCCTCTGGAGTGTAGAGGGGTAGGAGTTCCTCATTTGCTGTAGCAAATAAAACTCTAAGAAGCCGCATGACTTATGTTGTGTTGGACTTGCGAAGCCCTCGCCAAAAGTTAATTGGCAGAACAGGGATCAGCAAAGCCCCCGAGAGGTTCTGCTCCACACCATTTCAATGCTGATCATGGTTGGCTGAAACGTTTTGGCTGTGGTTTCAACCTAAATTCGCAGGAAGGGGTATAAGTTTCTATGGTGCAATGTCGATTTTCGCGGTCTAATAACTCCCTACGTGATGTTGTCCTGGAACAGACAGCTGTAATATAAAAAACCAAGAGTCATGGCTAGACGGGTGAGTTGGTTTAAGGCTGATGTTCTTAATGTGCTTCGGCCTACCAAATCACTAAGTCTTGTCTTTCATTGACTGTCTAGGAAATTGCATACAGTAGACCCGAAGTCTTCAGCTAGGGGTTTGGCCATATGGCTACAAATATATGTATAACGAAAGTTGCGACCTGTGTGAGTCCTGCATACCACGCGACGGGGCTGGTGATGAGTAATTCACCCCGCAGAGTTGGTCCATCATCAGAAAAGACCTACAAGGCAGGTGCTGATGTAAATCAATATCCGCAATCTGTCGGATATCGAGGCTAACATGGCTTGTGTTTGATTGTAGGAGGACTATAGTCCTAAAGGATTTTCCCCGGTGAATATTGCGTACTATGGTGGTGGTTCTAAGAGAACATTGTATAATTGGAGATCTATGCAATCAGATTAAATCTTATATTTAATGATTTATGTAGAAGTTGGAATGGGAAGGAGAAAATAATGTTGATTACTTCGTTTGTTGGTGGAAAGCCCTTTCTTATATGGGAGCATTATAGCTGGGCACACGGATACTGCATGTATTAGCAGACATATCAAAATGCAGACTAAGAGGGCTGTATCCTGTCATATGGATTTCGGCTAGGTTTAGATCTGAACCGTGGAGAGAGGTGTAGGCATCACAGGCTATATATCGCCCTCAGGCAACAGAACGGGGATAGAAAGGCCTAAAGTGGGCTAGTTCCATGCAGAAGTTAGTGGTAGCATATCGAATGGATTGTTCAAGGATTTCAGAAAACTTTTAAAATTGCAATGAGTACAAAAATAAATATTTTATATATTAGCCAATACAATACTATAATTAAGATATTGATATGTGAAGATCCACTTCCGTATCATGGCGAGTTTTGCATAAGTGTTTTGCTTAAAAGCCTGAAAGGTTGCAACTAATGCTTGAATTGAACCAGTAGACGTTTCCCAGAGGATTATCCAATTTCTTGAAAAAAAATTTTTTTCCACTATGCCGCTTTACAGAACAATTTATATATTACAAAGCCTCGTATTTCATAAAAATGCTTTAATTTCGATGCGCTCCAGTTATACATATTCAATGAGATTTTTCTTATAATCAAGATGATGGCCCACAATAAAAGATTTATATTCTAGAATAGGCCGTAATAAAGACATATACGAGTACAATCAATGGTTTATTACAAGATCAGTGAATTCAAATTATAATCCCATATGGTTCACAAAGGCTGCAGACCTGTTTCTTGTCTGTTATAACGTTGGAACGTTCAAGTCAAGTGTTCACAAATACTACTCCCTCTTTCCCCGTCCTCACAACCTATATTTCTAGTTCTGGTACAATACTCTATTTATGTAGGGGTCATCCCTTAAGTACTGGAAAGTACTTAAGAGAGTACTGGAAAATAAGAAAAACACCTCTTTTGCTGTAGATTTAAAAATTCCCTTTTCAAATCTAAGTGCCATCACTGCCTCTTGCGGTCTTAACGTATGTAAATTGTAGCAGCAATCACATTTTTGAAAACAAAATATTTATTCCTTTATCTACCTGTTGTTTTTATTTAAGCTCAGGTTTTTTTTTCTCGTTCTCGATTTACTGCAAAAACGTTTAATGATAGGGCTTTTTTGTCAGAACAATTATATGCAGTATGTGTATAAATAAATGAAAAAGGGAAGGAGACAACAAATGATAAAACAGTTAAGGAAATCATCAATGGTCTAAACGAAAAAGCTTAACTTTAATGACATAACCATAGTGTTGGAAGCAAATATTTCAAAAGCAGACAGAAAATATGAATTATTTAATGTGAAACATTTAAACATAAGAGAAAAATAGTGCAAAGGAAATAAGGGAGAGCAGCGTATATTAAATACCATCATATATGTATATTTTTGTATGTAAGTAGCTAACTGATAACATTTGTCTGCAAGAAATTTCTGGAGTTTAAAACGAAGGGATATTGCACGAAAAATACCTACGTACATATATATATGTACATATGTTTTTAGATTGATTTAGAATTAAAATATTTTTTCAAATTGAAATTGTTTATAAAAAATCAACATATCCCAAAATAAGGTTGTTTTCTTTCATTTTTTATCTTCTCCTAGTCACCAAAAACATAATTGTTGTCACTGACAAGACAATACAAAATTGACATTTGAAGTAATTGCCCTCACATCCGTCAAACTAGCTTCAAACTTCTGCTGCGTTGTAGTAAAAGTCTAAATTATTCTGACTCATACCCAGCTAGCATTTTCAATCATCGAAGACCCTACTGAGAATCTCATGAAGAGCGTTTTTGATTGTCGACGAGCTCATTTTTTAATCGCAAACGATCCCTCGCACGGAAGTAAGTGTTATAAAAGCTGATACTTCCATGAGACTCTTACACAACTCAGCAAAAGAACTTTTTATTTTCTCCTAGTCGCCAAACAAATTGACGTTGTCGCCGACAAGACAATGCAAAAACGAAATTTGAAGTAATTGCCCTCACACCCGTCAAACAAGCTTCAAACTTCTGCTGCGTTGTAGTAAAAATCTAAATTATTCTGACTCATACCCAGCTAGCATTTTCAATCATCGAAGACCCTACTGGGAATCTCATTAAGAGCGTGTTTGATCGTCGACGAGCTCATTTTTTAATCACAAACGATCCCTTGCACGGGTTTAAGTGTTATAAAAGCTGATACTTCCATGAGACTCTTACACAACTCAGCAAAAGACTTTTTATTTTCTCCTAGTCGCCAAACAAATTGACGTTGTCGTCGACAAGACAGTATAAAAACGAAATTTGAAGTAATTGCCCTCACACGCGTCAAACTAGCTTCAAACTTCAGCTGCGTTGTAGTAAAAATCTAAATTATTTTGATTTTCTTCAAACACATATCAAACCATATATGTGTGAATTTATTCTCACTAATACAATCAAACAAAGCCTGGTTTGAAGACACAGTTTGATGTGTGGCCAGGCCGCTTTACAAAATTTAAAAATAAAAAAAAAACTTCAAAAGGCAAGTCAAAAAAATTACATGAAAATTTAATCAAACACAGCTTTTGTTGCAGAAAGTTTTTAAACTCTTTTGTCTATACTGATAATTAGCCTTCCTTCAGTGTCTTGGGTTATTAATGACCACTCGCGTTATATTACATCTTTGAGTTCATGTAAAGATTCTAATTGTTTGTTATTTTTATAAATATGTTGGGTTAGTATCCTCAGAAATTGTCCATTGGGTTCAAGTGTGACGAGCAGGGAGGCCATTCCAAACTAATTTTTTTTTTGGCAGAAAACCAAGACATGGTTTTGCGGCTTAAAGGAATCGTTGCAATGTTATTGGTAAGTCAAATTTTTGTTGGGGGTGAGCACTGAAAAAGGGAATAAAACTTTTTTCTAGTGGGCTACTTTTCATTTTAGATTAAACTATCATCAAAACTAGACATCCATCTATTGAAAATGCTTACAAAATTTTGGGCTTTATTAAATTATAAAATTCAATAAAGGAAATTCTAAAAAAAGGAAATTTTCGTAAATCCCACCAATAACTAACTATCCGGTTCATCAAGATATTATTTTTTCTCATAAGAAAAAATTATTGAGGAATACTTGTGCGGGGTATAGACGTTACTGCAAATCGTACGACAAAACGTACAAGTATGAAATTAGTAACGTGTATAATGCTGACGTACTTATGAAGTTTACTTTGTAGTACGAAAATCAAAAAGTCTTGATTTTCGTGGGCGGTGCTTTCATGATGCCTGAATATTATTACAGGTGATGAAAATTTAATACATTAAGATAACCCCAAGCATAAAAAGCAACATGGGTAAATCCCTAGTGTTGAACGTGACATTCGTATGTGTTGAAAGCCAAAAAGCAAAAAATAAAAAATAAAAAAATAAAAGTAGTTTCAGGTTCGAGTTAATCTTAAATTGCAGCTAATAGCGAACACTGTAATTTATATTAAAGTTAATAGCAAATGAAATCTCGGACAAAACAAAAAATTTCAAAGTAAGTAGTGAATCGAATGTGACAAAAGTTTAAGCAGTTTTCGCGGCCGCACTTAGAAAGGAGTATATCAGCAAAACCTTACGTCAACTTCGTCTTGCAATTGATTTTGCAGAGTTTTACCTAACAATAATGTTATTTTAAAATGTAATGGTTAGACTAAAAAGGCTCGTTTTTGTATACTTTGCTTACCTATATTTTCCGTCGATACGTGACATGTCGAACGTGACGTTTTTTCCCCAGTAATTGGAACACCAACATATTACTATATATTTTCACCAAATTTATTCGTAAAAATAGATATTATTCATATACTTAAAGTAAAATATTTTATTTTGTGAATATGCAGTTCTCGCTGCTTTTATTTTATCAGCGTCATGTGAAAATGAGTGCTGTTTTTGAATACCGTCAATTTTATAATAAAAAAAAAACTTGTTGTTGCGCGGCCGTCTTATTATTTATCTCATTTAAAAAAATTATGGCTAAGTTGATTTAATTAATAAAATTTCAGTACTTTTTTTATTATACTATCTTATGAATTTAATAACTTTTAATTTTTTGGCCCCGATGGACCTTTTTCTGGATTTGCTCTGTATTTGCTGGCGTCAAAAGAGGCTTTTTTTTTATTATAAGCTGTTGAAATCGGATCAGACGATCATAGGGAACTTGTATCAAAGACAATTGATTTGTTTTAAGAGAACAATCAACGAAAAACTTCTAGAATATGCGAACAGACACTAAGCCATAATTTTCCATCATGAAAACTCTCGGCCACATGATACAAGACCGGTCAAAAACTATTTGAAAGATAGTGGGTAGGAGGATTTAGCTTACCCACCTTATAACCCAGACCTTGCTCTTTCTCACTATTATTTGTTTGGATCGATACAGAACATCCAGTAAGGCTTCACTTCAGAATGTAGTATTAGAATTTGGCGCATGCTTTACCCCAAAACCGGAGCAGTTCTTTTGGCACGGATTCCACATGCTACCAGAGAGATGGACAGTACTTTGAATAATGTGTCAACTCATTTTGTTATTATAATGACGGCATTTTTCAAGAAAAAAAAATCAATATTATTAATTTGTATACCCAACACATTATTCAGGCGTCCTGTATATTTAGCAAAATCCACACTAATTACACGCAATATTCCTTATTTGAAACCGAAGACAGTATAATTTCGTGGAGGGTTTTGATTAAGTTTTTTCCCAGCTTTTTTTTTTAGCAAGTCAACAGGTAGTTAAAAAAATATATACAGGAAATTATTGTACTGTGCCACATATGCGTCATATGATATGTTTAATAAAGCAAATAATTAAAGCTTGTTACATTTTGTTCCACTTAGATGAATCCTATAGTGAAATAATTGCTTTAATCAAATGCGAAAAAAGTGCCGCAGTTTGTTGGCTCGTATTACATAATAATCATAATAATTTATAACACATATAGACAACAATTCTGCAACAATGAAATAAACGTAATATTTTAATTACAGAAAAAAATGCATTAAGTATCGCAGTAAGGCTAAAAAAAATTATTCAAAGAAACCCTTTAGTTTAAAATTGAATAAAAACTTCCGTAACGGATGTAGGAGCTGAGCCGTCTCCAATAAATTGCCAATGAATGGTGTTTTTTCTGCAACTGCACACGATATCAATTAAACTTTATGAAAGGTGTTATATGTCAACTAAAAAATAACGAACGACAAAATCACGTGCTTGTTAACATAATCAGGAACAAAAAGGATAAGAAATCGGATACTTCAACAATGTTAAGTATTGTAATAATATAGGAATTTTAACAAAGAGAAAAAAATAAATTAAAGTAAAATGATAGACACCCACCACAATCTGTGTAAAGATGAGAGAAATTAAAATTGTATAAAAAAAAAAATCAGGATTGTTAAAAAATATGAGTGCCATAAATATGTATTTCAAAAACAACTCGTGACACAAAGGACTTTTCTTATTTATACCGGGTGGTGTAAAATTAATCATCTTCTCTTATAAGCTGTAATAGCTTTTATGAACAGGGTTTTATGTTAATCATATTTGATATTAGTGAACTAGCCAACTGCAGAATTCAGACCCCTGGAAATGTAATATCTGTCAAAAATCGAGTGTGCAAGTTCGTGACAATTCTGGTAGAAGTATAAATGAAGGTGCTTTAAAATTTGGAATCTCACCACTGTGTACACCTTTTGTATTGGACAGCATTAAAAGTAGCAAATAATCCAGTAATATGCTCCATAATAAGATATAATAGTTTCTATAATTGGCGTTTTATGTCAATCATATATGGTATTAGTGAACTAGACAGCTGCAGAATTCAGACCCCTGGAAATGTAATATCTGTAAAAAATCGAGTGTGCAAGTTCGTGACAATTCTGGTAGAAGTATAAATGAAGGTGCTTTAAAATTTGGAATCTCACCACTGTGTACACCTTTTGTACTTTTGTACTGGACAGCATTAAAAGCAGAAAATAATCCAGTATTATGCTCCATAATAAGATTTAATAGTTTTTTTAATTGGCGTTTTATGTCAATCATATTTGATATTTGTGACCTAGACAGCTGCAGAACTCAGACCCCTGGAAATGTAATATCTGCAGAAAATCGAGTGCACAGTTGCGTGACAATTCTGATAGAAGTATAAATGAAGGTGCTTTAAAATTTGGAATCTCACCACTGTGTACACCTTTTGTACTGGACAGCATTAAAAGCAGAAAATAATCCAGTATTATGCTCCATAATAAGATTTAATAGTTTTTATAATTGGCGTTTTATGTCAATCATATTTGATATTTGTGGACTAGACAGCTGTAGAATTCAGACCCCTGGAAATCTGTGGAAAATCGAGTGCGCAGTTGCGTGACAATTCTGCAACAAATATAAATAAAGATGCTTTTAAATTTGGAATCTCACACCTTCAAGCCAGCATAAGATACTCGTATCTGGGGTTCTGATTACACCTTTACAGGATATTAAGTACTGTACACATTTGAAAACAGAAAATAATACAAAGAGCAATTCAAACTTATAAAAGTTACGGAAGGATGAAAAAACGATTTCAGGCAGAGTTTAAAGAACAACTTGGTTTAATTATAGACAAGCCAGTTCAAACGATGGGAGCACGTCAAGACGCTTTTACGAAAATCCAGACAGATATCACATCTCTGATATAAGTATACTGAAGCAATTCAAAATAGTATTAGGAGTGATCAATAGCAAAAAACAAATAAATGTGAATAAGTTCTAAAAGTTTGCTTCTGAAACTAGAGACTTATTTAACAACATTAGCTCATTGAAAAATAGAATGCTGGGATTAGGTGAAAGGAGAGAAGAAGCCCAAGTAGCAAGAAACAGAGATGTTAAACAAATTAGGCTCTTCTTTAAGAAACGCCAAAGCTCAAAAATTGCCCAAAATATCGTTTGCTCATACCATCGGATCCATAGTAAGATGTAGTAGTATTTATAATTGGCGTTTTATGTCAATCATATTTGATTTTTGTGAACTAGATAGCTGCAAAACGAACTGGACGATATGCAGTCGAAAACCACCATGAGCTATGAATCGCATTCTCCTTTAAACGGTTACGTCAATAAACAAAATCTTCCTTTCTGCGGCACTGAAAATCCGCGTGTGATGAATGAAAAGGTGTTGCGCCTACTCGGGGTGAATGTGTGGTATGTAGTTCACGCCAGAGGAGTGATTGGACCGCATTTTTTAAGGACGCCTTCGGCTGTACAGTAGCTGTCCCTGGCGTACGCTGCAAGGCCATGATAAGGAACTTCTTTCACTCCGAAATTAATGAGCGGGGCTTGGTGAATATATGTGCTTCAACAAGACGGTACAACGGCACACATAACAGGAGGGATAATGGATATTGTGAGGGAATTATATCCTGCTCACGTAATCTCTCTTTTTAGTGATTTGGCGGGGCCAGGAAATCTGATTTAACCTTCCAGACATCTTTCCCTGGGGCTACTTTAAGTCCCAGGTTTATGCCAACAAGCCACAAACAATTGCAGCACTTAAGTAGAATACTGAGCAGCAGCCCATAATGTTCTTTAAGAACCTATCTCCAGAAACATTGCGGAAGGTTATAGAAAATGCGATAAAGCGGGCCCAATTGTATACCAACACTGGCGGCAGCCACTTGGCTGATATCATATCGCTCCTTTATTGCAACGTTTTTTAGAAAATATCTTCTAAAGGAAACAGTTTAAAAGTAATTTGAATAAATTTTTCTGTACTGTACAATTCTGCATTGTTAGTTCAAACAGCTAATTTTTTGAGATATGACTATGTTGCAATAAAGGAGCGATATTTTCCAATTACCACGAAAAATTGTACAGATCTAAATGAAGATTCCCAACACTAAAAATTTTAATATTAATCCTAGTTGCTTCGACGTTTACTTAATATTTGCAATAAATTTTTCTAGCTCCAGGTCCGTTTTGATGAAAAAAAAAAAAAAATACAAGAAAATTTGTTAAATTTTTGTTGAACTTTTATAATTTTTTAATTTAAAAATTGTTTGGTTTGTACAAATACAAGACAAATTTTTTAAGAAACTAAAAAGGACCTTGTGCTGGAAAAATTTATTGTAAATTTTCAACACTCAAAATATTCGATTATATTTCCGGGCTAATATGGCCCGAAAATATAATCAAATAAATTTAAAGGAAAATTTGGTCATAAAACAAAGATCCATTCAAAATATTCTTTTTTTTAAACAAAAAAGTTATTCAATAACGAAAAAGGATGATTAATTTTGCGCCACCCTGTATTTCCATATAGCAGATTGAAAAACAGCCGTTGCTTCATACACTTTACTAAGAGCATTTTTGAATGAAACAGTAATTTGAAAGAGTTTGAACATACAGATCATAAAGCAGCAGCCACAAAGTAAAAAGAGTAGATATAAAGAAAAATATGTTGCCGAGGAAAATTGGCAACAGGCTGTTAAAACAGGCAAGCTTCAAACATATTTAATATTCTTCATTTTCCAAATCAAGTTTTTATAATCTCGATTGGACGAAATAATTTCCAATAGTTTTTGTATTTTTATAATTTCCAATAGTTTTTGTATTTTTATAATACTTTAGAATAGATTTCATTCGTTTAGCAACTGCCAGCATCTTGATGAACTTGGGCACGAGCTGTAAGCAAAAGTAAACAAATCATCTTTCCTATATTGAATCAAAGGACAATAAAACCACCCTCATGTTATACAAACTGCCGATACTTCTATCACATATTGGCTATAAGAGAACTTTTGTTTTCTGTTTTCTCCCTTTCTTCATTTTTCCACATTGCTTTGTCGAAACGATCACCTGAATCAAATCGAAAAAAAGAAGAGAAAAGCAAAGAAACAAATCTTATTTGTTAAAATAATTTGTAACTTTAAATCACATGAAAAGGTTGTTGCTTATGCGTTATGTTGCAAACAAAAGTGCATTTGTATGAATCAATATGTTTTTGTTTCCTTTGCTACTGTGTGTTTTAATTTCACATCTTTAGATATACACGTAGAAAAATATTTCCCCCTTCAGCTTATCTCATGTCAGCTGTTGTTGATTTTTATTTAAAAAAAAAAAAAAAAGAAAAAAATCTTTTGTTTGGAAGACAAAAAGTCTAATGATTTTGCGCGCCAGATTCTGTCCCACCTTTGGAGGTATAATATTAAGAAGACAAAATTTCTTTTTGAACCAAACGGCTGTTCGATAGTTGTGCCAGGCAAGTTGCCGAATAAAGACATAAGGGATCAAATATTCATAATTTGTATTATTCTACACTTACCAGCAAAAATGTGGACATTTGTGCACATGTTTGTGTTTATAATTATATGTGTAGTATATAATAAATTATAATGAGCGAATGCTTTATCAACAATTATTTGCATACATTTTTTGCGTGTGTGAATATGTGAATAGATATCATTAATACTCAGTTTTATTTCTGAAATTTCTCAATATTACACTAGCTTTTACCCCCGACTTTGTCCGCGGAGAAAAAGTGTTTTCAGTAGACTGTTTCAACACAAAACCAAAACTACAGGGCGTCCGGCGGAAAGGTATGCTACTCGCACTGATTCCAAAGTAATCCTGGATGCGATGTGACACCGTCTTGTTGATACCACATGTTAATCAAGCACGAAACATGCAGTTGTGGTGTTATACAAATTTCCATCATATCATTTTATTGCTCCTAACCAAAACTACGGTTTGCCCGCAGGGAAGGTATACTACTTGCAGTAATTCCAATAAAATTTTGGCTGTATATGATGGGGCACCGTCTTGTTGATACCACATGTTAATCAAGCGTAAAGCCTGCAGTTGTGGCGTTAAAACGTTTTCATGATTGAAACGATATCGCTCCTCATTCACAGTTGTCGTTATGCCGTTTTCTCCTGACCAAATTACACACCAGGCTATCACATTTAATGGAATAGACTATGCTGTTAGGAGAATCGACTATTCTGTTTATTCACATATCCATTCAAATGAAAATGTGCCTTGTCAGTCATTATGATATTTTTATGAAAATCGTTGATTGATTTTGTTAAAATGCTTTAACAATTAAAAGACGTTGGTTTATCAAATATTTTTCCATAATAAATTTGTCACGCGTCTAGTTCACGACTGGCAAATATGAACAGTCAAGACTAATTTTTATCAAAATGTTGGCAAAATAAAGTAGTATACCTTTCCAGCGGACACCCTGTATAAGACATATGTATATGTTGTGTGTTATGAAGGTTTATGTTATATCACATTTAGAAAAATAAATTCGTACATCAATACATATACCGTTTATTACGTTTTATACCTCTTTGATTTTGTATAAACTGAGCTCTTTTGATAAGGAAGAGCAAAACGGAGGGGACTCTTCCCAATACTGCGACCCAATATGGTTGTTTGCATAATTTGTGTGTTATTACAAGGGATTCTTCGTAATAGAACTGAAACGCTCTTATGAATTGAGAAACTTTATAGCAGGGCTGCCTAAAAATTCTATATGGAAGAGCAAACACCAATGCATTTAAGGAAAATCTAATTTTATTTCATAAGCGAAGCATGCGAAAGTGTTGTTGCTTTGCACTTGTGTGTGTACATGCATTTACATGTATATTAAAACGCACAGCCTATAGTTAACTGCTTGTTTACAAAACAAAAGAGCCCCAAACGCATAGGGCTTGGTCACTCCTGCTCTACAGAATATTTGCCCATTTATCTGCCCCACAATCTCTTCAGTCGATTCGGTGCTAAAATTAATCTTTCTCACATCCATTCCCTGTTATTTATACAGGGTGTTCCAGTACGTGGCAAGATTGACTGTAATCATCATCAGAAAAATCAGAAAAAAGATCCATGTAGTCGGTGGTAATATTATTCTTTTTCATATCCATAATTCTGATTATTTATACAGGGTATTCTAGAGCTAAACGTCAAGCCCTTTTTCTTGGGCGTGACAAGATTGATTGTAACAAGATGTTCCAGAACGTGGCAAGATTGATTGTAACCATCATCAGAAAAAAAAATCCATCTAGTCGGTGGTAATATTATTCTTTGTCATATCCATATTTCTGGTTATTTATACAGGGTATCGTAGAGCTAAAAGTCAAGCCATTTGTCTTGGGCGTGACAAGATTGAGTGTAACGAAAATCATACGAAAAATAAAAAATAAAAAATCTAAATAAAGAAATTTACTCAGTTCAAATTTTTTTCATTCGCACAAACCCTTATTTTTTTATTAAACTCTGATCACCCTGTTTCGGCTTGACATTGCTATCTGGGGCACCCTGTCTATACTAGTTTTTAGGTTGGCATAAACTTTATCTGAGTCTTGGATATTATTACAGAGTTCATTTTTGAAAATAATCATATCATCATTATTGCTTGTTCGAATACAATCTTCTCCGACTAGCAGTATAATGGCTCTCTTGTGCATCAGAGTCAAACTCCTGTGTTTTTTTATGAGAGAATACTAATTTGTTTCGATCATCCTTAGGGAAGAAAGACAAGTATGTACTCGTATTTATTTAATTTGCTTGCGTTTCTCTAGCGTTAACCGGGAGAGTCTGTTTAAAATCGCCAGCATCCCTCCCAGGGAAGAAAGACAAGTATGTACTCGTATTTATTCAATTTGCTTGTGTTTCTCTAGCGTTAAACGGGAGAGTCTGTTTAAAATCGCCAGCATCCCTCCCATACTAATTTGATAAGAACTTTTATTGTCCTATCAAAAGCTTCAACGGATCTTTTGTGGGACATCGGCTATTTACCCCAAGCCAATAACTTAGATTAATATACCATTCGCCCTCGCTTACTATTCTGGGTAGTATTACAGACATTAAATCGTCATGTACATAAATGACTTCAGACGTTCCTAGGAACAAAACAAAGTGTTTGTTCGATTTTCAAAAGGCTTAAGGAAAGTAATCTGTGATCTCTTTTCAATAGAAGAAATAATTTTGAGGTCATTGTGTTGGATGTTTGAATTAATTAATTATTTTTATTTCCAGCGTGTCCAATGTGTTAGTGTGATATTCTATTGATAATATTTTCTCATTATATTGGCTTCATTTAGTAATTTCTTCGAAATTAGAGCATCACTGCATTGATCAAATGCTCACACCAAACGTATTCCAATAAAGCATCACCATGATATCAGTTTGACATGTCATTGATGAATTAATTGTAATAATTACTGCTAATAACAATTAGAGCAACTGATGTAATGGTTGACATCACAGCGATGAGATGTGTCATGGGGTCAAAAGTTATGACATTTGGCACTGCATTGATGTTAAAATATATCACATTTATGACGGGTCTTCTATGAGTGTATGTTAAGAAAAAAGGAATTGTTCAAAAATTTCTTTTTCGGATAGACACTTTGTTCAAAAATATTTAATGGCACCCAAGTGCAAGCAGCACGAGGTTTGATAAAAAGAACCGTTATTTTAAATTGTTTCAAAAAGTTATCAATAACTATCTTGCAGTCCTCCTCAGATATAATACACTTATGCCAGCATTTTCCGAATCCTCGAATTCTTCTGAAACACGCTTTTTGGTGTCGCCAACCGCTCCTGTTTCGATTTTTCTTTTATCTCCTCAATCGCAGCGAAACACTTTTCTTTTTATCGGTGTCTTCAGTTTTGGGAAGAGGAAAAAGTCAGTGGGGACTAAGTCCTGTGAATACGGTGGAATGCAATGTCTACATATAGACAGCTGGGACACATAGAAAGCAAGCTTTTTTTTTTTTTTTTGAACTTTATTATATTATTTATTGAATCTACATAAGAAATGTAATGACAATAAGTATTCAATTCTTAATACTAAAAAAAAAAATTGTGATTAAAGTCCTGCCAGTGCTGGACAAAAATTTATTTTTATGCGAATATTATTTCAGAATTCAGTCATCTGTTTAGAGCTCTAATGGTAGACAAAGTATCCCTCCTTCTCAGACGGGTATGACCACCAAAATTAAGAATATTAGCTGCAAGAGGATTTGGATGGAATTCAAGTTCAAGAAAGCAAGCTGTTTATAATTTGTTTATTGGTATCAATGCGAGAAGCTAATATAGTGAATAAAACTCAATTGTTTGATAATGAATTTCGTAATATTTTATTATTAATTAAAAAATAAAAAAAACTTGACATTTTTTCATACAGGCCTACTAGGTATTGCTGCTTTTTGTGCATATACTCGTACAAATGGATTTTCTATTCAAATGAGCAACTTTATTTTGAAAACATAACCAGTTTTCCAACCAACCCAAATGCGCATTTTAAACAGGCGTTTCTTCTTTTCAAGGCAAACACCACCCTAAAAGATAAACGAGCATTTCTTCGGCACCCCTTTTTACTGAATTATATGTTTCGGAAAATGCGCAGTTTCTAGGAAATATTTCAAAAATTAAATTAAATCTTAAAGAGGGTGCTTATTTGTTTGCTAAACAATAGCCCAACAACTTCCAGGAAACGAAGATCACATAAAACCCCACCACCCATTTAAAAGAACATTAATTCAAAGTGATACCAATTTATGGCCCAAAAAAGAAAAATTCACGCTTTATTTATCAAAAATAAAAAAAAGACAATATAATAGAAGGAAAAAAGCTTTTTTCACTATGGCTTCAATATAAAGTGCGCAAAAGCACAGCTGCCTCAAGCACAAGTTGAAAGGATCGCAAAGGGACGGGAAAAAATGGCAGTTTTTGAAACAAGAACACACGTGGAATAAAAAGATGCGCAGTTAAGGAATTTCGCACAAATGATGGGAATTAAAAAAAAAGCTATTGTCAAGCAAGTTTATTTCTTTTTCACGATCATTTTTATGAAGTCTTTTGAGTACACAATAAAATTTATATATTTTTAAAAGTACACACAATTTTCTAGCAAATAATTTTGTTTGTTTGTATTTGATTTAAACAAAAAATAGTTTGATATATTAAATAAAAGAATTCCTTAACTTTAACCATTGATTCTTAGGCAATTCCACAGCACATGTGTTGAGCATGCGTAATTGTCTTGTAAGGCTGTATGTCTTATTCAGATTGGCAGCGAGAGAGATAGTTTTGCTGTTTAATTTTATTTTTGCTGCATTTGCTGCACAACATTGTAATAAATTTGTAACAAATCTTTCAATTTGCATACGAACGAGAATACTTAAACTTATTTGTGTTGCTTCTGTTTCGTCTGCTTAGTTTTTCATTTGATTGCAGCACGTGCTTCTAACACTATTCAAATGTCTATCAATTGTTTAAAATGTGTTGTCTTTCCATAGACATTTCGAGTATTTTATGTTAAGATGTTCATTTAAGGCTGTTTCCTGGCCAACAACAATCATCATGAACGGCTGTGGTGTAAAAGAGAAATTGTAGTGTTACCTCCGCTTGGACATCTTGTCTTGGTTGTCTGTGCTGTTTTGGCAAGTTTTATCTTTTCGTGCCTTTTCTCTTCCCATTCATTTGAAATTTGTGTTTTGTTGGAAACGCATTGAAATGTCAATTGGTTTCTGTTAAGAATGTCCAGGAGTGACATCAAATTACTATTCGTATTGGATATGGTGATTAACTATTGGAATGAAATTATCAAATAAGAAACCAATTGAAGTGCTCGTAAAGCAAAAGGTGAAAAGTGAAATTGGTAGAAAATTTAGACACAAACCATTTTTGGAATTTTATTTTAATGTTTTAATTTCAGTAAAATTACATGTTGTTCGAATTGGGTTCTGAAAATCAAAAAGGCTTTAGCAAAGTTTCTTCCCTGAAAGCATTAATGAGTTAATTGGTATTTTTACGTCAGTCTATATAATGTTATAGTTAAAAATATATATTAAGCAATGTTATAGTACTGAGTAACCATAACATTATCTATTGCAATACTTCTACTGATGTGCATTATTATTTTCCTTGTTCTGGAACTGGCAGTTTAACTCTGGCTGCTTACCCGTTTCTAGTACCAATAAAAAAGCCCTCTAAGTTGTTATTCAATAGGAACAAACGAACAATTTTAGAATAACTTTAAATATTTTAATTTCAACATAGGCAAGAAAGTTTTATATATGTTATAAAGGGTGGTTAAATTTCAAGGGCCGATGTTGATTTTGAATAAAACACAAACTATTTAGGAAATTATTGTAATTTTATTTTATTATGATATATTGGTATTACTCAATTATGTATGGAGCCAAATGGGTGCCGCGACCACGGCGGCACACCTCCATCCGATGGTCCAAATTTTCGATGACCCTGAGGCATAATGGAGGTTCTATGCCGTTAATGTGCCGAATTATCTTATCCTTTAGCTATTGAATTGTTGCTGGCTTATCGACGTACACCTTTTCTTTCAAATAACCCCAAAGAAAAAAGTCCAACGGTGTCAAATCACATGATCTTGGCGGCCAATTGACATCGCCATTACGTGAGATAACACGGCCATTGAATTTGTTGCGCAAAAGAGCAATTGTTTCGTTAGCTGTGTGGCAAGTGGCATGGCACCGTCCTGCTGAAACCACATATCGTCTACATCCATATCTTCCAATTTGGGCCATAAAAAGTTCGTTATCATCTCACGATAGCGAACACCATTCACCAATACGGCCCGATGATGCCGCCAGCACATAAACCGCACCAAACAGTCATTCTTTGTGGGTGCATTGGTTTTTCGACAGTCATTCTCATTCGCCCAAATGTGGCAATTCTGTTTATTGACGAATCCACTGAGGTGAAAATGTGCCTCATCACTGAAGATGATTTTCTTCGAAAATTGATCACCATTTTCATAATAAGTCTGGGTAACTTTAACACGTTGTTGGATTGTGTGTCTCTCCATGGTTCAAATTGAATAAGTCTGAAATAGAGAAATGTCAAATAAAATTTGGAAAAAGCTTGGCGTTTAGGTGTGGTTCACATTCAATATCGGCCCTTGAAGTTTAACCACCCGATAAAATTGTCCGTCAAAGATATGCAATTAAAACTACTTTTGATATAAAAGAAACAAATAAACTATGCAAACCTTTCGGCAAACACCCGCTTTCCGTTTGCACATAAACGCTGCAAATACAAACACAAATTAATCAATTTTTTTTCAATCAGAGTACACAACGATTATGTTGCGGCAATTTGAAGGCACCTTTTTCTTGAGATTCTATTTCTATAATCTTTGCTTGTATTTCAATTTCTACAAAGAAGGTTAACTTTTATATATTTTTTTATACTAAAAATTCATAATTTGTTTTCATTTTGTATGCTTCTTCTTCCACCACTTCATTCTGCAAAATTTTCTTTGAAATTACAAAATTTTGCGTTAGACAATACAAACATTTAAGATGTTTGCACAAAAATCATGCAAACATGCTTCAAATATTTGTACAAACAAGCGAACACCAACAAACAAGCACAACGCAACGTACAAACGTTTTGTACAAACGTTTTGACATATTGAAGTCGGTTGTCTGCTGGCTTCAATGTGTTTAATGCTTTATCAAATTCCATATACGCTGTTCAGACATACACAATTAAGGAGATTACCGCAATTAAATCCTTAATTGAGTGCAAAATTCCACACCAAAATTCATGTAAGTGGTTGGGCAATTTTTGTTTGAAATTTTTATTAAATTTAATAAAGTGTAGAAATCGCTGCTGTTGCAGGTTTGTTTAGTGAGCCACATTATTCACAATAACAATACAAATATCAAACAAATTTAAATTAATTCAAAATATTAAGAAGTAAAAGCAAGTCAGTTTTACAAAAGAAAAAAAATTTACAGTTCTTATAATTTGTGTGATATAAAGCTATTTTGGAATTAAAAGACGATCACACTAATTACGACAACTATGTCTCTATAGCAATTTGTAATTAAAATAAAAATTATCCCCATTCTTGTAAATTTACGAACTTATATTTTCATGTTCAAAAAAATATTTTGGTTTCAGCTGTCAAATGTTAATTGAGTTAGTTAAACTTTGTATGTATGAACAGCAAAGCAATATTGCTCAATAATCGAATATTGTCTCACATGTCTGAGCACGCTCTTATTCAGATTATTTCAAGTACGGTTTCGAGAATGAATTAACTCTAAAATTCTTGAATCAATCGCATTTTAAGATTGGTTTGATCTTAGTTTTTTTCAAATCAATTTTATCTTTGACTTATTTCACGTACGGATTCAGGATGAAGCGTGTCCAAAATTAAGTATTTAGTATTAAGTTGAATAATTCGTACTTGAATTAAGCGCACCGTACTTAACATACTTTCGACATCGCTTAGGATTGATTTAAGTACGGATGGATTGGATTTAATTTTCAGTATACACAATCTGGAAATGTCTTAATCATTTCGTGAATTGTTTCCCCGGCTGTATGACATGAGGCATCATTTGTTGGAAATCACATATTGGCCACAGTAATTTCGGCAGAATGATATGTTTTATCATGTCGCGCTATCAAGTACCAGTAACTAGTCTTATTTTCAAAAAAATATAGTCTTATTATAGCACTAGCCCAAAATCTGCTCTAAACACTGACAGGTGGTGGATAAACTTGTTTTTCTACAATCACAATGTGGGTTCTTAGGCCGCAAAGGTGAAAATGTACTTCATCGTCAATGTTGCGTCCTCAGCATAAAAACCATTTCGAAGTCTGAGAGCCAGTTTCTTTTTTTTTGCATTTATTTATTTATTGAATCTTCAAAGTGAACTAACAATAAGTATTCAAATCTTGATACTAAGCATACAAATTAAAAAAAAAGATAAGCTTTAAGCTTAAGTCCGGCCATTGCTAGACGAAAAGTTTTACTTTGCGGGAACTTTATCGGTAAACTCACCTATTTAATGTTCTGATGGTGGCAAGGGTAAACCTTCTTCTCAACCAAGAGTGGCCGTCAAATTCAAGTATGTTGCGTGCATGAGGATTTGGGTGAAGTTCCAGCTTACTGACATACCTTGTTGCGTACTTCAAAAATTTATCTTTTACCAGCGAAATACAGAGGTCCATCCTTGTGCGCTTTTTACATACCGTGAAGCTGCAGTAATCAATCGAAAGATTTGGTTTTGTCGCCTTTGAAGTTTTTCAATGTTTAACGCTGAGGCAATGCCCCATAGTGAAATTCGATTGCACTATATAGGTTTTAGGATTGTCTTGTATAACAAAAGATCACAATCCAACCTCAAGGTAGAATTTCTGCCCATAAGCCAATTTAGTTGCGCTGCTTTTAATTTCAATTGAGTGACTTTTGGATCAACGTGAGACTTCCACGATAACCAGCGGTTGAGGTGAATACCAAGGTGACTTTATTGCTCTGCGGAATTGGTGAGTTGTTAATTTGGATAGGCGAAGATAATAGTAGTAGCCATTTTTCAACTCCATTAAATCAGAGTTCTCAAAATATTTGATAATTCTAATTTTCATTTGTTTTTCTAATAAGATATAGAAAAAGAAAAAAACATTTTTTTTTGTAAAACAAATAACTGAATTTATCGATATTAAACCAACAAATACGAGACAGCACAACACAATGACACTTCAACACTTGTTGTCAACTTGTTGGTAATGCTATCATTGACAGGCAAAGACAAGCGCGTATGGGTTCACATCACAGAAATACACACTACACTCATAAATATGTATAGATTTTATGTATAAAAGTAGCATTTGCAGCAACGCAGCAAACAGCCGGACAGAAATCACTTGTCAGTTGTATGCAAATCGCCAAAGCTTTAACATGAGCTTTGAAACTACTATGCACTTCTCTATTCATTCTTATAAAAAGTATCAAATAAAAATAAGACGTTTTGGAAGCAGCTTTACTGTTGACAACAACACACAAACACATACTGGACCAAAGTTATAAATTTAAGGACACGAAAGCTGAGAAAGAAAGAAAAGAAAAAAAAAAACTTACACCAACGAACTGCGAAACTGAAAAGCATTTGAGGTGAGTGAATATCTGCATGTACTCGTAATCGCATGTACATATCGCTCCTTTATTGCAACATAGTCATATCTCAAAAATGAATTTTTCGAGCTAACAATGCAGAATTGTTAACATTGTGGCAAAACTTTATTCAAATTACTTTTAAACTTTTTGCTTTAGAAGATATTTTCTAAACAAAATTTCTAAGACTTGTATGGAAGCCAACAATTTTAAATGCGTTTTTTTCGAAACAAGCTTTTTTGAGTTATGACTATGTTGCAATAAAGGAGCGATATGTATTAATGGAATGTACATTTGTTTGGTGTTGCATGTTGAATTAAAACGTGGCATTAATGTGTGCGTTAAGAGTAGTAAAGTGTGAAGACTTTAAGAAAATAATAATGAAAAAAAATTATGTTTTTTATTATTTTTTTTTTTTTGCGAGATCTATGAGCGAAATGTGATATTTCACACGATTTATGGTTACAATGCTGTTAACACAACGGCGGGCAACGCTTGGGAAAGCAAAATCAGAATAAAAAGTCAGCAAGCGACAATATTGCGTATATAATGATAACGTACTAAGTTAGACACAAGACGTATTTGAAGACGCAGGACCAGCTAGATGTGGCTTAAACAGAAAAGGAAAAAATTAAGGTGGTTTTCTGTTATTTGTCAGTTTTCCAGCAATGAAAATGCAGCTCCCACTGGCTTTTTGATGGTCGTAACTTCAATATTAAAGATCTGGTAGACCTTCAAATTCGCGGGATTTTCCAAGTCTAGTCCAATCTCATGGTCTCCCTTAAGACAGTGGTTTAACTAATACCAAAAGCTGGATATGAATGCTTGAAAAAAATTCTTCTGACTGGTGGGCTTTGTGGAGTTTTTAGTTTTTGTGCGAGCATTAACTTCATCATAAGAATGAAATATTCTTTTCTTTTTATTTGTATTTTGTTCTGTTAATGCTTTCTGCTGTCCCTGTAGTTCTTGTTGTTGTTGGTATTGTTGTTGTCGTTGGTGTTGTTTGCTGTTTAAGCAAAGTCTTTATTTTGACCGGCTTAAAGTCTTTCTATTCCCAGGCGATAAGTAATGAGACCACACACGTTGACTGCAATGTTTGCTAAATGTGAATACTGGCCTTTTTTTTTCTTCTTCTGCACTTTCGTCTGTCCGTTGAGCTCTCTGTCAGTTATTGTGTACTTGTATATGTTTTTTTGGTATGTTATGCTCCTGTTGTAGCTGTTATTGTCTTGTTGACATTACCAGCCTCTGCTTGTTCCATAATGCACTTTAAGAAATAATATGCAGGATGTGTATTAAACGCTTATTTTTATTGATATAAAAATATAATCAATAAATAAGGGTTTTCAACGATACGTAACAATTTTACACAGCATTTACTTAAGATACGTGCACATTTAGCAAATATTTGACAAACTAAATGTGACCACTACTTCCATATCTTTTCATCGGTGTTAAAACAGTGAATTGCGAATTGCATGCTTTATACCGAATATTGCGAAAGATGAGTATCAAACTAATTAAGAGAGCAAATGCAGAGCTGTTTGCTACCATGTTATCTACTGTAATTGACTTGAAACAAAAGTGGAAAGTAAGTCGTGATATTGAAATCGATAAAACGTTTAATGATCAGTGTTACGGCAACAAGTGCCCAGTCTTCACGAGATTATAAACATCAAAGAAAAACTAAAGTTGTGTTTTAATTCAGTTCTTTTAATGTTCAAATTCCTAAATATATGTACGTACAAATTGATTAAAAAAAATATATATAGGGTGTTTTTTTAAGCCCGATAGAACTTGAAATTGTAAAAAATAACACAAAAAATTAAATTGTAATCAAAATTTTTTTTTATTCGAAAGATCAATACGTGACATTAACATTTGAAAATGATTTCGGGCATATGGGCACCGCGGCTGTTCTTGACCAAGCGCATTCTGGACGTCCAATTTTGGGCCACTTTTTCGAGCACTGCTGGCCGTATGTCACGAACAACACGAACAATGCTGGCCTCCAAGGCGTCAATTGTTGCTGGTTTATCAGCATAAACCAGTGACTTCACGTAGCCCCACAGGAAATAATCGAGAGGTGTCAAGTCGCACGACCTTGGAGGCCAATTGACAGGTCCATTTCTCAAAATCAACTTATCGCCAAATTTTGATTTCAGTAAGTCGATGGTTGCGTTCGCCGTATGTCACGTAGCGCCATCCTGTTGAAACCACATCTCCTCCGGATCAATGTCATCCATATTTTCAAACAAAAAATCATTGATCATGGTGCGGTAACGATCTCCATTGACCGTAACGCGAGCTCCGGCCTCATTTTTGAAGAAATAAGGTCCGATGATGCCACCAGCATGAAAACCGCACCAAACAGTGCATTTTTCTGGATGTAATGGAGTCTGTAGGGTCTCTTGTGGATTGGTCTCACTCCATATGCGGCAATTTTGCTTATTAACAAACCCGTTAAGCCAAAAATGCGCCTCATCGCTGAACACAATTTTGCGATAAAACAACGCGCGAATCGACGACTGATTTTCAAAGTAAATTTGGATAATTTCGTAGCGTTGTTCAAGCGTGAGTCTATTCATGATGATTTGTCAGAGTATACTGAAACAAATAAAAAAAATGTTTCATCAAAATTTAATTTTTTGTGTTACTTTTTACAATTTAAAGTTCTATCTAGCTTAAAAAAACACCCTGTATTAAAGTTATGTATTTATTTTTATCATTCAATAAACTTAATTTTTTAGTGTGAAAACAAGGAAAACAATGACGAATCGTCTAGCACTAAAACGTGCGTCTTTTTGGTCTCTAGTAATTTCTATATTCCTATTCCAATAATTAGTTACCACAAGTAATTTGTACTTAAGAAAAGTTATTGTGACAATAATGGGTACACTACAAATATTTTATCGACAGTGGCGATAACAGTCAGTATTGTGGAGTGTTGGATCACCACTTTTAGTAATAGTAATCCTGTGTGTTTTTTTAATAATTCCTTATGTAACAATTTTTATTTTACTACTAATGTCACTCGATATGATAAAATCTAATGTATGTTGTCATTCAAGTCGAATGCTCTACAAGTTGACGATATTGAACTAAAGTTCTTTAAGACCCTTTTACCACAACTTGCTCCAATGGTAACATTTATTTTCAACGAGATTTTTGCCACCAACAATTATTGCAAGCTATAAAAAAATATAGCAAACATCATTCCGATACAGAAGTCTGACTTTGAATGCCGACAGATTGCTATTCGATCATTTTTCTCTAGGGTGTTAGAAAACTTGGTTCACAATCAAGTAACCCGATACCTCGAGCATAATAAAATGCCCACTAGCTGTCAATCTGGCTTTCGTAAAGGACACAGCTGTATAACCTATTGGACGTTTTTATTGCTCTTTGATTATTCGATGCCATTCGACGCTGTAGATCATATTATTTTATGTAACAAGTTGAACATGTTCTTAAGTTTTCTGCTATAATCTGATATTTTCCTATTTATATTATATATATTTTTCTTCTCATAAGAATCTGAATTGAGTTATAAATTAAAAATTATAAACAGCTTGTTTTCTATGTTTCCCAGCCGTCTATATGTCGACATAGGATACCCTAATCTTTCAAAAATTTCCAAAGTTTACTGATTATTAGGGTGGCTGATATGATATTTTACACAAATTAATATATATGAAAAATTTATGTAACAGTCGTATCATACATACATTTTTTTTCGATAATTAATTTCATATTATGTTCTTCGTGAAGATCTTTGGTAGAGAAATGCCATGGTAAACTAAGCATCATCTCCAATAGCTTATTTTGACAGATTTGATATTTTTAATGTGAGATTTTGCGCAAACACCCCAAACTGGGGAAGCATACAAAATTATAGATTCAAAAACTCCTTTACACAGAAAAAATTATAGTAAAATAAAATCAACAAAATTTTTGTCTGAACAAATAATTTGTATGCATATACAAAAATATCAAAAAAGTAACCTTGCATATTGTATTTTGTTGTTGTTTAAACAAATTGTTGTTTTAGGTCAATAATTTTTTTTACCAAACTTTGTTTGAATCCACGAATTTCTTTATAGATCCGCATACAAACAATTTATTAATTGATTCAACGAATTTCGTTATTGAAAACGAAATAAAAAATTTTTTAGCGTTAGCCAAGATTATTTTGTTATCACGACTTGAAAATGATTTACGCGCGCTTAGAGGATATAACATTGTTTTTGCTAAGTTGAATTTTTCAATCTGTTTTGTGATATGTGGTTCCACTTTTAGGTTTTAATCCAGCAAAACACCTAAATATTTAGCATTATCAATAGAATGATTAAACATTAGTGCCATTGACTTTGAGTTGACTTGATGGATAAAAACACAGATTTCTTCTACGTGTAAAAAATATTGCATTTGTCTTGTTTTCATTAATTTTGATTTTCCATCTGTGAAAATACGCCACAAGTTGCTCTACAGCTGGTTGTAAGCTTGCAACAATATTTTGACCAGTCTAGTGTGAGGCATATACGAGTAAACAAGCACCGTCAGCACATACTACTCCCCTAGATTGTGGCATAAGAGAACAGTAGCAATGAATGGTCCTAAAACCGAGCCCTGCGGAACTCCAGCTGGAATTTCAACTAGATCACAATATACTTATATGTATCATTCAGATTTACACAATAATATCTATTTTTCAAAAATGACTCATTGATATTTATAATGTATAGTGGAAAATTGTATTAAATCATTTTATACCAAACGGACCCAACAGCTCTAAGCTTCTATTCAATCTTGTAAGTGCATAATGGGGATTTGAATATAAATTTTATGAACTTAATACAAACAATAGCTTGATCTTAGTAAAATTTAGTTCCTCCAAACTACTTTAGACAGCCTGCTCATAGAGTTTTCTCACTGTGTAACATTTTCTGACCAGCAAAACTATTCATGTTTTAACTGCGGCATCTGTTTACCACATTTTTTCATCGTTGCTGTAATACTCTTGGTTATTTTTTCCTTTTTTGTTTTTTAAGTTTTCTTAATTCTGACAAATTCTAATTTGAAAGTTTGTTAACATATGAATAGAACTTGAGTCTAAACAATTTCACTGCTAAATTTGCAAGTGTGATTTTTTTCCTCGTTTTCAATATACGAGTAGACTTTTTTTTTTGTTTAATTGTCTATTGGTTACAAAGTGCGATTTTTTGCAACATTCTAATGTTAAGCAAATAGTGATTTTTCTAATACTTAAAAAAAATATTTCTCTACAAAATTAATTTGGAAAGAAATAAATATTTCCAGTTGTTTGTGGTGAGTTCATGTCGCACGTGCTTTATATCAAAATATGTCATTTAGAAATGTTGAGAGCATGTTGATACTCGTAATATAGTTTTTCTCTGTTAATTGTAGGTATTGTTTGTTAAACAAACTTGAATACAAAACACTCCTCTAAAAAACCAACTTTCTTTATATGGTCTAATATGCACCTGTTAATTAAAAAGAGCGCTGAAATACAATACTTTTTTTTCTCTAGCGTTCAAAATGTTTAAATAAATCTTAAGAGAAAAAATAACGTTTATTTTATGTTTTTTCTCCGCATGTACAAAACATGAGTATGTGCGAGTATAAATCTCTTTAAGTGGTGTATTAATTAAGCAATTGTTTTTCATTTTATTGCCACTTTTGATTTTCATCCCATACCAAATTTGTTAATATGCAGTGTTAATTCTTTATAGATACATTAATGCGTTATTACGAAATATTCAATTTGTGTTTTGTTTTTTTTTTCAATTTATTTTTCTTCTTTTGCTATTTTATAGTTTCGTTTGTGTGTTTCATTCAAAGCCTTATTTATCCAAAGACATGTCTTGTGTTGTTCAGTCCTTTTTTTGAGCTGTTGCTGTTGATTTGTGATCACTTTTTTCTTTCATTTATTTGCAATAAATTGACGTTAATAATTTACTCTTTGTGCTTTCAAATGACATGTTGCTGAGCTTTAAGTTTGGCATTGGTTGACAGTAAACAGTTGCTAAGATTCATGTTAAATTATCACTTTGACAATACACCGTATATGTACAAACAATTTTGTTTTATCAGTTTATTAATTGTGTAATTTTATTTATTTTATTTTTTTCATTTTCATTTTTTAATTTCTTTGGTAGTTAGTTATCATGTGCAGGGACCCAAAACAGTTGTGTTCAGTAACTCTCGCCACGGGAAACTTTTCGCCTAAAACGTGTGAAATGTAACAAAATTCAAATATCTGCTTTTCTTATTAAACTGTAGCTCTAACTTTTTTGGTGAGTAATAGCTGTCACGTAAGGAAATTACTCGCCACTTTACAGAAAAACTGTGTCTGTAAAAACTCCGCTTTCAACAGTCTCAGAAATAAAAAGGCTGTTAGATAGAGTTTCAAAAAACCATAATCATCATAAAATGGATAATAATATTGAAAAAAATAAGTATTTTGCTATTAAATTGAGTTTAATATATCGCTCCTTTATTGCAACATAGTCATATCTCAAAAAATTACCTTTTCGAGTTAACAATGCAGAATTGTTAACAGTTTACATTGTGGCAAAAATTTATTCAAATTACTTTTGATCTTAATTTATTGACCTTTTTTAAATAATTTTCTTGTTTTAATAATTTGCAATATTCGTTTTTTTTCAAATTTTTCAAAACAAATTATAACAATTATTTTCCTGAAGAAGTTTTCCAACGGAAAACGAAATATTGAATAAATTTATTAAACATTTTTATAAAAACTGACCTCGAACATTGCAAATTATTAAGCTTACTTAAACAAATTATTCAAATTACTTTTAAACTGTTTCCTTCAGGTGTTAGTTAAAAAAAAATTTTTAAGACTTGTATGGAAACTAAAAATTTGAAATGTGTTTTTCTCGAAACATGCTTTTGTTAGTTATGACTATGTTACGAGCGATATATACATATTTACACAGTTTATAACGATTGTTTTTTTTTTTTTTACTTTTTAATTAGTTCAAACAATTGAGTTTTATTCAACTTCCCCTCCCCGTTGCTTAAGTTACGTCACCTCTATTACTTACAAAAAAAAGGGGGAGTACCAATGTTGCTTGTATAAATGTACAGCAACACGCGGCTTTATCTTCTTAGCTTTTATGTAATATATGTATTGAGGTATTTGTACATCTACATATACAAAGTCCCTGGGACTATCACTTGTACAAAGTCTATACCTATTGTGATTTTTCGAAATGAAGGCAGTAGGTTGCGTAATTGATTTACATCAGCACCTGCCTGGACGGCCTAATCTGATGATAGACAAACTCCACAGTTTCACAATTCAACAGCACCTCCGTGTGGTTTTCGAGACTCACACAGGTTGCAACTGTTTGCCTAAACAAACCCCTTGCTTAAAAGTTCGGATCTTCTAATCTCTCCTGTATGTAATTTACCAGCACTTAATGGAAGACAAGGCTTAATGAGTTGGTAGGCCGAGGCCATTAAGAGCATCAGCCCTTAAACAACTCACCTGTTTAACCATCTCTACTAGTTCCTTACATTACAGGTATTTGTTGCAAGACAGCAGACCTGGGGGTTACTTGCCGCCGAAAACTGGCATGCAGCAGAGTTATCACTAATTCTCCTTCCTATGATTTTAGGGTTGAACCACAGCCAGAACGTTTCAGTGCCGCTATGGTTTGCATCAGCCCTTAAACAACTCACCAGGGTACAAAGATTAGCAAACCAGAACCTCCCGGAGTTTTTGCTGATCCCCGTTCTGCCAGTTTTAACCCTTAGTTAGTGTTTCGAAAGCCCAATACAACATAAGTCATGCGGCTTCCTAAAGTTTTATTTGCCACAACAAACGAGCGACTCTCTCTCTCTCTCTCTTCTATGTCCCAGAAAGCAGAGTACTGCTCGTCGGCTGGCTACCATGATATAAAGGCGTGATTTTTTTTTTGAAGACGCTCCAAAAATCATTTTATCTTCGCGTAATGATTTCTAACATTTGGTTCGTCTTTTTCCATCTTTTTTACAAGAAATTAAATGAATTCTACGTAACCATCTAAGATATCAATACAAACATAAAGTATATGGAGCTAAAAGTTAGCATGACATTCATTGCGTTTTTGGCAGTAAAAAGTTTGTCGGGTCAGGTCACCTAATAACATACGAGCGCACAGTGGTCGTCTATGTATAGTATCAGCGGCCAAAAATTAAAGCTATCAATGTGAAACTCCAGCCACGGGCTTATAAATATATCAAAACTATCAGGCTTCTACCATTTAACAATAGATGGCTCTAGCGGCAAGTAGTGGTTGAAATAAATAGATCGTAGATGTCATACAATAAGCTTATGTATTTGTAATCGTAACGCCATTAAAATATTAGTCGATTTTTGTCTGCATCATCAAATTCCTTGAAATATAATAATAATAAAAATTATTTTACCATGAAATATTTTCACACTTCCCTTTAACTTATTCACTTCATTTATATTGGGGAATTGTGTGCATTCAATAATAAATTATTTTAGGACCAGATCTGTTAGTAGATATCAAAGCGGTATAATACACAATAAATTACAAACTAACAAGTCAATTGCGTAAGGTTTTGTGAAATTATCACAAGATGTAGTGGCGAAATTTTGGAAATTTCTTACAAATGAACTATATTGCACTGCTTAATATTTATGTATTGCACACATTCTGATTGTTTTGTTGATAATAATAGAATTTATAGTTAAATGTTTGTTTTTTAAGACTACAAGCTTTCTCATCATCAGTGTACTTGTGCATGCACTGTGTCTCCCACCAATAAGGCAGTTGACGTAAGAGAAGAAAGTGGGCTGCTTTGATGCTTTATGTGTACAATAAGTACTTTAGCTTATAAAGTTGTTATTAGCACTTAATTAATTATTTTGCGTTGCAATTTTTTATCAATTGCATAGAAATATAGAGCTTTGTACCCTGGTTTTTTATTAAGATGTGTGAGTGTGTGTTTACGATGCCTTTAGAAAAAAACTCGATTTCTATGCAATGCTCAAGTTTGGCATTAGGACTATTTTCAGTTTTTGATATTTATATATAAAATTTAAAACTTTTTAATTAAACACATTTCATGATATATTTTATGTTTAACATATAATATGTAGAAAATATATATTTATAGCCAGATAGGTTCCGAAATCGCATTCCAAAGTTCTGCTCTTATAACTTTAAGCCATGTGATATTAAAATGATATTAAATCACTTTAAGATTTTGGAATTATTATTATGAATTAAAACAATAAATTGCTTAATGTCTTACTTTTTCCAATATCTTTTTTTACTCAACTAATAAGCTGATTATAAATTAGCATTTACAAAAATTAACGTGTTGTTCACAGAACACAGACGAGCACTGGTCTAAAAAATTGTATATGGTAATCACTCAAAAAATTGAGTAACTTTCATACAAATATTTTAGACTTTCATACAAATATTTTAGATCATCAGATAAGGCCGCAAGGCAGGCGCTGCTGTAAATCTTTTTCACAACTGCTCTTGATGTTCTTGTAATGAAAGTATAGTTTGATGTTCACTGGAATGAACAAATTTGTCATGTCTTAAAAGAAGTATTCAAGTGAATTGGCTTTTTTAAACGTTGTAAGATGTACTCGTACTTCACTCCAGCTGATCTATTTACTAATTATACCACCTATAACCGACCGCGAATGGAGTACAGCTCTCTTGTTCGCGCTGGCGCTGCAAAGTCTATTTTGGGGTTTCTCGACCATGTACAAGAGAGAGAGAGAGAGAGGGAGCGAAGGAGTTTATCGATGATAGGTTATCCAAATCTATTGACTCGCTGGAGCATCAACGCAATGTAGAGAGCGTTACTCTGTTCTAATGTTACTACAGTGGATTTTGCTCTGGCGAGATTAGGGATCTTGTTTCCGAGAACTCGTTTTTCGGGCGTACGCCTCATCTGTAGAATAAGTTGCCAGCAGACGTGTCTCTGTTGTAACGTAGGCAAGTTCAAGTCAAATGTTCACGAACACTGCTTCTTCTTTCACCTATTTTCCTACTTCTGATACAACTTATTGTATTGGCAGTGGTTATCCCCTGGCAACAAACTAATATCAAAATTTATATAAAAATTCTGACTTAAATTTTCATCGCTTTTCCATTAACTATTCGACATGGAAAAATATATTGTGAACGAAAAAAAGAGTTTTTTTTTGCAACAACTTTATTGAATTCTTTGAAGACTCCCACAAACTTTATTGTGGCTTGTTGAAAGCTGAAGTTGAAATTGATAACACAGCAAAGAAAAAAAAGCACGCGTTTACTGGTTGGTGATCATGTTGAGCGCCTACAAAATCATGTTGCACGTCATGGCAACATCAGAGGAAACAAGAACATTATGTTTTTGTTTTCTTTGCATTTTTTTTTCTTTTTATGTTCATATGATGCAGGAATACATATACATGTTTCAACTATGAGCGCACAACAATATGCAAGTTTTGCTGAATGTGGCTGAGCTTTAAACAACATGTGTCGAATTTAATTTGGCAGTTTTATGCTTAAAGCTAATTTTACTTTATCGATATCAATAATACAAGTACACAAACAAGTAGAAATAAAAGCTGCAAATTTAAAACTATAATACGTGGCAGAGGAAAAAATATTTAAGACAAGAAGTCTCAAGGACTTTGAAATAAAGAAATAAAAAAATCGCCACAAAAACTCGCGTTATATGAGACGACCACCACCAACGCAATTTTATGCAATCACTGGCTGCAGACAAAAAAACAAAAAAGAAAAAAAAAGACAGAATGGAAAAAAGTAACGTTCATTTGAATAGATTTTTGTTCCCGAGTCAGTTTGGTTTTCGTTTATGTGGTTTATTTGTTGCTTATTTTGAGTTGTTTTTGTTTTTGTTTTTTCTGGTGCTGTAAATATGTTTTGGTGACATTTAACACAAGTCCGTAACATGTTGCTTGTGTGCAGCGACAATTTTTAAAGGAGTATTTTTTTATTTATTTATTTACATATTTTGGTGTAGTTTTTTGGTTTTAATTTCTCAACTCAAATGCCGGACTACAAAGTAGTAGACAGACCCGGTGAGCAGTGGTTGGTATACGTTTACTTTTGGGTTTCGCTTTTTCGCTTTTTTTTCTCCGCTTGCCATTTGGTAACTTCTTAAAAACATGATTTTGACAAATTGTTACATGATGTTTTAACTACACTCAGAAAAATTGTTTCATTTACTAGATAATAGGTATTTATGTAAAATCAGCAGTAGTTGTTGTCATTTCTTTTTTTTTTGGTTTTGTTTTATACACGATTAATGTAAGCACTTGTTTAGTGTGGCAGAGGAATAAATTATTTAAATTTTCTTTTGAAAATTGGGAATGAAGTTGTCGCCAAGGTGCTGCAGTCTGGAGTATTACATTGAACTTTGGCATCTGTTTAAATACAAGTGATTAAACATTTTCATCACTAGATCATATTTATTAGCTAACAGTTAATTTTAGAGATGATCGTGCTTAAGCGCTCGTTATAAAAAAGCATCAAAGAGATGATCGTGCTTAAGCGCTCGTTATAAAAAAGCATCAAATGGAAGGTCTGGTAGTATTTGAAATAAGATGAGTTTTTGTTTTATAGCTGTTTAGAATTTTGGAATAAAAAGATTAACAGCCTGTTCGGCGATATCGAATGAAAATGTATGCACAAGAAAACTAGTCATTCACATTCGAATCAATTTGAGTTTATCTATAACACTAATCGTTCGCATGTATTTATGTATTTTAATAGAATTTTGACACATCGTTTGCATAGAATAAAGTTAGAAAAACCCCAAATCAATATTCTTTCTCCTAGAATGTGAATGAACTTCGACATCGGCGAACTGACTGTAATTGTTAAATTGACAGGATGATTGTTTGGCGAGTAACAATAACAAAAATAACGATTTTTTTTTTATTTATTTTTTACACATTTGCTGATACGCACATTATTCAGTTGGAATAATAATAATAATAATAATAATAATAATAATAATAATAATAATAATAATAATAATAATAATAATAATAATAATAATAATAATAATAATAATAATAATAATAATAATAATAATAATAATAATAATAATAATAATAATAATAATAATAATAATAATAATAATAATAATAATAATAATAATAATAATAATAATTATAATAACCAGCAGATAATAAAATAACCAGCAAGCCGAGGGGGTTCTTAAAATATAATGGGCACCAGGGTCCATCGTAGAAAAGGGTATAGAGATCAAGCTCGTCGCCAACATCTGACGTAGCTTTCAACGGGGCTTATTAGTGGTTTCTTTTTTCTCTCTCTCTCTCTCTCGGACCATGCATCGTGATCTTATCGGGCTGGTTTGTTGTTATGAGATCATGTTTCTATCTTGCAGCATATAATACCATTTTGAGACAAAAAAAATAAATAGGGAGTCTAGAATAAAGAGTCTAGAATAAGCCCCCCCGCTCCCCCCCTTCCCACTCCCCCTCCCACCACCCAATAAGGAATTGTAGTGCATGTAGTGCTACCGAAGCCAACGTTGTTTCTGCAGGGACCGAACCCACCCACATCCGACTATTAGCTTCCATCAATGGCTCCCGTAGTCCCTACCGAATTATACCGTTTGGTTGATGTTTGTTAATCAGTACAGTCGAGTCGTCGGTTATACTGGAATTTATGTGGTTGAGCTCCTGTACATAACATTTTGTTTTTAATTTTAACAGTTTTGCTACTCGTACATAACAGATTTGTCTGGTGGAGGCAGGAGAAGGCGGTACGGTTTTGGGGTTGCAAAACAAAAATTGAGTGCAGGACAAACTATTTGCAACCAGGTTGGGTGGACAATGGGGCAACAAAAACACCAGTTTCTCCCCTATAAGAGATCGGGAAAGTGGCAAGCAAAGCGGCTTGAGTAAATGTTTGGTTTTTCAGTATAAATAAATATTTTTTATGTCGGCGTACCCAGGGAGAGGGTTGGAACCTACTGAGTGGTCTGTGCTCAGAGAAAAGTAGCTAGTTGGAAACCTCCCTGCTCTCTGCGGCCGTAACATAAAATGGCCGTAACATAAAATGGAGGGGGGAGCAGATAATACGGCCGAGCCCAACGCGGTTTTGGCTGTAAATAATTGACAACACTGGTCAAATTGGATTATCCAATTGCAAAGCGTTGACGCCGCACTCTGCCTTACTTCTGTCTGCTACATTTTGTATGTGCATAAGGATTTCCGACGGATAAGTTACGTCTTATGCGCTAATTTAGGTTGCGCTGAATGCATGATTTTTCGTTATTATAGTGTCCAGCTATGGAAATGCGTTTCGTATAGAAAAAAACGCTATGAGAGGTATCACTGAACTTTCCTTCTAAATACTAGATTTTTTATCATTTCAGATATTCAGTTTCCACAATTCTATAAAACAATTCTTTCCCCCCAAATTTTCTACATCTTGTAAATTTCTTTATCATATTTTGATATTAAAGATGTTTATAATTGTTATTTCTTCCTAAATTCTCATCAAAAACTTAAAACTTTTACTTATATATGTATGTAGTTGTAGCAACGGAAATAGAAAATTATGAAAAAAAAGCGTGTTTATGGCTTCCACAGCTTAAAAATGTACGCTTGCGCAGCACCCATAAAAGCATTGGCAAAGATTACATCGAAAGTAGGGGTGCAAGCACACAATTTTAGTTTTCATTGAATTTTTTTGTTCTGTTTTTTTTTTGCAATTTGCTTTTTATTAAATGTGTTTCAAACTGATTATTACGTACGGCGAGAGCTATTATCGTAAAATCTATACGAAAGCATCTTCAACGCTTGCCAAGAAAGTTCCTTTTGCAGATCCTTTGGTTTTGTCGACTACCATCCGTGCGTTTTAAGGCCTAAAGGCCTTCTTTATGGTACGATTCGTTGACTGGCTCGCACTGTTAAGATTGTGTTTGCTTGCAGTGAGCGACAGTGGCTGCTTGTTGGCCGGCTTTGAATTTCTGTAAACATCTAAGATTCATTCTGTTTGAAAGGCAGACTTTTAGCCTAAGTAAAAATGCAATTAGCTGCTGTATCTGCAGAAGCTGTTTAAGTCTAAAAATGCAAACTTTAATAAAAGGAACAAAAAAAAAAAACTTTATTGTTGTATGTATTGCAAACTTGTATTATGGGTACTAAGACTGCAAAATTATTCATTTGTAGTTGTAACTTAAGCAGAGAACACTCAAAGAATATGTCTTAAACCTAAATAGTTTGCTTAAAAAGCTATAACGACTCAAAACATTTTTGAACTTGTTGCCATTTGAGGCCGCTGGGAGCCGTTCGGACAAAGTAAGGGTTAAATATGAAGGCGTAATAATAAATAACTGATGGTTCCTGCATCTTCTATTTACGCACGTATTTTTTATTATTTTTAAACATTAAAAATTCATTGAAGAATTTGTCTTTATTTTTTAGTCGTTTCAATAGTAGAGCCCTTAAATTAATGCCAAAAATATAGTTTCTTACACAAGTATTCATACACTAGGTCTTTTTAATAAAATGTACTTTTAATGAAAATGTGTTTTTTATAATAAAAAAGTATTTTTTGTAAAGATAGACTTTCTTAACTTCATAAAAGATGTCGCTTGTGATAAATTATCTTTTATCAAAAAATACCTTCTTTTTTAAGGTAGATAGAACTTTAAATTGTAAAAAGTAACACAAAAAATTAAATTTTGATGAAACATTTTTTTTATTTGTTTCAGTATACTCTGACAAATCATCATGAATAGACTCACGCTTGAACAACGCTACAAAATTATCCAAATTTACTTTGAAAATCAGTCGTCGATTCGCGCGTTGTTTTATCGCAAAATTGTGTTCAGCGATGAGGCGCATTTTTGGCTTAACGGGTTTGTTAATAAGCAAAATTGCCGCATATGGAGTGAGACCAATCCACAAGAGACCCTACAGACTCCATTACATCCAGAAAAATGCACTGTTTGGTGCGGTTTTCATGCTGGTGGCATCATCGGACCTTATTTCTTCAAAAATGAGGCCGGAGCTCGCGTTACGGTCAATGGAGATCGTTACCGCACCATGATCAATGATTTTTTGTTTGAAAATATGGATGACATTGATCCGGAGGAGATGTGGTTTCAACAGGATGGCGCTACGTGCAATACGGCGAACGCAACCATCGACTTACTGAAATCAAAATTTGGCGATAAGTTGATTTCGAGAAATGGACCTGTCAATTGGCCTCCAAGGTCGTGCGATTTGACACCTCTCGATTATTTCCTGTGGGGCTACGTGAAGTCACTGGCTTATGCTGATAAACCAGCAACAATTGACGCCTTGGAGGCCAGCATTGTTCGTGTTGTTCGTGGCATACGGCCAGCAGTGCTCGAAAAAGTGGCCCAAAATTGGACGTCCAGAATGCGCTTCGTCAAGAACAGCCGCGGTGCCCATATGCCCCAAATCATTTTCAAATGTTAATGTCACGTATTGATCTTTCGAATAAAAAAAAATTTTGATTACAATTTAATTTTTTGTGTTATTTTTTACAATTTCAAATTATATCGGGCTTAAAAAAACACCCTATATAAGAAAGTATAATTTACCTTTTACATGAAGTAACATTTTGAAATTGCTAGTGGCGTTACTCCCAATGATCCCACCAATTCTTGAATCGTTTGACATGAGCCGTGGTCAAGTAAATTCTCCAATTTTTTGAAATCTTCACCGCCGTGCTGGCCTTCGACATCAAAACTACCGTTCTTGAAGCGTAGAAACCACTTTCGGTACGTTCTTTCACTAACAGCACGCTTACCATAGATATATGAGAGCGTACTGTAAGCCTCAGCCACAGATTTGTTCATGGTAGAGCAGAAAACGAAAACCTCACGGAAATGACTAGAATTTAGCTTTTAAGCTGACATGTTTAATCGAGAATAACTTTATGATGCAGACACAAATTGACTAATATTTCGATTATGTTTACACATACCTAAGCTTATTGTATAATATCTGCGATCTATTTACTTTAACTAGCACTTACCGGTACAGCCGTCTATTGCAAAACGGCGGAAGCAAAGTTGTACACCTAATATACTTATGTAAAGTATCATCCTAATATTATATATGATGGTATGGTAAAGTGTCTTCTAGAAAAGATTTTGCAAAAGATATTTTTTTTTAAATGGTTGTGTTAAGACGCCTGCTTCTATTAGAAGAGCTTTTAGATTGAATCACAAATAAATTTTCGCCATTTTAATCACAAAATAATGTTTATTCTGAATAATCATTAGTGTAAATTATATGGAAGTATTTTATACCACAAGAAATTATTTTTGCCATCTTTCAGGTGGTGACCGTCTTCCATGTCTTAAGATACCCCGAATTGCTCCAAGGTTTGGTTCTTCATATAACGTGAACCGATAGTTCGAAACAGCAGATTATAGCCTGAAAAAAATTATAATTGGACAGAATGTGTCATTGATTTACATCAGCATCTGGCTTGATGGCCTTATCAGATGACGAATGAACTCCACAAGTATTATTCTAAACACGTAATTCAACAGAGCAGATTATAGCTCGAAAATACAAATGATAGTTGGACAGACTGTGTATTTGATTTACATCAGCACCTGGCTTGACGGCCTTATCTGGTAATAACTATACACGATGCATTATTCCTGATTCACCAGCGGTCCCGTGGGGTCTGCAGGATTACACGAGTCGCAAATTCTGTTATATGGCCATACCCCTTGCTGAAAAGCTTTGGCCTTCTAATTCCTTCTATGCCATTTCCCAGACAGTCAATGGAAGACAAAGCTCAATGAGCTGGTAGGCCGAAGCCCATTTAAAAGCATTAACCCTTAAATCAACTCACCCGCCTAACTGGTACCTTACATTACTGGCAGCTGTTGTAAAACAGCAGCTGCTCTGGGGTTATCAAACCCTGAAAAGTGCTATGCACTATAGAGAAAAGACTAGCTCTTTTTCCTGCCAGAATGTTATAGCCAAGAATGTTACAGCCAAGATGTAGGTACCTCAGCCCTGTTAAGTGCCTAGATGGTCTGCAAACAGAACCTTCCGGTGGTTTTGTTCCCATTCTGCCTATTAACCCTTGGTGAGGGCTGCGGAGGTCCAACACAACACAAGTCATGCGGGTTCCTAGAGTTTTATTTGCTACAAAAAATTAAGGCTTCCCGCCCTTCAAAGCAGAATGTCCCAAGGCAAAACCTGCTTCCCTGGGACAATGATAATTGGACAGTGCAGTTTCTGCTGAATACAGCGGGTCAAGTAGTTCCTACCCTTCTATCTATGCGCTAGAAAACAGAATATCCCAAGGCAAAACCTGCTTCCCTTGGATAATGGTAATTGGATAGTGCAATTTCTGGTGAATAAGGTGGGTGGGGTAGTTCCTACCCTTTTATCTATGCCCTAGAAAGCAGAGCGATCCAAAGCAAAACCTGCTTCCCTGGGACAATGATAATTGGACATTTCATTTTCTGCTGAATACGGCGGGTGGGGTAGTACCTAATGAAACGTTTACAAATAGTTTTTCGCCGAAACAGGTTACATGCATTATTAAGTACACGTAAAATTTTATCATATCTCGATTTAAAGGCGGGTTTTCTTCAGAGCTCAGCTTAATATCGTCAACTGTGTCCGATAGAGTGGTGCAGTGACTGTTTCCAAGAAACTTGCAATGTGCCACCCGGAGCTATTCTCACCAAACAGCAATAGTTTTTTTCATAAATATCCGGTTTTGCTGTGAATGATAATGACCAGTGAAGATTATCATATATCAAAATTTTCCTCATCTTTTTGTTGCAAACTTCCTTGTGCAGTCGATGAGCCTCAGCTGTAGATTTTTTTTGATTAAAGATGTAAAATAGAAAATTGCCGCAAATGAAGCTTATTTGGCGCAAATTTAAGAATTTTGGGATAAAAAATATATAATGCTAATACGAAGTTATTATAGGGTAGCGTTATTCTTGGACGAGCAGCCTAATTTTCAAGCCGGTTATCACCTGTGAAGTGTCGCGTGACGATGCTATCACATTTGTAAAATCACACCATGCAGCTGAATTCACTATTTTTTAACGACTTCTTTTTCTTCTTCAAAGTAAAAGTTCTCATTTTCCATATACTATTTTTACAGGTGGCCGAATAATTTTACAAATCACTGTAAGTATTCACCCTTTAAAGAACATAAAAATATGTTTAAAAAAAAAGTATGTTTATGTATGTTTATTTGTGCTGTTGTTTTATTCGCCCCCTAAGGCAAAAATGATTTTTAACTTGATTTGCTGCTGATGTTGAAGCTGCCGACTAATTCTACTGTCTTCTTGATTTCATTCTTAAAACTGCCTTATGGCCAAACAAGTCTACCATATAAACTAATAACACCAACGACACAAAGCAAAAACAAAAAAATTGAAGCACCACCAGCTTCATAACATATATAAAAATTCCAACAAAGGGAAACAGCAAAATCTGCAGAAAAAAAAGTTCACTGCATCCTCCCACTTTTTTGTATACGCTGGTGTGTATGTGTGCAGTAACATTTGCTTGCAAGATTACTTGAATATTTTATTGTCGTCTTTTGGTTTCATGTATGTATAAAATTAAAGTGAGTTTTAAATTACTTCAAACATTTGACCATTTCTTAAAAATATTTTTTTTTTTTTACCATTTTCATGTTGCAATTTATTTTTCCTTTTCTTTTTTTTCAGAATTTTTTGCTTAATTCAACCTTGTAATTCCCTTTTTGTATGCGGGAGATGTTTTTGCTCTGCTTGTGTTTTCTTTTAAAAGTGCACTTTTATTCATTTCGGCGGGTAGACTTGAAATTATTTTTTCTTGAAAAAAAAGCATAAGAAAAAATATGAGTGCTTCCACCTCCTCTTCCGGCTATCTTGTTTTTTTTTAAGGACTTGTATGAAGAGCATGTGTCTTAAGTCTTTTGTTTTTGGGGAGTTTTAATTTTTATTTTACTTGTTTTTGTTTTTGTCCAAATTGGGTTTATCGCGAAAATTATGGTTTATTATTCAAGCAATTTTATTGATAATGGCTTCTGATTGTTAATCTTCTGCACTGCACTTTATTTTATAATTTATATTCAAAAATTTCATAAACACATGTAGTCGTATATACACATGAATATGTATGTACATATCGCTCCTTTACTGCAACATAGTCGTAATTCAAAAAATCTTGTTTCGAGAAAAATGCATTTAAAATTTTTAGTTTACACACAAGTCTTAAAAAAAATTTTTAGAAAATATCTTCTAAAGGAAACAGTTTAAAAGTAATTTTAATAAATTTTTGCCACAATATAAAAGGTAGTACTGTTAACAATTCTGCATTGTTAACTCGAAAAGCTCATTTTTTGAGTTATGACTATGTTGCAATAAATGAGCGATATGTATATATTCGTATGTGGTATATTCAATTAGATTTACTTATTTTGTTCATGTGAGTGAACTGCAAGCTGGATATTTGGCTTGAAATTAATTTATATAACTTTTGAAAAATTTTAATGGATTTTGTGAGAAAATATTTGAAGAGCTGTTTGGCACAAGAAAAATGTGAGATTGTGGCCTTATAAAATACTACTAATACATATTATAAACGGGGTCTGTATTACAATAATAAAATTGAACCTCATTAGATATTAACGGCCTTATGTATAATCAAAATCCTTATGCTAACTAACTAGCTGCTAGATGTTTTGTGTGTAAATTCCCATAAGGGAAAGATAGCAGCTAGCTAGTTAGCACAAGGTTTTTTATTACACATAAGGCTATAAGTGTACAAGTTAGCTTCTGCCATTTTGCAGTAGGGGGCTGTAGCGGTAACTAGTATTCGAAATAAATAGATGATAGATGTCATACAATAAGCTCAGGTATGTGTAAATATAACACCATCGAAATACTAGTCGATTTTGGTCTGCTTCATAAAGTTATTCTCGATTAAACATGTCAGCTTATGAGCCAAAATTTTCGTCATTTGCTCAAAGCTTTAATTATTTTTTTTTTGCTTAAATATGAATTTTGCTGCTGAGGCTCATCGATTGCTCCCACTTTTCATTAATTGTGAGGCCACAATTAATGAAAAGTCGTGCCGAGAGTGGCTTCGAGGCTTCAAGAATGGTGATTTTGATGTCGAAAGCCAGCATGCCGGTGGAAAAGGGATGGTTTTCAAAGATGCAGAAATGGAGGCATTACTTGAACTAGACTAGTGTCAAACGCAGGATCATTGGGAATGACGCAACAAGCCATTTCAAAATGCCTGAAACTCATGGGAATGATTCAAAAACAAGGAATTTGGGTGCTATAGGTGTTGAAGCCGGGAGATGTTTGAACGGGATTTGTTTGCTTGTGAACAGCTTTTTGCAAGACAAGGACGGAAGGAATTTCTGCATCACATCGTGACTGGGGACGAAAAATTGAGATAATCTCAAGCGCAGAAAACGGCTATATATCCCAGCTATGCCTCTACGTCGATGGTCTAACCGAATATTCATGTTTCCAAGGCCATGCTTAGTATTTGGTGGGACCAACTCGGCGTAGGGTATTATAAGTTGTTAAAACCGACTAAACCTATTACAAGCGATCGTTACCGAACGCAGCTAATGAATTTTAGTCGTGCATTGAAAAATAAACGGCCGCACTACAACAAAATACATGATATATTGATTTTATAGCATGACCATGCTGGACCCCATTTTGCGTCCAGACTTACTTGGAAACGTTGAAATGCGAAAACCTACCCCACCCGCCATATTTTGTAGACGTTGTTCCCTCGGACTATCGCTTGTTTGGTATAATAGCGCACGGCCTAGCTGATCAGCAGTTCCGGTCTTATGGAGAAATAAAAATTTGGATCGATTCATGGATCCAGTTTTTTCAACGCAACAGATAGGAAAAAGTAATCGCCAGCCTTGAACAATACTTTGAGTCCTATATGTATAACTAGCCTTGAATTTCGGAAAAAACAGTGAAAGCAAAGTTTTACACTTATGTAATAAAGGAAAATGTGATTAAACTCTTGCATTTTTTATTATATTCTTATTAGTTATTCAAGTCAAGGTAATTTCTACTAAAGTTTCGTTAGGATATTTTTAACTTAATTCAACCTTGCAATTTAACAGGGATTAATTTATAGAATTTTTATCGAACTTTATAATTTTTAAATAAAATTTTTGGTTTGTACATATTAATCAGAGATAGTTTTTGTTTATTGTAAATTTTACAAATGTTTACCGTAGCTCCTATGAAATGTTGACTTATAGACAGCTGGGAAAAATAGAAAACAAGCTGTTTATATATTTTTTTTAATTGGTATCAATGCTAGAAGCTAATCTAGTGAATAAAACTCAATTGTTTGCATTTTTGTTCTGCGCTGTTCGATGCTTTCAAAAAACAAATCGTTGTAATTGTTGGGATATATAGTTGAATGTTTGAGAAGATATTTCAAAAACTTCAAAAGTCTTTTGATGATGAACTATAAAAACTATAAAATTTTCATGTTAATCAGAGATAATTTTTATTTATTGTAAATTTTACGAATGTCGACATATAGACAACTGGGAAACATAAAAATCAAGGGGTTTATATATACGAGTTGTAATGTTACAAGCTAATATAGTGAATAAAACTCAATCGTTTGAATTATAAAATATGTTTTGTGTTTGCTAGACAAACGTAAAACATGAACGTTCACAAAATATACCTAATAAGCTATTATGTGTATTTTAAAACAATTTCATTTTACAAAAACCAAGAGGTAATTTACAATAGAAACAATTGTTAGTTCAAAAGTACATTTACATATTTTAAAATGTACAATAAAATTCACCCACTTCACCTTTTTAAAAGTTTCTTAATGAATACAATTTGTGAGAAATACAACAATATGCACATACAGTAGGGTGTCCCAATATACGCAATAGGGGATTCAAGTATAATTTGAAAGCTTATGAAGACAATAACATGCTTTTGAGAAATGCAGAAGTTGCTAGTTTATTCATTCAGCCAATTCACACGGAATTTTAGCAGAAGGGAACCTTAAAAAAATGAAATTAAAAGGATTCGTTTCCAAAGCTAGCCTAATGTTTTGGAAGCTTGCAATTTATCAAGTTGCTTTTCAAAATCCAAAAAATATGATCCAAAATATATAAAGCCTAGCAAGTCATTTCAAAATCCAAAAAATATGATCCAAAATATGAAGCCTAGCAAGTCATATCAAGTTGCAAAAAAAAAAAATTTAGTATTTACAAGAGGTAAATGAAGGAACAGAACGAGATGTGACTTTAGCTAAGCACCTATGACAATGTTACAAGCTCTGAAAGGGTTTTTCAGAATTTATTACAGGGCGTAGAACTACATTGTAAGGACAACAATAAATAATTTTTAGACAAAGTGAAGCAAATATTTGATTTTTACTTGATTTTATGGGTACGAGTGGTAAGCGAGCAAACAGCTCATAGTAATATCGTAATTTGGATACAGAACTAACTTTGTTTTTAATTCAGAAACGATTAACAAATTTACAAATTGTTTTTTTAAGTTATCTAACTTGATCCTAATTATTTGACCTTTTTTTGATAAATTAAATTGAAACGTTGCTTAAGCTTTAAGTCAGTTTTGTTTTTTATATAAAAAATATTTTAATTAATTTATTCGATACTTCGTCTTCCTTTTAAAAAACTGAAACAAGTTTTCCTGAAGAAGACGAAATATCGAATAAATTAATTAAAACATTTTTTATATAAAAAACAAAACTGACCTCAAGTTTAAGCAACGTTTCAATTTAATTTGAGTTATCTAACTCAAAATAAAACTTTCCTCATTTCCATAGAAATTTGTCAAACCTATAAAGCTCTATTTAAAAAATACTCGTATATTGAAAAATTACATTCTTGATTCTATTTGCAATAAATTTTCGCAGTTCAAGGTCCTTTTTTATAATTTTTAATGTATTTCTCAATATTTCGTCTTCTTTTGGAAGACTTCTTCAGGAAAATTTATAATTTATTTACAAATAAATTTTCCTGAAGAAGTCTTTCAAAGGAGGACGAAATATGGAAAAGCACGTTAAAAATTTTTTATTCAAAAATTACCAAAAATTGTAAAATTGAGTAAATTCTTGGCCGAAACTTCTATTTTTACGCCAAAAAATAAAGCTTTGTGATTTCCTTTTTATACTACTTACTTACTTAAAAGTGATGACAATCGTCGTTTGTGAAGAAGTTATGAAGAAACTTAATAAAACGTTTGGCAATAACTCGAATTGAGTGACCTTCAAATATTATCCGAAAAATAAAAAATAAACTAATTTCAAATTATGCTTTAGCAGCAATTAGATTCGGTTAGGTTGCACAGGCCGCCAGTTTCATGAAAGCAGCCCACTTCGGTCTTTTCTTGGTCTCGTTGTGTTGTCGGAGAGAGGAGTACAGCCTATAAGACTTACACTTCTCCCGACGATTCAGATTCAAACCAAACTGAAAGCCGGATAAAGGAATCCAGTCCGTTCACTCTGCACTCCCATATATCGGCTAATCCATGCAGCATAGGTCCACTTAGATACAGCGCTCTCATAGAACATAGAGCTGCATACCGACAGAGGAAGTGCTCAACACTCTCTTTCTCATCCTCATCCCTACAACTTCTACAGAAATCATTAAATGTAAGATTTAACTCCTAACATGCGTCACTATGTGATGCAGAGCTGCCACCAAAGTACGCAACCTTCACCGGCGAAGACCCCTCAGGACCGCAGTCTACTTACGATCATATGCAGGCCATGTTAGCCTCGCTACTCGGCAGGTAAACTCATAAGACCACCTGTCCTGTGCAGTCCCTATAAGTTGACGCTGCACTTGGACCGCAGTCCTCCTACGATCATACGCAAGTCTAGGAAAATAGATTGTGATAAGGTGGAAAGGGGGAGTAATGTTTGTGACCTTAACACACGGAACGACCAAAACAAACATTATCAGTGTTTTCATTCCATTTTCATTCCACACTGATCAAACTAAAATAATAATACTAATAATTGTATTAAACGAAGAGATTTATTTCCTTTTTTGCTTGACCAAACAAAATACATTCAGTCCTGTGCAGTCCCTACAAGTTGATGCTGCATTTGGTTCTTCAAGCTTTTAAGCGGGACTGCTACCATCGTATTAAGGTTCCCAGCTTTCGCCAGCTCAACCGCCACACAATTTCCGGACACTCCACTGTGCCACGGTACCCAGAAAAACTCCAGGTTTTAGCACCCATGAAAATAAAAATAAAAATCTTTGGACGACCTAATTCAGTAGCTTAAAATTATTTGAAAAATTCAAATATCTATACATATGCATGTACGTGTATGTATTTTGCGTGGCATTGCTGTGCGGGAGGTCAATATGATAATTTTACCTATTAAAAACTACAAAACAAAAAATATATAAATATCGTGACAACAAAACAATGCACAATACAACTTAAAGTACAAAATTCTTTTTAGTTGTACGTACATTTGACGCAAATACATACACACACAATCATACACACATATACATAAATCAAACACACTGCAGTGCCGGGGCATACACTTCCACTCACACATGTTCATTAAAGTCCACCAGGCAGTGCGTAGTAACAAAATGCATGCCGCCACTCTTATTTCTTTTATTTCTTTTAGCAATTGAAATACTCACACTCTGTTATTAGAAGTAGTAAAATCTAACAACAACCTAAAGCTTTTGTATTGTACAACAACAAACAAATTAACATAGAAATGACAGTTTGCAAACACTCATGACAGAACATTTGCATTTTGTTCGAAAGGCTTCCGGTAAAAGTTTAAGTTTTTGCTTCAAGGAAAGTCTAACTCTTCAGAGTCTATACTACAGTTTTTCTTTCTTTCTTTCTTTATATATTTGTTAGATGTTGGGGAAGAGAAAAAGAAAAAAAAAACAGAATGAATCAATAGCAGTAATTTGTAGTGGTGGAAGGAGGAGAAGTCATTGCAGTTAGAAAAAAAAAAATTATATAAAAGAAAAGTGCGTGTAACTGCTTCAGATTTTGTTGTTGTTATTGTTGTGACAGTTGAAGCAGGATATTAAAGTAGTTTAATGATAAAATATGAAACGTATTGATTTGATTTAAAAAATAAACAAATTAAATAACTTGGGACTTAAAACTCGTTTAGAAAAAAACTCTTAAGCCAGCTAAGCGGAATCGACAAATTCAATATCTTGTTGGGGAGGTTTAAAACCACTTACTCGTATATCTCTATTACCAGTACATAGCACTTGCAAGGAAAACTCATTTTGAACATTATTGCGATATTATTATGAATTCTATACAGTAATTCGCGGATAATTTATTCGCGTTTAAATACCTGCCCCGTTTACTCACTTCCTGTTTAAATCTGCCGTGGCATATTATCTTTTTAACACGCTTATATTAGCATGTTTGTTTGTAGAGCTTCATTTGCTTTTTGCCATTATCGGTATTTTATAAAAAAAGTTCTATAGACGAAAGTAACAGATTTATAAACCGCAGCATAAGATCGCAGCCAGGAGTCTAATCACCGCATACGATATCGAATTAACTATCGTATCGAATAACATAACGATACATCTAGAATATGGCAAACGATGCATATCGGATCGTAATTTAAACAAAATGTAATAGATTGAAGACCATACGTTTCGTAAAAGTACGAATTCAAAAAATAAATCCTTTAAGTTTTCATAATTTTTGCAATACAATTTATTCGATATCGTATGCCATGATACCAAAACGAAAAATTTCGATAATTTTGCACGATATCGTATGCGGTGATTTGGCCCCAGGAGTCTAAGCGCAAGCATGAGTAAAGGGAAGAACTGTTTACGCCATTGGGAATCCACCTCGAAGCAGTGTTGCAACGGTCCCGGGATGGAAAATTTTTACCTTAGGAAGAAGTTCATTGTTGTGATCATCTCGATCATAAAGCAGAAGATCCCGGCTCTGTGTTAATTTGTAAAGGTATTTTTACCCCTAAATTGAAAAAACTGGGATTATTATAGATTTTAAATTCATGCGTTATGAAACAAATATGAACTAAATCAGTCAAATATTATATTTTTCTTCTTTTCTTTTGTTCCCATTTTCAAGAGCAGCCAGTACAGGAGAAAAAAGTCAATTGTTTTGTTAAAACTTTTTGTTATTTTAAAAGTATTTGTTTTGGTTTTGCTGACGTACAAAACGATTATTTTTTTACTGCTAGAAGACATTTATAATATGATATGCTCATTTCCATTTAGTTCGCAAAGCTATTTAATTACAGGAGATCATATCGCTCCTTTATTGCAACATAGTCATATCTCACAAAATTTGCTTTTCGAGTTAACAGTACTACCTTTATTTATTCAAATTACTTTCAAACTTTTTCCTTAAGAGATATTTTCTAAAAAAAAATTTTTTAAGACTTAAATGGAAACTAAAAATTTGAAATGCGTTTTTTTCGAAACAAGCTTTTTTGAGTTATGACTATGTTGCAATAAAGGAGCGATATGTAATATTCTAAAAAGAAAAAAATTACTGAAGAGCAGTAGTGAAAAAAGCTTACATCAGCAACTGCCTTTACGGCCTTGTCAGATGATGGACCAATACCACGGAGTGAATTATTCACGATTCACTAGCGTCCCCATGTAACTGACTAGGCTCACATAGGTAGCAATTTTTGCCATATGTTTGTAGCCATATGAGCTACTAATTGTTGAGGAGTTCGGCCTTCTAATCCCTACTGTATGCAGTTTCCCAGCAAACAATGGAAGACAAGGCTTAATGAGTTGGTAGGCCGAAGCCCACTAGCAGCATCAGCCTTTAAACTAACTCACCCGTCAACCATAACCACTGGCTTCTTACAGTACAGGTGTATGTTGTACAGGCTACAGATTCTCGGGAGAATTTTAGTCTCCGAGAAAAAGAACAGCCAACAATTAAAAGGCATACTAACTCCCCCTTCCTGAGTTTTAGATTTCAACCACAGCCAGAACGTTCCAGCTACGGTAGGTAGCTCAACCATGGTCAGCCCGGATTCAACTGCAAGCAGATCCACCCGGGGGCCATGCTGATCCCCGAACTGCCAATTTAAACTCTTGTTAAGGGTTTCGGAAGCCAACACACCATAAGTCACGCGGCTTGCTAGAGTTTTATTTGCTATAACAAACGAGGGACCTGTTCCCCTCTTTAATCGAAAAACATAATGCCTTGGTTTGGAATATGCCAAGGTAAAACTTGTACCCCGGGGGGACTAAATAGGAGTATTTAAATTTTTCTTACTCAATATTTTAGAGTATCTCATACAAACTTTCTAGACGTATCACTCAATCGTGACCCATAAACACCACATTAATATATTTTACAAACAAAAAATGAATTGTACGAGATTAACTAGTTGTGAGTTCGAGTCCAACTTCAGTCAAGAAGACAATACTTGCTGTGAAACAATAAGACCAAAGAAGAACAGAAAAAATAATTGAATACCATTAGCTGGGGGACAACTAGCTGTGTCGTAGTCGCTACACTACTCATCAGCACCCACTGGGATTCGAACTCGGGATCATGTGAACACGATGTATTATTAATACGGCTGCTTTAACCACTTCAGCCACCGATGAGTAGTGTAGCGACTACGAAACAGCTAGTTGTCCCCCAGCTAATGGTATTCAATTATTTTTTCTGTTCTTCTTTGGTCTTATTGTTTCACAGCAATTATTGTTATAATTAAAAATAATCCTTCTTCTTGACTGAAGTTGGACTCGAACTCACAACTAGTTAATCTCGTACATATGTATATAACTAAAAAAGTTCACTCATTAATGATTTACAAAAAAATGAATTCATTCTTTGTAATTCTGGTTTTCTTGTTTCTTAAAAAAAGGGTGCCAAAGGCATTTGATTGTATAAACAATATTATTGTAAGCAACAAAGAGTTCGATGTTGCATTAAACAATGGACAATTGGGTCAAAAGTTTCAATAATATTTGCTGCATACAACGGCCTGCCTGCCTGCCTGCCTGCCAGCCTGCCTACCAGTGAGTGTTTGTGTGTGACTAGGCCTTTATGTATTACAATGACTGACTATTAAATGAATGCTAACATATGCGCATAGTTTTTAATACCAACTACACAACTACAAATCAAACTAAATGTCATTATTTTTTCTGAAATTTTCTATCAAACTTTTTTGCTTTTCAACTGAAATAAAAGTACTAAATATTAAAAAAACAAAAAATAAATATAGACAAAAACAACTGAAAGAACACGCAATATTACGCACTTGTTACTGAAAGAAGAAAAAACTAAATAAAACTGAAACAGTATAACAATAAATAAATAGAAACAGTAAGAAAATTGCAATAAAGACACTTTGGCACACAAAGGAAAGAAATATGGCAAAAGCAACACTTGTCAGTATTTATTATGAACGCAAAATGTTTGTATGGCATGTGCGGCACATGTCAATAGCGTTTAGGAATTAAGCAAAACATCTTTGACTGAGATGAACAAATGGAAAGAAAATCCCATTTTAAAACGAATTCTGAGCTAGAAGTGAAACTAAAATTTTCGAATGAGAAATTCAGTTTAACACGAGTACATACATCAAGTTGTATTCCGATCAAAAATTACCCTTAAATTACATGAGTGCCCGATGTTACTCCTCTCTGTAGCATTAAAGAAAAAGTATATCGTTGGTCTCATGTAGAAAGGCCCTAACAAACATAATTGCAATTTTATAGGACAAGGAATAATCGTCATGGAAACTGTATTCTTAGCTAAACTTTTTGTCCAAGTGCTTGTGAGATAGAGCTGCAAAACTATCGATAGGTGGACCATTCGATATTTTCGATAGTTTTGTTTTTAACTATCGATATTTTCGATAGTATCGAATTCTAACATATGTATGTGTATGTTAAAGCTGACATTCATAAAGAATATTGCTATTAAACAAAATGAAAAGAAACCCTGTTTAATATTGGTGAAATAACTTTTATTGTTTGGTAGAATTATTTTCCTTGTTTTGAGACTTGGAGCTTGACTGGCTGCTTACCCGTCTTTTAGTACCAATATAAAAGACTTCTGAGTCGTACTTCAATAGTGTTTATTTACAATTATATTCAATTATATTATTAGAGAATACAAATAAGAGTTGACCTCTAATTGAATAAAAATTGAATGGTGCTTAGGCAAGCGCTCAATGGCTATTATTCTTAAAACTAACCAACTAATTTAGAATAACTCTAAATTTTTGAAATTCAACATAGATTTATTGTACTAAATATAAGTGTTATAAATTCAACAGAGACTTACTAGTTACTAAAAACAGTGTTACCAGTTTTCCTAACTTGGCGATTATTTTTTATAAAAAATATGATGTGTCCAAACATATTTGGACAATTGGTTTTAGAAATAAAAAAAAAACTTTCAGAACTTATAATTAATTAAAGATTTATATTCATGAAAAATAAGATATATTACAAATTAATATAAAATACATACACACATATGTTTGAAATTCATTTACTTTATGAATACGGTATTGGGAGCTAATCGTACGATTTTTCATTAAACCTCTTAATAAAAAGAAAATTACAGACTACAACAAATTAAACTTTAATTTTAATTTTGTTGAAACACTGATTTAAAAAAAAAACAAACATAACGAAAAAACAAAAATATATATTTTAATTCTTATTCTATGTGTGTACTTCAGTTCTGAGCCTGAGACTTAGCTTAGACAATTATATTTTATTTATATATTTTGTTTGTCATTAGACCATTGATTATTTTGCAAAAAATAAACCAATACAAGTAAAGTGCGTAACAAAAATTTTTCAAAAATATGTTTGGAGAGCTTAGCTCTTATAGTTAACTTACTAAATAGAATGAGATCAATCCTTCATTCACTTATGTGCCTATAGCATTACAAAATGAAAGGCTCCAAACTTCCGAGAACCCCTTACGAGCTTTTTTGATTCGGTATCACCCCCGCTGCAGTTTTCAACATATATAACAGCAATTTGTAACATGCATCTCTAATAATTCACTTTACTTACCATTGAGCCTTTCCAGAAATTTCCTCATAACAATAAAACAAGCTTATCACAACCGATTAATATTGAAATACTAATCAACAGCTTTTAAAAAGAAAAATTATTGTCAAAAACCTACAATTTTAAAAAAATATATAAGAAAATCAAATGTAGAAATCAAAGACGTTAGTATATTTTTAAGTTTTAAGTCGGCGATAAAATTTTTTATGAGCCGAAGCCTCTGGACTGAGGTACTAATTTGCTTAATAACCCACAATACAAACAACGCTTTTGTTTTGCAAATAATATGTAATTTCTTTCGATAGTATCACTATCAGATAAAAACTATCGATAGTGGACTAAAAATAAAACTATCGATACTATCGATAGTACTATCGATATTTTTGCAGCTCTATTGTGAGAGCGATATGTATGAAAATATTTATTTAAATCTTCGCGACACTGTGTACTTGTGTGAAACGTAGTAGAATGCTTAGAAAAGCTCAACTCAGGGAAAATACGAGTTAGGGCCTTTCTGCATGAGATCAACGATATAATTTTGAGGCCTGCATTATCACAGTAATAACTGATTAGCAGCTAGAATTTTATATTATTTTATTGCAAAGCAAAATATAAAATAAAAGGAAAAAATAAATAAACGAAATCAGCGCACGTTCACCCAATTGCAACTTGTCTTCTCAATTGAATAAATACTTGTTTTGTTCTCTTTGGCAGCAAATAAAAATATTAATTTCTAACAACAGCAGCAACCAGCGAATGCACAAATTGTAACTGTATTCAGTTGTTGCAGGCCATTTGCAACAATGTTTAACTATTACAAGTCTTTAAGGAGCACATGTGGTCCAAAAGTATAATACAGCTTGTGTATCTGTTTTTATAAAAAAATGTTTCTGCAGTTGTTTTTGAATATTTTTATACAACAGTTTTATAAAATATTTATTATACTTATTGTGGAATAGTTGTAAATATTAAAAGGCTGCTTAGAATGTTCTAAAGAACCCATCTCACCCAGGAGTTCCAAGCGCAAAATTTTAGTTCAATCTTTAAAACAAAACAAACAAGCAGTAGAATATTTGGAAACAGAACCAACACTTTATAGTTTTGAAACCATAGTTGCCGGATAATTCCGGTTTAAAATCGTCAAATTCAGGACAAAAATTGTCAATATGATTATGTATCGCAAATCGTCAAAAAATCGTCAGCAAGTAAAATTAATCATTTTTAAATCAAATTTACATATTTTCGCCAAACAATTCAGGGTTGCCTTTAATAAAAAATTACAGCATTTAAAACTATAACAGCATATATGAAGAGATTTTCATAAGTGTATATGCGAAGTATATTTGCACATAACACATTTTCATTTAATAAAAATAGTTTTGAAAGTTCCTGTTATGTATTGTATCTATTGTACTAAACATTTTTGCTTACTTTATCTTTTAGGTCGCAGCAACCATAGTTGCAAAGTTTTAAGTATAGTTTAAGGCCTTGTTACACTGCCATACACAATCTTGCGATCTAGTCAATAAAGCAAGTGTGCTGAAAAAGTACTAAAAATGCAACCGTGCGACAGAGTTTTTGACAAATCGTGCGATTTGGAATTTTGGAAATCTCTTTGCTAACGATTTTCGAACCGCTTATTCATATTCGGTGGGAGTTTTTGCTGAGCTATAAACAGTCATTCGCTTAGTGCGAAACATTGAAGTTGTCGTATTGCTTCTAAAGAAGTCGGCGGATTTAAACGTTTCCTGAAGCCGACTTTGGGAATTTGCAACTGCCTCGCTAACCGAACCGAAACCGGTTTTTCATATTCGGTGCGTGTTTTTTGGCCGTGGCACGTATATCTGAACTATTAGCGGTCATTCCACTTAGAGCAAAACTTGGAGTTGCCACATTGTTCCCGGGGAAGTGAAAGATTTTGGCGATTCCTGAAAATGATTTTGGGAATTAAAAAAAAAAAAAATCGGAACGCATTTACTATATAATTATCTGAGGTACTTTATATATTAAGATAATCTGCATAAATGTTTTACTATAAGGATTAATTTAAGTATAAAAAGTATTGTTTCGTGAAAAGAATAAGAAGCTCTGCTTTTCGATACTTTCAAAAAGCAAATCGTAGCAACCAACGGTTGTTCATTTGTTTGAAAGGTGTAAAGAAATGTTAGAGACGTTTATAAATAGAAAAGCTTGTTTTTTGTGTTTTGACAGATATTATTAGAGCATTTTTCTTTTTAAATTCTCAGCAATTTATTTGGATTGTTGGGATATAAAGTTGAATGTTTGAGAATATCTTTCAAAAATTTCCAAAGTCTACTGATGATTAGGGTAGTTCCTATGAAATGTCGACATATAGATAGCTGGCAAACATAGAAAACAGGCTATTTATAATTTTTTATTATAAATGTTAGAAGCTTAAATAGCGAATAAAAAACTTAATTGTTTGTTTTTTTTATATATATAAAATATGTTTTTATTTTCCTCATTCTTTTTAAATATTTTCCATGTTTTAGGCTTTCAAGTCATTTTCCATATAACCTTCTTTTGATCACAGCAACGCTTTTATGTTAAACGTTTGTCGGTTTCAAATATTCAAAATAAATTCAGGGAAATTGTTATTTTTGGGATTATAATAATAACTTCCTAAAGCTGTTAAACATGTTTGTCAGACAATTGCCAAAGGCAAATATATGTCTACTATCAAGCAACTAGCTTGCCAAAAACAAAGCAGAGAGGTGTTACCTTAAAATAAGTCAAACTTTGGCCTTTTTGTTTGCACATATCTCAAATTGACTTCAGCTCAATACTGAATATGGATAAATTTCTTCATTTTTAGTTTAACCATCAAAATAAACTTTTTTTTGTAATTCTTTAGGCAAGAAATTTCTTTTGGCATTTTAAATGTTTTTATATGTAAAACGCCCACACAATATTTCGCTTCGAAGACATGAAATACGTCAGTTGTTTATGTTTTAAATTTTGTTTCATTTTGGTTAAAAACATGCAAAATTTCCAAGAAAGCAAGATGCTATTTGAAAAGCATGTCTGAAAGCAAGAATATTACTATACAAAAAAAATGGTAAAGGATTTGCATAACTTATTCATATCATATACGTTAATTAATATTCGTATAATAAACACACTTTTGAGACCCTTATTAAATTTTGAAGCAAATAAAAAAAAATATTTCTTGGCTTTAGCCAGGATTGAACTTGAGCCAGACGAATGATACCATCATATAATATTAGAAATATAAAAAAAAACTTTTAATTAAAGGTTTAAGTTTGACATGTATTAAAACGTGTTCTTTAAACGAAATCCTTAAATAGTTTTAATTTAATTGTAGAGAAAAAACTGTGCTATCAGTAGAGCTGTGCTAAGTCGTTCATTTCAGTGACCGGTCACTTTCGTTCAACTACAAAAGAATGATTCGTTCGTTCATATCGTTCAATCGGCAATTTTAAGCGACGGCACGGTGTAAACTCTGTAATTTACTGGTAATTTTTCAACACAGCTGTGTAAAATAAACAAAACAAAATGGAGAAATAAAAAGTGATACAAATTTATTGTTTTAAACAGAGAAAATAATTTTCAACAAAAACCATTTAGGTGGGATATATTTTGATTAGTTTCATATTCTATTTTTGTTTTATTTCAGATAATATAAAATAATATAATACAAATAAAAAACCACCCCTTTATTGCTAAACATAACAACAAAATCAAAAAAACATGACATAAAAAATATATTTGAACGAAAGCTATTCAAATTGGACGGCTGGCTCGAAAAGTGGTCAGTTTAATGATCGGCTCACTTCGTTCAATAACATGATCCGTTCAATTTAACTCGTTCGTTCATGAACGACACAGATCTAGCTGTCAGTAGTGCAGAGCAATAAGGCTACAAGGCAGGTGCATTAACCAGGTGGCATCACTAGCGCTTTATTTATAAACTAGACGTTTATAAATAGAAAAGCTTGTTTTTTGTGTTTTGACGGATATTATTAGAGCATTTTGCTTTTTAAATTCTCTGCAATTTATTTGGATTGTTGGGATATAAAGTTGAATGTTTGAGAATATCTTTCAAAAATTTCCAAAGTCTACTGATGATTAGGGTAGTTCCTATGAAATGTCGACATATAGATAGCTGGGAAACATAGAAAACAAGCTATTTATAATTTTTTACTGGTATAAATGGTAGAAGCTAAAAATAGCGAATAAAAAACTTAATTGTTTGAATTTTTGTTCTCTGCTTTTCGATACTTTCAAAAAGTAAATCGTAGCAACCAACGTTTGTTCATTTGTTTGAAAGGTGTAAAGAAATGTTGGAAATATAAACGAAAAGGCTTGTTTTTTGTGTTCTGACAGGTATTATTAGAGCATTTTTCTTTTTAAATTCTCTGCAATTTATTTGGATTGTTGGGATATAAAGTTGAATGTTTGAGAATATCTTTCAAAAATGTCCAAAGTCTACTGATGATTAGGGTAGTTCCTATGAAATGTCGACATATAGATAGATGGGAAACATAGAAAACAAGCTATTTATAATTTTTTACTAATTATTATGATTTCTTGAATTGATAAACTTAGCTTATAACTTTTATATTTATAAGTTTGTAAATATTGTAAAAATTATTGCTCAAATTATTTGCCAGCTTTCCTTAGTGCTTTCCTTAGTGCCTTTAAGACGCTGAGGTCTTCTTATAGATATGTTTTTTATTTACAAAATGAATTATTTAATAAATAAATAAAAAAAAACAATTTAAAGAAAGCAAAAATTCCAAGTAAATCAACTACAAATGATGTTATTGCTGTTCTTGCGTTCTTGGTATTTTGTTTTCTATTGTTTGTTGTTGTTGTTGTTGCTCTCTTATTGTCTGCAAGCTTGTATGTGAAAGTGTATATGCGTAAGAATTATATTTCTACATTTTATTCTGGAATTAAAATAACTACTCGTAGAAATATTAGGATGGTTGTAGACGACAATAAGGAAGTATAAGTGGCATGCGGATCTGCGGCCGAGAGACAGTTTATTTTTAAGCTTTGTGCAAGACAGTCATAAGTCAGAATAGAAAGTCTAGTGTTTTGGCATTTGGTGTAAATAAAGCTGTGAAGTATTTTACAACTGTGTAGCGAACAAGTGTGAGTGTCATTATTTCATTTGTAATTGAAGAATTCGCAGAGCGTTTTTAAGGCAAAAACGTAACAATATATTTACTGTATAACAATAAATTTTAAAAGGGAAAAAGAATTGCCGGTATTCGGCAATTCTCAGCAATTCCTTATTTTTCTCTCATGTCTGTATGTATATGTGCACACACAATGTAAATTGAATGAAATAAAAGGTAGAGAAAGCTCAAGAATTGCCGAAAAAAGTTTTTGTGTGTGGACAAGAAAGCAATTCCAAAAGAAAATTGCTAAAAAGTTCGGCAATTAAAATCGCTCTGTCTGACCTTAGACTAAATAAATGTATATATTATTTTCTTTTCTCAAGTCTTTGCAATTAATACTATATCCCTTTAATTTTTCCTTTCACCCTCATTGAAGACTTCACATATTTTTATCAAGTAAAAAAAAAAACTATACAAGAAATAAAGGTTTTAATAAGATATCTTAATCTTAAGCCTTTCATGAAACTTAAACAGATAACAAAATTAGCAAATATTTGCTTATACATAAAATACTTTTTTTTATTTTCTAAAATATAAAACAAATTATTTGTCGATTTTAATCAAAACTATTTTTGTCAGGCGTAAAAAATTAAACAAATAATTTGTTCAACGCATCCGACTAAACTCAGTCCACAAGAAATGTCTCTATTTTTTTTTTAATGAAACAAACAACAACATTTTCATTCTAACAAATAAGAATTTAACAAGCGCACTTGATTATTCGCCAAATACTTGTTCACGTATTTAACAGGTACCACCTCTTGACTTTTACTTGCCCAAGGAAATTTTCCAAAAACAAATAAACACCTTTAAATATTTGTCTTTCAGTTACAAACAAAAAATAAGGAGTTTTATTTACAAGTTGTTTGTAGATAAATTCGTGTGTAATACAAGAGGTATGCAATATTATGTCGGTGCAACATTTGGCGCAACTCAAGGCAACTACGAGTATATGTATGTATGTATGTTCGTGGAAAGTTAAACAATGAGCGTATCGATCAAGATAACGTACGATTTAATCTATTAACAAGTGAACTTAACTAACACTAAACTAAACTGATAGCGATTGTTAAAGAAAAAAAAATTTACTTAAAAATTAAAGGAACTATTTGGGAGAAAAATAAGAAAAGGAAAATATATGTGTTTAAATCATCAAATTAAGGTTGTGAATAAAAGTTTTCAAAATACAGGGTGGCTGACAAATCATGCTGCAGTAAGAAATTCAAATTTTATATTTCATCTATGTATGTATTTTGTTTTTTTATTTTTATTTTGTTTAATTTTATATAAATAATTGATAGATAATAGATGACAAACCGTAAAGGTCCTTCATGGTCATTCACGCATGTGCAACACCTAATCGGAAAATTACTGATTGCCGCCGGGATTGCCTCAGTTAGTGTTTTAGCAGGCTGTTCCAATTCGGGCACATTACTTAGTTTCATTTTCTACACCCTTTTGGTAGTGTAGATCGGAGTTGTCGCTTCGTTGGAGCTTCGCCATAACCGCTCTGGCTATGTGTGCAGTTGCATCATCTTGCTCAAACTAAATGCTGTTAAAACAGATACGTCTTCGGCGGAGCTCTAGTTCTTAGGCGGAAAACTAACCCACCATATTTAAATAACGTTTCACGCCGTTATTATTACATTTTCTTTTGTAGCACGATTCGTCAGCCATTTTGTATTTAGCCATGTGCTGTAACTTACGTGTAAATTTGGTAAAAAAAAGTGATAATGTACGAAAGTCATAAAACTGGTGTGCTGGAAAGCATTTTTGTTTGCTATTTCAACTCGCAAGCAACACAGAAAAAATTATAATCAAAATGAGATCAACAAAATCAAATATCAAAAAATAAACTTGGATGTCGTATTTTGTTGTAACGAGTGATTTTTTTGCTATTATCTTTTTGGCAACACTAGTTTTGACAGCTCACGCACGTTTTGTATCTTGTGTCACTGTCAAACATCTTCAGTATGGTCTATAATTTAATCATGAATCGTCTTACAAACGAACAACGCTTGCAAATTATTGAACGCTTATTACCCAAATGCGTGCTCTGTTAAGAAAGTTCATCGCGCGCTTCTTCCATTTTATGGTCAGTTTAATCGACCTACTGAGGCTTCTATTCGGGCTATTGTAAAAAAATTTCGCACCAAATTTACATTGTTGGACATTAAACCACCAACACGCTTACGTAGAGTGCGAACTGAAGAAAATATCGCAGCCGTATCGGCCAGTGTTGGTGATGACCGTGAATTATCAATTCGGCGCCGTTCGCAGCAATTGGGCCTCTGTTACTCCACTACGTGGAAAATTTTGCGGAAGGATTTGGGTGTGAAGCCTTATAAGATACAGCTGGTGCAAGAATTGAAGCCAAACGACCTACCACAACGCCAAGTTTTTGGTGAATGGGCTCTTGAAAAGTTAGATGAAGATCCACTTTTTTATCGAAGAATTGTGTTCAGCGACGAGGCTCATTTCTGGTTGAATGGATACGTGAACAAGCAAAACTGCCGTATTTTGAGTGAAGAGCAGCCAGAAGCATTGCAAGAGCTACCAATGCATCCACAAAAAACAACCGTTTGGTGCGGATTATGGGCTGGCGGCATCATTGGGCCGTATTTCTTCAAAGATGATGCGAATCACAACGTTACTGTGAATGGTGAGCGCTACCGTGCGATGATAACAAACTTTATTTTGCCCAAAATGGAAGAGCTTGACTTGCATGACATGTGGTTTCAACAAGACGGTGCCACATGCCACACAGCACGCGAAACAATGGACCAATTGAGAGGCGAGTTCGGTGAACAGTTTATTTCACGCTTGGGACCAGTCAATTGGCCGCCCAGATCGTGCGATTTAACGCCTCTAGACTATTTTTTGTGGGGCTATGTTAAGGCTAATGTCTATAGCGACAAGCCCGCTTCGATTGACGCACTGGAAGCCAACATTGCCAACATTATTCGTGAGATACCGGCCGAAATGTTGGAAAGAGTATGATAAAATTGGACTAAGCGGATGGACCATTTGAGGCGCAGCCGCGGCCAACATTTGCATGAAATAATCTTCAAACATTAAATTATATCGACCCAACTATCGATCCAAATAAATATTTCATGCATTTTTCTGAATTTTATGTGTTTTTAGTAGTAGTTTTCGCTCAATAATTATTTTTACTAAACTTTTGTTTGAATCCACGAATTCCTTTACAAGTCCGCATTCAAACAATTTATTAATTCATTCAACGAATTTCGTTATTGAACACGAAAAAAATTTTTTTTTCTGTGAAGGGACGAACTTGTATATGGGGCAAAGTCAAATTGGGCAGTTCGGGAAAAAACTTTTTTAATTTGCTTTATATTATATAGTATTGCTGTTACTTTTGAACAGCAAACATCAAAAAATGTTCAGATATTTTTGGTTTTTGGCTTCAAAGATATCGCGATTTAAAAAAACCGAATTATAAGAAATTATAATGAAATAGAATTTTTGTTTTTGCATGGTTTTCTTTTTCCGTTTGCTATCTAATATAAAAATAAAAAAAAATTGTGCACAGTGGGCTTGGATGCGGTTTTCGGTTGTCAGTTGAAAGGTAACGTATAACCTACGACAGATTGCACATGGCCTTATGTTGATTAACGTTTTAACACCTTACTTTGCAATAGAAATTTTCGCTGGGTTACAGAATTTTAGAGTCAAACAGTAAAATGGTAGCATCTAAATAAAATTGTATGTAGTTTATTTATTCTCTTCCAAAATAACAAAATTTTCACCTAATTTAACAAAATATTTTTAATATAATAATAATAAATTTAATTTTTGCAGCTTCAGATCTTTGTTTTTGTTTTAATAAAAAATTTACAATTTAAAATCTTTTATTTCTCAACATTTGCATGGAAATGTTTATTTTCTCTGTTTTAGTAACCTCCTTTTATAGCCAGAGCTGCTGTTAAGCAAAAAAAAAATTTTTCTTTTCATGAAAAAATCTGCTAAGAAATTTGGACTGATATCGGAAATGTTCATTTTCCATATTTAAATAACCTCCTTTTATTACCAGAACTAAAATACCCTTCACAACAAGTACGTTAATATATTTTTATGTTATCTTCTCTAAAGACGCTTTTTTGAATTCTTTAATTTCAAATGAAATAATGACTCACACACTTATTCGTTATACAGCACTTAAATAATTGACAACTTTACTTACACTTAATACCACTGTGTCCCAAAACACTAGATTTACTTACTTTGACTTATGACTGTCTTGCACAGAGCTTAAAAATTAACTGACTCGTTGCCGCCGACCTGTCTGCTATTTATACTTTATTAATATCTTCTACAACCATCAAGATCATTCTAGCCATTTATATTTCTTGACACAAATGTACAAATATAATTCTTAGGCATATACACATTCATACACATGCTTGCGAACAATAAGCAAGTCACAACAACAAACAATAATAAAACGAATACCAAGAATACAAGAAAAACAACAACATCGTTTGTAGTTGATTGACTTAAATTTTGCGTACTATAAATTATGTATGTTTGTTTGTTTGTGTATTATGTTTTTAATTTTATGTTGTTTGTATGAATCTTTTGTACATTTAAAACAAGCAGATCAAGAGATGCACGCTGGGGTAGATGCAATAAAAAATTCTTAAGCAATTTTAAATAGACATCAATTGTTAAAGATTAGAAAATATACCATAATAAGAAGAAGAGACCTGAAATTATCACAATTGACACACGGAAAAGGGGGTTTCCGTGCTATGAAGTGATTTATATTTAATAAATGTATTACAAATTTAGACTTGGGTATATATGTACCGATATCGGAAATTTTCATATTCTGAAGTTTATTACCAGAACTGTTTTTAAGCAAAAAAACAAAAAAGTTTGTTTCATGGAAAAATTGGTTTATATCTATATATCTCGGACAGATATCATAAATATTTATGATGTTTATTTTCATCATTCCCTGCTTGCTATCTAAAATGAAATTGTTTCTCTAAAAAAAATATGATTTAATTGTATACTCGTACATAAAACGCATAGATGAAAGAAATACCTTAAACAATTTCCATTGTAGTTTTTAAGCAATAATAGCAACAACCTGCAACTTTAAAGCTGTAATATAAACAACACCAACAAGTGTAAACAATGAGTGCTATTTTTGTATCAAAATCATGACACACAATTTAGCACTTTGACTTAACAAAACTTCTTACAACATTTGAAGCAACTTATTTCAAATAAAATACAACAGCATCATTGAAAACACCTTAAAGTGTTTTGAAACCGAATTTACAGGGTTGAGTGCACAGTTAAAAGAATCGCATAACATACACCAACTTGTAGTTGTTGTTGTAGTAAGACAATCCTGCCACATAAATTTCAGCTGATTTTATTACACAACTTCTATTCTAAAACGATTTACATGTATTCGTAGAACAACTACTACTTCTTTAGTGCAGTACAACCATCAAGAGAACAACAAACATCTTGTTAGCTTAATTGAGCCATCTTCTAATTAGTTTAAAGGTAAAAAAAAATGTAGAGATAGGAGTATCTTAACTAAACTTGGTGTATAGATATTTTAACAATTAGTTTATGCTGAAATTGTTTTAGACAAAACGATTATGGTTGGAGTAAAACTGTAAAGGATTGCAACAGCTGGAAAAGTCCTTTAGTTGCTTTTGACGGGAAAGGATTTTAGTCATTTTAAACAATTTTAAACAGACATTAATTGTTAAACATTAGAAAATATATCATAATAAGAAGAAGAGACCTGAAATTATCACATGATTTATATATAATTAATTCTTATTTTTGCAGTTAAAGAATATCGTAATAAAGTTTACATAGGAACCATAAAACTTGGTTTTAGCGTTTATTTAACACGCAGAAACATTCAAAATAGAACACATTCTTCAGAAATCGAGCAACTTGTGTTAGAAAAAAGAAGAGTTCGACGAGGGTGGCAACTTCGCAGGTCTCCGCAACTAAAACAAAGGCTCCGTGAGTGCACAAATCAACTAAAAAATTTGCTTGCAAACCAAAAAACGGCTTCTCTACAAACGTATTTAGAAAGTCTGGATGGTACTCCTCAGTCCGACTATTCTTTATGGCGGGCGACTAAGAGTTTAAAAAGGCCAGTTAGAGGTAAGCCGCCCTTGCGAGAACCTGCAAACATACATAACCTTTTGGAAAGCTATTTATATTGTCGCCAATTTATAATAAAGGAAGGCGATTTCATAAGCCCCGCCCAGCCTATTGAAGCTGGAGTTCCCCAAGGCAGCATATTAGGGCCTATCTTATATTTGATCTACGCATCTGACATGCCGACAAGCACCAACATTCACACTTCAACATTTGCAGATGATACAGCATTTCTTAGCATGCATAGTAACCACCAGCAAGCATCAATAAACTTACAGGAACATATCGACAAACTAGAGAAGTGGCGCAAGCTTTGGAAAATCAAGGTTAATGAACAAAAGTGTGCCCATGTTACATTCGCACTGCGTCTAGGAACATGCTCACCCATTACTATTAACAATAAAGTAATACCTCAACACAGTGAAGTCAAATACCTCGGTATTCATCTTGACCGTAGACTAACATGAAAATCGCATATCGAGGCAAACGCAGATGAAATTGAAAGCAGTGCAAATTAACTGGCTAATAGACAGAAATTCGACCTTGAAGCTTGATTGTAAACTTTTGCTGTACAACTCGATTCTAAAGCCAATACGGTGCTATGGGATTCAATTATGGGGCACAGCCTCGGCATCCAAGATTGAAAAATTCAAAGAAGTCAAAATAGAATCCTCCGTAGAATTACAGACGCTCCATGGTACGTTAAAAACTCACGAATCCACGCAGATCTGAACGTACCTTTTGTGAAATCTGAATTTGTGAAGTACGCAACAAGATATATTAACAAACTCGAATTCCATCCAAATCCTCTTGCAGTTAATATTCTTAATTTTGATGGTCATACCCGTCTGAGAAGGAGGGATACTTTGGCTACCATTAGAGCTCTAAACAGATGACTGAATTCTGAAATAATATTCGCATAAAAATAAATTTTTGTCCAGCACTGGCAGGACTTTAATCACAATTTTTTTTTCGTATTAAGAATTCAATATTTATTGTCATTACATTTCTTATGTAGATTGAATAAATAAAATAATAAAGTTAAAAAAAAAGGAACCAGAAAAAACAAATTAAAAACTAGAATTGCAGGACCAAAAGTAGAGGGATATTAATTCACAAGAGACAGCATTATCTTCTCATTGCCCGAAATTTACTCACTCTCCAAACTTGGAAAATGTTTCAATATTAAGAAGAGAATATAATTATAAGAGGCGTTACATGTAAGAAATGTTAGAGATTATAAATACAACAACAACACAGAGAGAAAACTTTAAGCTAGATGCAGAGAAATTAGCGCAGAATTATAGATATTTTATTAGTAAGAAATTCTAGCTTTGAATTTATATGAATGAATAATTTTAAAATTATGCTAATAAGTTTTCGTGTTATTCTACAAACAGCATTTGTTTTGTGGGCAAAATCTTTCATTCCCTTTCAGAAAGGTTAACTGAATTAATTCAGTCTTTTCTTTTGCCTTTCAGTTTGCCAGACGTATTTCCGAGTGCAGAAAAATGTTTCAATTATGCATTTCAGGTGGCAGCATAACGAATTACTATACATCAATACAGACAGCAAACAAGCATTGGGTGTGTTCCACAGGATCTCGGAATATTTCGGACTAATCAGAGTAAAAAGCTGGTGTAGTTCACATTCAACATCGTCCTATAAAAATTTTTCGCTCTGCCGACGTTATGTTCATATCATGTTCAAGTCGATGGCACGTGAAGACGAGGCATTAACGAAGAGGAAGTTTGATGGCAGGCCATGGAAATGTTTTATAGTTGACAGTTATCCAGCTATCTATATGTCGACATTTCATAGGAACTACCCTAATCATCAGTATACTTTGGAAATTTTTGAAATTTATAATTTTTTTTTACTGGTATAAATGTTAGAAGCTTATAGCGAATAAAAAACTTAATTGTTTGAATTTTTGTTCTCTGCTTTTCGATACTTTCAAAAATCAAATCGTAGCAACCAACGGTTGTTCCTTTGTTTGAAAGGTGTAAAGAAATGTTAGAGACGTTTATAAATAGAAAAGCTTGTTTTTTGTGTTTTGACGGATATTATTAGAGCATTTTTCTTTTTAAATTCTCAGCAATTTATTTGGATTGTTGGGATATAAAGTTGAATGTTTGAGAATATCTTTCAAAAATTTCCAAAGTCTACTGATGATTAGACAAGTTCCTATGAAATGTCGACATATAGATAGCTGGGAAACATAGAAAACAAGCTATTTATAATTTTTTTTTTTTACTGGTATAGTAGTAATATATGTTTATACTTTTTTTTTTTTTTAATATGGGATATTCGTTTGGAAGCAAAATGATTAATATGTATATATCCTTAGCACACCTTAGGTTAGGTTAGATAGGGAGGCCGCTGGATACCCGGGAATAGTCTAGGTTTTTCAGCTCACTTGGGTCCCAAAGTCATTCTCTTGGTGATTGTCTGAAAAGTGGGATAGTGAAGTGAAGAATAAAAGTTAGAGGGAGAAGATGGATGGAAGGGGATGGAAAAAAAGGTGGGAACAGAAAAAACAACTCATCGCTTGTAAAATATAATAATTTCAACATATTTTTATATTCACAATAAAAACTTTGTTACTACAGTACCTACCATAAATTTCCATGCAAATAAGCAACTGCAAGTAAATATTATCAAAGCCCTTATTAACTAGACTCCTAGAACACACATCATTCAAATCAACAACGAACGGATAAATAAACCAAACAACCAGCCAGCCAGCCAACCAACCAAACAAACGGTCGACATTTAGCTGAACACCACAACTCAACGCCACTATATCATGATCTTTATCTAAAGTGAGAATTTATACCGAGTTGTGCTCGTATAAAGAAAATGAACAAAACAGCAAGATGAACAACAAGCAAAACGATGATAGTGAAAAAAAACCAAATAAATAAATAAGAAAAAGTATTAAGCAACGTGTTAGTGGCAAATGTTGCATGCAATTCTAACTGAAGCAAGTTGATTTTTATTTTATACGCAACACATTAAGCTACAAAAATTACCACAGTCACCAACGCCTCAAAAGCACCACCTCTCTTGGCTTCTGATGCAATAAGGACGTTGATGAGGTGGCTGTATTTTTGCCTCCTGCTAGCTGATGTTGCGGCCAAACAACCAACATAATTGGCATGTTTCTACGCGCCTACAACGCCTTAATGCTAAACATTCCTCAGAAGTTGCAGCAACTGCATCAAATGCCACAAAATAAAATCTCTCCAAAAGAAAATTTAATTCCTGAAAATATTGGCAAGACAGGCGAAGCAGAAAAAACCAAAAAAATCTAAAAGCACAAAACCGAAAATAATAAAACAACTTGAAAATGACAGCCCAAAGATTTGATTGCTGTTTTGTTTTCCTCTTTGCTTTAGAAACCAAAAGGAAAAAATTCCACTAGTTTCTTTTAGGTTTTTGTTTTTAGCCACAATTTGGTTTCCTCTTTGCTTTAGAAACCAAAAGGAAAAAATTCCACTAGTTTCTTTTAGGTTTTTGTTTTTAGCCACAATTTGGTTTGTTGGTTTACGAGTAAAGACTTTAGCACACGCTCTTAACTTTATCTACCGTCTAATTAAGATCTGCAACCACAGTGTCGTAAATTAAATGAGGGGTTAAAGGTTGAAACACTCACACTTTATAAAGTGAAACAGTACGTCTCGTATTGTTTTGAGGCAGACTTCTCTACTTGCATATGGTTAAAACCAAACACTTGCTGCTGATGCTGCTGCTGATGCGGCTGCTGATGCAGTTGCAAATCTGGCTGCTGGGGTCTAGTAGTAAGAAGTTGGCGAAGATTTTTCTTATTGTTTTTGGCTATTTTAAGTCAACTGCAGTGCATGCTCGCTCGCATTATTTTTAACTATTATTTTGTCTTGTGTAGTACGATGATGAGTGCTACTAACATGTGCGCTCAATTTGTGCGTTCATGCCGCAAATATATTGTGCCATGTTCGGTCCTCCAAGCAGTCTCACGTAAATTGCGCACAGCCACAAACTACTTACTCTACCTACAGCCACAAACAAACATTGTATAGCAGAGTTAAGCAGAGTTAAGGAAAATATGGTTCATTTATGCATTGTGCTGCTTGGGTGGGTATGCATCATTATCGACATCATCACCTGAGAAGAATTTAGCAAAATAGGTGCGAAAACCATGATGTCCATTAGGTGAAGTAATTTTGCCTCATTAGATATTGAAGCTTTAATGAAAATCACAACCAAAAGCATGAGCCATCTTTAGTTTTTATGTAAAGACTGAAAATTTCCCTACAGTAGATCTGGTTTTAAAATAATTTCAAGTCTTGTTTTGATGGAAATTATATTTAAAGCGACCCATACACGTTTCAATTCAATTGTGAATTGAGTCTTTCAATTGAATTGATTATTGCCCACACACTTCATCAACTGAATGGAAAGATTTTCTTTCAACTATTAAATTCAATGAAATTATAGACAATTTTAAAAATATATATAACATTCTCTTTGCAAAAACACTACAAATATAAATTTTGAGACCACTGATCAGGAGACTCGAACACACACATTGCAATCGAATTGAAAGAATTGCTAGTCAACTTGAAAAAATCAAAACATTTTAATTTTTCTTCAACCAACTTGACAACTGTCAAACTAATCAACTGACAAAGCTATACACGCTTTGATTTGGACAACAACCGACTCAGTTGCCAACTAAGTTTAAACGTGTATGGGGTGCTTTACACATTTAAAAATTCGAACTTTAAACGGCATGGTCACACATCAAACTGGTTCTTTAAACTGGGGTTAGTAAGAAAATCAAAACAATTTAGATTTTTACTAAGTCGCAGCAGAATTTTGAAGCTAGTTTGATGTGTGTACGAGTAATTACTTCAAACGTAGTGTTTGGTGATGAAAAAAAAAAATTAAGAAAAAATTTTGGAATTTTTTTAAGGTTTATAAAAAATTCCGAGATTAAATTTTAATAAAATTGGAATTTTTTTATACTTAGGACGTGTGCGTATTTGAAACAGTAGAAAACTACTCTCGTAAGTAAAATTTTGACAATTCTGAGATGAATAAAATTTTAATAGCTCTAGGAGCTGATATAAATTTTGACAGTAGGATAGAAATATTTGAAATGTAGAATTTGATTGTAATAAATTATAATTGAAAACTTCATAATTAAAAGTATAAAAATCAAATAATAATAAATTGAAAAATGGCTCTATTATAACTATTTCGTAATTTATTCATTTTTATTTATTTTTTTATTAGTTTTGTTAAAATTTTTTTTTTCTGTTTTGTCAAAATTTTATGTTGTCAAATATGATATTTTTTCACACAACAAAAACATTAAATTTCTTTACCACAGACAAATTGTTTTTCACCATAGTACTTTGCTACCGTTTCGCACACTTCCTTCCTGTCAAAATTTATATTAGCCCCTAGAGCTAGTAAAATTTTATTCACCATAGAAATTTCAACATTTTACGTGCGAGAGTACTTTTCTACCGTTTCACACGTCCCATGGATGGAATTTTGGCCCTAGTAAAATTAGAGCTAGTAAAATTTTATTCACCACAGAAATATCAACATTTTACGTGCGAGAGTACTTTTCTACCGTTTCACACGTCCTATGATAGAAATATTGGAAATGTAAGAATTTGATTGAAATAAAATACAATTGAAAATTTTACAATAAAAATTTTAAAAATCGAATTTAAATATAACATTTCTTCACACAACAAAAACATAAAATTTTTTTTTACCACAGACCAATTGTTTTTCACCATAGTACTTTCCTACCGTTTCGTAGACGTCCTTATAAAAAAACTTTTTTTTGTATACTATTTTTTTGATACTATTTCGACCGAAAAAGTTGTTTCCCTCCTGTTTCCCCAGTTGTTACAAACTGGCTAGACTGTTCACACAGCAGCTTCGGCTGATTGTTCCCCCAGCGGCCTTAGGAACAATACCAGTGTATGCGCAGTACGTTTGTCATACCGAACCGAAGATTGTCCGTAAGAAGATAAAATCGACCCGTTGTAGGAGGAGTTCTCACCAACAAATGTTGTTGTACCGAACCCGAGGTGCGTCAATATAAATCCAAGGCGGCCGTAAGAAATCGTCGCTCTGCAGATTAGACCGCACGAAGAACGGGCGAAACACAAACCGAACCGCAAGCATCGTGAGCCTTAACCTATCATTGCTATTATTTTAAATCCTTTTTTTTTTTTGTTTTTTTAAGCGTTTTTTTATTTATTAAATTATCCAAATGAACTAACAATAAGTATTCAAATCTTAATACTAAATATAAAAATAAAAAACAAATGTACTTTTTTACTTAAGTCCGGCTAATGCTAGATAAAAAGTTTTATTATGCGGGAGCTATATAGGTAAAATCACCCATTGAATATTGTGATGGAGGCAACTGTATCCCCTCCTCTCAATCGAGTGTGGCCGCCAATATTAAGTATATTGCGCGCAATAGGATTTGGATAAAGTTCCAGTTTACTGACATACCTTGTCGTGTACTTAGAAAATTCCTCTTTTACCAGGGGAACACTTATAGGTATATTCATAAAAATTTAAATGAATTTGATATGTGTTTTAATTCAAAAATTCCATACAAAATTTTACTAAAATTCATTTTAAATACATTTTAATTTTTTATGAATATGCACATTAGAGTTTATTGAATTCTTATATTTTTTAATTTAATTTTTTGTATATTTTTAAATTTAAACACTATAAAATTTTTTTTTTCATGTTTATCAAGCTCTTATTGTAAAGATTTCCATACAGAATATGTCTAATAACAGTTTAGTAAACCTGAAAATTTTTTTATAAATAAGACCATAAATTGGATTATTGTCAGCCTCAAAGAGGAAAATCCAGTCTTGTTAATTACTTCAGGTTCGTGGAGCCGTATGTAGACCCCGGACTTCACTTTGTTAGCTCAGCTGACGACAAAATCACTTTACAAATTCTTTACTGAAATGAATTAAATATTTGAAAATTATGAACAAAAAAAAATATATATACAAATTGTTAAGTATTTTGGTTTTTATTCGACCTCTATTTCTTAATTAAGTAGTATTTCGTTGAGTTTAAGGTCCTTTTTGCTTATTTTTTTTAATATCTCTGCCAATATTTCGCTTTCCTTCGGATAGCTTCTTCAGGGCAATAATATTTGTTATTCTTTTTTTTTTTTTTTTTTTTTTATTGGTAGAAATATTAAAATAAATAAGCAAAAAGGACCTTAAACTCAACGAAATACTACTTAATTACAAATTGTTAAACAAAATATAACTTTTTCCATTTTCAGTCAAAAAATTCACTGGCTCAATGAAAATTTTGCCTGTATTCGTATTGACAAATAGTTTTCGTTGGTTCAACAAACACTGTTATTACAAAGAAGCTGACATTTTGTTTCACATTAGAAACCGTTCATTGCATCCACAAATATTTTAACCGGAAAAAATTCTGGAACAACGAAGTTTTCGGAAAGAAATTTGTGATAATATTTCTTAAGTGTATGTCAGTCAGATCGTTCGATGTAAACACATGAATATCAAATGTTTTAATCGAATAATACGTTCATTACATCCACCACTCCATGCCACATGTAGCACGCATATGCTGCAAAGTGTTTGAATTTTGAGTTGAAGTGAAAGCGAGGAAAAAAAAAGAAAATAAGGTGCGGTGATAAGTGAATGGTTTTAACACTTAAAGTAGCATTTAACGATATCATTGTCACCATCAGTGATGGTACTGTCGAATGTATGTGCGAGTATGTATGAATTTATATTGAGAGAATAAACACGATGGATGTGTGTGTGTGTGTGTGTGTGTGTGTGTGTGTGTGTGTGTGGTGTTGCTCATCATCAGTAAGTTGCCATAATGATGATTGTTTTGCTGCACAACCCACTTAAATGTAAAAATACGCACAATATTGATCTGGAATTTATGCCTGCCAATATATGGTTATGCAGATGAACGTGTCTACTCCCCAAGTGCATCATCATTGTCATCATCATTATTTGTAGTGCCCATCTTCTCAATGTCACATTGTAATCTTCTTTGCATTACACATTGCTTTTCTTTATTGTTGTTTTTGTTGTTGCTTTCTTTAACTTTTTGACGTCGTTGTTACTGTTTACGTGAGAGAGTGTGTGTGTGTGAGTGTGTTGGTTTGTAAGCACTTGTGTCGTTTGCATGTCATTGCTGGCCAGTTGTTGTTGTTGCCATTTGGTGTTCTATTGAACGGCTTTAAGCCATTTGTGTCGTAAGCTTAAAAAATTCCTCAAAAAAAAAACTCCTCATTATGTTTGAACGAACATTGATGAGCAATACACACACGCATTGAAAAACAAGGTAAGGAGAGTGACAACACAAAACCACATTACTTTTGTGAGGTTGTTTGCTTGTCCATATGATCCTTGTGCTGTTTCCTAGTGGTTGAATGTTGGGTTATGCGTAATTTATAGTTTACATTCACTTGATGAAGTGGTGTCACAATGCATTATTGACATCTTTGCGTTCTTCCTGTTAATGTGCATGTTCATGTTCATGCATGTACGCTTGTGTTTGTGTTGGTAAATGGTCGTTTTTTGGTTATGCTTCATTATACTCATTAAGCTGCATCCGATCCAATATCATTATGAATATCTCCATCATCATCACCATCATCATCATTACGGACATTTGCCCAACTGACAGTCATTATAATGCCACCTTCTTCTTGGAAACTCATTTTGGCTTCATTTGTTGTGTCATCTCCATGTAACCATGTGTAACGTGGCATTGATTTGACTTGTTTCTGGGTTGGTCAATTGTTTCGTTGGTTGCATCATTAAGTTGTAAAATAAATCAAGAAACCATTGCCACAACAGGCACAAATTAAGTGTTGCATTCACCTAATCGTATGTGGACACTTAAAGTTTGTTTAAATATATGAGTATCTTAATAAATTTATAGTAATTATTTTAATTTGGTTTTATGCATTTAAAGATTTTTAACTATTTGATATTATATTTAATAGCATATTACTTTCTGAGCAGATCGGTTTAAGCTGAGTTAGGAGAAAGTATATAAACAGATGGAAAAGTCCACTCCAAAGATGACAAGAGTAGACAGATTGAATTTAATGATGGGAACTAAGCAAAGTGGGATATCGGCCGTGTATGGTTAGCGAATTGTTAATTATTTTTGCCAACTAGTAAGAAACTTTGTAGTTTTGTTTTAGATGAGTGATTTAAAATAAAATAAATTTTGTGGAACGCACTTCAGATAAGTCGAAATAGATATGTAACACATATTCTGTAAACTGAATTGTAATCGGTGAATGGAGAATACATGAACGAACTGGTGCAAGAGCGTTAGTACAATAAACACATTGCAGATTTTAAATCCAAAAGAATTTCTACTAAAGGGTGTCCATCAGGAAGGTATACTATTTTAGTTTGCTATTATTTTGTTAAACATTACTATTGGCAAATGATATTTGGCAGTCGTGAAGTAGACATGTGGCAAATTTATTATGGAAAAATATTCGATAAACCAACGTGTTTTAATCGTTCAAATATTTTATCAAAATCAATCATCAACTACAGTGATAATTAGAAAGTTGTGCGAAATTTTTGGTTAAAAGCACTTCTGGTAATATAAGGAGGTTTTTGGTAACCGATATCCGAGATTTAGTCTAAGCCGATTTTTCCATGAAAAAAAATTTTTTTTTTTTGCTTAAAAGCAGTTCTGGTTGTAAAAGGAGGTTACTAAAATACAGAAAATGAAAAATTCTGATATCGGTCCATATATACCCGAGATATAGTCTAAGCCGATTTTTCCTTGAAAATAAATTTTTTGCTTAAAAACAGTTCTGGTAATATAAGGAGGTTACTAAAATACAGAAAATGAAAAATTCTGATATCGGTCCATATATACCCGATATATAGTCTAACTGATTTTTCCATGAAAAATTTTTTTTTTTTTTTGCTCAAAAGCAGTTCTGGTTAAAAAAGGAGGTTACTAAAATACTGAAAATGAAAAATTCCGATATCGGTCCATATATACCCAAGATATAGTCTAAACAGATTTTGTCATTAAAAATTTTCTTTGCTTAAAAGCAGTTCTGGTTATAAAAAGAGGTTACTAAAAATAAAACTTCCGATCTCGGTCCATATTCACCCCAAATATTGTCCAAACCGATTTTTCCGTGAAAAAATGTTGTTTTCTTAAAAGCAGTTTTGCTTATAAATGGAAGTTACTTAAATACCGAAAATGATGAATTTCGATATTGGTCCATAAATACCCGATATATAGTCTAAACCGGTTTTTCCATTAAAAAAATTTTTTTTTGCTTAAAAGCAGTTCTGATTATAAAATGAAGTTACTAAAATACAGAAAGTGAAAATTTCCGATATGGGTCCATATATACCCAAAATATTGCCTAAACCGATTATTTCATGAAAAAAAAAAATTTTTTTTCTTAAAAGTAGTTCTGATTATAAAATGAGGTTACTAAAATATAGAAAGTGAAAATTTCCTATATCGGTCCATATATACCCGAGATATAGCCTAAACAGATTTTTTCCTGAAAATGGCGCGTAAGCGATCTTAAAAAACTTTTTTTTATTTAAAAGCAGTTCTGGTAATATGAGGCGGTTACCAAATACAGAAAATTAACATTTCCGATATCGGTCCATATATACGCGAGATATAGTCTAACCAGTTTTACCATGAAAAAATGTGTTTTGCTTATAAGGAGTTTTGATTATAAAAGGAGGGAGGTTACTTAAATACAGAATATGAAAATTTCCCGAGATATAATCTAAACCGATTTTTCATGAAACAATTTATTTTTATTTGCTTAAAAGCAGTTGTGGTAATAAAAGGAGGTTACTAAAACGTAGAAAATCAAATTTTCTGATATCGGTCCATATATAACCGAGATATAGCCTAAAAAAATGTTTCCTTGAAAACCTTTTTGGCATGGCCGTTACAAGGAATACAAAATTTTCCCCGATATCAGTCCATATATGTACATCCAAGCATGTTTAGTTCAAATTTGTAATATATACTATATATCGTGAAGGGTATTATACATTCGGCACAGCCGAATATACTACACCCCTACTTGCTTTTTTTTTCATAATAATCAGTCATGCAAAGAGATAATATTGGAACCTTTTCCAGTGAATTTTGTAAACAAAACCGGGCAAAAATGAGTTGACCAGAGAAAACTTTGCTTTCTTTTTGTTCAAATTACATCTTTCTTTGAGGCAAAGTATGAAAATTTTAAAATCAAAACTGCGTATTAACAATTAGTTTGAAATTTATGTCTCTTTCAATTAAGATGTAAAAATGTTAAGGATTTAAAGCACATATTTATTAATTCAACTTAATTTTTGCAATTGCGTCGATGCACGTAGCTGAGAGTCAAACGAATATTATGGACAACCAGCATTTATGCCACAAAAACCAGACAACAACAAACAAAAAGAGATCATTACAGCAGCACCAGTTTTGGCATGTGCCATGGGGAATATAACAACAAACATTGTTAGCAAAACTTTAAACTCCAACTCAAAGTAGAAAAAGAGAACGAAGAAGAAGTACTCGTAACAAACAAACAAAAAATCCAAGTTTTTGCGCTAGAATAGCTGAACAAACAAACGGCTGGTTAGATGAAACAAATCTAGAAATGGTAAATAATCGTTTAATTAGCTACGCGATCTACATGCAAAATCGCTAAGGGAAATAGAAATAGAAAAAAATAAACTAGCAGCCAATAAAAAGCAAAAATACACCAACAGTATCAATAACAACGAGAACACCAAATTGAAAACACATTAAACCATTGTAATGTGATATCGTCTTACAAACACACATAAAGCAGCAATTTAAAAACTCATTGTTACAAATTTGGTTGTGCCACTCCAACCAAATCATCACCAACAACTCAGATGATCTATTGCTCATGAGGACAAAAACCATCAGAGTAGGATCTGAAGAATGAAAACAAATAAAAACGCTTTATGAAAAACATAAAAACATGAGTAATTTATGATCTACCATAAACTAAAACGGCAATCGTCAAGTTTTTTTTCTTCTTCTTCTTTAATATATCAATTTCTTGCGAATTATTAGCAACTTATCATTTTTTTTTTTTAAGTTAGTTTGTTATAACAGAATGGTCAAGTTGTCATGTGGCATGGCAAAATGTACTCATTGTATATTTTTAGTTTGGAAAGTTATCAAATATACTTGTAATACTATACTACACACAATAATTGCCACATCAAACAAGTCAACTAACACGTGCTAAACATGATCGTCTACAATGTCTAATTGGGAGGGAAAAACTATATAATTGCAATGATTTGAATTTTAAGCACTATACGAAGTACAGAAACCATGCAGACTGTTGTAATAATAACAAAAACAAATTATGGATGTGCTATTTGTGCTATTTCAAGGAATATCACATTTATGAAAGTTTGTATCTGATTTCGTTTTCGGAGAGTGTAATAGTCCCTTAATTAATTCGTTTGTTCTAACAGTGAATTGTCACCGGAAAGTATGTTATGGAGCTAAATGGTAAGAGAAAAATTATGAACTCCCAAAGATCTATGGTTTTCTTTAGTAAACTATGAATATTTAAAGTATGTGTAATGTTGATTTCACTCAAATCCTATCGCATGAGATACGTTTAATTTTGGTGGCCAAAACATTCAATTGAGAGAGCGGAACAGAATACCTTGCTTCCGTCACAATGTTAGAAACTTTTTGTCTAGCACTTATGCTGATGTCGGTGTGGGTCTCCCCTCGTGAACAAGTTTTGCCTTGATGTATGCCTATCCAGGGCGCTCTGCTTTCTGAGGCATAGACAGGTAGGAGTTTTTCTAGGAAGGCGCATGACTTATTTTGTGCTGGACTTCCGAAACCCTTAGCAAGGGTTGATAGGCAAAACGGGGTTCGGCAAAGTCCCCGGCAGATTCTGTTTGCAGACTTTTCCGACACTGATCTTGGTTGGTTCCGGTTTTAACGTAAAACCGCACAGAGAAGAATTTGTTTTCTTCATAACTATGGTGCATGCCGGTTTTTTGCAAAAGTGGTTAGGCGGGTGAGTTGGTTAAGGCCGGATGCTCTGAATGGTCTTCGGCTTGCCAACTTATTAAATCTTGTCTTCCATTGACCGTCTGGTAAATTGCATACAGGAGCATATTATAAACGCCTCAAGCTCTTCAGCATTTGGCTACGAACTTATGGTAAAATTTGCAATCTGTGTGAGTCTTGCAAGCCGCTCGGGGTCGCTGGTAAATCGTAAATAATTCCCCCCGTTAAGTTGGTCCAGCATCAAATACGGTCGTCAAGGCAGGTTCCGATATAAATCAATGACATATTCTGATGGTCGAGTGGATGCTAGAAGCTATAATATAATATGATTCTACACTGAAAAATATTTGCTTCATATTTCTAAGGAACCCAATTCATCAGATAATTTTCATTAACGGAATGAAAAATTACGTTCCATCAATGAAGATTCATAGCATTAATGAAAATATTCATTCAAATTGATTCATTAGGTTTCATAATTTCATTATGAAAATTTCATTGGATTTGTAATAAAAAATTTTTGAAGGCTTAGTGCAAAATTTTAGAGATTTAGTAAAAATGAGATGATAAATATATTACAACTACTAACTAATTGATAAAGTAAATTATTTTATACATTAATTACTGTGTAAAAAATTGTTTAACAAAAATTTCAATAGTGTATTAAAACAATAAAAAATTATTTTATGCTTAACAAAAAAAAAAAAAAAAAAATTGTTTAGTTTCTCTTCAGTACAATTCTAATGAAAAAAGATCATTAGAATAATGCAACTCTTCCTTAAACTAATGACTTTATTTCGTTAGAATGAAGAAAATTCTTCACCAAATTAGTGAACATTTTCATTGGTTCAACAAATGTATTCATTACACTAGTGAAAATATTTCATAACAATAATGTAACACATTCATTGACCTAATGAAAAAATTACGTTTGAATGATGAAGAAGATTCATTAAAGGAATGTAAGTTTTACTTAATGTTAATGTACCAAATTCATAAAACCAATGAAAGTGAGTCGTTAACTTAATGAATATTTTCTATGTTTTAATGTAAACTATTCATAAATATTATGATTCATGCTTCATTAACTTAATGAAGTTATCATTAATATAACCAACATATTCATTACATAATTTTTGGTGAAACAAGATTCATTAGTCCAATGAAGGCCATCATTGGCCGAAAAATAATGAAAATTTTCATTAGATTAATGCCAATATTCATTATATTAATGAAGGAATTCTTTTCAGTGTACATGACGCTAGAAATATGTCACAGTAAGAGTGGATTTTATTGTTGCATTTAGTCTAGCACTCAGGAAACTACTGCTACATGTGCAGAGTATTTTATTGTAGCAACAACAAGCAACAGTTTGTGAACGTTTGATTTGAATTTTCCTGTATTGCAAGTGGTAGGAAAAATATATGTGGACAGTTTATTCCACAGATGCCCCGCATGATTGAAGAACAAATATTCCATTGTAGCAGCGATAAAACTGAATAAAAATTTAAAGTTTGTGATAATATTAATAAACTGAAATTAATTGTTTTTAGGCTTTCGTTTTTATATCCTTCACAAAAATGTTAAGTGTATATATAAGTTTATGATGCTGTTCGCAATTTCTACAATTTTCATTTGCGCTCCTATAAAGTATACAGGGTGGCCCAGAAAGACCGAAGTGGTGTGAATTCCTTATAACTTTTTTATTATAATTTTTTTTTTCTTTTCTTTTCAGTATTTTGTAAAGAAGACTTGGATAATTTATAATGGAGCAATACACAATTGAACAACGTGCCCAAATTGTTGAAATTTACTTTTCAAATCAACGGTCCATTGTGTTGACTCAGCGTGCATACCGTCGTCAATTTAATGTGCGGGTTGCACCCTCTCAGTCAACAATAAACCGTCTGGTTGCAAATTTTCGAGAACAAGGAGCAGTAAGGAACCTTCCTGGTCCCGGCAGACACCGAACTGTCCACACGGCTGACAATATTCAAGTGGTACAGGAGAGTATTCGGGAGGATCCAGAAACATCAACCAGGAGACGTTCGTCACAACTGGGCCTCTCAAGGACGTCGCTGCAGCGAATTTTGCACACCATAGGATTGTTTCCATACAGGATGGAGCCACAGCGCACACTGCGAGGGCCACAATGACTCTTTTACGCGACATCTTTGGTGAAAGAATAATTTCTCGTAACAGCAATTTTAATTGGCCTCCGCGTTCCCCGGATTTAACCGCTCCAGACTGTTTTCTTTGGGGCTATTTAAAAGGAAAAGTTTATGTTAATAAGCCTAGGACTATTGAGGAGTTAAAAACCAATATTCGAGAAGAAATTAACAACATACCACCGGAAGTTTTGCGAAAGGTCATGGAAAATGTGTTGGAAAGAGCACATTTGTGCGAAGCAGAATATGGCCACCACTTGCGGGATATCATTTTTAATAACTAATCCAAAAATATTCCCCATAAATTTAATGTATTTAAAAAAAAAAAAATTAAAAAAATATCTCTTAAATAAAAAGTTATAAGCAATTCACACCACTTCGGTCTTTCTTTGCCACCCTGTACATATCCTAATTCAGCATGGATATTAAATTATTTTTTCCTGTCTCCTTTGATCCAGAGTTATTGATCGCGGTAATTATTGTTAAAATTAAAAATAAAAATATTTCTTGGTGAAAGCCAGGTTTGAACTTGAGCCAAACGATTGATAATATTAGAAAGTTTTTATTTTTTTGCTTTAATTTGAAACACTATTTTCTTTTTCACAAGACAAATTTTGCTGTTTACAAAATTAATGGTTGCTATTCTGTCTAAATAGTTGTCATACATAATACAAATTTTTACGTTAGTTGATTTGCTTGTAGGCAACCGATATTCCGTATCATTAACATAATGTAGCTCATTATAGAGTACAAAAAATAAAATAGAGACACAAGCACTGAATTTGCTGTTCGCTTTGATCTGAAATTATCTTTTGTTTTTCTTATACAAAATTTGTTTCTTTTTCCTGTAAAACAGGAGTACCCAAAAAGGAAGAGCAAACAGCAATACGTTCAAGGAAAAACTAAGCAAAGATTATTAAATAAAATTTGTTTTGCTTTGTAATTGTGTGTGTACACACACATGAGTATATTAAAGCGCACAGCACCAAGCACATAGTGTTTGGGCACTCCTGCAGCAAAGTAATAAAAAAATCGAAATACGTCTTTTTATATTAAACCGTGGATATATTATATACATATAAACATTACCTACATATTCGCCTGTGTCCACGTTGAGAAAATAACAAGTGGAAGTTCAAAAGGTTAAACGCTTGTTAAATCACCTAATCGATCTTACCATTTTAGCATTCAACAACTCCCATAAAAAATAAACTGCCAAACGATATTCGTATGGCAAAAAATAATAAAAAAAACTATTTAATATTCAGCGATAAACATTAGTCAAAAGCGCATATACGCATGCGCAAAGCGATAGAGAATCCCGGACTTTTTAGTTTTTTGTTCTTTGAAACACTGTGTAAATGGTAATATTCTTATTATCATCATCTTTTGTTGTAAAGTCTTGATTTTACATCATCATTATGACGATGATCGTGATCATGTTTGTGTAATTTGTGTTTCCTTGATTTGTTCAACCAACATGTCTACGAATTGCTTTAACTGGAATCAATTGTTTTTGACTTTTATGCTCGTTGCTGTTTAGTATTATTTTTTTTTTTTATTTATCTCCTCTTTTTTTGCGAAGCTTGTTAAAGGAGCTTCGTCTGGCCTGTTGCTGTTTTTACTGTTGTTTGCAACAAAATGATTTGGCATCATGCTGTGTTCCTTAACCGAAAATGAATTTTGTGTGCCTAAATATACTCGTATATGATCTTTTTTGTATTGGCCAGTAAGCGTTATATGCTGCATGCAAATTTTTTTTTTTCTTCTAAAGCTTTTTTGTGAATGGCAGCTTTTTTCGTAGCTATATGATCGATAAATGAGTTAGAAAATTCAATTTTTCTATGAAAATGAATTTCTTGAAGAAAGGCGATGTAATTGGGTCTTTAAATTTTAAGATCGGAATAACAAATAATCTTTAATCTTAAATCGTATTTAATATGAAAATATTGCCACTGATAATAGTTGCGGCATAACTGGAAGCAGGGATGTCAACAAAAGATGGCGCTCACTCGCTTTCCCAGGACACTACGCTTTCTGGGTTATAGCAGGACCCTGATTTGTAATAGCAAATAAAATCTCTAGGAAGTCCCAGCATGACTTAGATTGTGTTGGAACTTCTTTTTATCTTGGACCAGCACTCAGGGGACAACCGCTACATATACAGAGCATTGTACTGGAACATGGCAAACAGGTTATGAGGAGAAAAGAGGGAGTAGTGTTTCACTTGAACAATAACAACATGGAAACACCAAAACAAACGTTATCACAGCATTTAAAATGTTGGAATTAAATTAGTTAAAATCGATCAGGGCCCAATTATATACCATCGACACTGCTTAGACTGACAAAAATTAGTCCAATACTGCCCACGCTGCAAGGTAACGAAATACATTCAAAAGAAATTAATAATGAACATATAAAGTAAACACAGACGACCGTGAAAAAAGCTATGCACAGGATGGAAGAAAAACATTACTTGTAACAAATCCCACAAAAAACTTTTTATAGCCTTCATGGAATGCACTCCAACACACTAAACAACATATCGCATCCTAAATATAAAAGGTTCCCAACTCAAAATTTTCCAAAACTGACTTTTTTCCATAAAAATCTTTTTTTTTTATGTTTTCGCAAACACAATATAAAATTGAAAAAAAGTATAGCAGAATCTTCTAGAATATTGAATTTTTTCATAAAGGAACAATATTTTCTTTAAATTTTAGAATAATTTTTATATCAACAGTTTTTCGTCTTCCCTGAATATTTTTGTTTTTTGAGTTGTGTCCTTTTTGTATTTGGGGTGCGATATATTTGATAAGCTTTTCTCGTTTTCCTCAAAAAGTAAAAAATTTGACAAAAAAAAAAACTCTATATGGGACTTCCGAAACCATAACAAAGTGTTAAATGGCAGAACAGGAGTCCACAGAGCTTCCTAGAGGTTCTGTTTGTAGATCATTCTGGTGTTTGCATTTTGGCTAAAACGTTCTGGCAGTCGTTTAGAGCTAAAATTGCAGGAAGAGGTTATAAGTATTCCCTTATAACTGGTGCATGACGGTTTTCGAGCAACTAATTATAGTGCCCGAGGTGCCTGAGGTAAGGCAAGGAAAAAAAAGTGATGGATAGACGGGTGAGTTGGTTAAGTGCTATTACCCCATAACGACTTCTGTAGAAGTTGCCAAGACGAGGAGGAGGAGGAGACGATCATTCACCTCCTCGGCACATGCCCGGCATTGGAGCACCATCGTCTAAGATACTTAGGCGAGCGGAGCTTCAATAGCCCATCTTGTCTGGCCACGGTCAAACCGACCGCGCTAGCCTCTTTCATAAGAAGCAGCGGATGGCTAGTATAGCAGCATGTAACGCAACACTAAAAGGTTCCCGCCTTTCCTTTCCATCCCCGCCCATCCTTTCCACTCACACTATATTCCTATAACTTCTTTTCTTCACTCCACTATCTTATTTTTCAGGCAATCACAAAGGGAACGACTACAGGACCCAAGTGAGCTGGACAACCTAGGGTATTCCGGGGTATTCAGCGGCCTGCCTACCTAACCTAACCTGGTTAAGTGCTGGTGCTCTTTATGGACTTTACGTCACCAGCTTGTGATGCCCATTCTTCTATTGACTGTCTGGGGAACTACGTACGGAAGAGATAAGAAGATAAGAGCTCCTCAGCAAGTGGTTTGTTTATGGCTACAAACGTATGGCAAGTAGTGTAATACTTATTGTCCACATTGGAACGCTGTTGAACCACGAGATAGTTCACCCCGTGGAATTGATATACATCAGATTATATCGTTGTGGCAAGAGCTGGCGCGAATCAATTACAAAAATTCATTAATTATTAGCTTCTTTCCAAGCACTCTAGTAGTATCTAGGATATTTTTTTGTGCCTTTTTTCCCTCAAAATTTTAACTCCAACTAAACCATGAGGTTCTAATTTTTGCTTATGAGAAAAATATGCACAAGATTAACGCTCACAAGGAAAAACTCAATTAAAAGAAAAATTACATCTATATACGAGCAACTTTATTAAAAAAAAATCAGTGGACTTAATTTCTTCAGCTTCAGGTCTTGAATAGTTTTATATTATTCGATATTTCGCATTGCTAGCATATTCAGAATAAAAATTACCTAGTGGTTTTATGTGGTAGGAATTTTGCCACTCATCTTCACCACATAACAGGTAACAGCAACACTATCTCATCGCGGAGGTAATACCATTCATATTGCCGGCACGTCCCATCACACTTTGGAAGAAAAAGGTAGTCCGATGCTCTGTCAGACAATCATCCCGGCATCACTTTGGCAGCGTTAAGTCTACTTAAATAAATTTATAACCCTTAACCGCCGTGTGCTTGCACATTTTGGTCCTTCGAACCGGATATGAACCAGTGACCTATAGTACAATTTTGCTGCCGCCGCATAGGTCACACTTGATGCGAGAAGGCATGTTTAAATCTACAAAAATAGTCAAATGTTATTCTGTATAACATTTGGTTTGTGTTAATTTATTAACGTTTTACTTACGAAATACACATATGAGAGACAAAATTGCTTGAAGTTAAAATGATTATTTACCTGAAAAGCTCAAGTTGATTTCTTCTTATATTTTTAATTTATAATTTGTTCTTATATGTATCGCAAACATAATTTTTATTTTTTTATTTTCTATATCAACAATTACATTTGACATATTTTTATCATGAGCAACAATCTTCACGTTAATCATGACTACTTTTGCATCTAATGATTTGACAATATGACATATTCGCTCTTTTGTTGTTGTTCGTATTGTTGTTAATTTTAAATGTCTTCAACATTATTGACACTGTCACCACCAACGATTTTTCTGTTTTTCGAAAGTTAAACATTTTCGATATTTGTGTTTCATCTGTTACCGCTGGAGTTGAACCGAAACAGAAACAACTAAATGACCGCCTAGGATAGATTTTCAGTTGTCAAAACATTGTCAACATTTTATTTGTGCATTTTAACCAGCAACAGTAACAGCAATAGCAGCAGCAGCAGCAACAGCATCATCATCATCGTCGTCGTCGTCATCAGCCAAAGAATGGTTGGTGATAGTCTTGTAAGTATCAATAGAATCAAAGTGACAGTAGTTTTGTGGCGGCGTCTCAGAAATTGTTTTGGACTTTATAGCCAGTCAACCCCGCCATACGCTAGACAACATGTTATTCTATACCAAATTACACCATTCTGATCATACTTACTTACATGCCAACAACAACTCCAACAAAAATACAAAATTTATTTTGGTTGATTTTAAATTGAACTTGAAAAAGCGCGCAATCGAATCGGTTTCAAAACTATTGCCGAAGATGAAATGTTTAATGCATTTATTTAGTTTTCAACAACTGCCAAACATGCAACAACTATGGCTTGCATCTGTAAGACCACGCCATGGTGTCTTTCTAGGTTCGTATTGTGTTCGTCAGTGTCGTCAGCTGTACATATCATCATCATCATCATTATATTTATTTTCGTCATCATCATCGTTGTGGTACTTGTAGCCAAAGGAACATCAAACTCTTTTAAAATGTATTATAATTTCGGCATTAACTGCTACCAAAAAAAAAAAAAAACAAAACATGCTCTCTAACATTTAAACTGCAGCACAGTATTATGGCCATTAGATGTATTGGGTTAGAGAAAAATCAATTTCGGCACAGATTTTAACATAAAAAAAAATAAATTGAAATTAACTGCAGGAAGAAAACAAAAAATAGTGTCTCTTAGTTTAAATTTTTCCTTTCTTAAGTTTTTTTCTTAAGAAGGATTTTTTTACAATACAAATTTGCTGTGATCAATAATTATTGATTGAAGAAGACCAGAAAAATAATAATCAAATCTTTAGCTGGGGGACAACTAGCTGTTTCGTAGTCGCTACACTACTCATCAGCACCCACTGGGATTTGAACTCGGGTCATGACGTATCATGATCTGCTGATTTAACCACTCAGCCACCGAGCATTTAATTATTCTCTATCTATATTCATCTCATATTGAATCACGTATGCATTTTTGTTTTTTTTTTTGGGTACGGAGAATATTAAAATACAAAAATATGTATGTTAATAAATAAAATAAAAACCGCTAGTTCTGAGACATTATTTTTCTTGTCTTCTTCAATCAAAATTATTGATCACAGCAAATTTGTATTGTACACAGAAAAAAATAGATGAGATTTTTTTTCAATCAAGTTATGTTATTAATAAAAAACCATCAATTTAATAAAATTTGCATTGACTTAATTAAATTATTATTAATAATGAATTTTTGGAAATATCTCTTAATAAAATGCAATTAATAAAAAGTTTTCCGAATTATTGACTGTTATTCAATAAATAAATTGAAGAGGTTGTCATATAACAGTGAAGAGTTGTTGCTTCATTAACAATTTTTTTTGTTAAGTATATTTTACATATTAGCGAAAATTTTTTCAACTCAATAATTTTTGCTTTTAAGTGAAAAAGCTATTTCTACTTTATAATTTGAATTATCAATCCGGCAAAAAATCTTTTTCACAGGAAATTTGATAAAAATAGTGCAATTTAATAGCTTAAATGATAACTTGGAAAATTTCAGGGGGTACATAATTTCAAAAATGAATTTGGCAGAGTTTGGCTTTAAAACATCGGAGCAAAAAGATGCAAATTATAGTTACGTAAATTTATTGTATGAGGGTGGATTATATAAACCAAATTCAGAATTTTTAAATCTTTAGAATTAAATTTTTTTTGAAGTTTAATGGAAATGTTTTGTCAATTAAAAATAAATATATGTCAAACTTATTGCAGATAGCAAATTCTAATTTAGATGAAAATATTTTCTAGGCAGAACATTTTTTAGATTAAGATATTTAAATTCTCATTTAAAACTGAAAAAAATATGAATTTAAATAAAAAAAATTAAAAAAAAACGATCACATGATGGCCACGAAACCACATACATGCATTGATATTTTTTTATTCTAGAATTTCAGGTAAATTTTAACTTTGTAATTGTAATGGAAGACGTTTGACTATTTATTTTTCTATTTTTTAAATTTTCAATACTTTAATAATATATTTTAATGTGACTAAAATGGGTTTCAAAACGACCACAGATACCTACTTACATCAGCGTATTATTTCTAGCTTTTTCTAATATGAACAATGCAACTACACATTTCAGAAAAAATCCATTGTAGGAGTAAATTCCCTTATTCAACTGTGTGGCAACGCCTTTTTATTTTACTCTCTAAAAATAAACTTCAAAAATCCTTATTACAAATAATAAAAAGAGAATGAAACTACCTTGTGTTTTTTATATCATGAGTTGAAGTGTTTTCAAATTATTTTCACTTCAAAGTAGAATCAAGAACATACTCGATTATCTTTAACCCTAGTGGGTGTCTGACCCAATTTTTTTCGAACCGCTCTAATGTACTTCCTTACTAATATTATAAATGTGAAGTCTGTCAATCTGTTACCTTTTCACAACTAATCCGCTGATATGATTTTGATGAAATTCGGGAATCAACATTGGATAGTTTTTGTTCTGAAAGTTACCGTGATAACATCGTGGAAATCACCCTTTCACCCACACAACTTTGTATAATTGCATGATTTTAGTGTTTATTTGAAGTTGTTGTATTTTAATGCTCCTGTTTGATACTTTCAAATATTTCGGATAATTCTTGTTGTTGGGCTTTTTTTTGTACCTTAATCGATTCGTAGTTGAAATTCGTCGGTCTTATTTTATTTCATTTGCTGTCTTCTTCCCATTTGTGTTGTTTCGTTTCGTTTTGTTCGTTTTTTTTTTTTATTCATATGGATCACATATTTGTAAAGGCGGCATACATAAAACGGCAGAGGGCGCACGTTCCCTCGCATCATTTCTGCAATTTTTGTCATTGCATCTTTTAGTTTTACTTGATGATTTTATTGTTGTTGTAATTTTTTGGTATATTTTTGTTGGTTTGTCATTTTAACTTTATCGGCATTTGTCGGCGGTTTTTATAATTGTACTCAAAATATACATATACTCGTACACAAACAACAAGTCAAACGACAATGACCTTCCTTCCTTGTGCCTTTTGTGCCTTCCTTAAAGTAAATAAAATAAAAGTATTTGTATGTGTAAATGTGCATGCCGCAGCACACACACACACACACACACATGCATGCTTATTTATGTTGTAATCTTAACTAGGACTTTTTAACAGGTCTTTTCCTTTTGTTTTTTTGTGTGTTTTGTTATTGTTTTATTTTTTTATACTTTTTTTTTTACTTCTGACACATAAAGTTGAATGTGACTTTTTGACTGACTTAGTATTTGTGGCTTGTTATTGGAATGCTTTGAATTGTTCTTGAAGTTGTCTAAAAGGTATATTTGCACATATATTTATACGAGGTGTAGGGAGTAACACAATTCCACAGAAACCAAATGCTATAATTCTGACGGAGATAAGATAAAAGTTGGTGCGGTAAGAGTATTAGAGAAAGTGTAGGAGTAACGCTATAATGGGATCTTCTGCCTCCCCATCAACAAATTATTTCTATTCTCTTGCTCTAGTTAATATTCAACACAACCGGACCAGACTGGACCCAAGTGGGCTGGCTTTACAATAGCTGGCAGCCAGTCAAACCTAACCTATAGTTAATATTTACATATGTATAGAAGCATATCGCTCCTTTATGGCAACATAGTCATAACTAAAAAAAGAAAAGCTAGTTTCTCGAAAAACGCACTTCAAATTTTTAGTTTCCATACAAGTATTAGCAAAAATTTTTGGAATATATCTCTTAAAGTAAACAGTTTAAAAATAATTTGAATAAATTTTTGGCTCCAAAAGCAAATTTTTAGAGATATGACTACATTGCAATAAAGGAGCGATATAGTCTGTCTGACCTAAAAAGTTTGTGGTTCTCACAGGAAAGGTTCGTATATTTTTACTATAAAAAAAAAGTAGTTTCGTATCAGTGGCTTTAAATATATGAATTTTTTAATATAGAAGTAGAACGCTTTGCAGAAACTGATATTGTTTGGATGCAAACAAAGAATGGTTGGTGGTGATAAAAGTAAGGTTATTGTGATAATAACGTTGCTGGTCAAAATCAACTGCAAAACGATAATCAGTTATGTTAATAGTTTGTTAAAATTAACAATAATATTGTTTATAAATTACAATGTTTAAACGTAGTATTGTTTTCTTCAACCATATAAATTAATGGTGGATAGACACATGCATTCTTATTTATACACTTGTATTAGTAACCGGTATATGTGGCAAATATTAACGTAAGAATAATTAAAGAGCTCGGTGGCTGAGTTGGCTAAGCGGCCATATTAAAAACACATCATGTTCACATGATCCTGAGTTCGAGTCCCAGTGGGTGCTGATGAGTAGTGTAGGGACTACGAAACAGCTAGTTTGCCCTCCAGCTATATGGTATTCAATTATTTTTCTGTTCTTCTTTGGTCTTATTGTTTCACAGCAATTATTGTTATGATTAAAGATAATTCTTCTTCTTGACTGAAGTTGGACTCGAACTCACAGCTAATTAAAAATTTTATTTACTTATATTTCAATTGATGTTTATATTATAGATAAACAGAAATGAACAGCATAAAATTGTTTTTTCTTTATTATTCAACAACCTTTTGAATATAAAAAGTGCGGATGATGATTATGGTAGTAAGTAAGTGCAAATTATCTACGGTTTCCTGTATGAATCATACAAGGATTACACGGCTGATTCCTTGAGGAGTTGTAAGATAATATCCACACGAGTCTCAGACGATTCCCTATACAATTAACATAAGAATCATTGTGAGAGTTGTATATGAGTCTCATAGAAGTGTATGAGTCTCATAAAAGTATATGAGAGTTGTGTATTAGTCTCATAGAAGTGTATGAGAGTTGTGTATGAGACTCATACAAGAATCAGCTTTTGCAACACTTACTCCCCTGCGGACGATCGCCTGTGATTAAAAAATGAGCTCGTCGACGATCAGAAAAATTCTTTATGAGATTCCCAATAGAGTCTTCTACGATTGAAAATGCTAGCTGGGTAGTTAAGTAAAACAGATACACAAATAGCTAAGTGCTTTTATAAAAACAAATAAGCTCCAAGCGCATAGGGCTTGGGCACTTCTGATATAGATTTGTAAGGCTTTTATGTAACAAAAGCTTGTAAGACATAATTTTGTTCAATTGAGTTTTGAGTGGTGTAAGGAAATGTTAGAGACGTGTATGATTTTTTGTGTTTTTACAGGTATTATTAAAACACTTTTCTTTTTAAATTCTCAATAGTTTATTTAGATTATTGGGATACAAAGTTGAATGTTTGAGAAAATCTTTAAAAAATTTCCAAAATCCACTGATGATTAGGGTTGCTCGACATAGAGACAGCTGGGAAAGATAGGAAAGAAACTGTTTATATTTATTTTTTATTGGTACTAAGATTTAAAGAGCAACGAGGAGGAGCATATGGAGGTAATTAAACTGCATCTTTTGATCTGCTGCCAAACTTTTATCAACTAGAGTTAGAGTTAGTATATGAAATGTATTATGATGAGCAATAAAGGTTTTCGCCTTTCAGAGCGCTAACGGTCGAGATCTTGAAACTGATCCGTAAGTTTAGTTCTATCTATTTGAGAGTTCCTTCAAAATGTAGGCGCTCCCCCTCCTCGCAACCTATTTTCCTAGTTCTGGTACAATGCACTGCATATGTATAAGATTTGAGCACAATTGTTCTCTTTTTCTGAGAACTAAAACAAGTGTTGCTTTGAAAGGAAAATCACAACGTCTTATAATATAACTCTGCAAAAAATATATATAAAAAATTCTGGTTAACCCTCGCATACGTACATAAAAACAAGAACATTCATATTGTTACTCTTTGATTTGGTTTTAATTGAGTTTGGAATAAATATGTTTATTACAATCACACTCGTATTTATGTTTATTGAATGCACGTCCATGTCCATACAAATATGTTCATACCTTGATCAAACTACATCATACAAACCAACTACCTCTATAAAAGCATGAATGCATAAATGTTTGTATGTTGTCTCTTGGGTGTGAGATAAGTTTGGAATTATGGTAGAGGGTTTTCTTCAAAGAAGGAGCCCAACAAAAATATTTGATATGAATCATTTATTTTCGTACTGGAATATTCATTAATTGGTTGACTAAAGGGACTGATAAATTCGTCAGAAAAGACCCTAAAAAATATTTATATGTATTTATAAGTATAAAGTGAAACATAAAGATGATAAAGAAGAATACAATGTATAAAATATGTTTGCAGTTAGAAAACAAGAAAAATAAATGTGTGATCGATGGATGGTAAGATTTTGAGAAATTTACACTGCTGGCCGTATATATGGGTATAGCAATTTAAAAATAATATTTAAAAATAATAGTATATCAAGAATAAAAAAAAATAAATATACTTACTTATATAGTTACAGATATAGCTGATACAGCACTACAGTGCTGTTAGTATTAAGCTAATGAAACCACTTACATTATTGTCTGGGTTGACCAAGTAGCTGTCACAGCTACCAGTATTGACATTATTGTCATGTCCTTGACAATAATATTGAGGTTTCCAATGGCTATAATATGATGGATTAAAACAAAATATCTCATATGGTAAGATACAATTACGATATGGAGTGTCGCAACAACATAATAGTTAGCAAGATAATAATACAAGTATAACTTTAAATCTCAAAAATAGTTCATGATAAAAATATGTGTCAATTGTGGGTTTTTGGCAACTATTTGGTTTGTTAACATCATCAAACGCAGGTTTTTTTTAATCATAACTACATACGCACGTATTCTAAGGGCAACATACTATTGTTGAATTATATGGTTGTTACCGAAAATATTGTATAGTTATATTTAAAACGCAATTGACATGAGTGACTATAGTTTTGTTAAAAAAAATTATATATAACTATACTATATTCTGTTTCAATATTGCTGTAGTAGTGAGTAACTTTCAAAACTCAGTTGTTTGAATTTTTGTTCTCTGCTTTTTAATAATTTCAAAAAACATTGTTCATTTGTTTGAATGGTGTAGAGAAATGTTAGAGATGTGTATAAATGAAAAAGCTTGTTTTTTGTGTTTTGACAGGTATTATTAATACATTTTTTCTTTTTAAATTCTCAATAATTTATTTAGATTGTTGAGAAATAAAGTTGAATGAATATCAGTAAAAAATTATAAATAGCTTGTTTCCCAGCTATCTATATGTCCAAAGTTCCAAAGTCTACTGATGATTGGGGTAGTTCCTATGAAATGTCGACATATAGATAGCTGGGAAACAAAGAAAACAAGCTATTTATAATTTTTTACTGGTATAAATGTTAGAAGCTTAAATAGCGAATAAAAAACTTAATTGTTGAATGAATATCTTTCAAAAATTTCCAAAGTCTACTGATGATTACTCATAAGGTAGCTCCTATGAAATGTCGATATGTAGATAGCTGGGAAACTTTAAAAAAAAGCTGTTTATAATTGTTTGATTGCTATGAATGTTATAAGCTAGTATAGTGAATAAAAATCAGTTGTTTGATGCTATAAAATAATTAGTAATAATTCGAGAGGGATAATATGCGTTTTATGCGGAGTCTGATTGGAATTAAAACAACAATTTTTCTTTGGAAACGTCTATTAGCTGTAACAAAACAAAATCATTTGTTAGCGTTTCATCTGCGGTTGCCATTTAAAGTGCCATATATAACCAACCCTTATCTTATATCTTGGTAGGAAAGCAGACTGTCAAATTGACCAAATATGCAAAAATAGATGCTTTTTCGAAATGGTGGTCCAGCTTACGAGAGGTCAAAGCTGGAGCCGAAGTATATTAGATGTCCAAGATTCACTTTAAGCCGCTACATCGAGCACTTTTTTGGTGAACCGCTCTAATGTTCATATGTATGTAGTAGGTGCTATATAATTGACAATAAAAAGAACGGTTTTTTAATTTGGTATTTTTGATTAAAAATTTATAAATTTTTTTAACTTTTTATGGAAATAATAATTAAATATATTAAGGGCCTATTTCATTATTTCGAACGCTACCGTTCGCAAACATTTGAAACGACCAAGAAACAGATTTATAGGTCAAAAAATAAATTTTTTTCTTATATGTTGATAAATTCTTTGTTACGTTTTCTTACACAGTGTTGTCTTTCGGTTCAAAAGTGGCTAAGGTTCAATATCGTGAAACAGGCCTTAAATTTTAAGCTTTAGTTTAAGAAAATTCAATCAGTTCACTTCAATATACACATGCGAGTTGAAGTCGCCAATTTTAAGTGATATGTATTTACCACATACCGCTGTACCTAGCGGTTTGAAAGCGCAAAACTGTAAATCTAACCTACGAGGGCGGTTCGGAAACTTCTTAGCCTATCAATGAAAGAGAATAGTTAGCTTTTCAAAAATATTTTTATTTTTCAATATAATCTGCTGAAACTTCAATACACTTAGTCCAACGACTTTCTAGAAATTCTATCCCTTGAATAAAATAGTTTTCCTCAAGGTCTTCAAAATAGTGGTTTACAACTGTAATTACATCTTGATTTGAGGTAAAACGCTTGCCAGCAAGGAATTTTTTTAAGATTTGGGAACAGGTAAAAGTCACTGGGAGCAAAATCAGGAGAATAAGGTGGGTGATCAAGCAACTCGTACTTTAACTCGTTGATTTAAGCCATTGTTAAAACACTCTTGTGCGCTGGTGCGTTGTCTTGATGAAAAATTATTTTTTTGTGTTGAAAGCCAGGACGTTTTCTCGACTTTGTACATTTATTTGATCCAAAATGTTGCAATAGTACTCTGAATTTATTGTTTTACCCTTTTGCAGATATTCAATCAATAAAATACCTTTGAAGTCCCAAAAAACCATTGCCATAACCTTACCAGCCGATTGAATTGTGTTTGCTTTCTTTGGGGCACTTCCTCCAGCTTTAGTCCATTGTTTGGATTGTTCTTTTGTGTCTGGAGTATAGTGGGGGATGCATGTCTCCTCAACAGTTATGAAACGACGCTTAAAATCCATTTTATTTCACTTAAAACAATCCAAACAAGTTTGAGAAATGTTCATTCTTTTGCGTTTTTGGTCGACTGTTAACAAATACGGCACCCCACTTGCAAAAAGCTTTTTCTTCTGTAGTTCTTCATGCAAAATTAAATTGACTCGATCATTTGAGATGCCCGTGATATTAGCTATTTCACGCCCTTTTATTCGTCGATCATTTAATAACATACCATGCACTTTGGCTACAATTTCTGTTGTTGTTGCTGTTTCTGGACGTCCACTACGTGGTCGTACAAGCGACCACGTTTAAGTTCAGCAACCCAATTTTTTACTGTTGCATATGAAGGAGCACTTGCACCTAACACCTTCACCATATCATTATGAATTTCTTGTCACGATAAACCTTTTTTATGTAAATATTTAATGACACCACGCATTTCTAATTTTTCCATTGTAAAAAAATCACGGATGCGTCTTTTGTGAACACCTGTTTCTATATGAAGGAGTTACCAGATCGTAACAAAATTTAACATGTGTTCATAGCACAGATGGGAGTTTCCAAAACACTTACCGTTTTTCTGTTTATACCGCGCTTTTTGTGCTAGGCTAAGAAGTTTCCGAACCGCCCTCGTATTTAGAGGTTTCATGTTGAAAATTCTATTTTTAAGTGATTTGCGTTTGTCAGAACATGCCTGCATAATGTATTTTTTAACAAATTAACACAAGATTTGATTTTGATTGTTGACTGCATACTCACCCAAAAAAATTTTTTTTTTACCAAATTGGTTTGAAAACATGTTAAATCAATCTTATATACATTGATTTAACTAAGATTTTTTTCCTGTGTAGATTATTACAAACACCTAACAAAACTGCCAACTTCCTATACAAAACGTATTAAATGTAAAAAACTGGCACTTGAACATTTTACAATCACCAAAATCAATTTATAATTCAAAACTGCGATATTTGTTGACTAATTCAAATAACTGTTCGGAATCTTAATTAAACAATTAATCAATCACACTAAATCCGAACGAAGCACACCGTACGCCGTTCTTTGCCGACATTTTTACACAAAGGATGATCATTACTATAATGCACTGCCTGCGCTCACTAAATTTTAAACACAAGTCATCATTTTGTTGCTGTTGTTTTGTTTTCGTCAACAAAAGAAAACAACAGACAATGAATTATAAAAAGCATTAGAAAGTCAACTTTTTATAATGCTAATGGAATTGCAGGTGATTGGTTTTATGGAACAAAGTATTGCACGAGTATGTTGTGTCTAGTGGACCAACCAAAGCATCCTATGCCGTAAAGAGGACGCTGCTTCTAATGTTTATGTCAATAGGAGACTTCTTAACTAAATTGTTAAAATCTAAACACACAACTGCAACATCAAAGCAGAAATCACAATGACAAATTACCAATAAATAAGTGCCATCGTTTTTGTTTTATATGCAACATTCGCAAAAAACAAAACGCAACATTTTAATTGAATTAATTCGAAAGAAATTTTTTTCTTAAACGAAAACAAATTTATAATACAAATAAATCGTTTATGTGTGATTAAACTTAATTTTGAATTTGCTTTCAAATGTTGCAAATCAGATAGAAGAGAGAGAGAGTTGCAGGCTGACAAAGCTCGAGTGATTTTAAATGGGTGAAATGTTTTTTTTTCATTTCTAAATTGGCTATTTACTCGTAAAAGCCTTAGATTCTTGCAGTCAAATACTCATCATCATGAGGCATTAAAATCAATTGCTATAATTGTTATTGTTAGAAACAAATGACATACATATGTTATATATTGTAAGGTGGAAACCCCACTATACTCGTACAGTTAATGCACCTCTGCAGGCAAATTGTTCCACAGACAAAGCGTACGGCTGAAAAACAAATTCTCTCTATAAGGTGTTGTGCGTTTCGGAGGGTAATCGAACACAAATGGATGAGTATCGCATCATGAATATGTAGTACGCAAAAATATAAGGATCTGGGCAAAGCAAAGTCCACACGACAGCAAAGCAACTGTGAGCTAAACGAGTTGAATAACCAACCTACTGCCCGCGATAAGAATCTTTCCGCTCTCTTTCACACGGTCGAGTAACCCCAAACAGGTATTGAGACGCCAGCCCAAGCATGACTTTTATATTCCATTTTCGGGCGGATATACGATAGCACCTACTTAAGGAAATCGGCACATCTTATACCGTTTCAAAGACCAGAGGCACTTGAATGCTCTTTAGAGACATGAAAAATATGCTCAGTGAAGCAAACATCACACTGTATCTTTATTCCAAGAACATCAAGAGCATCCGATCTGGAAGAGAAAACTTTACTCCAATCTTCGTATACATCAACGCAGGGCGAATATATAAAAAACAGATTATGGCCGGAACAGTAAAATTGTTGATTCTAGACCCAGAGCTTCGGATGATATTCTCCACAATGAGCTGCGGAACGACACCTGCCTACTAAAAACGCGGTTGATAGTGTAGCACTGAAATTGTAGCTTGTAGAATGGAGGATGATTTTACTTATAAGTGTAAACATGAACAATACGAGTGCTTACCACACACCTTTGATCTTGTTCTTTTAAGTATCGAGAGAGTTTCGTAATATCTTGCAATTTGATCTAAATTATTATTTCACATTAGTATTACTTATTGGTCATCTTGCAATCCTAAAGGGTAACAAAGACGTAATCTATATGTCTCAAACAAGTGACTTTATAGATCCGACCAACTCATTTACCAGGAAGTTTAGGATCATCTTCCCAACAAGGCAAGAATGGGGCTCGAACCCACAATGGTTCACAAAAGTGGTACACGGATGGATGCAAAACACTCCAAGGAGTTGAGGCGGGAATAGTGGGGCCTAGATTATGCTAGTATATAACTCTTAGTAAAGCCACCACAATCTTCAAAGCGGAATTATATGCAATAAGGGAAGTGTTTGAAATACTCTCCGATTGAGGACACAAGGGAGTACTGATAAAAATACTCTCTGATAGCCAATCAGTACTAAAGGCCCTGATCAATTGTGTCGTTACATCTAGGTTAGTACTGGAATGTCATAATAGGCTAAATGAACTGGCAACCCAGAATCAGGTTACTCTGATTTGTGGTGCCAGGCTATGAAGGGCACTACGGCAAAATAAGATGGCTGACATCTACGCTAAAAAAGGAGCAGAGTTGACTTTTATTGGCCCCAATCCAACATTTGGCTTCAATAAGGGTCTCCTTAATGAAGAGATGAAGAAATGGACAGAGTCATTCGTTGAGCAATATTGAAATGAGAGAGCTGATCTTGAACATTCCAAGATATTTCTAAACTTAAATACAAAGAGGGCCGAGTGTGCTGTAAAACTGGACAGGAAAAGCCTCAGAACACTGACAGGTGCACTTACAGGTCATTATACCTGCCTTAAGCACCTGCACAGGATGGGGGTTTTGTAGATTCTGAGGTGAGGTAGAGGAGTAAATGGAGCACTTGATCACCCACTGTGGAGCATTGGGACACAGGAGATATAGGCTGCTACAAGCTTATATGTTAAGCGAATGTGATTGGATTTCACTCCCAATGAAGGAGCTTATCCAAGATAAAAAAAAATAGCCAATCAGGGCCACATCCCATCCCATCCAATAATAATAATATTAAATAATATTAATATAGACGAAAAATTAAATAAGATGGCTGAGTTGGTTATGCGGTCGTATTGAAAATACCTCACGTTTACATGGTACTGAGTTCGAATTCTAGTGAGTGCTGATGAGCAGTGTAGCGACTGCGAAACAGCAAGTAGTCCCCCAGCTTTAGTGTTCAATAATTTGTTTCTGTCATCTTTGATCAAGAGTTATTGATCGCGGCAATTATTGTTATAATGAAAAATAAAAAAAAAAAATATTTCTTGGCTAAAGCCAGGTTCGAACTTGAGCCAGACGCATGATACCATCATATAATATAAAAATTATTACTTTTAATTATAATATGGTTCGCTATGGCAAAAATATGGTTGGCTATAACATTAAAATGAAAGATGTGCTCAAGCCTTGCTGACAGATTTACTCTTAACTTTCTTTAAGATAATCTGCTAAAAGTTTTTCTTCGCGCAGGCCGTGATTCTTAAAAACTTTTGTCTTTTTTAGATTATTAATTTTACAAATGTTTAAAATAAAATGCCTACTTTAGCCGACGAATTAAAGTATTGACTTGTTAGCATGTGCTAAATATTCAAAATGTACTCGTATATTCTCGTTTAAAAGTCAGTGGCACTCGTTTTAAGCACCACCTGCGTTTTAAGGTGCTGGCATTAGATATTAACATTGGCTAGCTCCTGCATTCAATTCCAAGTTATTTGTCTTCATTTTGATATAGAATTGTCTGTAGCAACATCTTAACATGTTGTTGCTGCTACTCGTACTACTGCGACGATGCAACAGATGCTGCATGTAATCAGTTGTAACCAGTGACTTTGTGACTTTGCGGCGGTTGCGGTTGTTTATTAGCTGATTGTGCTGTTAATTCAATTATTTATTCTTATCACACACTTGTAAAAGTTAATGTCAACAGTGGTCTTAACATGTGTTTTGTTTCGTTTCGTTTCATTTGAAATCACCAAACCGTCGCACAAACATTCGAATTCTCTTTACTGCCAGACAGACGTGTGTGTACGTACGCTTCATCCATCCATCAATCGCACAAATATTATTTATTTTGTTGTTTGTTTACCTACAATATTTTATCTCTGTTTCAGTGTTTTTTCTTATTTATTTGTACTTTTCACGATTTTATGTTTGTCACTATTGACACAGATTTGTAAAAATTGCCTGCTTCTGCTCTGCTAGAAGCTTCTCTAGAATTCTTTTTTTATATATCCAGTAGCAGACGGCATACTCGTATATTTCCTAAAAGCTCTTGTATTGGATATAAGCTTAAGTGAACTGGCTGGGTGGAGGAAAACTGAAACCAAACTTCAGTCATAGATTTTCTTAAATATTCATTTTTCAACTCCGTAACTGTTTGTCCAACCAATGTGTAACATTCGATGGTCATGTCAATCGGTGAGCCTGACAGTGTGTGTGTGTGTGTGTGTGTGTCTCTGGAAGATGTTCATAATTTTCTTGTGCATCTTCCATAGTTTTTGCTGCCCAGCTTTATTGTTGTTGATTAATATTAATGAAACATGATGTCGGTATTTGAGTTTTAAACACCTTTTTTGGTAACAAACGTGGCGCCTTTGGCATCCACTGGAGCTTAGAAAACAAACACATTTTGGCCTTAGATGGCATTCAAGGCGACACAAATTACAAACTCATTACGAATGTCATTTGGATGGAAAATGATTTCAAAATAACGTTACAGTTAGTGTTATAAAGTTAATAAAAAGATTAAACTTTTGGCATTTGTTGAAATATTTTTTAATAGACTGGTTGGTTGTTAAATACAACTGAAATGTCTGCATGAAGTTGACACAGTTCATACAGCATCTTACTGAAACATCTTAAAAAACAATGTGGCAAAATATTTAGGAAAAAAGTTTATTTGCATTAATATTTTAAGATTTTACTATAGCATTTATTTCCTGATGAGCAGAATAATATTTGTTGCAAAATAAGCTAGTGCCCTTAAAGCCTCTAAAGAGCTGTCTGCGATTGGATCTTTTGGAATCCAATCCTTTGAAATTCTGCTTATTCATATAATTTAAAAGATAACACTAACTAAGACACTTTGTTTGCGATAAAATTTAAATTTCAATGCAAGTCACTTGATAAAGGTAATAAAAGATTGTGTGCGTTTAGTTGAATGAATGTGTTCTTTTATATCATCGTTGCCTTTTATGTGCAACAATTGTGTACACAACTAAGAGTGTGTGTGTGTGTGTGTGTGTGTACGTGCGGTGTTGGCAACTCAAATTCTAGAAATGGACAATAACAATTTGTAAATATGCACTTCCTAAGACACTTTGAAAACTTCCAACATTTTTGTTTTGTTTTTTCTTCATTTTTTTTTTCCAAAATTTCAAATTTGCCAACGGCTTAAGACACTTTAAAACTCCCAAAAACAGACTTCTCTTACATTGAGTAGTCAACAGTAGCTTTCTTTTGTTGTTGTTAACAGTGGAACGAAAAGCTAGAAGTGGGTATTTTCAAAAAAATAAATAAAAATAATTTTATCTTAATATTTTTTAATCTTTGTTTATTAAATATTATATATATAAAATTCTTGCAGCTTGAGATCTTGTTTTTTATAAAAAATTTAAAAATTTTTTAACTTTTATTTTTCAATATTTCGTTAACAATTTGTTAGCATCTTCAGGAAGAATTTAAATTTCTATAATAATTTTTTTGAAAACAAAAAATTGTCAAATAATTTTTAGTTTACAAAAAATGCTAATTCAAAGAAAAATACTTAACAATATTAACCATTAAAAATAACATAATTTAAACGAATACCAGCTAAACGATTACAACATGTCGTTTTCTAACATAAACAAATTAACATAGCGAATGTTGCTTACAGAATAACAAGAAAAAAATTATCATAATTCAATAATATCCTAACAACTATACTCTTATATATTTTTTGTAATTAAGTGTCTTTGATTTTTTACTTTTTTTCGGTTGGAGAGGGGAAATGCCCAACACATCGTCAGATACTGTGACCACACAGTACCCGGTATGTGGGGCTGGCACCCACTAAAACCTCTCCCTTTTGTTTGAGTCTTGTCTCCACCGCTGTACCGCTTTCGCATTGCTTCAGGATGGGGCTACTCCTTTGTTCCTACCGGATTGCACGAGTCATGCCCACGACTATATCTTGCTTCTTGTCTCGTAGGATCTTCTCAATATAAGTCGCTATTTGACTCCATTTCCTCTCACTTTCCATCATAACTTCTATGACGTTTTCCGGTGTTATTTCACCAACATGCTCCTCTAACTCATGTCTTTCCTGCCTCCACCTGTCACATCTGAAGAATGTGTGTTCTGCATCGTCCACGCAGTCATCTCCATAACGGCAGATCAATGTAACTGCCTTCCCCATTTTATGGAGATAGTCCAGAAAATACCCGTGTCCAGGAAGCAGCTGTGAAACAACTCAGTCTTTTCCGTGAGCATCCCATGCTTTAGTTCGAAGCATGACCTGGTGTTTTTAATAAAACATATTTAATTATAAATTATAAATAATTAATAAAAATAAAATTATAAATAATTAATAAAAAAAGTAATAAAATTATACATAATTAATAAAACATTTTTCTTTTTAAATTCTCAATAATTTATTCACAACGTTGGGATATAAAGTTAAATGTTTGAGAATATCTGTTAAAAATGTTTTAAGTCTACTGATGATTGGGGTAGCTCCTATGAAATGTCGACATATAGATAGCTGGGAAACATTCCCCCATATTCCATAAGGCGTCATCGTAGTCACATGAAGTCGACACAAATATTTTTACATTTATTTACTCGTTGGCAAAAACAATTGAATGTTGTCGACAGCTTCTTTCTATCGCTTAGGTCTAGGAAACACCGAAGGCCTACTAAAGAATACAAAATTACTGTCAAAAGCGGATGTGTAACCGAGTGTTTTTTGATATCGTCTTGATGTGACGACGATGACGCCTCTTGGAATATGGGGGATTGAAAACAAGCTATTTATAATTTTTTGCTTGGTATCAATGTAGAAGCTAATATGGTGAATAAAACTCAATTGTTTAAATAAAATAAGTAAATAAAGATTACAGTTATAATGCATTTATATATTTTTGTTCTCTTTAAACTGTTAGTTGAGGCATTTTCCACTTTTCTGTTTATTATATCTTTATTTATTTATTTGTAAAGCTATAAAATATTTCAGCTGAGAAAGAACAAAAATAAACACATACATAATTCGACTCGTTCAAATAATTATAAACAAATGTACATATAATCATTTGAATTTAAATAGTTTAAAAGTATTGCCTTAGATATATTAACATGATCAGATAACTCTATAAGATAATAAAATTTATTAATATCCGAACCAACTCTACGAATTGGGTCGTAGTTTAGGAAATTCATTCTATTAAAATATAGCTGTAGGAACTCATATGATCCAAGTTGTCTGCTGGGAATATTTATGTTTACTTTACTAAGAAGAAAGATGAAGTTAATTTTTCCTTGAAATAAGTTTATGAAGAATGCGATGTTGTGTACAATCCTTCTGCTTTTCAATGTTTTATAAGTGACAGTCGACTACGATAGGGCGGAAGATGTTCAGCTGGATTCCATGGAAGAGAACGGAGACAAAATAACAGAAATTGTTTCTGAACTGATTCTATCCTTTTTATATATCAGTTATACTGTCTTACTAAAGATGTGAATAGATTATTCGTCACATAGGGATCATTAAATTCTTTAGCCCATCGTTTAATGAAACATAATACACTATTCGCCTTATTCACAGTGAGCGTAACGTGTAAATTGAAATTAAGTTTGTTATCGAAATACATCCCAAGATCAACACATGAGTCAACAGCTATTAGTTCAGTACCATTAATAAAATATTTGGTCGAATATCTAGTAATCTTGTAATCGAAATGTATACGAGTAAACTAATTTTGCGTAACAAATACATCATCAAATTATATCATCATGAACCACAGTGCATGTATGTGTAGAGATAGGTATATAGGCAGAGTAGAAAAAGAGAAAGAAGAAAAAAAAAAGTTTATCGAATATATTGGCATTTACCTTAAATGGACTAGAAACAAACAAATGCAGATATAAAAAAAAAAACAAAAACGTAAGAGTTAAAGAAATGCGTGAGTCTATTTTGCACAATATTATGGACAAGCAGGCAAAAATATCAACTTTTTCCTTCTGGTCAAAAACCGAAAACAAAAGAATATTATAAAGTCAACTAACAAAAGATGAAGTACCTGGTTGTTGCTATTGTTGGAAAGAAATAAAAATTCTTAAAACGAAAAAGAGTTCAATAAATTTTCAAATTGCATGATAATATGGTTTAGTTTACCATTTAATCCTCCCACATAATAATTGTCACTTCTAGGAGTATTAAAGAAAAAAAAAAAGGAATAAAAACAGGGTTTGGTATCTGGTGTGCTGGTGTTTCTTAAAAGAGAAGCAAAAAGATTTTTGTTAAATGGTTACACACATTTTTCATCTCCTGCTATAAATCAAGTATTCAAGTTTTTTTTTTCATACCTTCATTCATAGATTTCCAAAAGAAAAATCGAAGAATGTATTTCATATTTATGCACATTTCGTGCAACATGTTGGTTGCTGCTTGCACTATAAATTATTTGCCAAATGTTGGAGCAAAAACTACTACTACCAAAAGACAAAAGGAAATGCAAAATAAAATCAAAAGAAAAGTAGTTTATATTTAAAACATATTTCTTATGTTTGTCATTTTATATCTGTTTATACTTATATATACAAAAATTTTTTTTTTTTTATTTTTTTGTATGATAAATAACATAAGAAAAAATGTCAAAAAATTAACAAGATATTATTTCAAGCCCCCACTCTATAGCATGCATGCTCTATGCATTTCGGTTTTGTCTCTTTATTTTTTTCATTTCTTTGATTTGTCTTTGTAGGCAGTATGGCCGCAATGTTTGTCCAGCCAACAACCATTTTACCGTCCAGGGTATTTTTGTTGCAGCTTCTGCTGTCTCAAATGGATTTAATAAAGTGTCTTCGTTTAACTGACTCTATAAACAAGATTATGAGTATATTTGTTGTAAAGATTAAAATTGAAGTATTCAGAGTGGTTATTTTGCTTCTTCTTTTTTTTTTTTTTTTCTTTAACATATTCGTAACATGATTTACGAGCAGAAATATTACAACATTTAATATGGTTTGTTGTTGTTGTTTACCGACACATTCGTACACTTAACACAAATTCCACATACGCAAGCGAAACGCTCTGAGAACGTACGAGTAGTAGTAGTCTCCTACTCATTTTTGTTATTGTTTGTTATGTCCACCATTGTATGGCACTACCAATGCTGTGAGTGGTACTGCCGTTGCGCCACTACACCACCACCTTGATGCAACACTATCAATTGATTTAACATTATTTTTACATAATGATTAAAATGAAAAATTTTTAGTTTTAATGAAATTGTCAGAAAATGTGAGAGGGTGACCAGAAGAGAAAATACTTACATATGCTTAAAGTGCTGTCCAAACCTGAGAACACTAACAGGAACAGCAATATACTGTTACTGTCAGGTGTAGACTGCAAATGTTACTGTTTTCTTGCCGTCTTCACACGGCTGTTAAGACGTCTGTTTTAAAAGCTCTGTCTTAATAGAAAATGACATATTAATAATAAAAAAGTAAAAAAAGTTTCAAATTAAAAGCAATTGCCAAAAAAGATTTCAAATTCTTATTTTAGATTGCAAATTTTGCAATAAAAACATATTTTTTTCCACAAACTATAAAAAAAGACATAATAAGTGACGAAGTTGAAATAGCGAGTTTCCAATGCGAATTTATACCGGTGAATGCAAGCGGAAAGACGATATCTGCATATCTGCATGCATGTTCTACATATGAAATATATGTATGTTCCATAGCTTCATTAGTTTTAATTATAAGTCAAATTTTATCTGAAAACGTCTGCAATAACAATAAACCTTCGTCGAAATACAAAATCACATCAATAAATTTGCTGCTCTGGTCACCTTAAAATGTCCCCAATAAAATATTACAAATTAAATGTTACCCACTACACAACGTCCACATATTCAACGTACTACTCGTCATTATTATTGTTATCGTCATCGTAAAGCGAAAATTGTGTTTGAGGGACTTCATCTTTTACATCTTTACAAAATTCATCTTTAACGCCCGCGTATTTGTACGTTTGTAACGAGTGATTTTTTGCTATTATCTTTTTGGCAACACTAGTTTTGACAGCTCACGCACGTTTTGTATCTTGTGTCACTGTCAAACATCTTCAGTTTGGTCTATAATTTAATCATGAATCGTCTTACAAACGAACAACACTTGCAAATTATTGAATTTTATTACCAAAATGCGTGCTCTGTTAAGAAAGTTCATCGCGCGCTTCTTCCATTTTATGGTCAGTTTAATCGACCTACTGAGGCTTCTATTCGGGCTATTGTAAAAAAATTTCGCACCAAATTTACATTGTTGGACATTAAACCACCAACACGCTTACGTAGAGTGCGAACTGAAGAAAATATCGCAGCCGTATCGGCCAGTGTTGGTGATGACCGTGAATTATCTATTTGGCGCCGTTCGCAGCAATTGGGACTCTGTTACTCCACTACGTGGAAAATTTTGCGGAAGGATTTGGGTGTGAAGCCTTATAAGATACAGCTGGTGCAAGAATTGAAGCCAAACGACCTACCACAACGCCAAATTTTTGGTGAATGGGCTCTTGAAAAGTTAGATGAAGATCCACTTTTTTATCGAAGAATTGTGTTCAGCGACGAGGCTCATTTCTGGTTGAATGGATACGTGAACAAGCAAAACTGCCGTATTTGGAGTGAAGAGCAGCCAGAAGCATTGCAAGAGCTACCAATGCATCCACAAAAAACAACCGTTTGGTGCGGATTATGGGCTGGCGGCATCATTGGGCCGTATTTCTTCAAAGATGATGCGAATCACAACGTTACTGTGAATGGTGAGCGCTACCGTGCGATGACAACAAACGTTTTTTTGCCCAAAATGGAAGAGCTTGACTTGCATGACATGTGGTTTCAACAAGACGGTGCCACATGCCACATAGCACGCGAAACAATGGACCAATTGAGAGGTGAGTTTATTTCACGCTTGGGACCAGTCAATTGGCCGCCCAGATCGTGCGATTTAACGCCTCTAGACTATTTTTTGTGGGGCTATGTTAAGGCTAATGTCTATAGCGACAAGCCCGCTTCGATTGACGCACTGGAAGCCAACATTGCCAACATTATTCGTGAGATACCGGCCGAAATGTTGGAAAGAGTATGCCAAAATTTGACTAAGCGGATGGACCATTTGAGGCGCAGCCGCGGCCAACATTTGCATGAAATAATCTTCAAACATTAAATTATATCGACCTAACTATCGATCCAAATAAATATTTCATGCATTTTTCTGAGTTTTATGTGTTTTTTTATTTTTTATTTCCGATAGTTCTTATAAAATCACCCATTAGCTTGTGCAAAGCAAACAGACTGCACCACCATGCTATCAATGTACGAGTACCAATTTTGTTTCTTATTCCCTTTTAATTTTGCTTTAGATAAATATAATATTGAATTTTTACTTTCAGTAGGAGTTTTTGCCCTGCAGGACGCAATTGTCTGTTTAAAAGCTCTCATTCTGACAAATAATAAAACAAGTACAACATGTTTGTTTCACTTTTTTTTCCATCTGATTTGCAAGAGTGTTGTTGCTTCGAACTCCTTTGACTGGGCTGTTCTTCCATTCGGTTCATTTCGCGCTCGTCATTTGTTTGGAAGTCAAGTTATGAGAATGATAATGGTTTCGTATGGAGTTGGTAATTTATTTATTTCCACTAGTGGATATTTTATTTAACTTTAAAATTTTGCTAAAAACTTGCATAACATCAGTCAGTCACTCAGTCAGTCAGTTAGTCAGTGTAGGCATTTGTTTTTTTTTTTTTTTTCTTCTTTTATTATTATTATTTCTGTATGATGATACATCGATGTAATGATTTATTACATTGAATAAACGAATAATGTAAATTGTTTGGTAGGTAGCTTGTTGTTTACGAGTCAGAAGCTGTTTCGAGCACAAGAATCAAAGAAACTATAACAATAATGAGGTTAAGGTACGTGCAACCAATTTCATTAAAATAGCCATAAATTGTAGAAGGCAAATATAACATAATAGCGCAATTATAAATTTTTTTTAAAGATATGCTAGACTGTAGGTTTTTTCGTTTAAAGTTTTAAATTAATTATTTAAGCTTTAGCTACTAAAATATAGTTGCACTGGTGGGACTTAGTGAAGACTTTAAAGGCGGTTTTTAATTTTTTATTTTTTGTTATTGTATATCAAAATTTTTAGATCAGAAAATTTTGCGCTTTTAATATGAAAAATTAAACATATAAAATTGTGTGCTCAAAGACGGTAGCTGCGTAGTTTTTTTTTTTTTTTTTTTTTGTATCTTGGGCCAGTACTCAGGGGATGATCCATACATAGGCACTGCATTACACTGGAGTGAAAGAGGGTGTAGTGTTTTTGTAGGTTTAACTTGAGCAATAATAACACGAAAGACAAACTCTATTACAGCATTTAAAATGTTTCGCTGGAAGATAAAACACTAATGATTAAAATTAAGAGAGCCTAATATATTCACTGCGCGTCATCAGGTTAGCGCCCCTCTTTACACTTTCTTTTAATATTAAATACTACCTAATATATTTGTGTTATGGGCTTACCATTTTTATCTATTTGATTTTTATAAATTATTCTTAAAATAAAACAATAATGGCTAGTAAAACGTTAAAGCTAATATTTTAGTTTTAGTTTTTAGAACAAGTATATTAAAAAATGTACTCAGAAACGCGTCATAAGGATAGCGCCATTTGCGATGATTTCAATATATTTACTTTTTTATTGCTAGTTTGTGATATTTTGAAAAATGTTAAATAAATTTAGTAATGTGTGGTTCTGCCTTTATTTGAAATTACCTCAAAATTTCGATTGGGAATAGAATTGTACAGACTTTCAATTTAATCCAAACCAAATGGCGGGCCAAGCGTGTTTGATGGCTTCGATTAGTTCTGCTTTTGTGCCTATTGCTTTCCGGACACGTATTCTTTCCTAGTCAACCAGCCCCATACGTTTTTTTTAAGACAATTAATTCTTCGTGAATAGTATAGCACAAACTGTATGTTGCCTGTAGGCATGCAAACATAAACACATGCATACATACGCAAACGTTGTGCGCCAATACTTGTGACATTTTTCGCACTGTTTTTTCTTAAGGATTGATTGTGAAGTAAAACCATCATTTTAGTTGCATTAGCAGTTTCATTCCTTTACATTCACTTCGTACAAGAAACATTGAAAATCTCTCACACAACTAAAAGTAGATGAAATTTCAAAAATTTATGTGCTTTGAGTGTAACCATGTACATGTTTAGTGCGCATAGTGATTTGCTAGTGTTGGGCTGTTTTTACCCAAGTATAACTATCGCGCAAGTTTTTTCACTCACAGTGCAGCCTAAATTGAAGCGTAAAACACAACGTAATATAGCGCTTTGACTTTACGCTGTAGTAAGTAACTTAATATAAGCGTTAAAGCTGTGCCATGAACAGTACAGCACTAACCGTGCTTAATAAAAGCACTGAATAGAGATAATAAAAAGTGACAAAGTCGCTAAATTAGTCTGAAAGCACCTAAAATGTTACTCAAATTAAGTAACATTTGTTTTGAATGAGAGAAAACAACGCTTTCTCTCTTACGCTTTGTCAAAATGGATTTTCCAATTGCCCATAACAGACGAGAACAAATTTTAGTCTTTTTGTTCTTTTAAGAACAGACGAGACTAATTAATCTCGCATAAGATGTATACGTATACACAGCATTGTGTATGTATTCGTGTTTTTGTATACACTTGATTGCTTGGCTTGGATTTATATTGGTTTGTTCTGCATGTGCCGGCATAAAGCTGCTTGAAAAAATTATGCCGACAAAATATCGCTTTCATCCCCCCGTTCGCCAACAAGCTACAGAGCAATTGTCCGAGTCTGTTAGTGCCCATTGCAAAGCGTTGATGCCGCGCTATTTGGGTTGGTCTCGTACATTTTGTATGCGCATGAGGATTTATGACAGACAAATATCGCTTGACGCGTTAATTGCATGCAATTATATAGCATGCTACGAGTATTGACTACAAAATAGTCACACAAAACCAAAAATGATAGAATACATGATTGCGACAACTATCTCACAACACTGAAATCTTCTGTGCATGTTGGTCAAATGACGTAACGAAATAATGCAATCGCAGCCCTAGATAATTTTTACTTAAATACTCCAGCATAGGTTAAACTACGTCATCTCACGGGAAATCATGCGCATGGCGAAATCTCTAGTTTTATCATTCTTGCACTAAGCTGTCAAAAAAAATCCGCTGAATATATAACACCCAAATATAAATAAAAACTGGTGTGTCCCATTAATACAGCATAAAGGTTAATAGAGTGTAATATAATTTTTATATCAAGAGATAAAACGGCACAAAAATATCAAGTGTGCAAAATTGTGTTTTTTATTTATCAATTTATTAATTGGCCTTCACAAAATGTGACAATTTCTTTATTTGTCGTTCTCATACTCAAAATTACTTATTTTTAAGAATTTTAGTAAATGATAAAAAAAATATATTCACACGGTTTGTAAAACAAATGTACTTGTAGTATAAATGCCTTAAAAAGGTTTCAATAAAAGCACGAGTAATAAAATAATCTCTTCTTTCCACAAACTTGAAATACATACGAATGATTGTATGTAAGTACGAGTATGCATGAAAGTTAACAAATATTTCCCAAGTAGATACAATTTATATTTACTCAGGTGTTGTGGTGTTTCAGATTTCTGCACACACTCGAAAACTTTTTCGTGCAATTGGAAACGCGCAAAAGCACCCACTAGACAGATAGTTGTATCCCGTATGAAGACACGACTCATGAGAACAAGAATACATTTCAAATCTGAAACTTTTTGTTGTTGTTACTAAATAATTTTCGAAACAAAATCCAGTAAAATACGAGTAAAGAACAAAAACAAAAATAAAATAATATTTTTGCAATAAATATGAGGTAAAGCGTGGGAAAAAATTACACCCACCAAAACTATCATTTACTCAGTCACTCAAAATTTGAAAGACATGATGAAAAATAAAATAAACTGTTATCTTTGTAGGTAAATCCTTTAACTTTTTTTTTCGTTTGCAAATAATGAAAAATACTGCTGTTGGCAGTGAAAGAAGAGAAAATGTAATCAAATCGTGAAGCACTGAAAATGCAAACACAAAATTTCATAGTGTAGAGATATCGATAATCAGCAGAATATTTAGAGCAGGGGTGCCTAAAAGTTCTATATGGAAGAGCAAACACCCATACATTTAAGGAAAAATTACTTTTATTTAATATATTTTGTTGTAAAAAGCGCAACATATTTGCAAAAAAAAAAATCTACACTGGTAATCGCTATCTTCAATGTTTACCAGTAAAGAATGCGAAACTGATGTATGTAAAAAAATATATCAGACAAAGTTATTGTGTAGTTTTCATTACTAGTGCTGAGTGTAGTATATGTGTATTAAAAAACACAGCCCTATAACTAATTGCTTTTACGAAACCAAATGAGCACCAAACGCATAGGGCTTGGGCATGTCTGGCCTATAGATAAGCACTTTTACAAAAAATGTGCACCAAGCGCATAGGGCTTGGACTTCTGATTTAGAGTTTTACCAAATCTTGTTTACCCTTGTAGAGTGTTTTTCTCTTTTTAATGAATAAAGTTGTTGATTTTTGACATTTCTCAAATTTTTAGAAAAAAATTATAAGAAGAAGAATATTAATTCAGCCCAATTATGAATATTCCCACGGAATTTATTTCTCACGGAATTTATTCCTCACGTAATTTATTTCTTTCGTACTTTTTTTTTATTCTAATTAAAGGAAGAATATAATTTTTGTTATTTTAATCATAGAAATTGAAGATTTGATCTCCCTTTAGTGTTTTTTGTGACCTCACTGTACTTGATTTTTTTTTTGTTATCGTCGTCAGAAAAATTAATATGTTATTAAAAAATTTTCCAATTTGAAAAATTAGTGTCAAAAAAATTCCTATATACAAAAAATCTATACACCAAGAAAAATTATTAACTCATACACAAAGAAAAATTCTTAACAATATTATCAAATTGAAAAATTTTTTAAGCTGAAAACTTAAAAAATATCTATTTAATATACACAGAAAAAATTATACTAAAAATAAAATCAACAAAATTCTTGTCTGAAAAAATATCAAAAAAATAACCTTGGATATCGTATTTTGTTGTTGTTTCAAAAAATTATTCTTTTCGATCAATAATTATTTTTACTAAACTTTTGTTTGAATCCACGAATTCCTTTACAGGTCCGCATTCAAAAAATATATATGAATTGATTCAACGAATTTCGTTATTGATTACGAAAAAAAATTTTTTCTGTGTACTGACAGAAACATTTTTGGGTTATTAGAAAATTCAAAAAAGAAAAAATAATATTAATAACAATAATGACAAACATAAAAATTACATAAAAACCAAAATAACCTAATTCTGCAACCAGCACATGTACTGCAACATGTTGTTTCTCAACTAGCAAAACAAATGTTGTTTACAGAATAACATGGAAATATTATTAACATAATTTAAAAAATTTTATCCTAACATTCATTTTTAAACAACTCAAATCTAAAACTTCCTATTAACTAAATATCTATAATTCTGTGCTAATTTTTCTGTGTCTACCTTGAAGTTAATTCTCTGTGTTGTTGGTGTATTTACAATCTCTAATATTTCTAACATGTAACGCTTCTTGTAATTATTTTCTGTTTTTAAAATTGAAACATTTTCAAATTGTTATCGAAATATTGAAAATAAATACTGTTGAATTTTTTTAAAAATAAAAAACAATCTTTAGCTGCAGAAATAAGAAATGTTTAAATAAAAATAATATTTCCTTAAATATACTTACTTAAGTGCTTACTCTTCCATATAGCACTTGTGGGCACCACTGATTTAAAGCCAACGATTCGAATGCTAATTGAGGCAGTTCCCGCTGCAACATTTTAGGCAGTAATGAATAACTTTTTGATAAGATGTCGCATATGTGTCAACGAGGATGGAGGACATTTGAATTTAATTATTTTCAAAACTTAATGAAATACTTTAATAAAAACGTAGTATTTTTCATATGAGTTACTAAAAAATAAAACTTTACAAAAAGTTATTTGTTATTTCTTAATGTAATAACAAAATTGATCAGAGACCCTGTATTATAGCTGCTGTTAAACTGTTGTTGTAGTTTGTTTGATCCTATGGGTTCTAAAATTTTGCTATAAATTTTACAACATTTGTTAAAACTTTTCCGTGTACATTCTGTATTTTAAGGATGGCAGGCAAAACCAATAATAAATCCAACTTTTTTTCTTACAAACTCAATTTGTTTTTATACTCTTCAGCATCAATTCTTTTATTAAATTATGTAAAATTTATATGCTGCTTAATATGTGTGTACGACTATTTATTTATTTATTTATTTTTAGCAAAATTTCTTCTTTTTTTTTGTTGTTGTTGCTTTATTTGCTTATTGATATTTGTTCATCCGTTTGTTCGTCTCTTTATTTACTTTTCTCCTTCAACAACTGTATACGAGCTTTAGACTCACGTTGATTTTCAACGGATTTCCTTAAAATTATTTTGCTATTTGTAGTAGATTTATCGTTGAGTTGCATCTTTATTTGCCTGTCGAATGCATCTGACTCCAATACCTCTAACTAAGTGCGCTGTGATAAATGGACTTCTATGATTGTTTTCGATTTGTTGATTATTTGATTATTGTTATTAGTTTCAAATTTAATTTTGTAATAAAATGCATATTTTGCTGTCTGACAGCAAACAAGTGAATTGCCGAATAGTTTTTTTTTTCTGTTTTGTTTTGGTTAAAAACTCTTTTTAAGCCATATTTATTATTGTGTTAAACTTGAGTTATTAACGATTATTTAACAATTTGCCTAAAATTGTTTTGCCCAAGGGAAATATTGTTGGCTTAGAGTGCAAATCTGTTAAGTTTCTTTTGGAAAATGTTCGAAGGCAAGTTAAAGAAAGTTCTATAAATTTTGTTGGCGTAAATAAAAAGTAAATATTTGTTTATAAAAAAAAACGTTTTCTTTCTTCAAATTTAAAATTACGCATTTTACGCATTTGTTAAAGGGATTTAAAAATTAAAAACAGCTTGTTTTCTGTTTCCTATAACGACATTTCATAGGACAGCTGGGAAAGATTTCATAGGACAGCTGTGAAACATAGAAAACAAGTTGTTTATAATAGTTTGATTGGTATCAATGTTAGAAACTAGTATAGTAAATAAAACTCAATTGTTTAAAGTAGATAATGTAAAGTGTTTGCTAACTAGTGCATGCGTTAATATTGTAGTGTTTACACGTGTAGGCGCAAGTTCGAAAAACTCAATATATTCAAACTTGTTTGCTAACACACGCACAATCTTTGCACTTGCAACCAACTTTCAACTGAACTGACAAGAAGTTTCAGAGTGCAGTGATTTTTTGGCACTTACTGAAACTCAAATGACAAACGAAACAACAGTGTTGCCTTACAACAAGTTCTGCGGAGGCTAACTGGATTTTAATATAATGCTTTTATCCCATGTAACTATTTCAAAATATATTTTTAAAACAATTCACATTTTTGGATTAAAAATGTATAAACAGGCATGTTCTGAGAAACGTAAATCCCTTAAATTTAGCGTTTTCGATTTGAAAACGCCAAATAGGTGTTCTGAGAAGCATATAACGCAAGAAGTATGGTTTAGCGATTTCAAATCGCCAAATAGGTGTTCTCGAAAACGCATATCGCTTAAAATTGGCGACTTCAACTCGCATGTGTATATTGAAGTGAACTGATTGAATTTGCTAAAACTGAACTTTCAAAAGGCAATACAATTATTCACAATTAAAATTGAATATGTTTTCTTTTTATTTCAATAAAAAGTTTAAAGAGTTTTATACATTTTCAATTAAAAAAAAGTAAATTAAAAATTTTGTCTATTTGTTGTAAAATTTTTTTTATTTATGTATATAACTACCACATACATACATATGTATATATGTATGTAAAACACATGTGGTATTTTTTCGAAAAAACTCCGAAACGCCAGTAAAACTCGGTTTCCATAGAACACCCAGAAATTAATTAAGCGTTTTTCAGAACGCTTTGCGGTTTCAGAACGCGCGTTTCTCGCGCAAAGACTGCTTGAAAACAAGTATGGGTTCTAAAATTTTGCTGTAAATTTTACAAAATTTTTTAAATCTTTTCTATTTTGAAAAACGTATAGTTCTCCTCAAAGTGTATGAACATATGCGAACAATGCTTTCAAAGGTCAGCTCGTTAAACAAATTATATTTCTATTCACATATGGACCGTTGAAAACGGGCACCGTGTTGAAGAAGCTCCACCAGATATTCCCATTGTCGCCTTTTTTCTTCGAACATGTTAATTTTTGTTTCAAAGTTTATAAAAAAAAAACACTGACAAAACAATAAAACGTTGAAATGGTAACTGGCACCCTCTAGCGGATATTGTTTTTACATCTAAAAATTGTTGATTGGGTGAGGTTTTGGTATGTGATTTTAAATGGTTGTTGGCCGTGCTTAACAAAATTTGAACAACCGCTGGAGGTATGTGAAGAAAACAAATCACAATTAAACTGAATATTAGTTGTTGAGGGACCAGAATTTAGTCTACCAATATTTGAAATAAAACTAAAAAATAAAAACTAGAGTTCTACCAAAAAAATTACAATTAAAATAGTTTCATCAACGGAAAAAAGCAGCATATGGCATCTATTAGAAAGCGGTTAAATCATGCGACTAATCCTTTAGATTTGTGCCCTATTATGTAAGTAAATACCATATATAGGATAAGCTTGGTTGACTACATACGTTTCCATGTATGTTCTCATAGAAATTTTTAAGAATTCCCTTCTCCAGTTATATGCGGGTTTCCTTTGTTTTGGCCCATTTCCTTGTTTAAATTTGTCTTAAAATGACCCCATACTCTCTACCATTCATCGAGTTTACGAACTGCAAGACCAGTGCTACTTAATTTTTCTGAAATATTGAGGCAAACCTGATCTGCAGTTATTTTACCTCCTCCAAATTCCCGAACTTTTCGAACAACATACAAGTAAGGTTTGACTGTCATTACTTCCACTTCAAACTGTTGCTTACCAGTAATTTCAATCATTTTCAGATGTGCTCATAAGAAATAATTGTTCAGTTTGTTTATTTTTTTAATTTAGTTTATTCATTTCTTTATTTTTTAGTCTATTTTGATTTTAAAAGTCATACAGCCACTAAAAATTTGTGGTTGCCCAAAATTACTTTAAAATAACAACTTTGGTTGGCAGATTTAGTTGCCACTTGCCATCTATAATACCTTTTTAACAATTGGCAACGCAACTAAAGTTCGGTGGCTATTGTTTTCAGTGAATGGTGAGAAGGACAAAAGTAGTAAAGATCATATTTAATTTTTCTTAATAATTGAAAGGAAGAGAATATAACCCAATCAGGGGGCTGATTCCCGCAGTCTATCTCATAAGAGTTTTACTCGAAGTTGGGATTTTTCTAACTTTTGGAATTCTGCTTACTCGCTATAGAGTAAATGGTAAATCTCGTATGAGATCGACTGCAGGAATTAGCCCCCAGGACTCAAAGCACTTAACAAGATGACATCACATCGAACTTACTTTCGCATAGCAATAGAGAATCACCCCCCTGTGATGTCGTTAAAATAATCGTTTTCACCTAAACACATGTATATTATTTTTGACAAATTGCTGCTTGCTGTCTGCTGTCGTCTATGTGTTTAAAGCTTAAAGGCAGAATTAGTTTGTACATTCTCTGCCGTTCTGAATCAGCTGTTTTGTTTCTGTTCAATATCAACTATCTGCCTGACTCACTATGTCGTTTCATTAACGTTCGCTAATGTTATATATATTAAAAATAAGTGACGTATAGTCAACTATTATTCAACTAACGGATACATCGCAGGTAGACAAGTCAAATGATACAAGATCAGGAAAAAATTAAGTTTATAAACGCCATCGGAATAGGTTTTTTGACCTTAAAAGTCATGGCGAACGTTTACGAAACGACATCGTGAGCTAGGCAGTAAGTGACGGCCAGATATGTGTATGTTTTACTTTTTTCAGGTATGGAAATATTTATTTTTTATTCAAATGTATATAGATTTTTTTTTTTGGCGAAAGCTAAAAAATACGTTTCAATTAAAGATTTTTAAGAGATAATACATTTTTTTTCAATTAAGCAACTATGGATGATCAAAAGAATATTATTTTAGAGAGGAAAAAATTATATTTTGTATAAGAAGTGTCATAAACTCTGCAGATTGTGAGAAAGAAGTGATTCTAAATTATTTTGTTTCTTTTTTTTTCATACTCGTGTGCACGTATTTTATTCTTCATTCCAATGTTTTTTTTTTCAATTATGCTCTACTGTAAAAAACAGCTGAATATTTTCACGGAAAAAGTAATTACAAAATATTTGCTACAGAACTGAACGTCACAGAACGACAACAGAAAGTAAAAACTAATGAGGTCTTAAGTGTTACGCATGTGGAAGTAAGCAGATTTTCTTTAATAAAAACTGAATAAGACATTTTTATTTTAATTTTATGTATTTTAACATAATTTTTCATTAAATCTAAGAAAAAATATGTTTAAATCTAATTAAAGCATTCACAGTGACATTTGACTAAAAAGGTCAATTATTATTATGGCCCCAAAAATTATGCACAAAAAAAAAAGAAAATATAATGATATTACACTCGGCAACAAAAGTCATCGTATCATATCAGATAATCATAATCAGCAGAGATGTTTCTCGCTGCAAACATCTGTTTTTGTTTTTAATTAAAATTAACAGGTGTTTTTAAACAAAATTTTTATAAAATCAATAACTTAAGTCTGTGTAAAATATATTCTTCTTTTAACAAATAAAATATAAGGTTGTATAAGTAAAAAATTATAACTAAAATAAATTGTAAATAGTATTTGTTTTTTTCTTTTTTGCTTAAATAAATTGATTTTGTTATTTATATTAAAAACTTGTTTCATCCGAATTGTGTTTTACAATTTAGTTTTAACTGCGATTTGATTTTAATTTAACTTAATATCTTAAAAAAATACTTTTAATTTGTATAATAAATATTAAATAGAAATTTGAGTTACACTGTTGTTAATCCCTGTCTAGTTTATTACAGTTTCTTTGTATTTTCGGTTTTTCTTTGTGAAATTTTAGTATTTCAATATTGTTATATTTATATTCTTTTTGCAATTTATATACATACATACAAAAAAAAAAAAAAAAAAAGATATGTTATATAAAAAAAAAAAAATGTCATTTTTATTTTTGATCACTGTTGTCAAAAATTAAACAACAATTTTTAATCTTTACTACTGAACTCTTCCTTAAATTCTATTATACTGACATATGTACCGGTGACAAAGCCCAAAACGCCAAAAACAATCAGTAGAGCACTTTTCCACAAACGCCACTTGAAACGTCCATAGCCGGGGTCTTCATTGTAAACTGCCAGTTCAATAATAGACGGTACAATCAGACCCAAGGTACTCAAACAAACAGCACCAATGAGAGATATGAAGGGACCTAAGTTGGGCAGAGCTGCAGCAATGGCCCCGCACAGCGCCTGTTAAAAAAGAGAAGTCAATAAATTAAGAGAAAATAGTGAATAAAAAAGTTTTAGGGTTTAGTAAAATATTTGGAGGCAACAGAAAAATGGTTCGTAATCGAAGAATTGGTACCCTGTACTGCGTTTTCGAACTTTCCTTTCACAATTGGGTTTTCCCTTTCGCACATTTTATTTTATCATTCTCCGCTATGGTTTATTTTGTGGTACCATTTGTGGCTTCATTTTCAAACTATTTCGCGAGAAAGTTTGCGCAAACGGTACAGAGTACTCAATTGTACTCCTATCGCATTTACCTGTCGCTTCGAACTTACTTTCGCATCGCAATAGAATGGGGGCTACATGTATCGTTGATATACCAAACATGAAAAACTAAGTACTAGTCTGCTTCAGTTTCATGCTACATTTTTAGAAAAAAATAATTTTGAAACGTGGGCTTGCGCTACGGCATCACTTTTAGAAAAGAGCAAAGAAAGGACAAAAAGGCAGACTCAATGCATAATTTTTATTAGAAAGTTTGTTCTATCAACTTGAAAGTTTCATAAAAATAGTGATTCTTACATCATTTTGTCTCATTGAGGAAGAAAATTATAACCTGTACTGTTGGGTGAAGAAGCCCAGGCCCCTTGTCCCCGAATTTAGTTTTGAACACAAGTATCAAGAATATTTAAAATGCAATCTTTATTTCTTGAACTTAGGAGTTAAAACTTCTAGAAATAATAATAACAAAATTATTTAAAAATTAAGGTAATATAAAAAAATACAAATTTACACACTTTTTGTCTGGAGACTTTGAGCAAACTTCGCTAAGTTAATATATGGCATTAACAATTTTAAACTACAAAATGGCCTTTTTATAGCAGAAAATGGCAGTGAGTTTTAGGCCGCGTGGAAAATTAAAATATAACTTGACAAGCAAATAGTTAAGGCTGACAATTAGGCGATAACAAACATGGTAAAATAATAATCGATTATTTCTATCAGCTGATGGACAGTGGCGTAACAGGTACTTTTAGTTTGTTAGGATATAAAATATTCTTCTTCTTGAATGTTATTTAAATAAAAAAATAAATAAAAGTAAGAAAAACATCTCTACTTACCACCAGACCCACTCGCAATGCATATTCGGACATATTCTGTTTTTCTGGAGCAATTTTATTTTTTATACCTCTCCAGATAATACTCATGGGTACATAAAACTGCAAAGTGAAGGTTAAGAATATGGCCAAAGCAATCATCAATTTAACTGACTGAGCCAATCTGTAAAACAAAGAAACCCCATTAATAAGCTGTAAACTTATTTGTATGCGGCCTTATGTATAATAAAACTCCTTGTGCTAACTAACCAGCTGCTTCTTTCCCTTATGGGAATTTACACACAAAAAACTTAGCAGCTAGTTAATTAGCATAAGGTTTCTGTTTATACATAAGGCCGACGATGTTTACAAGCAACTTACTTGTCCTCCACGGGTAAATTTAGCGTTATGCTGCCCTTAGTAGCTGAGCCATACTTCAAGTAGCCAAAGAAGCCCACAACTGTGTACATGGTTATGACAATACCCATACCAATATTTAACACCGAGGGGCAGCCTATAAAGTGTGCGGGATTTTTCATGTCATTCTCCAATGACATGACTACACCAATACCTTCCAAGGCGAAGATAACAGTACCGAAGAACAATGGCCATTGGGTAAAGTCGGCAACACTAACGCGTTCGTTGGGAGACGGCAAATCATGGAAGATGTAGGTGAATGTTATAATAATGCCCACAAATATCAAAATATTGGCTATCATTGAGAAGGGTGTCAGGTATTTCAAGTTCCTCACCAAGCACATAAACAACAGCGGACAGGTAACGATAACAATCCATATTCGTATACTAATTTCGCTTCCCTCGTCACCATAGTAGTCCACAACTTGTTTCACATTCCAGCCCACAAACACCAAATAAATACAACAGCAACCGATTAAATCGATAACTAGAAATGCATTCACAATGAAACGTATAAAGCGCGACCAGCGCTGCAAATTGGGTGGACCATCCAAAAACGATTGTTCGGCAACATCCGCATAGCTCATTTTGGGTATTTTACGTCTTCTACATAAGATGTGAGCACATTTAACCAAAATGTGTACACAATAAGTGCATACCGTACCAACTAAGAAGGTGGCACATAAGCCAAACCAAAGACCACTGTTCAGGAAGGCCATGGGCATGGCCAAAATGCCCGAACCCAAAGAACCCTTCAACAGATGTATAAGCGTTTCCAAGTCGCTAAAAAAATTTTAAAACACATAAAATAGAAATAAGTTTTTAAGGTAGTAATATGTATATAGTATTATAATTATAATTGCAAATGTTGCACACGAAACATTTATAAATCTTATCATGGAGGAGTCCCCATATTCCATAAGGCGTCATCGTCGACACATACATTTTTTTCATGTATTTACTCGTTGCCAAAAACAATTGAATGTTGTCGACAGCTAGTAATTTTTTCGAGTAGACCTAGTAATTTTTTCGAGTATTTTATTTCAATATGTACGCATATGGGTTGTTCTCATTTAAACAAACATTTTTTGTTTCTTGTCTTTTAGGTTTAGAAATTTTGTTATTAAAAATGCGAGAAGTTTAAATTTGTATTATAGTTTTAGTGTTATTCAATGAATTCTGACATAATATTATATTCTTCGTATTTTCTATAATTATACATATGTATTGAGCGTTACATTTAATTTCTTGGTTATGCGGAGAATGCTTTATCAAAAATAAAACTCCACAGAATTTGAAAGCACGGTATAAATTTCCTTTCACAAAAAAAAGAAAAAAAAAACAAAAAAAAAAAAAAAGAATTAAACACTTGTGGTAGGAAATTAAAACTAATGAATAAATTTTTTAAGTTTGAGGTGCGGATCGACTGAAAAGATCTATATTAGAATTTGTAAAAATAGCTAGGTTATATAATATAGCTAGCTATATTAAAACCGGCTGACAATAGCAGATATTATATAAATTTCATCCATTCGGGCCAAAATGCTTAGATCGGATTTCTTCTGATATATGTATGTATATAAAATGCAGTGAGCGATTCCGATATTTCTAATATATATTTTTCCTATCGTAATAAAATTTCGCATGAATATATGACTCATATAAAATTTATACGTAAATGATAAAAGAAATATTTTATCAACGTAACGCTCAATACACTGTTTTAAGAACTTCATATTTTTTCACGACGCAAACTACCATATTACAGAGTTCAATTCCATTCGAAAACTTATTTCAATTAGTTTTTTGGAGTTTCAGATAGCAAAACACTACAAAGTAATTCGCAATAAAATCTCTTTAACAGAAAATATTAATAAATAATTTAAGATCTTTTGTTTTTTTATAAAAAAAAACAAAAGATCTTAAGCTGCAAAGATATAAATTATTTATTATATAAGAAGATCACAAAACATTAGGATAAAATTAAAGAAAATATAAATTTCATTTTTGACATCACAAATGATTTCATACCAAAAGCTTGTAAATTAGGTGTTTTCTAATAATCCAACAAATGGATTGAATTTCTTTGCGAAAGAAGTGAATTCAGTGACATGACTATGTAGTTATGTTAAAGTCACAAGAATTAATGTGCGATGATTTTAACTAATAAAATCCATTGTTATTTTCTGAAAATGTGCAATTAATTCAAACAATTTTGAATAACATTCAATACATTGTTAAGAATACAAGCCTTCTACGATGTTTTTAACATAAAATCCAGATTTCTTTTTAACAATTTACAATTAATTAAAAAAAATTTGCGTAACACTCAATACATTGTTAATAACACAAGCTATGTCAGATGAAAACCATTTGCAACACAGCAATACTTCACAAATTGTAAATGTCTACGTTCGATATTGTGGGACAGGCCATTAAAAAGTTCTATATAAAAGTGTTTTTACTTTTGGTGTATGTGAAGTCTTTACAGAACTTCGATTTCTATTAAGATATACGTCGTTTTATTACTATTTCCAAGAATTATTTTCATCTATAAAAAAAATCAATAAACAAAATTTTCTTTTTTTTTTAAATATCATGTACTAAAATCCCATAGTGCAATTACTAGTAAAGCTGATATTATTCAATAAATCTTTAATTACATTGCTAGTGCCAACAATTTATAACTAACTGAAGTCCAAAGAAACTTGTATGCACCCAAAGGGTTAATCAAATTGGATCAATAAGTGCTCTTTTTTTCACAAAGTACATAAACAAAACTACACTACCTGACAGCCACATGACATCTCAATCATTAAAAAAAAATTCTTATTTTTATTTTCCGTTTTTAATTTGATTTTGTACCTTGTTTAGTTCTAACGTCAAAGATCAAGTGAAATACATAAATATTTCCTTTTACAAATTAATTTATTTAAATAAATAGTTTTGCATTTTTCAAGTATTTATTTGCTTGCAAATAATTACTTAAGAATCGTTATTGTATAACAGATGTTTTGACGTTTTTACGCTAAAAATTTAACAAAAAAAAAAAAAAAACTTGCATGTACACATACTCGTATGTACATAGATTAAAATCAAATAAGCGCCACCGTAAAATGTTTTCAATTAAATAGACTAAAATTTTATAGACGAATTTTAAATTTTCTTATATATTATAATATTATTATTCGACATCTAACTAAATAATATTTTATTTCCTGGTAGTAAATTTTTGATTTTGTTTTTTTCGTACCCCTGCTGTATTTTTTTGCTTGACTGTTTTTATGCCATTTGAGTGCAATAATTTATAAAAATTTTATTTCTTACTAACAAATATTAAATTAAAGCTAAAATTTAATTTAAATCAATTTAAGACTTAATAAAAATGAAATAAACAAGTGAATTTATTAATAAATTTGTATGTAAATGATTTCATGCAAAGTTCAGTTGATGGCATCATTCTCGCCCGATGTAAATAAAGTGAAGGTCGGAAATTCAAAAAAGTAAAGTACTGTCAATACAAAAAAGTTGGGGATAACTGTGGTCTACTCGTACTCGTATATACATGAAAATTCACATTAGTTGTACTCTCAACAGTTAAATAGCGTGTTCAGACAGTAATTTTAATTGTGTCAATTTTCGGTAAATTGGCAATATTATTTTAGCTGTTCATACATACAAAATTTAGCTTACTCAATTAGAATTTGACAGCTGAAGAAAACAGACACATTTACTTTCTTTGTGATAATGTGTAAATGCCAATTTAAAAAAAAAATATGATAATAAAAACAAAAATGGTATCAAAAATTAAAAAAAAAATATTTTTTTAAATTATATATTTAAAAAAACTAATATTTTTTCTCAAAGTGTATAAACACATGTAATCAATGCTTTCAAAAGTCAGCTCGTTAAACAAATTATAATTTCATGGACCCATGAAAACTGCCACCATGTTGAAGAGGATCTCCCAGATACTCCCATGGCCGCCTTTATGTTTTTGCAAAGTTTATTATTTTAAAAATATTTTTACACATTTTCTGATAATTAATCTTTTGTTGCAAATATCATAAAAACCAACTCAAAACTCAAACTCAATTTTGCTCGGCCATATATCCACATATCGGCCAAATAGGTCTGATAATGCAAATGAGTTGCCGCCTATTATTAGTAGACCACCTGTGCCTTTAAGATTCAGTTTTCAAGAAGTTGAAAATGCTATTGGTAATCTAAACCTTAAAAAAGCTCCAGGTATGGATAAAATCAGCAACAAAATGCTCGTAGAGCTGCCTCGTGTAGCTAAAAGAATTGTTCTTTTTATTTTTAATGCTATTTTACGACTTGAGTATTACCCTGCAGAGTGGAAGGTGTCCATGATAACAATAGTTCATAAGCCAGGGAAGGATCACACGAAAGTAGAATCATACCGTCCAATAAGTCTACTGTCAACAATATCAAAACTTTTCGAAAAATTGCTAAAGGCGAAATTGGATCCAATGCTTAATAAGGTTGAATATATTCCCAATCATCAATTTGGTTTTAGAGCGAAACATGGCACCATTGAGCAAACACACAGGTTAGTTAACGTCATAAGAAAGGCATTTGAAGATAAAAAATATTGCTCTGCCTTATTCATCGACGTCTCACAAGCTTTTGATAAAGTGTGGCACGATGGCTTAATGCATAAAATAAAGTTTAACTTACCTGCAAACGTACATAGCCTTTTGGAAAGCTATTTATATTTTGGAAAGCTATTAATTTATAATAAAAGAAGGCGATTTCATAAGCCCCGCCCAGCCTATTGAAGCTGGAGTTCCCCAAGGCAGCATATTAGGGCCTATCTTATATTTGATCTACGCACCGGACATGCCGGCAAGCATCAACATTCACACTTCAACATTTGCAGATGATACAGCATTCCTTAGCATACATAGTAACCCCCAGCAATAAATTTACAGGAACATATCGACAAACTAGAGAAATGGCTCAAGCTTTGGAAAATCAAGGTTAATGAACAAAAGTGTGCCCATGTTACATTCGCACTGCATCTAGGAACATGCTCACCCATTACTATTAACAATAAAGTAATACCTCAACACAGTGAAGTTAAATACCTCAGTATTCATCTTGACCGTAGACTAAGATGGAAATCGCATATCGAGGCAAAAGTAACGCAGATGAAATTGAAAGCAGTGCAAATTAACTGGCTAATAGACAGAAATTCGACCTTGAAGCTTAATTGTAAACTTTTGATGTACAACTCGATTCTAAAGCCAATATGGTGCTATGGGATTCAATAATGGGGCACAGCCTCGGCATCCAAGATTGAAAAATTCAAAGAAGTCAAAATAGAATCCTCCGTAGAATTACAGACGCTCCATGGTACGTTAAAAACTCACGAATCCACGCAGATCTGAACGTACCTTTTGTGAAATCTGAATTTGTGAAGTACGCAACAAGATATATTAACAAACTTGAAATCCATCCAAAGTCTCTTGCAGTTAATATTCTTAATTTTAGTGGTCATACCCGTCTGAGAAGGAGGGATACTTTGGCTACCATTAGGGCTCTAAACAGATGACTAAATTCTGAAATAATATTCGCATAAAAATAAATTTTTGTCAAGCACTGGCAGGACTTTAATCACAATTTTTTGTTATTAAGATTTGAATACTTATTGTCTTTACATTTTTTATGTAGATTCAATAAATAAAATAATAAAGTTAAAAAAATATATATATCCAGAAGAGCTGCTTCACTAGCCTGACCCAAGCTAATCGTTTAGTGTTAGTTTTGTTTACAGTTTCTTTGAAAACAAATTGCTTATATTTGCTGTTTATTTTTGCTTCCGCGGAAGCGGGGGATTTTGGGGATTCACCAATCTGATTTTAGGAATTGCCAAAAAAAAAAACTCGTAACCGGTTTAGAGCCGGGTTTTCATATTCGATATGCGTTTTTGCCGTGGGACATGAACTGTAAATTGCCATCGGCTTTAGTGCGAAAACTTAAACTGCCGTATTGTTTCCGGGGACGTGAGAGATTTTGGCGATTCCTGAAGCCAATTTTGGCGATTCCAACCAAAAAAAAAACACGGAAATCGTTGTATGGATAATTATCTGGTATATGGATAATTTGAGAAGAAGCTTAAACTATTGTGAAAGAAAAATTTGAAATTTGATATCAAAGCGTGTTGTTCAGTTTTTTAAACTATATTTATTAGTTATAAAAAATCTTTAAAATTAAGACAAAATCTTTATTCTGGCAACACTGGTGTGTATATAAACAAATGAATTTATTCATGCGGTCTTGTAGTAGCAACTGCAATTTTTACCTCCTGAAAGTAGTTTTTTATTCCGGTGCAATTGTCATAATTTGTAAGAGAGATAAGTTTAGTTTTATAGGCAAGTTGCAGTAATGAAAAATTTTTAACGGTTAGTTTATCGCTCACTTCTGTTAATATTGAAACATATTGAGTATATTTCATATAAACTATTTAGATGTATTGCTCAATCGTGTCCCAAATACCACCTTAACGACTGCACATTGATTTATGAGAAACTAAGCAAATCAAAGCGGCCTTGAGGTTCTCTTTTTTAGAGAACAATCGATTTTTACTTGTGATCTCACTTTTCGACAAATGAAATTAGTATTAGATCCAGCGTTGCCAGAATGAAGATTTTACCTTAATTTTGAAGATTTTTCAAGTGAAATAAGATTTGAATATATTTTTCTCAAAATTAAGATTTTTGAGGCTTTGTATTCCAATAAGTGTGAATTATTTTCAAATTTCCAATGAAATTTGACTTCTTTCATAAAATGACACTTGTAATACTATATTACCTCTTGGTTCCAAATCTTGTTTTCTCTACATACAAATGAGCGAAACAATTTTGAAAACATAGTTTAGTGTGCTATAAAAAGTTCACGCATTCAAAAGTTATAGATTTATGTCCTGTCTCTCATGGAATGCCCCACAGTGCAAAGTTGTCTCTAATCAACTATGTTCTCTTTTTTTTTTAATAAATAGAATTCAATCACCAGTAAAACGTTTCGTTTGTCTTTTTATTTTTAAATGCAGAAATCCGCCATGCACTTTTCTCATGTGTGCAATAAAATGTTTGTGAACATGTGAAATAAACAAAAACTTTTTGGCAACAAAATTCATGACCAAGGTCTTTTCTTCTATTTATTGCATTTTATCTTCTATATTTCTGACGACAATTTTTTCGTTAATACATACTACATAACTTATTTGCATTTTATGTTTTATTTAATTTGTTTTTCGTTTTGCAAGTTGTGCCAAGTGGAAAATTTCCGCTTTCGAAAATTTTTGTATAAGAAAAGTTAAAATAAAAAACATGCACCATTTCACGTTGTGAGGGATGATCAAATTTGTTGCATGGGAATGATTTTTAAGTAATAATCTAAAATACTTAAAAGAAAATGGAAAATTTTATAGAAATCGATTTAGGTCATTTCCATTTATAAAAGAAAAAAAAAATTCAATATGCAGCCATTTTATATGCTAGTCGCAAATGAAGTCCGGTCTGTAGTTTAGAATTGCGGCATATACAAAAACGAAATGTTTAACACAAAAAATATTAATAAAAGAGCCAATAACATTTATGTACAAAAAGTATATTGTTTTCAATAAAGAGTTTTGTTTCATTCAAGAAAAGTTTTCTTTAAAATTTTTGTTTTCTACAAAGTCATTGCTAGTAACTTAAAAATAAATAAAAACATTTTCAAAAAAGTTTATTTCAAACACGTTTACAGGGTAACACAAGATATTTAGATTTTGTGAGAGCAAAATATTACGAAACCCTCTCTATCCCTCTCTGTCTCAGTATTACAAAAAAAAAAGTGGACAAAAATGTGTTGTCAGTATTTTGTATGTTTACATTTGTGGAATAAGTAAAATCAAAGTATAATTATGAAAGTCTAAAGATCTGGCAACATGCTGACAATGTAGTGACAATGAAAAATTGTCGCGCAGAAGTAAATTGTGTGTTCAGACGATCGTAAGAAAATCTTACAATTACATTATCAGACTATGGTTGTCAGATTGTTAGATGAAAAAAATTGTCAGACATGTTGTAAGGCATTGCCACTTATGTATATCAACAACCATCTGTTTGGCAGTGTTGCCCATCAAACTTTTTTCTGACAATGATGCCATTGTCAGGTGCATTAATTTTATACACCTGACAATTAAAACTGAGCTTACAATACCAGCCAATTATCTGGCAATGCCGACGAAGAGTGTTCTGATGATTGTCGGATGCCTGACAACATTATCGTCTTACAATTGATTGCCAATGATTTTTCTGACAACGTTGTAAGTTAAAAATTGGCAGTTCACACGATTGTAATACATTTTCAGACAATTTTACTGGCAATATTGTAAGATCTGACAACCGTGTGTACGTAGCTTAACAAAATGACTGATGGTTACAATTCTACAACATTTATAATAACACGCAATATTGTTAACCTGCAATTGTTTGGGTTTGTAAATGTTGCACCAACTTTAATAATTCCTAAAAGTGCTGTCAATGCGAACTTAAAAATACAATTCTGATCTGATGAGAATACAGAGTTTTCAGAAATATTTTAGATCATGAAGATTTGCCGACCACTTGCCAATTTTTGTATTTTGATTTCTCTCCGACTGGATACATCTTGTTTTTACACGATAATATTTCCTTTATTCTAAGCACATTTTTGACAGATCTAAATGCTTTTATTACCATGTACATAGAATTTCGGAATATTTTGCTCCAACAATATCTAAATATCTTGTATTACCATATAAACGTGCCTTTACTGGTGACTATTTACACAATATTGTTATCACAATTCTGATGACTCGCCGTCATCAATATGAAGATCCTATTTTCTATGAGTATTCACCATCTTTTGGAAATGCTATTGCACCTTAGTGTTTGCAAAATGTGGGAGTAGGTTCTTATTCTACAAAAACAGAGTTGCATTTGCAAAATTTTTGCAAATTTGTTTATATTTACAACAACCCGATTCACAATCTTGTGCATTTCAGGTTGTGTATTTCTACAATTGCAAATGGTTTTTCATCATTGCATCATAGAAATCAAGAAGATTTATCAAAACATCAACCAGTAAAAGTATATTTCACTATTTGGCAAATGCAATAATGCAAGACCATTTGCACAAGGGAGTGCATAGGGCTAATACATGTAAGCAATCAGAGAACGAAGTCAATCAACCATATCAACTATTCACCATCGATAGCCCAGGTGTGCATTTATATAAATTTGCAATCTCAAATGCACAGGATTGCGAATATGACTAATGTACATATATATTAATTGAATTGCTTTACCGTTAATGCTTTAGCAACTCGGCTTGATTTCTATCTGAAAAATAACTGTACAAAAATGCAAAAATTTATATAAAGAAATGATTTCTTATTTTTATTTTAATAAAAAAGTAATCTATCTATCGGCTATGTTCTGAGAAACGCGCGATCTGAAACTACAAAGCGTTCTGAAAAACGCTTAATTCACTTTTACATGCAAGTTCTGAGAAACGCAAAACGCTTAAATTTAGCGTTTTCGATTTGAAAACGCCAAATAGGTGTTCTGAGAAACGTATAATGCAAGAAATATGGTTTTGCGATTTGAAATCGCCAAATAGGTGTTCTGGAAAACGCATATCGCTTAAAATTGACGACTTCAACTCGCCTGTATATATTGAAGTGAACTGATTGAATATGCTAAAACTGAACTTTCAAAAGGCAATCAAATTATTCAAAATTAAAATTTTATATATTTTCTTTTTATTTCAGTAAAATGTTTACAGAATTTTACACATTTTCATTAAGAAAACTAAATTGAAAAATTTTTCTATTTGTTGTCAAATTTTTATGTTTGTAAAACACATGTTGTATTTTTTCGGAAAAAAAACTCCTAAACGCCAGTAAAACGCGCGTCCTCAGAGCATCTAAAAATCAATTAAGCGTTTTTCAAAACGCATTGCGGTTTCAGTTCTCGGAACAAGAATCATTTTGTTCTAAAGCTTAGAAATTGAAATAAAAAAAAACATGCTGAACAAAGCGGGCCTAAGACTATATTTCGTATGCAATTCTTAAAAGTTATATACGTACATACCATACATATCGCATCCTAAATACAAAAGGGTCATAACTCAAAATTTTGCAAAACTGACTTTTTTCCCTAAAAGTCAGTTTTTTATGTTTTCGCTAACATAATATAAAATTGAACAAAGTAACCTTCTTCAATATTGAATTTTTTTCATAATGGAACAATATGTTCTTTAAATATTACAATCATTTTTACACAAACAGTTTTTTGTCTCTCCTGAAAATGTTTGTATTTTGAGTGGCGCCCCTTTTCTATTTAGGGTGCGACATTTTAAATAAACAAATGGCTACTTACGTAGTTGGATGCGCAACCTTCCGGTGCTCGAATGGATTATAGTTAACATCTTCCGAATCATCCGCACTGCCACCCTTGGTCCTTGATATCACTAAGGGCAGAGTAGAGCCTGCGGCTTGTTGGGCCGGGACATCCGCCATATCCGGACGCACGAATCTATCCGAAGAAGTATACATTTCAAACATTGATGTTGAAGATTCATTGTCAATATTTCTATACATTTTTTTTTGTAAGTTTATGCTTTTTTTTTCTACAAGACTCTAGAGTCGTAAGTGCGTAATAATAGATTTTTACTATCAACTACTTAATACCGACAACGGCCAGTTAGTAACAGGTGTTTATAAGATATTATTTTATTAAGTAAAATAATTTGTTAGTTTTCTAATGTCATAAATTTTTTTTATTTTAACCGTTCTTTATGATTAACTTTTTAAATAATAGAAAATTGTTTAACACATACTTTGTTTGATTTACGGACGCGTTATTATTGTTCCTTGAGCCGTTATGCTTCTCGTTTTCATAGCTCGCCGTAACTGTGGGAATTTTCTGCAAATAGAATTTAAACAAGTCAAAATTTACATTCTATAGATTATCGGAAAAAAACAATTTTTAAAATAATTGTTCGTACGTGTAAATTTATTTAGCAACATGTGAATTCTTTTTTTGCAATCAAAAGAAAATTCTCATGCACGCACTTTTTCTCATCCATTTAATGCTCTTTCATGTCGATCTCTTCTACACAAACAAAATATTTTGACTATAATTAAATTTTAGTGCATTAAAATTTCAATGTTAATTACACTTTTTTTTTTCGACTAATAAAAATAATATTTTTAGCTGGTGAAGCAGAAGTTTTGCTGGCAATTGAGGTTAGTGGAGAACTTTTTTTTATAACACTTTTTCCACAGAAATTTTTTGCAAACGTGATTTAACTAAAAGAAAGCATATAACGAGTGATTTTTTTGCTATTATCTTTTTGCCAACACTAGTTTTGACAGCTCACGAACGTTTTGTATCTTGTGTCACTGTCAAACATCTTCAGTTTGGTCTATAATTTAATCATGAATCGTCTTACAAACGAACAGCGCTTGCAAATTATTGAATTTTATTACCAAAATGCGTGCTCTGTTAAGAAAGTTCATCGCGCGCTTCTTCCATTTTATCAGTTCAGTCAGTTTAATCGACCTACTGAGGCTTCTATTCGGGCTATTGTAAAAAAATTTCGCACCAAATTTACATTGTTGGACATTAAACCACCAACACGCTTACGTAGAGTGCGAACTGAAGAAAATATCGCAGCCGTATCGGCCAGTGTTGGTGATGACCGTGAATTATCGACTCGGCGCCGTTCGCAGCAATTGGGCCTCTGTTACTCCACTACGTGGAAAATTTTGCGGAAGGATTTGGGTGTGAAGCCTTATAAGATACAGCTGGTGCAAGAATTGAAGCCAAACGACCTACCACAACGCCAAATTTTTAGTGAATGGGCTCTTGAAAAGTTAGATGAAGATCCACTTTTTTATCGAAGAATTGTGTTCATCGACGAGGCTCATTTCTGGTTGAATGGATACGTGAACAAGCAAAACTGCCGTATTTGGAGTGAAGAGCAGCCAGAAGCATTGCAAGAGCTACCAATGCATCCACAAAAAACAACCGTTTGGTGCGGATTATGGGCTGGCGGCATCATTGGGCCGTATTTCTTCAAAAATGATGCGAATCACAACGTTACTGTGAATGGTGAGCGCTACCGTGCGATGATAACAAACCTTTTTTTTGCCCAAAATGGAAGAGCTTGACTTGCATGACATGTGGTTTCAACAAGACGGTGCCACATGCCACACAGCATGCGAAACAATGGACCAATTGAGAGGCGAGTTCGGTGAACAGTTTATTTCACGCTTGGGACCAGTCAATTGGCCGCCCCGATCGTGCGATTTAACGCCTCTAGACTATTTTTTGTGGGGCTATGTTAAGGCTAAAGTCTATAGCGACAAGCCCGCTTCGACTGACGCACTGGAAGCCAACATTGCCAACATTATTCGTGAGATACCGGCCGAAATGTTGGAAAGAGTATGCCAAAATTGGACTAAGCGGATGGACCATTTGAGGCGCCGCCGCGGCCAACATTTGCATGAAATAATCTTCAAACATTAAATTATATAGACCCAATTATCGATCCAAATAAATATTTCATGCATTTTTCTGAATTTTGTGTTTGTTTTTTTTTTTAAATTTCCGATAGTTCTTATAAAGTGTAAAATATATACATTTTAATATAGAAATCCTGCCCTTATCATCCAACTAAAAGTGTATAAAAACACGTACATTTACAACTTAAGCAAGTCATTACTTAACAAATTCTAAGTAATGCGGGTGTAAATAATATATATTGAAAAGTATGTAATTACATAGGTAAGTGCTGTCGCTGGAATGTTAATTATAAATGAAGCAAAAAGTTTTTAGATCATTATTATAATACTTTTTATTAGGAAAGAAGGAAGGGCAAATGCTAGCCATGGCTTCGTTGGCATACCTCTATCCGATGGACCATATTTTCAAAATACACACACATCATCGTGGAGTGAGGTTCAATGTGTTTTTCTCCAAAAAAAAAGCTTGCACTTATTTAAAACACGTGGTATGACATATAATTCTTTGCGTCATTATTTATTATAATATTAACACTTAGAGCAAAGTCAACGTAAAAGTAGTTGTCAGATTGGCTAAAGCAGGGGTGCCCAAAAGTTGTATGTGGAAGAGAAAGAAGCTCTCTATGGAAGTTCTATGGGCTAGAGTAAAAATTTTCCACACTGAAATGAAATCGTATTGAATGTATGAAATGGTACAAAAATATTTTCCTTATGCTGAAATATAAAGTTGTGTTGAATTTGATTTAATTCCACCCAAAATTAAGAAGTGCACTGCAAATTAAAAAAACAAACTAATCACATCGAGTTGACAATGATGGTTACAGCCTCTAGAATAGAACCTCCGCTGTCAGTGTGGTTTGGCTAACCTGCCAAAGTTTTTAAGCAATTTATCTTAGTAAAAATTTCATAATTTTGTTTTCTTTAAGGCAAAAATGCAGTTTAAATAATAAAATTGAGCACACCCAAAAATTTTTTTGTATGACTAGAAACTTTCTTATGAAAATAAAGCAAACTAAATAAAATTTTATTACTTTACAACACACCTTTATTCTCTTTAAGTTTTTGCAAAAACAAACAAAAAATCGAATATAGGCCTTTGCTACAGTACTGCTCTCCCCTTGATTAGAGATTTCGCAAACCTTTTTAAATGTTACTACACTAACAAAAGTATTCAGGCAGAAACGAAAGGTGCAGAGCAAAAAGGAAGGAATTTCGCATTTGGACTACAAGTAGTTCCCAAAAATCCGTTTTTGGTACAGGGTGTTTTCTTTTTAAAGTTACACAAGTTTAAATCCTCATAGGAAAAATAAGATAAAATTTTTGTTAATATCAGTGACACGGGCTCTATGAGATAAGAAATTTTTATGACATTAAATATGGTTTCAGCCATGTAGCAAATACGGCTGACACATACAAAATACACTGGGAACACCAATTTTCACTGGGATTCGAATTCGGCATCATGTGAACACGATGTATTTTTTGATACGGTCGCTTAACCAATTGAGCCACCGAGCTCTTGAATTATTCTTACGTTCGAATCCCAGTGGGTGCTGATGAGTAGTGTAGCGACTACGAAGCAGCTAGTTGTCCCCCAGATATGGTATTCAATTATTTTTATACCCTTCACAAAAATGTTAAGGGTATATTTAAGTTTGTGATTCCGTTTGTAATTTCTAAAATTTTTTTTCCGACCATATGAAGTATATACATATATTCTGAATCAGAATTAATGGAAAAGTCGATTAAGTGATGTCCGTCTGTCCGCTGTTGAATTACCGTTTCTGAGAAAACCATTAGACTAAGAAACTTTTTTCTTTCACCATTCTTTTACCCCATCGATTCATAGGTTTGCTATTGAAATTCAGTAATATTCCTTATTTTCCTAAATGACCTGCTATACCAAACTTCCAACCTTATCTACTCCTTCGCGGATGACAGCAGCATTTGCTATACTACAATGGATTTTGCTCTGACGAGATTAGGGATCTTGTTCCCGAAACTCGCACATTTTTATGTAGCACGCGTGAATCATTCAGAGCTTATCCATTTGTGGTCGATTGCCCGAGAAATCGTACTACGCCTGTGGAATAAGTTACCTGCTGACGTGTTTCCTGTCTGTTATAACGTTGAAGGGTTCAAGTCAAATGTTCACAAATACTACTCCCTCTTTCCCCCTCCTCACAACCTATTTTCCTAGTTCTGGTACCATGCACTGCATATGTAGGGGTCATCCCCTGAGTACTGGCCCAAGTTAAAAATAAAAAAAAAATATCCGTTCACATATATATAGCTGAGATATATTCAAAATTCCGAAAAAACCCTTTTTTTTTTTTGCAATTTTGTATGAAAATTTTTGAGAAAAAAGTTGTGCGTTTTGCTTCAAACTTCACAGAATTATTAAGCATGGTGACTAAAAGGCCTTATATATCCGAGATATAGCCTAAACCGGGGTTTTCATGAAAATATCGCGCAAGCAAACTTGAACAACATTTTTGCTTAAAAGCAGTTCTGTAATAAGAGGTTATATAAATATGGAAAATGAAAATTTACTATATCGGTCCATATATACCAGAGTTATAGCCTAAACCGATTTTTCCATTAAAAATTTTTTTTTTTTGCTGAAAAGCAATTCTCGTTATAAAAGAAGGTTACTAAAATACAGAAAATAGAAAATTCCGATATCGGTTCAGATATAACCGAGATATAGCTTAAACAAACTTTTCCATGATAATGTTCATGAAAGATTTCTTTTTGGAATGGTGATTACAAGGACCGATATCAAGCCATATATATCCGAGCATATTCAGTTCAAATTTGTAATATATACTACACATATACGTGACAATCGTGAAGGGTATTTTAGATTCGGCCCAGCCGAATATACCAGACTTTTACTTGTTTATTTATTGTTTAAGAACCTTTTGAATATAAAAAGTGATTGTGGTGGTAAGGCAGTGCGAATTATAGTAAGAAAATATCGAATGAGCTTTGTGCTGTTTGAATCATACAAAGATTGCACGGCTGATTTCTTGAGGAGCTGTAAGATATTATCTACACGAGTCTAGGACGATACCCTATACAACTAATATAAGAGTCTTAAGCTGAGTTATTTAAGAGCTTTTCTAACACTTACTTCCGTGCGTAGGATCGTCTGTGATTAAAAAATGACCTCGCCAACAATCAAAAGCACTCTTCATGAGATTCCCAGAAAAGTCTTCGACGATTGAAAATGCTAGCTGGGTTATTATAACTATAAATGTATGTGTATGGCCGCCACTGCCGTAAAGCAATTATAAGCTGTAAATTGAGGCATAATTTTGTGACTTGTACTCAGGCATATACTACATATACTCGTACATAGTAAGTGTAAGCGTGAACGTCATAAAATTGTTTAATAACAATATTGTTTTTGTTTATAAATATATTTTTAAGCACAAACAAGACGAAAAAAAAATATTGAAATATTTGGGGTAATTACAACGTCATGAAATTTGTTTCGATAACAATTATAATTAATTTCTTTTTGATATTTTTTTTATGCAATAATTGTTTTTATTTTTGCTTTTTTTAGTTTATCCTTACATTTCTTTCTCTGTATCGTCGTAATTCAACTGACTGACCGGCAGCCAGACAGAAATATCTTTTCGTTGTTTAAATCATTTTCAAGTTCAGTAAAGTAGCTGAAAATTGAAAGAATTTGTTGAAAGAACCAGTTAAAATTTCACAAGTAAAAAATTTGCGGAAATTCTTTTGAATATTTTTAGTTTTGGTTGATAGATTGAATGAATGCTTTTCACGAGACTTGTTTGTCAGTAAAATTTTAATTAAAAGTGTTCGTGTTTGTGTGTGTTTATTTTGCATTTCAATTAAATAATTATTGTATACATGGCAATCAAGTAGTTCAATTTCAGGTGTAAAAAGTTATTAAAAAATGGAAAAAGTGGTGCATGGGGAAATTTTAACGGTCCTTGTGAAAAAGAATGGACTTTCGGAAGTCCAACAAAACATAAGTCATGTGGCTTCCTAGAGTTTCACTGCTTTCAACCACGGAAAGTTTACTTTGCAAAGTCTTGAGTTTGGTGGTGATAAGGGAAAGTAAAGAGTGTAAGAGAGCCGCTCTCCTTTCCTCTGCCACCACCAAACTCAAGACTTTGCAAAGTAAACTTTTCGTATGTGAAAGCAGTGTTTTATTTGCTATAAAAAAACGAAGGCCTTCTTTTCATCTGTGCACTAAAAAGCAGAGCAGGCAAAACCTGCTCCCCGAGGGGGTTGTTAAAATGACAGATGTGAGTGCTGACTTTCCAAAGAAAATCATTTTTAGACACATATTTCGTCTCAGTGGATTTGTTAACAAAAGAGTTGCCGCCTTGGGTTAATGAGAATATACGAGTGATTGTTGAAAACGCGATGCATCCACAAAGGGGGTGCAATATATGGGCTGATGGCGTCATCGGATAACAGTGCAACCTAAATTCGGGCGTAAAGCGCAACGTAATTTATATACTCAAGATGTAGATTGGAGACAACAAAGCAAAGGATTGAATATGCTGGAAGTCTTGAGTATAACAGCTTACCTGTAAGGTTAAAAACGATTAACGCTATTTCAACATTTAAGAAAGATTTAAAAGAATATTTATTTGAACAATTTGAAGTGTTTTTGCGTAGATAATCTACATTTTATTGTAATCCTATGTATTGAACTTCAGTTTTCAATTTTAGTATGAAATTACATTTATTTTAAGAATTAATCTAGTTGTCAGCTTGTCTCAACAATGCCCCCTGGGCGCTGGGATAATAATAATGAATTGTATTCTATATGGAAAGTAAATAAAAAAATGTAAAAAAAATTAACGCCTTGATTTTACGCTGTAGTAAGTCTAAGGTCGGACACAGCGATTTTAATTGCCGAACTTTTTAGCAATTTTCTTTTGGAATTGCTTTCTTGTCCACGCACAAAAAATTTTTTCGGCAATTCTTGAGCAATTCTCTACCTTTTGTTTCAAGCAATCTGCATTGTATATGCACATACACATACATACATGAGAGAAAAGCAAGGAATTGCTGAGAATTGCCGAGTACCGGCAATTTTTTTTCCCTTCTTATTCCCCTCACCGAAAGCTGCTATAAAGTCAAGAGTTGCCCAACTAAAGTTGCTGTGTGTGACCAGGCACTTAGTAACTTAAATAAAAGCATTAACGCTGTGCCATGAACAGTATTGCCCCATAAACTTGTTTAAGAAAAATCATTAAATAGGAATATAAAAAGCGATAAAGTTGCTAAATTTTTCTAAAAGCACCGAAAGTGTGATTACTAATGGCCGCAAAAAAATGAGTAACATTTGTTTTGAAGCGAACTTTACTGAGAGGCAATAAAGCTTTCTCTCTAACGCTCTGTCAAAATTGGATTTTCCAATTGCAAAGCGTTGACGCCGCGCTATTTGGATTGGTCTTATACATTTTGCATTTGTATGAGAATTTTTGACAGATGAATTACGCTTGACGCACTAATTTAGGTTGCACAGCAAGGGATGATAACGGACTTTCTGTGATCAGAAATTAAGGGTATGTGGTTCCAAAGAATTTTAAATTTGTTGAATTGAATTCAGTTGTCAAACGGAAATTTTTGTAGGAAATCTGCAAACACCTGCTCATCCAGTTTATTCCGCGAACAACAGTGCTGTTGTTGGCGTTAATGCTGCAGAAGAAAATTCTAGCAGTTATCATGAATGGTGTTCGCAATTGCGAGACGATAACAGACCTTTTGTGGCTAGAAGTTAAGAATATGGAGCCGGACAATATGTGGTTTCAACGTGATGGTGGCAATCATCACACAGCCAACAAAACAATGAGCAAGAAATTCAATGGCCGTGTTATCTCACGTCATGAAGATGCCACCACGATCATTGATACCGTTGGAATTCCTCATTTGGGGATATTTAAAAGGAAAGAGTACTTCATTAAGTTAAGAACTGTTCAAGAGCTAAAGGATGAGATAAAACGACTCCTCAATGACATTGAAATCCAATTATGTTTCAGAGTCTTTGAAAATATGGACTACCAGGTACTTTTTTAAGCCACTGGAGACGTGGTGAGCATTTGGCGGATATTTAATTTCACACATTGCCATAGATCCTGCCAACATAATTAAAAAGATTAAGATAATTCTCCGAAAACTTTTTGTTTTATTTACAATTAAACCATCCCCCCGGGGAACAGGTTTTGCCTTGGCGTATTCCTAACTTAGGCGCTCTGTTTTTCGGTGAAAAGAGGGGAAGGGGTCCCTCGTTTGGTGCGGCAAACAAAACTCTAGGAAGCCACATGACTTATGTTGTGTTGGCTTCCGAAACCCTTACCAAGGGTATAAATTGGCAGAACGGGGATCAGCATGGCCCCCGGGAAGTTCTGCTTGCGGTTCGACCCTTGGCTGAAACGTTCTGGCTGTGGTTGAAACCTAAAACGCAGAAAGGGAGTGTTAGTATCCTTGATAATTGTTTGGTGATGTCTTTTTTCGAGGGCTAACAATCTCCCGGAGATCTGTTGCCTATACAACAGATACGTGTACTGTAAGGAACCAGTGGTGATGATTGACGGGTGAGTTGGTTTAAGGGCTGATGCTCTTAATGGGCTTCGGCCTACCAACTCATTAAGCCTTGTCCTCCATTGATTGCTGGGAAATTGCATACATGTGGGATTAGAAAGCCCGAACTCCTCAACAAGAAGTTGTTCATATGACCGCAATCATATGATAAGAATTGCTACCTGTATGAGCCTAGCAAGCCACACGGGGGCGGTGGTGAATCGTGAAAAATTCACTCCGTGGAATTGGTCCACCATCAGTTTAGGCCGTCAAGGCAGGTACTGATGTAAATCATTTTCACAGTTACAATTAATCCACTCCATGGAATTGGTCCACATTAGGCCGTAATGGCAGTTCGCAGTTGACAATAAAAATCGTGGGTTTTGGTTGAACCATCTTTCATACACCACTTGTATAGAAAAAGTTGTTATTCTTATCATAGCCGTAAAAAATTCTGCAAGTCTCTGAATATCAAGCAGTTTGAATGCTGCTAATAGCCTTGTAAGCCAAATATTCGGAATTTAAATTTGTTCAAGATTTTCGATGCACATTTAAAAGTTTGCTTACATGTTTGCTGCTTTTGTGTTTGTAAACTTTCCCGAACACTCTAACACTAAATTAAATTCAATTTTTGAGTTTAGAATTCAAAATTTGTCTTCATCAAGAATATTCGTGCCAAAAATTCACACTCATTTTGAAACATTTTATTATAATTTTGTTTTTGCAATACTAACACTTAAGCTTGTAGCTGACATATTTAGAGGCAAGCCTGCTGCTCCTGAAGAAGGTGCCGGTGGTGGCCTTCCCTGTTTTAAGGACATTTTCAATTGGTGACGTCTTAGAGCGGCCGATGAAAGACGTGTCTCACGCGCAAGATTTATGGGTGTTGTCGTACTATGTTTTCGTATCGCATCCGCAAACGATTTTAGTTCGCAATCGTCGTTTTGTACCTCGGCCTTGATAAGTTTTGCTGTTGGTGGCAAAGGAGGTTTCGAGGAGTTCAGCTTGAAGGATTCGTCGGACACGATTGTCTATCAGAAACTGACAACTATGCGACATACGCGACGCTTTAAAATGTTTATCCAGTATTAGTATAAATATTCGTCAGCAGATGAGAAATACCAACCGCTGCGAATTCCTTCGATAATTTTTTTTTCTTCTTTAATTTAGACGACCGAGATTAACACGAGAAAAAAATTAACCGAAAAATAAATTGAATTTAATGAAATTTTTGCTGTCGTGTTTTTTGTTTTGGATACAAGCAATTTGCAACTCAAAAAAAAAATATGTTTTCTTTCAAATTATGAATATTATTTTATATTTAAATTGTTGTTATATTTATTTGTTTATTTATTTATTTATTTTATCGTTTGAAAAATCTCTAGTATTTGGATTTAGTATGGGGGTTTGAAAGCGTTTACAAGCACTTGTCTTCCGGATTAACTGACCTCAACTGATCATTTGATGAGAGTGTAAATTTTCAAAACCACTACTGTGAGCGTTCCCAAAAGCTGATTCTTTGGGGGCAGGGCTGCGGCAGGCAACAAGAAAATTGCAGAAATAAAATAATTGAAATTGTCCACCTCTGCCATAGATTTAATAGTTAAAATATACTCACAAATACATTTCTGCTTTTGCACTTTTATGTGATATTCTTAATTCTTGCAATCCATTTTTGTTGCTGTTGTCTTTTCTTGTTTCGGCTTATCTAAATGCCAGAGCCCAGCAACAAGTACCCGTTGATGAACCAATAAATCACTTTTTATGAGCAGTCTACATGTGTTGAAGATTTAAATCGAAATTTGCATTAAATTGCAAGCAACAATTTAAAGAAGATTTATGGCGCGATACTTAAAACCCACATATGATTTTATTATATATATTTGATTGGATTAGATGGCTTGAAAAAAATGTTTAAAAAAAATGTTTAAAAAAAATGTCTAAAAAAAATTGAAATTAAAATGAAAGCTAACTCATTAGGAACTGAAAATGTTCGAATACTTTAAAAAGTAAGTTGCCTTAACCAATATATTTATATAAACGCTTAAATGCAAAATTGTATGAAGAATGGTCCTCAATTAAGAAAAGAAGTTTTACAAAGGAAGTGCTAAATTGCTTTAAGTTTTCTTGGTCAATATCTCTCTGATTCTATTTTAAAGTTGGTCCGTTTACACAAGGAAAGTTGTTTCAACTGGTTTCAGTTTTTGCTTCCATACAAGGCAGCTTGAATAGGGTAGTTGTATTGTAGTGCCATCACTAATAATACCCTTTATTACAACGCTGGCACTTGTCTCCACTCTACAAACATTGTGAGTGTAGGTTTAAGAAGAATAGAAACAATAAAGACAAAGCAGTTGCTAATCATCCTGCACAAGTATAATATCTTTTACTTTAATAATAAAGTTGTGCGATAGTATAAGCACAGTTGTCTTTCGTTTCCTTTGCATAAATTTGTCAACATTTTTAAAAACACATAAGCCCCATTCACAATCTTGTGCAAATGGCCTTGCATCATTGCATTTGCAAAATAGTCGAGTATGTTTTTACTTCACAAAAACAAAACACACCCAAAAATGTCACTTTTGCAATTGCAGAAATATGCAACCTAAAATGCACTAGATTGTGAATCGAGCTATAGACTTCATTGTCCGAAAATTTCTATCAACAAAATACTTTTAACTTTTCTTGTTGTTATATTTATCGTAAGTCTGACACTACTTGATATAGCTGCCTACGTTTGTACTACAAAGTTTGTGTAGCAGTGAAGCAAATAATCAAAAGATATGTTACATATTTTCCTGCAGCTAACTTCATGTATATAATTCGAATAAGCTCTAGCTTTCATAAATATATTTAACTGTTTCATATGGCTTCAGGGTTCATCTAAATAAAACAGCATAAAATAAAATTACTTAAGAGACAACACTCAAAATATCATAAAAACTACCTAAATATGTAAGAAAACTAATATCTCCCAAGAACTTAAAGTAGGGAGGCCCAAAGAGAATAACATAGTTACGCTCTGAGTGCATATAAATTTGCACTGGGAGAAAAAGTACGCAATTCAAAAAAATCTTTTTACTTACAATGTATTTAAAATTTAAGTAAAAGTAAAGAATAAATATATGAATTTATATTTTTAGTAATCCTAATAAAGTTCATATGAAAAAGATTAACAAATAGGCAAAATTCAGAGAAAAAACAAGAAAGAAATTCAAATACCCGTGCGCATGTTTATTCGTCGCTGTATCATTGACGACTAAACTAATGAGCGTAAGATTTTGTTTGCTTTTGTTTACGCCTTTAATACAATGGATGGGCATCGCTAACTTAAAGATAAACAATAATAGCCTAATGTTTCTATAACAGCGTATCCTAAAAAGCGTTATCTATCTGTCAAGAACTGTCATGCACAAATAAAATATAAGAGATTAATAATGCTTTGTAATTTAAAAATCCAATTTTGACAGCGAGAGTACACATTACTCTCTCTCTCTCTCTCTCTCTCATAAAGTGGGCTTTTAAACAACTGATACTCATATATTGTAGTAATTAATTTACGTCCCAGGCAGGGTTATCAGATTTTTTTAACTCCAGCCCTAAACTGGCCATCAAAATTTGCCAAAAATTTTTCAAAAATCGCCAAAAATATTTTTTGTATGATCTTTAAAGTCTTCTTAGTTCAAAAGTTTTTTCATATATGATATATGTATATAGGAGACAATTTTCTTGTAAATAATTTATTTCTCCTGTATTTCTTAGTTGAGTTTCAAATTCAGAGACATAATCTGTTGCATTTAATAGTAGGAAAAAGTCCGGTCTATCAATGGCTGCATTTTCAAAATTATTTGGTTCAAAATTTGTGAGGAAAAAACTTTTGTAGTAGAAAATACTTGATCATGCATGTAGGAAATATGCATGTAATCAGACTTACATTTAAGGTTTAATTGATTCACTTTGATAGCTATCAGATTGATGATTTTTTTTACACATAGTTTATTATAAATTCAGTATGATAGTAAAACATTAGATAAAATAGGAATGCCAGCATTACGAGTAAAATACAAAGTATGTAAAAATAGCCAACCATTTCACCACAGGATTTAAATAAACCGCAAAAAAAAGCCGTCAGTTGCCAAACGAAATATTTACGACCTTATGTACATATATATTTATTATATGCTAACTAACTAGTTGCTAAGTTTTTTGTGTGTAAATAAATATAAATGTATAAAAAATAAGGGAAAGATAACAGCAAATTATATAGCACATAGTGTTTTTATTATACATAAGGCCGTTAGTCGACTTAGTAGATAAAAAGTCGCCACGTTTGGCTAGAAATCGCCATACCTGACAATCTTGGTCTCAGTTGCTTTTAGATAAATTTAGCAATTTTATCTCTATATATAATTTATACTCAATATAATTTCCCACGAAATTCAAAACTACTTTTTACAGATTTTTGGTTCATCTTTAATATTTGAACGCCGAAATATACGACGATCGAAATCTAACGATTATTTCTTGAGATAGTAAGTTTTGCTTACTGCCATTTTCTAAAAATTTATCAGGATGAAGTTTGGCTTGAACATTTTTTGATGGCTTCCATCGGAAAGGATGCGCTGCAAATTTTATTGTCAACTTATGATCATTAGAAACTATTGATTTAAAGTTGGGGAAACATTTGATTTTCTTTGACGACCGTGTTATCTTTTAAAGTCGTTAACCAGCCCATCGCGTAAGTCTTTAGCCCGACGAAAGCAGCTTAACAGATACATCAACTTTCGGTTTCAAGTTCCTACACAAACGAGTTTTCATGTAAAACCTTTTTAATTTGCAATATTGGATATCGAAGTTAATCAAAAAAAATTTAACAATTTGCCGCCTTTTATGCATTAAGTGTTGTAAGTTCTAAAAAGCCCGAATTTAGTTTTCTAAAAACATTTGGTTTTTATTGTAATTACAAAAAAAAAAAACTGTGTGTTGGTTGGACCACCCTTTATACAAAAGAGTAGCATATGGATCATTAGCTAAGATTATCACACATGATGTGGCATGATAAATAAAACAATCAAATTTTAAAAGAAGAAGAAAGTATTTTTATATTTAAAAAATTTATAGATGACAAAAATTGCAATAAATTGTAGTTAGAATAACAACTTTTTGTCGTTGGGATTTTTTTCATGATTAAACAAGAATTTAATTGGCTTAAAAAAGAACATCATTCTATTGCTGTTTGTTGCATTCTATTTTTTCTCAAATAAAAATATATTTTTTTTATTTACACTGGACAGCAAGAAGTTCGCAAAGATTTTCCATTTATTTTGTTAAACAATTTTAGTCTTAATTTTTTGTTTCTGGTATACGAGTACGAGTAATGTACTGTTGATGCATAACAAAACGTTCTATGAAAATTGCACCACCAAAGTGAAATGTAGTGACTTGTCAAACATATCACGACTACGAACGTTAGCGTTCGCACACATTTGAAACGGCCAAGAAACATACGAGAACATATTTATAGTTCAAAACTAACATTTTTCTTATGAGTTGATATCTACGTTTTCTTACACTACGTTGCCTTTCAGCTCAACACTGGATCGCAAATAGAAGTTTTCACCACTCAAAATGCTAACGAATGTTAAAGTTCGAAATCGAGAAACAGACCTTTAATAACATGTTTCACATTTAATAACGGATTTTGCTGAATTAGTTAATACGTTGTTTGATTATGAAGAAATGGACTTAAAAAATTTTTTGGTGAAACAAGTTATTAAGCGTAAGACTTTATCTGCCCGCAGAATTTATGTAGATCAGCATTACGAAAATTTAACGAAAGTTCAGAAAATCTCACATAACATGATTATATTCAAAAAAAGCTTTTGTTGAATCAACGTAAATATTTATTGAAATAAACAGCCATGTCACAAAGCTTAATTCCGTTCGGAAACGGAATTGAATTCTTTTTTTACTTCTTCAAAAAACGAAAAACTAAACAAGTTTTCGGAATGAAATCATTTCTAATTGCAAGTATGAAACTAGTATTATCTTATGGAATTGATTTCATTCCGAAAAAGTTTTAAATTTTCGTTTTTTGAAGAATTAAAAACCCGACTCAATTCCGTTTCCGAACGGAAGTGAATTCTGTGACATGGCCGAAAATATATTTTTCAGACAAAAAATTTTTATTTTTTTACAATAATTTTTCTGTTCTAACCTTGAAAATTGCTTAAGGCACGTGTTTAACTTTATCGGTGACTTAAGCGCGAAAAAATATTTCATAAGAAAACACATGTACACAAAGCATCATCAATAAATAAATCAAATAATTGATTTATTTAGATTTGGACCAAATTTTAGGCAATATATTACAAAAGAGAGAATAAAATTATAAATTGATTTGTTCGACCTTGAAAAAATTTAAGCAATCAATAATTTCGGCTGTTATGTGTTGACTAGTGTTTTGGTAAACAAATAAGAAAAGAACAAAGTCTTAATTCAAAACTTGCCAGCATTTATTTGGTGCGATCACATTGTGTATGAAATCGAGCACAAAATAACGATTTGATTTCATTTCACACAAATTTTGCAAACGTTTCAGTAACAAGATCATTTGCCAATTTATTTAATCAAACAAATTTTTAATTTTATTAAATTTTGTTATACTTTTTTCTTTGTCTAGTATCACTGTCAGCACAAGCCAGCTAGAAATTAACAAATGCTCACTTTTAAGAGAATCAGTTTTGTGCGATTGTGATAAAATATAAAACGAAAATTATTTGTAGCAATTTTATGATTTTGTTCAATTGAAATAAATTGTTTTTGTAATATTTAGTAAATTTTTAAAAAGCAAAAGCTGGACAGAGAAATAAAAACAATGCTATGCTTTAGAAAAATTAAATTAAATCTTTCGTTAGTGTGATAATTTTGCAATAAAAATCATCACTGATACAATGTAATACGAAAAACACAATTTCGAAAATGTAAACCAGACAATATTTTTATTGCGAGAAATTTTTACTTTGGAAATAATTATTTGATTTTACCAATTCATTTCGACATGAAGGGGATAATAAGAGACTGTTGCTTTTTATAATATAGACTACTAAATCATTTAGTAATTATAGTGAGCAGATTTTAAGAATATGAGCACATACTAAAGATCTGCAAAAAAAATTTAAAAGGGTCATTTTTTTTTTCTCTTTTGATTGAAGTACACTCATGCCGCGGTTAGCTTCTCTAATGGGGACCGGAAAAACGAGATGCAAACTGAAACGACGAAACCCAATTCACAATTTTCAGTACATTTGTATTAATTTTCATTTAATTCGTTCCGAGACTCATAGTTTTAGTAAAAAAAATATTTTAAATGGAAAATACTAATTTTTTTTTATTATTTTGTGTAACAATACTTTTTATTAAAATAAAAAATAATAATTCATGAAAAACACATAAAAATATTCAAACATAAAGATTAATATTAAACATAAGAAATGCTTAGTATGTACATAAATGAATAATCAAAAGTCTATATGAAGGCAGCTTTATTAAGGGAGTGGTATAAGCAAAGCTGTCTTTCATTTCCTTTTCGTAAATTTGTCAAAATTTTGTATACAAAATACATAATTCTGAAAAAAAACACATAGACTTTTCTTGCTTTTTCAAAAGAAAGGGAAACAAAATTTTGATAAATTTTCGTAATTTCTACCAACAAAATACATGTGATGTTTTTTGGTGTTGTATTTATTGTAATTCTGCCACTAACTATTTAAAGCAGCCTTGATCTATACCGATTCTCGTATATTTTATTTTATTTTTTTTTACTATTTATTTTTTGACGGGAAATTTCCCTTTTATATTTTTGCTTTGTACATACAAAACACTTATTAGCGACGCAAATCGAAGCACTAACGATGCAACTTCGAAGCCATGCGATGGTAACTGAAGCAAAAACGACACAATATCGAAATCGCACAAATTTTAAAAAGACGCAAGTTCGAAATGAGCCAAAGCGGGGTATGTACTTAGTTTATATATTTGCGCACACTCCAAAAATTAAGAGAAATATATTTTTTCTAAATATATACATTCAAATATGCTGCAGCAACTACATATTTGAGTTTACGTCAGTAAAAGATGCTCTCAATATATAACCATATTTCTTTATTCTGAAATAAGTAAATAATATTACATCAAATATTTAAGTAAAGTTTTATATATACTTATATTTATAATGGCTTAATTGTCATTATTCATTGCTCATTATTATGTAATATTTATTTAATTTAATTTTCATTTGAAACGCTCTCAAAATTGTGAATTGCATGACTTTTTTTTGTGTAAGAAAACAAATGTTTTACTTGTTTTCTTTTATTTTTATTTAAAATAATTTGTTTACCTTTTATTAATGTGCATTTTATTATTGTTTTCGTGTTTTTTCAGCTTTTTTCTAATTTTAACTTAAAATATTTAGTTATTTCCATTTAGTTTTTGCATTTAGTTTAAAATAAAAAGTGCAATAAAAAGTGCAACAGCGTATGAGTGATGAGTTTATTTGCTTCAACTGTTTACTCGTGCACTGTATTAGTGCTGAGAACAGGCGTAAAGAGTGCAACAACCTTGACATTTGGTTTCTTGAACAGCGTGACTGCGAGAGAGCCTGCCTGTAAAACTTATTCTAGCTAAAACGTAAATAAGATTTGCGACGGAGAAATTATGAAACGCAATTATCCGTCACACTTGGATATGGTTTAATGGTTTACGGTTTGTTGTAATGCAAAATGTTAAATTTAAATATATAAATATATAATACTAAAATATTGAACATGTTTAGGCATAATAATTAAAAAAAGATATTTTCTAATAGGAATATGGGTGTAATATATGTAGGTGTAAAAATACTCGGTGTTCAGAACTTTACTGCCAGCGGAGTTCATGAAATCAGTAATGTTAACTTTTAGGTTCAAATTTCCGTACAGAAAGTATTTAGCTGAACTGCCCTTAATACCAAATACGTTATTAAAACAAAAGAACTAAATCAATGAATAATAATTAAATTCTTTATCTAGTTCTGGTTTTCTCAATAAAAAATTTAATCTTCAATAATTTATTAAATAATTCATAGTAAGATTTTCTCCATATTGAATACACAAAAATTTGTGATGGTTGAAATTCGTCATAGCGAAAGTTGAAATAGATTTATTTCTAATTGTTTCGTCAGCGAACGACGAATAAAACAACAGTATCAGGTGACCAGGTTTCTTATATAAAAAAATTTTTTTCAGGAAATAATATTTTTACTGCCTTATGCTAGGAACACAACTGCGACGAACGACGAATTTTTGGTCGCGAATATTCGTGGCCAAAAATAAAACACATTGGTCTATATGAAAATGCACACAATCGTGGTGTTGGTCAAAATTCGTCATACTCAGTGAAAGTTGAAATAGATTTATTTCTAATTGTTTCGTCAGCGAACGACGAATAAAACAGCAATATCAGCTGACCAGGTTTCTTATATAAAACAAAATTTTTTTCAGGAAATAATACTTTTACTGCCTTATGCTAGGAACACAACTGCGACGAACGACGAATTTTTGGTCGCGAATATTCGTGGCCAATAATAAAACACATTGGTGTATATGAAAATGCACACAATCGTGGTGTTGGTCGAAATTCGTCGTACTCAGCGAAAGTTGAAATAGATTTATTTTTAATTGTTTCGTCAGCGAACGACGAACAAATCAGTATCAAGTGACCAAGTTTCTTACATAAAAAGAAAAACTTTCAGGACATAATACTATTTATAATTTATTTTAATCCATGTAGTATGTATATGAAGATGTTCTCAAAATATAAAGTACTTTGTTCATAAATCCCTCTTTCGGATGGGATTTATATAGGTTTACTTTTAATATGGTCACCTTAGTATTTATATTCATTTTTTTTTTTTCTTCTTTGCACGGAATGTAAATAATGTTCGTTGATATTGTGCTTCAAACGACGACTTTATACAACGAATATTTGCCGGCGAATTCGTTGCGATGGGCGAAGTTCGTCGTTCGTCGCAGTTGTGTTACTAGTATTATTTATATTAAAATTAGCAACCTATATAACAAGATATAAAAAAAGCATATATATTTTTCCTGCAAGCACTTACAATATTTATATATTTATGTAATTGAATTCTATACTATACGATAATATACAATGTGTTTATATATCCAAACTTTAGAATGGATGTGCATAAGTTAGTTAAGCTTAAGGCGTAGTCGCTATAGCTTTTGATATTATTTTGTATTTACATTAATGTCCTTATTAAATTGGAAATAAATAAATTAATCCATATAGTAAAAAATTTATGAAGGTATTCTCACTACATAAATTACCTCAGATAATTTGTTCAAAAATCCCTCTGTCGGATGGGATTTATATAGATTTATTTTTATTAAGGCCCCCCTAGTATTTAATTAATTTTTTTAATTTTTTATTTGGACGAAATCAAAACAAAGTTATCTGCCCAGAAGTTCGTTGATATTGTGCTTCACACGACGTATTTACACAACGAATATTTGCCGGCGAATTCGTTGCTATGGGCGAAAATCGTTGTTCGTCGCAATTGTGTTCCTAGCATAAGATTTTACCTGGTTTTTAAGCTAATATTGTGTGGTTGTTGCTTATTGCACATTTTATATTACGGTTGTCTGTCTGTTAATCCAGGTATATATCAAGGCAGCTTTAAATCGGTAGCGTCAGAATTACAATAAATACAATAACAAAAAAATATGACATGTATTTTGTTGGCAGAATTTTCGAAAAGTTGTCAAAATTTTGTTTTACTTTTATTTTTAAAAGTAAAGAAATCTATGCATTTTTGAACAAATTTGCGCAAAGAAACGAAAGACCCTATTAAAGCTGCCTTGGTATATATTTGATGCTGAAATATTGTTTACTTTCGCTGTTAGGGTGGTCATTACTATTGTTTTTTGGATGATTTTATGTATTGGTGATATTTTTGATTAAATAGGACGAAAAACTATTTTAATTTACTGCCTGCCCACTCGATATCGTTCACTCGCATAAATACACGTAAACCAAAAACAACATTTTAAAATTTGTTTTTGTTTCAAATGTATTTATGCGAGCGAGCGATGTCGAATGACATCGTGGGCCAGGCAGTTAGTTTTACAGATGCTAGCATCTTATTTAAATACAAATTATTATCAGCTAAACATGCTAAAATGTTTAGATACAAACAAGTCCGTCCATTCAACTAAAATGTTGCTTTTAAATACGGAGCAACATTGTAAATCACTTCAGCACGTTTTGTTCTTATAAACATGTCTATAGCAACAGTTGAGAAAACGTGTTGTTGTTCAAAATATAAATCACTTGATTCAATCATCTGGTCGAACACGAGTGCGGTAATAAATGCATGAATTTTATAACAAAATAAAAGTTAATTATTATATTGCTATTTTTATTATTTATACATTTTATAGAATTTTTATTAGCAACAGATATGGGCAAAGCTTTTTACAATTTTAATGATAAATAAATTGTTGTGTATAATTTTTATTTGCAATTACAATTTAATTGCTTCTGCATTTCATGGCTTCCGAAAGTATTGAAATTTTGCAAAAATCTATCTATGTATATGTATGTATGCATTTCAAGTATAATTTGTATAAAACTCTAAAAAAAGTATGAAATTCTCTAGAGCAGAGTTCTTAAAGTGAGTACGAAACGAAAGCAAAGACACAAAATATTACATGCATACTCGTACGAATGAATTGCTGAGATATAGGAGAAAAGCTTCTCTGAGAAAAAATGCTGTTTTTGTGTTTGAGAAATATTACTAGAGCATTTTTTTTTTAATTGTCTTTGGCTGGTTTAAAATAATGGAATATATTGATAAATATATGAAAATATTTTCCAAAGTTTTCCAAGTCTACTGATGATTAGGGTAGAAATTCTAGCACATAGACAGCTAGGAAACGCAAAAAACACGCTGTATATATTTTTTATTGGTAGTATATAAATATTGGTAACTAATAGAGTAAATAATCATAGACTCAATTGTTCTTTGAGAATAATTCTTGAGTGTTATCAAGTGTCTTATTCAGCTTATTTCAAATACGGATTTAACGTTTTTGAAGATTTATGGGCCAGAGAAAAAATGCAGCAATGTTTCCAAAACAGCAAGATTTTGCAAATTTTCTTAGTTGTTTTCTATTTAATTTTTAAAATACTCGTATAGTTTAAAAATATATTGCATAAATTTTAAAAATGCGGTTTTAATTATGAAAGTAAAACAATTGTGTTTTATTTATCATATGAGCTTCTAACATTTTAACCAATAAAAAAAATTATAAACAGCTCGTTATGAATGTTTCCCAGCTGCCTATATGCGGACATTTCATAGGAGCTACTCTAATCATCAGTAGACTTTGGAAATTTTTGACAAATATTCTCAAACATTCAATTGAATGTTTGAGAATATCTTTCAAAAATTTCAAATTTTTGTAACCTTTATCGTAAAATGTTAAATTGAGTGAAGAAAGAATGAAGTTGCTTCGTTTATGACAAAATTTTGCATCATGTTATTTGTCAGGTTATGAGAATCGAACTCCACTTTCAGCAGTTTCTTTTTACCTGCACACACTAGGATTCGAGTTCGGTATCATGTAAACGTGATGTATTCTTAAACACAGTCATTTAACCAACTCATTGTACAAGCTCTTTGATATATTTTTCGTTATTGTATTTACTGCACTGTTTAAATTTTCATGCAAAAGGTGTTTATAACAGAAACGAAACTGTAGTCGTATTATTAATGAAGTTGTAAAAAATTATAAAGTGGGATTATGGAAATTTTTCATTCCATTAATGAAGCTTTCATAGCCGAAATGAAACTTTTCATGGTATTAATGAAAGAATGAGGAATAAAACAGTGACATTCCCAATACGAAGCATTTTTCCTTTAATGTATATTCTAGTCCAATAAGAACAAAACTTGTGCGCTTAGAAATTGCTCTCGTGTGAATATGCACATCTATCTTTTTCCCAAGTTTTCACAACTCGTTAAAGCGTGCATATTTTCTATTAGATTTAACTTTTTTAAACCACATTTTTTAAGCTGAACGTCCAACAGCTCGTAAAATTATTTAATGCATTCAAAAAAAAAAAATGAATTCATTCACCTCCCGTAATTGTCAACAAAAATTTTTTAATTATTTCCGCATGATAGATTTTTAAAATTTTTTACAACGCAATAAGTTCATTGAATTTGTTTTATAATTTTTGTTTAATGTTTTACTCGGTTTTTTTTTTTTGCAATTGTAGTTTGCCAAGCACACATTCTAGCACCTGGTTCTTAGGAAAAAGAAAAAAAAAAACCGGATATTTGTAAAATGCTGCTTTATATGGTGCTGCATTCTATTGTGTGTTTAATGGGAATATAAAAGATAAAAAGTAAAAACTACAAATCATGATTTCAAAGTAATCAATTTATTTGATTTATTCTAAAAATTACAATAGAACTTAAAAGTTCATTGCAACTGAAAGTAGTAAGAAAAGGTGAAGTGAATTTTGAGCTTCTTAACTTGTAGAATTCCAGAGTAATGAAAAGTACAAAGTACACCTCTATTTATAAAAACTTTTACGTGGATTACTAATTTAATATCCAGTTTATTATTATTTACTGCCAGCTTTCATTGGCTCTTACGAGTATTTTGCAATTTTATTATGTAAAATTACAGAAAAAAAACTTAATTGTTGAACTTAATTTCTGAAAGTGTTGATAGCAATAGAAAACTATATTTCTTTATAATTACGTTGACTTTATCTTAAAACCACAATATTGTTCCCCCCATTTAAAATAATAAATGTTCAGCAAAGATTATGGTAATTCAAAAACTGCAAATTGGTTTAACAATACGAGTATGTGTAGCTGTAATGCACGCTGGGGCAATAACATAGGACTATCAAACTGTGCAGCAATTAGTAATCGGTAAATAAAAATAGCAAACATATTTTTTGGTTCTCGGTTTTTGTATTTGCTATAATTATACATATGAACATACTATATAACAGCACTTATTGCGGCACTTTTTAACGTGTAAAAGATTTCATATATTTAAACAAAACCTTATCGAAACCAAATCAGGGTGAAAAATCTCTGTATATGGGTGTTTGTTCAAAAACTTTTAGTAATATAAAGTGAGTTTCATGACGATGAATATAAGCTATTTTTTAAATCACTGCCGTGTGGCACAATTCAAACTTTTTACGTTTTTGCTTTTAAATAAAATACAATACATATAAAATACAAAAAACAAAGTATTTTACAACAATTATTACAAGCTGTTTGCATTATTGTTATTATATAATATTTAATGGAGTGTTGTCATTTTAAAATATGGTAATGAAATGCTGAAACAAATCACAGACCTTAACACTGACTGTAAGTGATTCACTATAACAGATGATGAAAAAAGGTTTTTCGCTACAGTTATAAGGTAAAAGCAAAGGAGATGGGTTTTGTTTTTAGTAACAATGATTTAATTAATCACACAGAAATAAAGATTTTATAGATTGTGCGAAATTAACTTTCACTTTTATCAGCATTTGCTAAAGCAAACCTTAGTTTAGTATTCATTTATCAATATTTACTAAATGCCATACAGTTCTAAGAGCTCTAGGTATATAAGAGAAATTCCAAACTCCAGAATGAGCTAGTTAATATCTTCCTAAGTACATGCGTATACTTTCTGGCAACGTCCAATGTTCTTAATCGTTTGGCAACTCATTAAAATATGAGTGTCAGCTGTTAGCGCATCATTTTTATTTTGTATGCAAACATTTTTATTTTTGATCACTTTTCTTCTCGGGATTTTTATTGTCCCTAATAAAAGTTGTCTCTTTTTTTTCCTTTTTAATAAGTTTCTTTAGCAAATCAATATTTTTGAAGGTTTAGGCTGAGATAATTCCTCAGCACTTGCCAACAAAATGAATAAATAATTTTTGTTACCTCCATTTTTCAATAACAAAAAATTATTCAATTTTATAACATGTGTTATATTCGTTTTATGGATGAGTTCTATAGCGACATTCCTAAGTGCAGATAAATGCAAAAAAAATTTTCTGCAAATTATTTTTTTAAATTATGCATTGCAACTTTTGTTTAGGAAGTCGACCATATTTATTATTATTGCTTATGCCAATAGTTTGTTTTGATATCAAACTAATTATCTATGTAAGCAAATAATAAAAATCCGTATAACTTGTTCTGTGTTTATTTTTTGGAATTCCTAAAATCGGCTACAGGAATCGCCAAAGTCCTCCATTTTCTTGGAAACAAATTGACAACTTCAATTTTCGCACTAAATTGAATGAGCGTTAAGGCCGTGTCAGATAAAACTTTGTCGCTTTGTGTGAAGTTTAAAACTTTAACAATAAAGCGCAAAGCAAAAGGTGTATGTTACAATAAAAGCAATGGCAACGCTCACGATTTGTTTACTTAACTAAAAAAAATTTTTTTAATTTTTACATTTAATCATTTCTTATGATAACAGAAGTTAGAAATATTATTAGACAAACTACTGAAATTGGTTCTAATTGTTTTCTTAGTGCATAAAGCTATTAGAAAAAACTTCAACGCGTAAAAATATCAGAGTTGGCGAACTTTTCGCGTCGCCTTGCGTTAAAAGTGCTCTATGTGCCATGTTTCATATAAGTATATTATTTTATACCAATATAAATTATTATATTAGGGTAGTTCCTATGAAATGTCGACATATAGGTAGCTGGGAAACATAGAAAAAAAGCTATTTATAATTTTTATTGGTATAAATGGTAGAAGCTAAAAATAGCGAATAAAAAACTTAATTGTTTATATTATTTTATCTTAGATGTCAAAGCGAATTTGCAACGTAAAGCGAAGCAAAAGTTTTATCTGACACGGCCTTTAGCAGTTCGTTAGATACACGCTTCAAGGCCAAAACCCGTGCCGAATATGAAAAACTAGTTCCGATTTGGTTAGACAAGTTGTTTCGAGTTTTTTGAGAATTCCTAAAGTCGGCTTCAACAGACGTCAAAATCCTCCCACTTCCTCAGAAGCAATATGGCAGCTTCAATTTTCGCTTTAAAGCGGATGGCCGGTTATAGTTTTACGGCAAAAGCAAGCACCGAATATCGGTTGCAAACCGGTTGGCGAAGTGGCTCCGAACTTTTTTTGGGTGTTACCAAAATTGACTTCGTGAGTCCCCAAAATGCCCCCCCTTCCCAAGAAGCAATACGGCAACTCCAATTTCCACACTAAAGCAGCAACACTGTATATACAGTTTCATATACCTACATATGCAATAATCGCTCATATGGCATGGGTTTCGCCTGTTGCAAACATACGAACATACAAGCTTACAAGTGAAACTAATATAAGCGTTCCAAAGAAGGGCAAACATTTTTGAACAAAATATTAAAATTAAATATCCCTGATATTATCCAATGTCTTGGAGGAAGAACTACAATATTTTTTTATGTGAAATATTGTCATAAAAGTACCTACATACGTACCAGCTTTCCCATCACTGGCTTGTGAATATCAACAAACGGAACAAGATAAGCGCCAAGGAAATATATGTATGTGTTTACAAATGTTAAAACATAACAAACAACAGCTAAGAATAATAATGAAATCTGGTCTTATTATTATAGCAACGCTTTTTTTTTGCATCGTATCACGCCAGTTTTTTAATTCAACCATATTTTGCTCATATTTATTCATAAGAAGTGATTGAGGAGAAAAAATTAACAAATAATTATTTTTAATGGTTTGCTTCTAACATATTTTCCCCCTTAAGCCAAAATGTGTTTTATTGTTTGTAAGTACCACGTGCATGATTCAAAAAAAAAAAAAAAAATCATGTACGAGTACTAGTACAAAAAAACTAACTAATGTCTTCTTTAAGCCCAGTTCAGACTATTATACTTTGTATTAATACTTGTCAAAAATTCAAATAATACGTGCAAGTCTGATAGTCTGTATGTAATCCGTCATACATACGAAAAATAATACGATAAAAATTTAACATCCCATCCGAATTTGTTGTTTTTTGAAACTTTTCAAAACGATAATACTTTACATTGGATCAGGGTTGTGTTTTTTAGCAAACCAGCTAATTAAAAATTGAATAGTCGGCTATTTCGTAGCCGATGATAGTATTTTTTGTCGTTATAAAAAAGCTCGAAATTTGGAATTGAGCTGTCATTTATAAATATATTTTGCTCATGCTATATTTAGAACATAAAATATGTTTGTGCTATTGAATTTGGATGTGTTATACATAATTATTATTTTAACTGTTGAAGAATTTCACGCGCCGGCACGTCTATCGCCTACGACGAATAGCGCATCTGCCGCCGTGAAGAGTTTTATGATGGCACATCTATGTTGGTTTATATCAAGTGTGATGGTGTGAATGCAAAATCTAATTTACGTTAGACTTTTTGACAGTCGCAAGAAATGTGTTTAGACTTTTATCTCACAAAATCTAATGAAAGTATTTATACTTGTGTAATAGTTTGGTTGGGCCTTTACAATTTTACGTGTATTAGTTGTATGAAAACTAACAAAAAAAAATTATAAACAATGTATGAAGTTTTCTATTAATTTTGTGAAAACAATTAAGCTGAAAATAATATCTTTAAACAAAAATTCTACAAGTGGCGTTTGTGAAAAGTTTAAATCTCTTTGAAGAACAATTGGCCTGTATTACACAATTTGGCTCAATGTAATGTTTTTGGCATACCGATATTTATGTTTATTTACATCACTAGATTTGTACATTCATGCTAACTTATTACGTATTATAACAACAGAGTCTTACTTAAAAAATATATGATTCATCTATTTAAATATAAAGTTAAACTTTTCTTTCGTGTTATATTAATCTTACAGCCTGTTTATAAGACACGACTTGTTGATAAAAAGCGCTAACTTTGCAAAGTTTTTGTATATTTTGGTTTACAAATCGCGACTATTGACGATTTATGTTGAAAGACGTAATATCTGTTAATTTATTTTGGTGTGTAAGACACGAGTTGTCACCCTACAACAGCCTGTTTATCGGACACGAGTAAGCTCCACTCGCGACGAGCCAATTCATAGACGAGTACGTAAAAAAATGGGTTTATAACACGCGATTTGATTGTGTCGTACAACTTATGTAAATTGGTGAATATGTGAAACATTTATGAAAATCATAAATTGGAAGCTAGCAGTGGGCACCTCGAACACAATCTCGCATACTTTGTAAGTCGCCAGTAGACAGATCGATTACAATCTTGCTTACTTCGTAAGTAGGTCGAAGACGTAGGGCGCACTTCGAACATAGTTTTTTTCCTATATACCACGAACTTTCTGTTTATTACGTTTTTCTTTAGCAAATAATTTATTTTTCTTGCACCAGTAAAAAATTATAAATAGCTGGGAAACATAGAAAACAAGCTATTTATAATTTTTTACTGGTATAAATGTTAGAAGCTTAAATAGCGAATAAAAAACTTAATTGTTTTTATTTTTCTTGCACTAAATTAATTTTTGTAATATTTTCTAGACATTTTTATCTTTAGCACTAATTTTATTAGCTAAAAATTTTGCAATGTAGTTTGGCAAAAGATGCGAACCTTTGATATAAAATTAAAAAATAAAATACATATGTATATGCGTGAAATAAAAGATAAATGAAACTAATTTTTAGGAATTCCATATACTAAGGCCATACACTTAGAGCCATAATTACAACCTAACGATAAAGTTATAGATAGTTAACCTTAACATTAGTTGACGTGAACGATAAAGTCACCATTAAAAACTTCCATATTTCTACAACAAGTTACAATATTTTCAGCAGAAAATATGGCAACTTTAAATGCTTAAGGTTAACTTTGAAATTTACCATGAGGATAAACCTGCTGTTAAGTTATCAGTAACTTTTCAGGTTAATGTTAACTTCTAATAACAAAAAAAAAAAATTATCTGTAAGATAAAATCCTAATGATAACTATTCGTCAGTTGTAATAATGGCCCTTACAAAGTTAGCATTCATTGATAGAGAACGTGATACACTATCCTACACGATCGTATGATCTACCAAATATAACATGTTTGCTGAAAATGTACTAAAAATGCAACTATGTGACAGAGTTTTTCATAAGATGATGGTTTCTGTGCGATCAGTGTGGTATATGTTCTGAAAAATATGAGAAAATTGTTGGCGCCTCGATAAATAAATTGAAATAATGTAAAATTATTATGGTAATAATAGTTTTTAATTACTTTACTAAGTATATAAATTATTGCAATCATACTTGTATAACAGTGTGGCCTACAACGCCATTTTGAAGCGATTTTGTAAACTTGGTTAAACTTTTAAAACATTTTCCAGTGAATGAATCGTACGATCATGTATGATAGTCTATCAGGGCCTTTAGTATTATTATGCTCATTAGAATTTACACAGCTTAATATGAACAGTAAAGTACACAATTATCTTTATTTTAATATTGAAAACCAACAAGGCTTTAGTATCAAAAGCCTTCATTAACATGTAACAGAAACAAAGGTTCAAAAACTATGAACAAAACAGTGGGCTTTAAAACACCACAAACTGCTGACACAGTAGGAAGTTTAATTATAACACTGAACCATATGACGATGAAATTTGTGTTTTACTTTGTTTTCCTTTTCTTTGTAATGACCAAGTTATTTGATCTCTCAACCAAATGCCAGAAATTCTATTCGTTTTAACTGTGCAAGTACACAAGCATACATCTCCAGGCATGCAAGTACATACAATATGTATATTTGTATTAATGCTGATCCGACTGTGTTTGAATTTAGTCAGCAGTTAAATTAACTGTGGCCTTTGTAAAGAAGGCCTCCTTACTACTCTTTCGATTCAATACTTATTTTATTATATCATGTACTATTTGTCAATTAAAAAAATAATGCTTGTAAAAGTACTTAATGATACAGTACAATAGATATTATTTATAGAAAGGCCCATAAGTAACGTTTATAATATAATAAGCAGAGTTGACAACTTTGAAATTTATAAACGCACCAAAATGGGAGAAAAAAATGCGTTATTTAAACAAAAAGCACAAATTTACTTTTACTTATTTAATAAAGCATTCAAAATATTAAAGCTTTTCACACATATTTTTTAGGCAAGACGTTCGCCTGCAACATCATATAAATATTTAAATAAGAATAGTTGAAAGAAAGAACCTTTTTTATGCTTTTTAAGATTATTGCCTCTTCCCTGGTTTTAGTTCTATTACGATATATATTCGCAGTTCTATTACATAACTAAAATACTATTTCAGGCTACCTCATTGTCTATACATTTTTCACTGCCTTCTTTTTATATATTCTAATATATTCTATGGGTATTAAATTTATTCAACATATTTGCAAAAAGAAGGTACAAAACATGTGTAACATGTTCTATAGACATCCGTATAATTAATATTTCGAGCTGATGCATCAATGATTTCATATTGCATTCTATTTGGAAGCCATAGCAAACTTTTAATATATCTCAATAAAATTTATTTACACTACCAACTTTATCGCATACATACGAGTAAATGTCTTAAATGTCATTTATGAATATACAGGCATATATAATACTACTTTATAAATCGCCAAAAACATATGTCGCCAGTCACTAAATCGAAAATCAGGACGCCAAACAAATTTTAAGATCCCCCCGTTTGGCGAGCAATCGCCAAGTCTGGCAACCCTGGCATGCATAACTATGTATGTGCTTTTAAATTAAAACTAACGTCTTAGTCTGACTCAACTTTTTGTATATAATGCGAGATAAAAACAGTGCATACATAAGAACCTTGATGAAGATAAAATTTAGTGACTGTGAGAAACAACAATGTCTATTTTGTTATTGTCACGCATTGAAGATTTTCAAATGCTACAAATTTCCTCTCAATGAATGTGAACTTTAGCCTAATTTATAACATAAACAGCTGTTTTTGTACTCCCCAATTTACAGTCAAATATTAATTTGTTCAAGTAAAATAATTGCAATCAGGCCTTCGTAAAGGCCTCTTAACTCCATGTTTTTACCTTAAGCTATTTATGCTGATGTTAATCGAAACGTACCCAACACACGTTTATTATGTTTATACAAGACAAATTTTTTTTCAATATTTTTTTAAGTGTATTATGGCATTTTTGTAAGCGTGCGCATGTGTTTGTTGTTTGTAACAAGAAAACAAAAACAAACGTAAACTAAAAAAAAATGCAATGGAAAATTCCACTGGCAAAAATGATTTTTATTTACATTTTTGGTTTCTTTGTTACCTTTTCAATTTTTATTTCGAGTGAGAGTGCAATGAGTAATAATAACAATATGAGAATTATATGCGGTTGGTTAAATTAATATAATATTGTTTTATCAAACATTGATTTATTTCAAATGAAATTGTTTTTAGGTGGAATGCTAATGAGTTGAAAATGTTTGTGTTCTTTTTAGAATGTTTATTTTTACATACGAACATAATTACATACATACCTATAAATGTATTTTTTTATATATATTTGTATACATATACATATAAATACATAAAGTAAATACATAAAGTAAATACATGTGCAAATATTAAGTACAGGATATCTGACATAATATAAATAAGTTTTGCAAGATGAACAAGAAACTATGAAAATTAAATTAGGTGAAATATTTCTAATCTAACCACTATTAATCAATCATGATGAACAATTATGATTAAATTTATTTTAAGAGTGTTTTTTTTCTTTGTATATGCACTTTAAACTACATATGTAAAAAAAGTAAAAAATATTTTAATATACTAATATTTACTTATTAAAAAAACTCATCATTGTACTTCAAAATTCAGATAAGAAGCGAGTTTTTGCCGCGAAACATGCATCTGAACTATAAACAGTCATTCGCTTTGGTGCGAAATAAGTTGCCTATTACTTGTAAAGATGTGAAAGATTTTGAAGTTTTCTGAAGCCGACTTTGGGAATTCTCAAAAAAATCGGATCCACTTCACTAACCGAATCGGAACCAGTTTGCCATATACGGTGCACGTTTTGGCCCTGGTACGAATATGAATTATTATATATGAAAAATTAAGCTGCCATATTGTTTCCGGGGCAGTGTGAGATTTTGGCAATTCCTTTAGTCGATTTTGGGAATAAAAAAACTCTGCACGCATTTTACGAATAAGTATCTTGTTATATGGATAATTAGTTTAGTTTGATACCGAAGAGTGTATTTTAAGCTATATGAGTACAGTCGACTCGCGAAAACGTGAACCAATTTTTACCGAGGGTGTTCACGTTTTTGATTTTGTTCACGTTATAGATTGGATTTTTTTTACATGAATATACGTTGAAAATCATTATGCAGAACAGTTTAATAGACTATTCAATAAATTTACTATAATAGTAAATTTACTATTGTAGATAATTTGCTATTAGTACAATTAGTGCAGAAACTTTGTTCCAACTTGACATTGAATTAAATCTACATGAAATAAAATAAATACAAATACAAAAATACATAAGTGTAAATACGTTTTTCAACATTTTTATTGAAAAAAAAAAAAACAAAATAATTCAGTCTCTTGCGTATGATGAAAGGAACGTAAAAAAATATCTCATTCAAAAAACGATTTAATAAGTCATAAAAATATGTGTAAAAAAACTGGGAAAATATTTGTAAACTAAAACAAAAACGAGGTAATTTGTTGTTGATGGTGTTTTTGATTGAGTATCTGCAACTCCGCTTTTTCTTTCAGGTTTGGCAACACTGTAATTTCATTTTGACTCCTCCTCCACTAGGCTGCGGAGAAATTATAATACAGCTATTCCCAAAACTAATAAAAGACTACAGAACTTGTTAGAAATAAATAAAAGTCTTTAAAACAAAAAGTTTACTTCTTGGAGTCATCAGCATTTGTTCACGTTTTAGAGTAGTCAATGTTAAAATAAACGTGTCCACGTTTTTTGATGTTCACGTAACTGCATGTTCACGCTTTCGCGAGTCGACTGTATATCATTTTGGGTATCGGTGCGAGTTTTTGAAGTGAAGAAACATGCATCTGAACTATAAACAGTCAATCGATTTAGTGCGAAAATTGAAGTTGCCTATTGCTTTTAAACATGTGGGGTTTTTTGAGGTTTCCAGAAGCCTACTTTGGGAATTCCCAAAAAAAAAACTCGGAACCGCCTCGCTAACCGAATAGGAATCGGTTTTTATATTCGGTGTTTGTTTTGGCCGTGGCACAGTCATTCGATTTAGTGCGAAAATTGAAGTTGCCATATCGTTTCTTGGGAAGTGCGGGATTTTGGCGATTCCTGAAGCCGATTTTGGGAATTAAAAAAAATCGGCACGTGTTATACAGATAATTATCTGGTTATATGGATAATTAATTTAGTTTGATACCGAAGAGTGTATTTTAAACTATATGAGTATATCATTTTGGGTATCGGTGCGAGTTTTTGCAGTGAAGAAACATGCATCTGAACTATAAACAGTCAATCGATTTAGTGCGAAAATTGAAGTTGCCTATTGCTGCTAAACATGTGGGGGTTTCTGAGGTTTCCAGAAGCCGACTTTGGGAATTCCCAAAAAACAAAAAAAAAAACAAAAAAAACTCGGAACCGCTTCGCTAACCGAAAAGGAACCGGCTTTTTATATTCGGTGCATGTTTTGGCCGTGGCAGGTATATATTATATTAACGGTCATTCGATTTAATGCAAAAATTGAAGTTGCTATATCGTTTCTTGTGAATTGGGAGATTTTGGCGATTCCTGAAGCCGATTTTGGGCATTTAAAAAAAATTGCCACGTGTTATACGGATAATTATCTGGTTACATAGCTAATTAGTTTAGTTTCATAACGAATCGTATATTTATCATTTTGGGTAAATAAATACATATATATATAGAAATGTTCGTAAAAAGCCGCTTGTCTTAGGAGTTCAAGCACAGGTTTCACCAACTTTGTATAGAAAACAAAACAAATGTTTTAAACTCGTAGATTATATCAGACATTTAAGTTTTCGGTTTAATTCCACATGATTTTTTTTTTATTATTAATTTACTTATAGAAAGTTAAAACCCATTAAAAGAAATTAATTTTCACATATTGTAAAATCATACTGAATGATTTCACTCTAGAACTATTCTGTATATAAATTTTGTAAATAAATAAAAATAAATTGGTTATTAAGTGCATAAATAAATACTTCATTTTTGCAATTGATATAAGTTACACGCACACATACATGTATACGTTTGTACATATGTATATCCAATGGAAAGTTTTTGCAAATAATTAATACCCTTCTATATGTCTCTTTCTCATTAGAACCAAAAAATATTATTAAGAACAACCCTAAAAAAAAGTATCTAAAGCACAGCTCTTTAGTAAACAAAGCATTTTTGTACAAACTTAATGAACAGAGTAAACACATACATATGTACATTTATAAACGTATGTACTTATGCATATCTTTTACTGGAATTAAATTAAACATTAACAAAATACAAAAAAAAAAAAGCAATTAATACAATTTGATAATAGATTTTGTTGTCGTCATAACAACTTAAATGATAAATTTACTCACTCAAACATACATACGCACATTATTAAAATGCCTGCATTGACATACTCATGCATATTTAGATATGTACATATGTAAGTATGTATTCACATACACACCAATTTTATATTAAACACATATTTCATATTAAAAAAAAAAAAAGCTCATTAATTCCAACTTACACTGTATTCCGTGGAAGCCAAAGGCGTTCGGGAATCACTTTTGTGAAAACTCATGTTGCCGGTTTAATTTTCTGCTATTTCCTCCGGAAAAGATTTTTTTTCGCAGTGGTTATACAAATTCAAATTTTACAGCGCGTCTTAAACTGTAGACATAAACTCCAAAAACTCCTAAACAGTTAAAGTTTGTTTACTACACTTTTTAGTTGCAATAACTTCAGTCGGTTTTTCTTTTTTATAGGTATAGTCAATTTATAGGTATAGTCAATTGATGAAATATATTTCTTCTTGTGTAGTAGTAATAAGCGATATAAGAGTAAATTTTTTAAATAAAATTCTTTACTCTATTTCTTGTTAAAATACTGCTTTTTAAAAGCCAAAAATTATAAACTAACTTTAAAATATGTTTAAATATAGTATACAATTTTGAAAATAGTAACTGTTAGAAATGTGTTTTTTTTTTATTCGGTTTTAAGTTGAGATTTGTTGCAAAAATAAAGAAAAGAGACAACCGCACTATTTGCAATACAAAGCAAGAATGCCAACATTGCCATTCTATTACACGTTCGTAACCCTCAAAACACAAAAGCATTCACATAGCACTTTAGCAGCACTGCATACACACAGTTTGAAAACCATACGGCAAGCACTTGAGCAGACGGACCAAACAACTTAATGACTGTCAGCCAAACAGGCAGGCAGGCAGACAGACAGTCAGTCAGACACACAGCAAGTTCTGAATGTATCAAATGGTAGTATGCATAGAATAAACACGGATTGTAGAGTACTTCAGTGAGTGTTTCTGTGGGTGTGTTGGTTTCTCTTTTTTTTTGGAAATAGTATGCGTTTTACAGTAAACGACATGCAAACAGTTTCTGGTATAGTTATTAAGGACAGTGTTTCTCAAACTTTATTACGTTTGGCTCACTAGTTGTTTTGCACCTATGAATTTTCTTCACTTCAAGTGGTCTAAACTATTATATTCATTTGCTTTGATTTTATCATCAAAAGTATTCAGCCATATGCAATATATAAAATCGATATATAAGAACATATCGCACCCTAAATACAAAAGGATCACAACTCCAAATTTTCCAAAAATTTACTTTTTTCTCTAAGTAATGCAAAACCCTCAAATTATGCATCAGTTTGCATCCATTAAAAGTAACAGTCTGGTGTGCGATTTGATTCTTTGAAAATGAATACGGCGTAACTGTGAATGGAGAGTGATATCGTGATATAATTGAAAACTTTTTAATGCCACAAATGCATATTTTGGGCTTGATGAATATGTGGTATCCGCCAGACGGTGAGACATCGCACGCCGCGGGGATTATTATGGAATTACCGCGAGTAGCATACCTTCCAGGCAGATACTCAATATTGCTGCGAACTAAGAGTGGAGCGCTTTGTGCCATATTTCTCGTATATCGAGCGCTTAATCACAATAATACTAGCATTTTTCATTTACTAAATTTATTTATTATCTTAAAATAAAATAAGTTATGATGGAAAGTGAGAGGAAATGGAGTCAAACAGCGACTTATATTGAAAAAGTCCTATGAGACAAGAAGCAAGATATAGACGTGGGCATAGCACGTGCAATCCGGTAGGAACAAATGAGGAGCCCCATCCTGAAGCAATGCGAAAGCGGTACCGGGGTGGAGACAAGGCTCAAATAAAAGGGATGAGTTTTAGTGGGTGCCAGCCCCACATGCCGGATACTGTGTGGTCACAGTATCTGACGATGCGTTTGGCATTTCCCCTCTCCAACTGAAAAAAAATATAAAAATAAAAAACTTATTTATTATCTTACGTTTAATTTAGTTCAATATCGAAAAGTTTTGTTTTGTTTTAGTTTTTTTACCCTATTTACCGGGAAGCAATATGGCAGTTTAAATTTTCGCACCAAAGCGAACGACCGTTAATAGCTCATATACACGTTCCACGGCAAGGGCCGCGCACATGATATGAAAAACCAGTCCTAAAGCGACTCCATTTTTTTTTTTTTTTTGGGAATGCTCAAATCGATTTCGAGAATTGTAAAAATCATTCCATTTCCCTGGAAGCAATACGGCACAATCTTCAGGTGCAAGCAATGTTTTTCTAACGATTAGATGGAAACATACACCAATATTCAACTGTTTACTGATTTCTTATTTTTGAAATTGAATTATTTTATTACCATATCAATCAGTTGATGGTTATCACATGTTTTTATCCCTCTTATAATTTAAGTCAAAGTATTCAGGTGTTGATGGTAGTCAAGCCAGTAGTCTGGATATTGTGAAATACGAGTATATATTATATTATATACTTGTGATATATATATTTATTTCTCATTTGCATGTATTTTTGCTGTAATATAAAAATTGTGTTCGTCATTACACTATTTTTCGTAAACAAATGCAAGTAACATTGCCATACTGTTTAAATGTTTTTTCTATTAAGTAACCGAAAGATCGTGCAATCCAAATTATTAACTGTTGGTTAAATAGTGCCTGTTAAGCAAACCGGCAATTAGTTAATAATTTTTTAATGGCAACTTAATTTTAGATTGTGAAAATGACCCTTAGCATTTTTACATTTCACAACCACAGAACTAATAGTGAAGCAACCAGTCAACTCAAAAAACATTGAAAAGTTTTCTTTTTTAAATAATTTTAATTGAAACATGTCACAGTTCAAAGTTATTTTTTAGCTATTTAAAATTCTAAAATTTTTTTTTTGGCAATATCTTTAAATTACAAACTTTAACAATTCTTTCAAAAATTTTGCAATTTAACTATCTAATAAAGCTCAAGTAATTCTGGTTCAACTTTTCCTTTAGAATTAATTTCATCTCCCTAATACATCCTGTTGTTACCTATGATCACAAACAAACCATGTGGTTATCACGAGATTATCTGATTTCTTTAAGGGACCATTAATCAAAGTTTAAGAGCCGCTGTCGTTGCTAGAATTAAATACACTACACTACATACGCTGCGACTTAAAACAATGTAATGTTCACTTAATATATATTGTCTAGGTATGTGCATTTTCAATAGAACAGCTACGTACACACTACACTATATACATAATATTTCACATGAAATATGAAATGAAACAGTCGTCGCTATTAATTTGTAAACGCTGTCGTACTACACTGCGCCCCTCTCATTCTGTGTCACAGTCACACATACCATAGAATTATATACTCTGCTTTATTTGTTGTTGTGTTTTCTTTTCTGCTTTTTCTACATTTATTTGTGTATACTCCTAATTTTTGCCACATATTTTTGGTATTTACTTTCAGCCGCTATTAACCCTTAGCGCCCTTATCATGACTATTCAGGAGCTGACACGACGCCTGTGTTCGACAACAGTTTAATGAGTGAGTAATAATGCCCATAATGCATTTTCAGCTACTACACATTTTAACTTAAGCATTAGACGATTTCATTAGTTGTTTTATTGTTTTAGACTGGTTCTTAAATTGTTGAGAAAACAGACACAAACAAAAAACAAACTAATTATTATTATCATCAAAATACACAAAGATGATATTACTTTTTTCAATGTTTCAATGTTTTTTTGTTTCGTAAAACAGTCATTTCATTGTTTGGTTTCTATTTACAATTTTAATAAATATTTCTATTTAGATAAAAATTTAGCAGTTGCTTTTCTAGTGCGTCATGTAACCAAATGTTCTTATCTAATAATGTTTGCTTGCCATGATGCACATTATAATATTTATTTCCTTGCTACTGAGTGAGCTAAATTTATATTACAACACAACCGTATTACAAGTTTTTGATAAAATAGGTCTTATATTTGGTATTGATCAGCTGGCAAGAGCATGAAACTGTGCGTAGTTGATAACAATATTGTTTATAATATCTAGTAAGTCTGGATACGCTGCAAAACTTTTAATAGTTCTTAAGAATTTTACTGGAATCATAAGCGATATGACTAATCAGGCATGTTTTGGCAAATGCAAATCGTTTACAATTAGCGTTTGTAATTTGAAAACGCCAAATAGGTGTTCTGACTAATGTACAACGCAAGATGTTTGGTTTTGCGATTCGTAATCGCCACATAGATGTTGCAGTAAACGCATGTCGCTTTAAATTGACGATTTCAACTCGTATGTGTATATTGAAGTGAATTGATTGATTTTGCTTAAATTTAACTTTCTAAAAAAAAATTTTTTCGCAATTAAAATTTGATATACTTTCTGGTTATTTCACTAAAAAGTAAAAAGATCTGATATCGGAGAAACATATATTTTTTTTTTTTTTGACTTGTAATCGCCATGAAGTTGGAAGCAACAGAAACAATTTTATTTTTTAAAACTTTTTATACAAAATCGCAAAAAAAAATTGTTTTTATTCGGAATTTTCGATATAAGTACGAGTATCTCAGCTATAGGTGAACCGATTTTACTGATTTACCAATGAAAAGAGTTTCTAAGTTTAATGGTTTTCTCAGAAATAGTAATTCAACTTCGGACAGACAGACAGACATCGCTTAATCGTCTTTCTATCAATAGTGATTCAGAATATACATAAAGAGTGGTTAGATTTTAAGGGCCGATATTGGTTTTGAATAAAACACAAATTATTTAGGAATTATTGTCATTTATTTTTATTATGGAATTACTGTTTTGATTCAATTATGTGTGGATTAAAATATCGGCTAAATGGCCGCCACCAACTGGACGATGACGCTGAGCTTCTATGCCTTTAATGTGCCGAAATATCTCATCCTGTAGCTCTTCTTTTTTCTTGGGCCAGTACTCAGGTGATGACCCCTACATATGCAGTACTAAAACTAGGAAAATCATCCTGGTAGAAAAAAATATTTTCCACATATATTCCTTAAATTTTGTTTTCTAAAAAAGCTGCTTTTGCCACAAAATAATGTTTTTTTTTGCATTAAATGTTTGTTTGCGCAAACTTTGTAGAAAGTTTTTTTTCTATCCAGTTTTTTGGAAATCTAGTGTGATACTTTATATTTATACTTTAGTTTTTATTCTTTTTTTTGTTTTTTTTTTTTTTTTTTTTTTTTACAAGGTTAAATATATTTACTTATATTTTTGACCAGCTTAAAACTTGTTTGCGCAATCTTCGTAAAAAAATAATATTTTCCACACATATTCCTTAAATGCTGTTTTCTAAAAAAAAACTGCTTTTACCAGAAAATAATGTTTTTTTTTTTTTTTTGCATTGAGTATTTGTTTGCACAAACTTTGTAGAAAGTTTTTTTTCAGAATTTCTTTTTACAATATAGTTTTTTGGAAACCTAGTATCTTATACTTAATATTTATACATTTAGGTTTTATTTTATTGTATTCTTTTTTGCTTATTGCAAGCTTGATAATTTGTTTGCGCAAGCTTGTTACAAAAATTTTTTCTCAAGCATTATCTTTAAATCTTTAAATCATTATAACAGACAGGAAACACGTCTGCAGGCAACTTGTTGCACAGACGAAGAGTACGGATGAAAAACGAATTGTCTCTGTAATGCGTAGTACGATTCCCCAGGCAATCGATCACAAATGGATGAGATCTGGACAATGAACGCGAGCTATGTAAAAATGTGCGATTTTCGGGAACAAGATCCCTAATCTCGTCAGAGCAAAATCCATTGTAGTAACGATAGAACAGAGTAACGCACCCCACACTACGTCGATGCTCCAGTGAGTAAATACAGTTGGGGTTGGATACCCTACTGTCACCGATAAGTTTCTTCGCCCTCTCCTGCACACGGTCGAGTATTGCTGGCTTATTGACGTACACCTTTTCTTTTATATGATCTTGGCTGCCAATTGATATCGCCACTACGTGACATAGCATGGGTGTAAGAATAGTTGTGTATGTAGAAAAAAATATGGTTGGCATGACAATATTTTAAGTGCAAAATACTATTGCTGAATTATATATGTATATACGACGATATGGCTAAAGTCGAAGTACATGTATATATACATAGATATGTATATTTGAATAAATGGAATTTGTTCTCAGAAATGGTAATACAATACTCGTAGCAAGTAAACTAAAATATGTTTTTATGAAATCTAAATCACGTGCTGTATTTTAAACTTTGCAACGAAAGATTAATGAACCTTGTTTTAATAAACAAAAGGGGAAAAATTGCGTGTTTTTTTTTTTTTTCTTTTTTGGAATTTGATCAATAAATTATGTTGAACTTTTATATGAATACATACATACACGGAAGGAAAAATCTGTTCGAATTATGACATTATATATTATCTCTTGTCAAGAACAGTGTATTATCTATTTGCTTGCACCATTAATACATTATATCTATAATTCCGTTATTACGTATATGTGTTTCAAAATATGTTTTCATTTAATTAAGGGTTTTGAATAACAACTATGGCTTTTATTATATCCAATACCAAAATATTCATGTGTATCACACATATTAATTTCAACATAGTCATATCTCAAAAATTAGCTTTTCGAGTTCACAATGCAGAATTGTTAGTAGTACTACCTTTTATATTGGGCCAAAAAATGTATGCAAATTAATTATAAATAGCTTGTTTTCTATGTTTCCCAGCTATCTATATGTCGACATTTCATGGGAACTACCCTAATCATCAGTAGACTTTGGAAATTTTTAAATAGCGAATAAAAAACTTAATTGTATGCAAATTAATTTTACTCTGTTTAATTTAAGAGATATTTTCTAAAAATAATTTCTAAGACTTGTATGGGCATAGTTGCCATATTTGACGATTTATCGTTATTTTGATGATTTTGGGTGCTGAAAATAACACTTTGACGATTTGACGATTTAAGGTCGGTTTTTGACGATTTTTATTGATATCACTTTTACTGTCATATCTTTCAAGCAACTGCATGCATACTTCCTTTTTTAAAGTTAATTATTGTAGGAAATGAAAATAATATTTATGGCACGTCAATATATATGTATGTATGATTATAATACTAAAATATTATGTGATAGTTATTTTATACATATATTATATATCTTAGAGATGAATTCAAAAAACCATATGTGTATAGAGCTTAAAAAAATTATAAGCCAAAGATTGTACAATTCTGTAGGTGAAAGCGTGTGCCCATATTTGAAGCAGACTCAATTTTAAGATGAAATCAAAACTCCACCTTTTATGAATCATAATAAAAGAGTGTTCTTATTTCATAGTAGAATTCGAAAGACGAGAAATTTAATACGAGTTAAAGTAACGAATCCTATTAAACTTGGAAAACTTTTTTTACGCTATAAATATGAAAATGCTAGATTTTTGGAGTAAAGTATACTTCTGTGACTAAATTTATAGCAAAATTATTCATATTATCGTATTCCGCAAATGTGTGAGATTGTAGCCAGTTACGTGTAACTTAACAAAACCAAAGTGAGAAATTAGATGAAGAGACAATTTTCGGAAAAAATTTTGTACACTAAAGATCTACTAAAACTTTGCAACTGTGCTTATAACTTAGATATGCCCGATTTAACAGAAGTGCTTAATACAATAATACTTCCTTTTATTAAATGAAATCTTATATTAAAAATATGTCACAAAAATTAATGAATGTTATACTTATGAAATTAACTTCATGCTTGTATGGGTATATATGTATTTGTTGTTATACCTTTAAATGCTGTAGTTTTTTGTTAAAGGCAATCAGCACTTTATTTTCTACACTTTACGCCGTTGAAATAAATCTTTTATTCAAAAATAATTAGCTTTACAAAATAATAAACTATTTAACTTTTTTGGCGCTTTGCAATAGTCATATTGACAACTTTGACGATTTTTTCCATCGAACTTGATGATTTTAAACCAGATTTATCTGGCATCTATGTGTATGGAAACTAAAAATTTTAAATTCGTTTTTCTCGAAACAAGATTTTTTTGGTTACGACTGTAATGTTTAATACATATAGCGATATATTGTATATGTCAGTTTATATGGTAAATTTTAAAGTGCTGTCCACACCTGACATGAGAACACTAACAGTAATAGCAAAATATTGTTACTGTCAGATGTAGACTGCAAATGTTACTGTTTTCTTGCCGTCTTGACATGGCTGCTAAGTCGTCTGTTTAAAAATCTCTGTCTTAACAGAAAATTGCATTTCAATATGAGAAAAGTAAAAATGGTTTTAAATTAAAAGAAATTATAAGAAAAATTAAATTTTTGTTTTAGATTGCAAATTTTGCAATAAAAATACATTTTCTTCCACAAACTAAGTATAAAAGAGGGCATAAAAGATGATGATGTGCTCTTGTTGACGGAGTTAAAATAATGAAATATTAAGCCATATGTATACTCCACCATGTAACAATCGGGCCATCAAAGGTTTGTTTCAACAGTATGTCTTAACAATCTTTCATGTCTAATGTAGACGGGCAGTAATATTCCGTCATATCATGACAAAGTTCAATTCTGCTCGGTATCGCAACAATCTGTGTTTTGGCGTCGTGGAGAACAAAATATTAGTTTTTAACAAAATCTTCGTTTTTAACATTTGAAGGTCAACGGCCCTAATTTGCCCCAGAGAGCACTAGATGTGACGAATGTATCAGCAACTTTAAATAATTTTGATAACCCAGCTTTGTTTGCTGAACATACATAGCTTCTATTTTCAATCATTAGGGTGATCCCTACATAAAAACTTAGTTTTCCAAAAAAAAAAAAATGTTTTTCACTTGAATAATATTCAATATTATGTGGTTAAATTGATACGTTTTCATTATAGCAGAGATATTGCTTTCGTGTAAATTTTCCGCCATGTTCCGAGAGACGCGCGTTCTGAAACCGCAAGCGTGCTGAAAAACGTTTAATTGATTTTTAGGTGTTTTAAAGAACGCGCGTTTTACTGGCGTTTTGGAGTTTTTTCCGAAAAAATACAACATGTGTTTTACACACGCATACATCTGTGGCGTTTTATCATAACAGCTTAAGTCGAGATAAGATCAAAAAAAGTTTTGAAGGCAAATTTGAATGGAGAACTAAATTTTAGAAGAAAAGAAGATAAACCATAATTATAACTAAATTTTGTGAATAATACGAACAATTATTTCTGCAAACAAGAATACCATGTTTATTCAAATAATCAAATTAGCAGCAATTTTTAAAATTTTTAAAAATTGACTTAAGCTGTTATGATAAAACGTCCAGATATGTATGTGGTAGTTATATAAATTTGAAAATAAATTTGACAACAAATAGAGAAATTGTTTATTTTGCTTTTTTTAATTGAAAATGTGTTTAATGCCTTTAATTTTTTATGGAAATAAAAAGAAAACATATTATATTTTAATTGTGAATAATTTTATAGCCTTTTGCAAGTTCAGTTTTAGCAAATTCAATCAGTCCACTTCAATATATACATGAGAGTTGAAGCCACCAGTCTTAAGCGATATGCGTTTTCCAGAACACCTATTTGGCGATTTCAAATCGCAAAACCATACTTCTTGCGTTATACGTTTCTCAGCACACTATTTGGCGTTTTCGATTTGAATTTAAGCGATTTGCGTTTCTCAGAACATGCCTGTCTTTCTATTTAGCCGTTTACAGGGTACACCCCTTTGCAGTTTGTTAATTAGCCTTTTCATGCATTATATAGATAGAAAACTGGCGTGGGTCTGAAAGCAGTATGATTTATCAGTATAACAATACTGATGAGTATGATAATAACATGGTGACTTTCATTACACTACTCATCCTAGTATTATAACAATCTAGAATCAGAATATACGTAGTATAGTTACACATAACATTTTTTGTAAAACTATGGCGACCTACTTATATCAATTCGGCCTGAAGAAGCTATCCGAAGGAGAGCGAAATATTGCCAGATAAAATAAATAAAAAAAAAACAAGACAGACCTCAAGCTCAAAAAATATATAATATTAAAAAAGAAAAAGAAATCAATCAGCATATATCAACCATATATTATAATTTATCACTACTATGTTACCCTCAAAATATTGTCATATTAACCATATATTTTGTCTACGTGTACTTATTTGAGAAAAAAAAGTTTGCAATTTTATATAAGAGAATTTAGACGCGAATAATTGAAATCACTTTAACAATTTCTTTTGGATATTTTTAATCATTTTAAATTGATTTTTGGTCACTATAATGTTTTATTTTCTATTAAAACTGGTTATTGCGCTTCTGTTTGAAGTGTCGGTCTGACAGACAGTCTGTCTGTCTGGCTGTCGGTGTTTTAAATTGAAATCAATTTACGCAGCGTTTGCGTTTTATTTTAAATTGGAATGCAACGTAAGACGATATTCAAAATACAAATCAACTATAAAAATAAAGTGAACAATAACGTTTTTATTTCAATAAATTTTTTGCCAATGAGTTTTAACTTTTTTTTTCTCTACAATAACATTGTAACAAGTATTATAAATCAAAGCTCAAGTTTTTAATAAATCAAACTTTTAATATGAGCTGGCTCCAAAATTGTTATATTGATTAAGGAAAAAAATTTCTACTATGAGGCGGCAGAAAGTTACTGATTTTTGAGGTTTGATACTTAAAATATTTTTATTTAAAGAAATATTTCAAAATATTTCAGAAAATTTGTTTTTAAAACCAAGAATAGTCTCACTGACCGTTTGAAATTAGAGTTCTTATGTTCCCTAGGCATTATGCTTTTCTATTTTGCTTTTTCTAGAAACAAAAATTTTTTAACACACTAAATTTGAGAAGTGAAGATCATTTACAATTAAGATTTACTAAAACAAACATACATACATACATATATGTACGTTTTTATGTATGAGGCATGTTGTTTTATTAAACATGAATATTTTTTTTTCGTAAACAATCAACTGAACAATTTTTATTTTAGCTTTTTTTTTGGCAATTGAAGTTTATATTTCAAAAATTTTCCATTGTTCACGAAAGTAAATTCTGCTTAACTGGCATATTGACGATTGTACAATTTGAAGAATTTCTCGAACACACACACTAAATTTAAAAAAACAAAGAACGCTATAAAACAAAGGATTTGCTTTCACAGTATTTTGAAGTATGAAATCAAGCGACCTTGATCATAATAAGAATTTTTTAAATCATCCCTTAAGCTTATGCTAGGAACACAACAACTGCGACGAACGACGAACTCGCTGGCACATATTCGTTGTATAAATTCGTGGTGTGAAGCACAATATCATGGTACAAAAAAACAAGGTAGCCGCTCCGCTACAACAATAAAAAAAACAACAGGTATTTTGTTTGTGTAAAAAGGCGAATTCACACTTACGCTGTCAAAAGTAGTTGATAAAGACATGTACAAAAATTTAAATGGCGCCGAAAAAGGTAAACAAAACTTGACAGAGGAAGTGCCGCCATATTAACCAAATTCGCCTGAATTCGCCGATGCATCCACCGAATAATGAATTCGCCTTGCACAATATCAACGAACATTATTTACATTCCGTGCAAAGAAAATAAAATGAATATAAATACTAAGGTGGCCATATTAAAAGTCAACCTATAAAAATCCCATCCGAAAGAAGGATTTTTGAACAAATTATCTCAGTTGCTTTATATTTTGAGAACATCTTCATACATATTTTACTACAAGGATTAAAATAAATGATAAAAAGTATTATGTCATCAAAAATACTTTTTTTATGTAAGTAACCCTGTCACCTGATACAGCTTTGTTCGTAGTTCGCTGACGAAACAATTAGAAATTAATCTATTTCAACTTTCGCTGATTATGACGAATTTTGACCAACACCATGATTTTCTTCTTTGCTTCTTATGTACAGTTAATTTAACAAAATGAGTAGAAAAATACTAATCTGAATCGGATGCTAGTTGTTTGTTGTGTTGGATGTGTTTATTTTGATTTTTTCTGTTGACACAATCGCTTTGCAAATTGTAATAACTTGTGTACTGCTGGGTTGAGGTTTCGCGGAATCTCAAAGTAGAGTAAAGAAACACACCTAAGACGCTTCACTTTCCCAAAAAAAATTTTTACAACGAGTATTTTAAGGCTATTGTGATTTGCATTGTAAAAAGAACAAGCGAAATAAAATATGAGCTTTCAAAAATATTATTATACTCGTATTAGAACATATTTCTGTTTAATTCTCATTGTCTTTTATTAATATTAAATATTATTCTATTAAAAAAATATATTTTTTTTAAATTAAGTTTTTGTATGCAGACGGTCCTTCAAAAACGCTGAGTTATCAAAAATATTGGAAGTCGGTCATACATTTGGTACCTCTAGGAGCCCTCTGGAGTTAGTTAGGACGGTTTACCCTCAGATGTTAAAAACTAATCATTTATATAGGAGCCATTTTCAAAGGTGGGCAGTTAGGGGGTATATATGTATGTATGTTCATAGGGAATATAGGATGTGAAATATTAGTGGGGTCGGTTTTACATTTTAGAGCCCTGAGAGCGACTCAGAGACAGTTAGAAAGCTGTTTTTAATTTTTTTTTGGTTATACATTTTTTTAACAAACTCTATAAAAGCAGAGGTTCTAGCGTATTAAATCTCGTCTCTGAGATTTTCCATATAATGTGCAATAGTTTTAAGCAAAACTAAGCAGTAACATGTACGTATGTTCCCAGTGCAAATGCAGCTTTGATACATATTTTGTTTATATGCATGCCGTTAGCAAAGACAACAACCTGATTTAATATTTAGTAGTTACTTTTACATTATTACCAAGATAACATTTGCAAAGCTTTTAGTTTATATGAAACTTACTTAACAAAAGCAAATTTAAGTTCAAATAAATTTGCAGCGATTGGCTGGAAAAAGCTCTTGTCAGAGATGCCAAGTACAGCATGATTTTGCAACGTGTGGTATTTGAGATTTTAAAAATTGAATCGCGGGACTATGAATTTTTCAAAACAATTTATGTATATTAAATCAGTTTATGTGAACAAGGATGGAAATATATATAAACCAAATTTGAATGTATTTAATTAGACATAAACCAGAAAAACATCATCTTTTTTCCTGTATAAGCATTTGAAATCTGATACTTAAGCAAATAAATCACTAATATCAAAATATTAATGAATTAAAATAACAACTTAAGGGCGAAATAAACTACGCAAACCGTTTGGCAAACACACGCTTTCCGCTTGCACCTAAATCACACAAATACAAAAACATGCAAGCGCAATTTAGTCACACATACAAACACAAATTACTCACTTTTCTTTTGTTAACAATGAAAGTAGATTGTGTTCCGTTGGTTCATTCACTAAAATAATTCTGAAAGAGCATGTTTAAGATAGAACGGGGCAATTTGCTTTACAAGCTGTCTTTGTATTCTACGAAGAAAAAGCTTGCAATTGGCTGCTTTAAAATCGTCCAATAGTAATGGGAATTTCCGCACACTTCTAGCCTTTTATATTTTTACTGAATGTATTAAAGTCAGTAATATTATTGAACAGATTTGTGTAGAATTAAAAGAAGAGAGTAGTTAAGCAAAGTGTTCAAAACACAGCCGCATTGAAGTAAGTAGCCTTACAAAAAGGAGAAATATTCAGTCTGAATTGTTCAAAAATTAAATTAAAATCATACTTCGGTGTCTTCTAGCTATTATCAAAGGCAATGGTGCCCAAAAAAAGTGGCTCACAGAGCCCACATGCCTTATATCAAAGAACATTTGGCCGCATATCAACTCTAAGAGAACATGGGGACTATTAAAACTACCCAGATCAGACAGAAGTACTGTAGCAGTCATCGCTGAATATTGCGCTCTTGGGTACTATGCCAAGCGACAAGGCTTACCCTGTAACGACTTCTCCAGAAGTTGTCAAGACGAAGAAGAAGAGGAGACAATCCTTCACCTTCTCGGAACATACTCGGCATTGGTGTATCACCGCCTAAGATATCTAGGCGAGAGGAGCTTCAATAGCCTATCATGACTGGCCTCGGCCAATCCAACCGCGCAAACCTCTTTCATAAAGAGCAGTGGATGGCTAGTAAATCAGTATGTAATGCCACATTAAACGGTTCCCCACCTTTCCTACCCGCTCCTCTCCTTCCAGTACATTCCTCTAACTTCTATTTTTCACCTCTACTTTTGCCTTTTCAGACAATCACAAAGAGGACGATTTCAGGATCCAAGTGAGCTGAAGAGCCTAGGCTACATTGGAAAATCTAGCGGTCAGCCTACCTAAACTAACCAGGGTGAAATTTATTTTGCAATTATTAACATTTGGAATTATATATGAACTATTTTTGTTAAAATTGAATTATGTATTAACGAAAATTTTAATTATTTATTAAAGGAAATGACAGTTTGCTAGTATTTGCCGATAGAAAAAAAATGTGTGTGAAGAAATTAAAATTCATATTGAAAATTGGACGCCTCATGCCGAAAGATACCGAAAAATCGATAGCAAATTTTGGTCCTTCCGAATCGTCCCACTCTATTGTATACATTTATATATAATATTATTTACCAACACATTTGATGTGACTTGATGCCACTCACGTGAAATATTTAATTTCAAGTGTTGTTGTTGTGTGTGTAATAATATTATCTTAATTTGCTTGTTACTATAAATTGAGATAATTTTTATGGTGTCAGACTGTTATCAAATAAAGCTAAATGGAAATTTATTAGATAAAATTACGCGGATTGGCAAACTAGATTTGTTTTCACTTCCAGTAAGATTATTGTAATGTTTCTAAAATGAATTTAGACTTTCTTAGAGGCAATACATTTTTATCTTCTATCACATACAGCAAATAAACAGAACTGTTGCTTAAATCTTATTAATTTACTTATTTGTTTGTTCTCTTTAGTATTTTAATGAATGATTGATGGATGGATGAGTCGCATATGATTCTCGTATGACGTAAGTCAACAAGTCCAGTTTTTTTTTTTTTTATTATAATATTTTGTTTTGTTTTAGAGATTTTTTAGAAGTTACAGATTTTTGAAAAACAAAAAACTTAAAAAAAAAATATTTAATGCTTATGTAAACAAAAAGGCTAATGCAAAAAGATTTAAAAGATAATATTTACGTCTAGGGGTTTTTTACGTTCAACTGTAAAATCCAGTAATTTTTTGGAAATATAATATAGAAACACAATAAGTCCGCAAAGATGACGGCCTTAAACAAAGAAAAATTTTTATACAGTTTGCTCCCGATAATAGTCCACAAGTTATTCTCAATATATGAACACTTTCTTTCTTACTCTAAAATAAGAACTTGAATTTATAAAAGTTTCCAGGAAGAAGAATAAAGGGCTAAATAAACTACGCAAACCGCTTGGCAAAGACACGCTTTCTGCTTGCACATAAACCATACAAATAGAAACACAAACAATTTTTTTTTGTTTTCAATAAGAGTAGACGGCGGTTTTGTTGCGGCAATTCGATTGCCATATGAAGTTCACAAGATATAAATTGTTTATAAATTGTTATAGCCTCTATTACACGAGATTCTGCTGTAATAATTTTTTTTTTCTAGAATACAAACTTTTTTGCAATATTAAAAATTCTACCAAGAAAACTTCTTACTTATCATTTTGTGCACTTTTGTACCATTTCACTCTGCAAAAATTTTAATTAAATGGACAAAATTTAGCGCTAGACAACACAAACATTCAAGATGTTTGCACGATAAAAAAAAATCTTGATTATCATGCAAATTTGCTTCAAATATTTGTACAAACCAGCAGTCACACCCATAAACAAACAAAAATGTTTGTGCAAACCAAAAATTTTGACATGTTTGGCAATCACTTTGTGTAGTTTATTTGCCCATTAAGAAAGGAAAAATATATTGTTGTTAACATAAGAGCTAGTTAAAAGAAATATTAAACCGATAGTCTCTGTTGCTCTGTTCAGGAGTTCAAATCGTCTTGTTTTATGTTACACTTAGTGCTAAGTTTGTGGGAGAACGAGGACAAGAGAATGGAAAAGGGTACAAACTTGTACCGTTAAGTTTAAAATGAAAATGTCAAAAAATATGCAAACTTTAAGGCAAACAACCTTAAACTCGTCTTGTCTGATTTGACACTTAGTGCCAGTTTACATACATCAAGTTTGACTCGCCAAGTCTTGGGTTTGTGGGAGAACAAAGAGAAGAGAATGAAAAAAATGTACCGTCAAGTTTAAAATGAAATTTGTTTGTGTTAGCCAACTTCATGGCGAACATCGATGTTCAGCCATATGCTCGAGCATCAATGTCAGAGCATCAACGAAACATGGACTTTGAGCGAACTACATTAGCTTTTGGCGATGTTCGATATGATGCGCATACCAGTAGTGCGATTCTCTAACTTTTAACGATCCGATAATCGCAACTTTTGTCATCAAATTTCATCGCTTGCACTAACGATTGAGTGATTCTGTAACTTAATTCAAACGATAGTAAACAGCTGTAGAAAAAGCGAAAACCACAAAGAAGAAATGAAAAAACAATAAATTTTCCCATAACAATATGTATGCATATTGATTTTTACTTGTTGTGATTTTAGTTTTTAAGTGACAATAAATGTTATTTAATTTGTAGTAAGGTAAGTAAAATAAAATATGAGCTCATATGTTTCATTTATTTGTTTTTATGTACTAATTTCTATATGTTCAGAATGGTCACAACTAAGGCTGGTGATAATCAATATAACTTTTAAAATTCATTAACTGTCAACTCAGAGGAATTGTCCAACTCCCGAAAATCACACTGATTATCCCTTGAAGCGTTCAAACTTGTTTCATCCCTTGCAAGTCCGAATGCCAGATATTCAGTAGCTATTTCAACACAAAACACATTTTACCGGTTAAAATATTATACTGAAAATGTATTTAATAAATATTTTATGTATTTATTTATGTATTTAATAAATATTTTTATATATTAAAAATCCGATTATTAGCACTTTATTTCAAGGAGGCACAATTTAAAAGAAATACACTTTAACGATTGAATAAACAGCAAGAAAATTTTTGTTTTTAAGATATCGACAATCGGCTGTAAAATTAGCAGCTGATTCTGATCAACGGCGAATATCGTTATATTATAATAGCAAATTCGATAAAATATCGTTACAATTATTGTAACGAGTCGATTATCGTTATAAAAGTTACAGAATCGCAGTACAGGTTTATGGCTAATGGAGACCGGAAGTGCTACGTTGAATTCTCATTTGCTTGAACATAATAATATCTACAATTTGCTTTTATTTACAGATATGCCAGTAAATAAACCTTATTATTATTCTCATTTAAATAATGTCACCTCCAGATAATTACCTACAATTTACAATTTTTATATATTTTTCAAATGACAAAAATATTTTAATTAAGAAATCTGCTTTAGCTGTTAAGTGCAATTTTCTCTAATCAAAACAAACAGATTTTTAACTGGTTTAAATGAGCGAATGCGGCGATTAAACCAGACATTGTTTAAAAAAAAAAATCCAAAATGATTAAAATAAGCTGAATTTTGATAAGAATCTGAATAGTTATTGTTGAACTAAATAACAAATTAAATTCATTTCTTTCTTAGTTGAAATGAACGACTTAAGTGAGTGTAAATTAAAATAAATGCTATTTCAAGCGTAAAAATGTGTTTGTTTATACACAAAAAAATTAGGAGTAAATTTAGTAGTGATATCAAGCAATCCTTAAGGATTTTTGTAAATTTTACAGTACTACCAAAAAAGAAAGTCAAATCGAATGATGAGGTTTTATAAATTTAATTTCATAAAATTAAAAAATAACTGCAGCTGTTTTTTAGGTTTCAACGCTTTCACATTGGGCGATTAATTAATAAATTGTTTGATTACGGACCTGTAGTGCGATTATGTAACTTTAAAGCATTTTACTTTTTAAATTCTTAATAATTTAATTTTATCTCAATTTGATCTTCGTTTGTTAAATAAATTTAATTTTTGCAGCTTCAGATCTTTGTTAATAATTTATTTAGATTATTGGGATATAAAGTTGAATGTTTCAAAAGTTTTCAAATGACGAAATATACACAGCAAAAGAAACAAAAAGCAAGCTTTTTATAATTTTTTGATTTGAAAATCTAACAGCCATTATTACAACCTAATGATAAAGTTCATGATAGTTAACTTTAACATTAGTTAAAGTGAACGATACAGTCACCATTAAATTTTCCCCATTTCTACAACTGAAATTACAATTTTTTTCAGCAAAAAGTATGACAGCTTCAAATGCTTAAGGTTAACTTTGAAATTTAGCATGAGGATAAACCTGCTGTTAAATTATCAGTAACCTCAAAGGTCAATGTTAACTTGTAATAACCAAAAACAAAAAAACAATTATTTCTAGGATAAAATCCTAATGTTAACTATTCGTCAGTTGTAATAATGGCCCTGAAAGTTTATGTTGGCACAATATATTACGCAAAGTTGGTATTTAAAATACAATTGGTTTGTTAAATATTAAGAAAAATATGTAGTTTTATCCTTAGTCTAACTATTTATTAAATGAAACGAAGATGTTTATAACGAGTGATTTTTTTGTTACTATCTTTTTGGCAACACTAGTTTTGACAGCTCACGCACGTTTTGTATCTTGTGTCACTGTCAAACATCTTCAGTTTGGTCTATAATTTAATCATGAATCGTCTTACAAACGAACAACGCTTGCAAATTATTGAATTTTATGACCAAAATGCGTGCTCTGTTAAGAAAGTTCATCGCGCGCTTCTTCCATTTTATGGTCAGTTTAATCGACCTACTGAGCCATCTATACGGTCTATTGTAAAAAAATTTCGCACCAAATTTACATTGTTGGACATTAAACCACCAACACGCTTACGTAGAGTGCGAACTGAAGAAAATATCGCAGCCGTATCGGCCAGTGTTGGTGATGACCGCGAATTATCGACTCGGCGCCGTTCGCAGCAATTGGGCCTCTGTTACTCCACTACGTGGAAAATTTTGCGGAAGGATTTGGGTGTGAAGCCTTATAAGATACAGCTGCTGCAAGAATTGAAGCCAAACGATCTACCACAACGCCAAATTTTTGGTGAATGGGCTCTTGAAAAGTTAGATGAAGATCCACTTTTTTATCGAAGAATTGTGTTCAGCGAAGAGGCTCATTTCTGGTTGAATGGATACGTGAACAAGCAAAACTGTCGTATTTGGAGTGAAGAGCAGCCAGAAGCATTGCAAGAGCTACCAATGCATCCACAAAAAACAACCGTTTGGTACGGATTATGGGCTGGCGGCATCATTGGGCCGTATTTCTTCAAAGATGATGCGAATCACAACGTTACTGTGAGTGGTGAGCGCTACCGTGCGATAAACTTTTTTTTGCCCAAAATGGAAGAGCTTGACTTGCATGACATGTGGTTTCAACAAGACGGTGCCACATGCCACACAGCACGCGAAACAATGGACCAATTGAGAGGCGAGTTCGGTGAACAGTTTATTTCACGCTTGGGACCAGTCAATTGGCCGCCCAGATCGTGCGATTTAACGCCTCTAGACTATTTTTTGTGGGGCTATGTTAAAGCTAATGTCTATAGCGACAAGCCCGCTTCGATTGACGCACTGGAAGCCAACATTGCCAACATTATTCGTGAGATACCGGCCGAAATGTTGGAAAGAGTATGCCAAAATTGGACTAAGGGGATGAACCATTTGAGGCGCTGCTGCGGCCAACATTTGCATGAAATAATCTTCAAACATTAATTTATATCGACCCAACTATCGATCCAAATAAATATTTCATGCATTGTTCTGAATTTTATGTGTTTTTTTTTTTTTTTTAATTTCCGATAGTTCTTATAAAATCACCCATTACCATGATTTTTATTAATGTGTATTTTTAACATTTTTTTTATTAAAAATAAACCTGTTTGTTATTAGTTTGCCGATTTTATGTCGATAAACATTTCTAATTCATTTAAATATTTCTCACGTATAACATTTTAGCGAAATCGCAACATTCAAGTAGTTCTAGAGCGAACACACAATAATGTCAAACAAAATCAGAATTCTGTCATTGAAATTACACTATTAGAACTGATTGATTTATGCATACGAGTATGACTTGGTTTTGTTTAGAACGAATAAATAAAAATACTTTGGGAAGCAAAAAATTTAATTTATTATCTAGTGGGAAAAAGTTTCATTTTGTAAATAATTAAAAAAAATATATATATTTGCAAATAAATTATTGTTTGTAAATAAAAATTACTTCATTGATACTGTTTTTATGACGAATATTATAAACCAATGAACTTGAAAGTTTGGTGGGTGCGGTATGTAAAGTTTACTTCAAATTCAATTGAAAAAAACCACACTTGCGAATATAAAAATAAATTCTAATTATACTGTAATAAGATTGCACAATGGGTGCGCAAATATTATGTGGCTTATAACATTTTTTTTTTTTTTTTTTGGTTTAATTTATTTAGTTATTTATTTTATTTTCGATGTCTCTTACAGAAATCTTTAAGTCTTATTTCATGATTACGCTTGATTTCATGATCAAATTTTGAGATTTTGATCACTTTTATTGCATTTCTAACCTTTATAACAAAAATAAAATTCATTGACAAATTTTAAATGTTTATTACGCAAATGAAATAAATAATGAAGTCGAAATTACAATTTGTTTTTAAGTGTCAATATAAATTTTAAGGAAATATGCAAATAATTAATTGTAAATACTTTGAAACAAGCTGCTCGTAAGTTTAATTCCCTCTATAATTGTTTTCAAGTTTAATAAAATGCATTTATAATAATTAAACGTTTGCATAAATTTATATAAGAATTTGTTAGCGGGAAATTTATATTTCTTTTTAGAAATGAAAGCCCCTATTTGCGATCCATTTTTAAGTTCCCCTGCAAGATAATGAAAGAAAATGTAGCAAAATATGTACTATAGATGTCATCATAGAACATTTTATTTTTGGGTTTCTTTGTCGTCAACACTGTTTGCCAACGTTAACGTTAGAGATAGTGAAACAGGTCGTAAGTGTTAAATATAATGGAAGATATAATGCACCGATCCACATATCGAAGAACACCAAGAAATTCTTTAGCTCTCGAAAAATTGAGTTGCTTGAATGGCCAGACTTAAGTCCGGTAGTCAATCCCATAGAGGATATGTGGGCAATACTTTCTGCAAAAATACTTGCCTCTCTTCCCAGCAATATGGCAACCTTAAGCTACTGACAGAATGGGACAAAATTGATTTACCTATCCTAAGAAAAAAGAGATAATGCACCGATCCACGTATCAAAGAACACCATGAAATTCTTTAGCTCTCGAAAAATTTAGTTGCTTGAATGGCCAGACTTAAGTCCGGTAGTCAATCCCATAGAGGATATGTGGGCAATACTTTCCGCAAAAATAAATGCCTCTTCCCAACAATGTGGCAACCTTAAGCTACTGACAGAATGGGACAAAATTGATTTACCTATCCTAAGAAAAAAGAGATAATGCACCGATCCACGTATCAAAGAACACCATGAAATTCTTTAGCTCTCGAAAAATTTAGTTGCTTGAATGGCCAGTCTTAAGTCCGGTAGTCAATCCCATAGAGGATATGTGGGCAATACTTTCCGCAAAAATAAATGCCTCTTCCCAACAATATGGCAACCTTAAGCTACTGACAGAATGGGACAAAATTGATTTCCCTATCCTAAGAAAACTGGTGTAGTCAATGCCACGTTGGCCACTGTTTTTGTTTCGGTTTTGCTCTAAATATAATTATGTGAAAGGACGATTAGGTTCGATATCGATAAGCTGGCACTTAGTCAGAATTACTTTATTAGTTTTGTTGTGAAAAAGAACTCTATTATTTTCGGGTACATAATTACATCCTATGCAGACTTTTGCAAACAGACGGACGACGTCTGCAACTGTATCCATTTTCTTAAGATAAAAGGAAAGTTTTTGGCCATCACAAAGATAAATTCTATTAGATCTTCCAAAATTAACGAAAGATTTCAATTAAATAGAAAACACAGTTTTAAGTCCCTGCTTTAGTATTTTTTATTGAATCACAAAGTATTTATAATAGTGTACGAGTAATTAGTGAAATAGCCCTATTGACATAGATCTGTGGTTTGAAATAGCCCCTTAAGATGAAATCTAAAGGTGTTAAATCAGACGGTCTAAGAGGCAATTCTGGTCAGAGTAAATAGAAAATCCTCGACCTGGAAATGTGTCATGTGGTAATTAAATTGTTTCACAGCAGGCTGTATGGAACAGGCGCAATCTTATAAAAAAAACACATATTGTCCGCATTTGTATCATCTAATTTTCGGCAATACCGGGTATTAGCATTAATCACTGCTTGAAGAGCCATGTTTTCAAAAAAGTGTGGTCTAATTATACCTCCAGTACAAAATCTACACGAAACAGTGACACATTGTGCATCATTTGTTTTCCGACAATCATTTGCGAGTTCTTAGAAGCTACAATTTTGGCAATTAACAAACCCATCAAGGTGACAATGCACTTCATTGCTTAGGATGGTTTTACTCTAAAAACCATCATCCATTTGTTGTTGTTCAAATAGACTTCGGCTGTTTGACAGCTGTCAAATGTTTTTTAGGTTTGTCTACACTTTACTGTCAAATGTCAAATATTAGGCTTCAAGCGTGATTTTGCCAAGTTAATAATATTTTATGTCTAAAATACACCGCTAACACAAGTTTCCATAGCTTTAGTTACTATGATTGACAAAATCGTTCCGTACATATTTATTTAAGCTTTTTATGTTTGCATAATATAATGAAATTTATTCGTATAAAACATGTGCACACTTTTAAACTATTCTACTCGTATACGAGTATATTAAACTATAACTTGTACTATATATTTAATCAATATACTCTCACCTTTTATGGCTTCTTAGAGAAAACACTGTCGCTAACAATAAAAGTTGTATTTACGCTGTGATATCTTCTTTTTATATTCTGTCATAAAATAAATTATTTTCTTTACAATTATGTATAAATAGAGCAAAAATTACTTAAAGCAAATTCTACAGCGTCAACTCAAACACTGAACATTGAACTTAGAAACGAGTGTCAATTCGTTCCATTTTTATACATTAATCATAATATATTTTATATATATTTTTATAACAATCTCATTATAAAGAGTTCATAGTATTTATATAGAGATAAATTATCTTCTTCAAACTTTCTTTATGACATACGAGCAGATCTTACTGCGAAGTGAGTTTATCCAACACCTCTCTGGGTTATCTTATTTAAAGGCAATAAATATCGTTAAGCGTCGAAGGTTATTTTTAAAACAAGTGCGACTTTGTTTTATAGCTGATTATATATATAAAAGGAATGAACGAAAATACTTTATCGAACTTATTTTAAAAGTACTTAAAACAAATTTACTGTTACATATTGTTGTTAAGTTTAATAGAGACGATGAAATGGCATAAGCTTTTAAATTATTTAAACATTTAGAATTCAATAAATTAAATCGATAAATCAATAAATTTTTTGTCTTGAGACAAAGTTCTTAATTCATTTCAGTGAAGGAAATGTAGTTTTAGGGACTTGATAACACTCAATCTGATAACTAATACTCGTAAACGAAATTGGCATCACTGCTTTGCAGAGTTTTTCTATTTTTTTTTTTTTTTGCTTATTGACTTGTTTTCACCATATGGTGTCGGTTATTTTCAATAAACAACAGCTTTCCAAAACAAGGTAACGGACTTGAAGAACAAATTTTGAAATACTTTTGTACAGGGATGAAAGTGTTAGTGCAAAGAAAAACTAAACTTGTGCATACGGTTCTGATTAGTAGTAGGAAAATTAGGGAAACTGTCAGGCTAAATATTGGCACGTGTAGCATAGAATCCAAGGAATGTTTAAAATACCTTGGGGTCATGATTGACACTCGTCTGTCTTTTCAAGAGCACTTGAAGTACATAGGCAGTAAAGCATCAAAAACATGCTCAGCGCTATGCCGGATCATGCCGAATACAAGAGATCCAAAATATCTGCAGAAGAGATTACTCTCTAGTGTAGTAAGAAGCATTATCTTATATGCATCGCCTATATGATCAGGTTCACTTAGATATCCTACTTATGTGAACCTGATATCTCCTGTGTATAGGCTGATCGCCTTGCGTGTATGTAGCGCATTCCGAACTGTATCGGACCTGGCCGCTTTTGTCATTGACGGCATGATACCGATCGAGCTAGAGGCCGCTTCGGACATCACGGTTGGGTTGAGAGAATCGTGTCTGCGAAAATGGCAAGAAAGATGGGCGACAGCTGACAAGGGAAGATGGACCTACTTACTGATACCAGACATCAAAGCATGGCTATCAAGAAAGCATGGCGATTTGAACTACTATATTACACAGTTTCTAACTGGGCATGGTTGTTTTAGGTCGTACTTGTACCGTTTTGGACATGACAGTACTCCGTTCTGTCCGAGTTGTGATGGTAATGTCTTGGAAGATGCTGAGCATGTGTTCTTCATCTGTCCACGGTTTAATAGTGATAGGGAATATTTAGAAACAGTCCTAGGACGTAGTATCAGTCCGAGCAGTATCGCTCCAATCATGTTGGAATCTTTGTGCAACTGGACGTACGTCTGTAGTTTTGTAAAATTGGTTTTGTTGGAACTTCGTAGGTTAGAACAGATTCGCAGCAGAATAAATGTAGCTTAGTTTAGATGTAGGGTGTATGACCTTTCCCACCCCGAGACGTAAAGCCTTGCGGCAGTCCCTCGGGGAGCATCTGGGTCAGTGCGAAGGGGTGTTTTTTTAGCGTGTTAAAGTCTCGCACTACTGGCAACCACCATCACTGCCAGTGCCTTTCAATGGTTTTTCACCCCACAAATAAAAAAAAAAAAAAAAAAAAAAAAAACATACATACATACATACATACATTTGTGTTTTCACGTATATGTCTCTTTCTTCTCTTATCGCATATAAATGAAAAAGCTTGTTTTCTGTGTTTTGACAGATATTATCAAAACATTTTTCTTTTTAAATTCTCAATAATTTATGTAGATCGTTGGTATATAAAGTTGTATGTTTGAGAATATCTTTCAAAAATTTCGAAAGTCAACTGATGGTTAGGGTAGCTCCTATGAAATGTCGATATATAAACAGCTGGGAAACAGAAAACAAGCTGTTTATAATATTTTGATTGATATCGATATTAGAAGCTAATATAGTGAATAAAACTCAATTGTTTGGATATTACTCTCTATATAATATTTATAAAATGAAAAGCCAAATGACAATAACATGTTGAGTTTACAATATCACCACGTTATTTTTAGCTTGGGTAACTTAACCATTTTGCTTTTAATTAGATTTAAAACAAAAACTTTTTCCCAATTTTCAAATTTTCTGATTACTTTTTTCAATATCTTATATACTCGTATGTCAACCAAAAACAGCTGATTATTCAATTTTAGTCCGAATTTACCCAAAGAAGAAGTTTGGTCTAATTTGTACAGGAAATAAAAGAATTGCTCTCTCATTTTCTCTCGAAATTGCACAAAAATTGTTACGTGGAACCAAACTAGTCCAGGTCTGTTTCGTTATTCACTGGTAACACACTTTATAATTATTTGTAGAACATTGTTTTGTTCAAAATGCTTGATAATTTGTTCAAATTAGAATTCATTTCAATAAGGAAAATAAATTCATCAACATATAATTATTGAAATTAACAATGATGAGAATTAATAGTTTCCGTATGAATGTTTTAATTATGTGTTATGAATTTCACTCAAAAAAAAAAAATTATTAATTCGATTCACCCACAAACATTGATAGTAGTAATTACTGTGATCGCTGATGTGGTTCCTGATCGAACAGAATATACTTGTACTCATGCACTAGAGTTGTTTTTATTACTTTTCAAATTTTCTTAAAATTTGTCTTATCATTTTCGTCTAACTATGTTTTCTTTCTTAATAAAATTATAACGAACACAAGTCGGAATTTTCAACACGAGTATTTTGTTTTTTGATAAATTAAAATTACGTGTTTTTTAGGAAAAATGGTTAAAATATTTTGCTTCTGAATAATTCTTTTCATTGGCACACCTTAAAGTGTTTCAAACCACTTTTTATTAAAACAATTTACATTAACAATTTTACGTAAATATACATATGTCTCATTAGCTGTAATGTTGTCATAACTCCAACATTACAGTAAGCTGTTAAATAGAAATGTTAAATTCTTCAGTGAGTTGTACTATGACAACAAAATTTTTATACTTTTAAATGTGGTAAATTGTTCTTTAAAAATCTTGCACATTTTCGCCACTAGTTTCAAAGCAGAGATGAAAAACTAATAATTTTTAAAAATTTTACTAAACGTTTAAGCAAATTTTATTTTTTGCTTCTTGTGGTTTGGCCGTAGTGCACAACCCTTAAGACACAACTAATGACAACTTAATATTACATATTAATAATATCAATAAAATCATATAAACTAAAAAATGGCTAGTACAGAGATTTTTGTACTACACACCTTAACTTGCAGCCTTCTAAGCATCAATCGTTCAACTTGTAAATAGCCTGTTATAAAGTGGCCCTTACAGCGAAATTTAAATTAGACCATGAAAATTTCATTTGTCAGTTACAATTTGATAATGTTTATAGCGCATTTACACCAACTCAAAATGTAGTAGATTTGAATTGAAATCTACAACGAAATCTATATCGTTTACATCACCGTTTTTTGACATCTAGCAAGATTTCATTTGCTCAAAAATAATTTATGCATGCGGGTTTGACAATACAATATTATCAGAGACTGAATACACCAGCATTAAAGTGTATATTTTTGTTGCCTAGAGACTGCATACACCACATTATAGTGCAATGTTTTGTTGCAGCGTAGTATTTTTAAGTACTTTTTGCAAAAAATCACAGTTTCATCGCTTAGTATTGAGTAGATTTCAGGAGATTTCGTCGAAATCTACTCATAAAGTAGATTTCATTTTATATGGGAAATGTTCTCAAAATCTACTAGATTTGGCTTGAAATCTCAAATGAGCAGATTTCGCTTTGGTGTAAATAGGCTATTATATATTTTTATTTTTAAGGACTTACACTATCCACTGTTCCATTTTGTTGTGTAATTGTGGCCAAAGTCATGTCGCTGCTTGTGGTTTGGGAAAAATTATTCACCGGTTTAGAATTCGTTAACAAAAAAAATACAAAAAACACTGCGCAAAAAGCTACAATTAAATATTTTTGTTTAAAAAATAATACAACTTTAAAAGCCGAAATTTTTGTTTACAAAACAACACCAAAAAAATAAAACACAAATAAATTATTTCAAATATATAAACGGCAGTTGTAATTTTATTTTAGCGACTTTTATTTAATGCCTTTAATAACAAACACTGAACTTAAACTGAAAATTCTTAATTCACATAAAGTGCTTTAAACCAAAATAAAAATTTAAAACAATAACAAAAAAAAAACTGAATGAAAAACACTTAATAAGTGTTTTTACTTTTGTTAACAATTTGTGTGTGTTTTGTGCAGTTTATTATGTTGTTATTTGCTTGGCTTAATAAATAAACTCTTTACTCGTACACTCAGAAAATCTAAAACAAAAAAAAAAAAGTAACGATTAAGGCTGACAATCTCACTCAGCAGTCAGATAACGAGTCACTTGCGTTTTACATACCACTCTCTTATAAACCACTTTTAAATTCAGTCTATTGCCTTTTTCGTATTTCAGTTGCGGTTTCGATTGTAAATAAACTTGTGTTGGATTTTGAGTGGCTACAGCTAAAATAATACTCGTAACATTGAATTCATAACGTTAATAACATTTTAATTATTTTATATCGAATGTATTTTAATTTAACGTTTATCGGCTGCTATACCACAGCAATAAATTGCTGCCAAAAACAGAAACATGAATGATATGTAGCACGTTCCGTGACAAATAAGGTTTCGTTCGCTAAGTTGCAGTCGAGTATGTATATGTACATACACACTCAGCGAAAATATGTACATACATACCAAGGCGAATTCATTATTAAGCAAGCCACAGACTATGCGACTAGTTGTACAACATGACGATGTTGGTTATTAGATTGTAAAGTGTGTGGGGTCGTCGTATGAAGTTGTGTCGCGGTTGTACGAAAGATTAAAAAGTTTTGATTTTTTGGGTAGTTGTATCGATTGGTTGTAAAATTTAGGAGCATGTTGTACAACTTTATTCCGATTTGCTCTTATTTTTATATACAATTATTGCATCTGCGGTGATCTTTACTTAGCAGAATTTTTTAAGAAATTAAATTGTGAGTTAATGTCGCACAGTTTGTGCGCAAAACACACAACTCGGCAAGCCAACGTGTTGTAGCAACAGTCGCATAGTCTATGGCATGGGTTAGGTGGATGCATCGGCGAATTCAGGTGAATTCGGTTAATATGGCGGCACCTTCGCTGTCAAGTTTTGTTTACCTTTTTCGGCGCCATTTAAATTTTTGTACATGTCTTTATCAACTACTTTTGACACCGTAAGTGTGAATTTGCCTTTTTACACAAACAAATTACCTGTTGTTTTTTTTATTGTTGTATTGTTGTAGCGAAGCGGCTACCTTGTTTTTTGTATCATGGGTGAACTTAACAGCTCAGGTGATTATTTTTTGCTTCTCGCGATTTTTCAAATGGGACTGTCAAATTTTTTTCTTTTGTTTACAAACTTTTTCGCGCCATTTTAATCTGAAGATTTTTTTTTTTGTATGATTTAGTGCAATTTCAAGAAATTTGTGTGAGTTTAAAAGTGAAAAACTAATATAATCTGTGATTTTAATCACAAACAATTATAAAAGTTTATATAAAATGCTTTTGTTTTACCGGTTTATTCAGTTATGGGAAGAGGAAAAAGTCAGCGGGGGCCAAGTCCGGTGCATACGGTAATTGGGGCATGACAACGGTTTTGTTTTTCGCCAAAAAATCACGCACAAGCATTGATGTGAGAGCTGGTGCGTTATCATGGTGCAAAATCCATGATTGTTTTTCTCACAATTCTGTGAGTTGCTGACGAATTGTTTTGCGCAAATGGTGCATAAGTTCAAGGTAGTATTCCTTATTGATCGTACGATGATGCACCACGCCATTGCAGTCGAAGAAAACAGTGAGCAAAACCTTCACAATTTAACCGAACTTGACGTGCTTTTTTCGGTCTTGGCTCTTCTGGACCCTTCCACTGGGATGATTGGGCTTTGGTTTCAAGTTCATAGCCATACACCCATGATTAGTTACCAGCTTTTAGAAGAAATCTGGATTGTCGCTGACGGTGTTCAACAGCTCCTGAGCAATGTGCATGAGACGTTGTTTTTGCTCATAGTTGAACAATTTTGGAACAATCTTTTCTTTTGGACGGTTCATATCTAAAACATCCGTAAATATTGCTTGGCAGGAGCCAAACGATATGCCAACCTCATCAGCAACTTCTCTGATAGTGATTCGATGATTATCTAAAATCAGTTTCTTCACTGCTTCAATGTTTTCATCGGTTACTGAAGTGCTCGGGCGACCATGGACGACATCGTGATTGACATCTTTTCGGCCTTCTTTAAACCAGTTATACCACAAGTTAACTTGTGGTCTGCGCCAAACGCCACATTCAACATTTCAAATGACCTTGCGCATTTAATTTCATTTTTCTAGAAAACTGTTTCTTTGATCCATTTTTTTCGAATAGTAAAAAATCGAAGAGCACACCAAAACACGACTAAATTCTTTAGCTGTCAAAAACTAACAGACAATCCAAAATGGCGGATATTACCAACATATATAACAGACATGTGTACCAATATAACAGAAGAAAAATGCGAAAATCGAACATATGTAACTCACGCTATTCGAAAATAAAGGTTATTTTTTAATCACACCTCGTATGCCGGTTAGCATAGATACCCCGAAAATAATCCCAGCCGGTGCCAGCAAGTAGTGTCATGCATAAAACCCGCTTCGAAACAAATTTGCAAATCCAATTGACCTTAATTTTGAAAAAGTTTCAGATAATCACTATTGTAGAAAGCGTTTTTGAATAATTTAAGCCAGGAGTGCCCAAGCCCTTGGTGCTCGTTTGTTTTTGTAAAAGCACTTAGCTTAGGCTATGCGCTTTAAAGTGCGTTTCAGACTATCATACAAGACTTAAGGTTTTGATTGGATTTTGTGGGACAAAAATCTAAAGATATTTGTTGCGACTGTCAAAAAATCTAACGTACCATTACATTTTGTTTTCACACTATCACACCTAAAGTAAAAGAAGGAATATGACTTGAAAATAAACAGCCAATATTTTTAACGTCTGGTTTTAATATTTTTATTATTAGCTTTTGCAAAAAATGCAACCCTGATCCAATGAAAAATCTTATTGTTTAAACAAATTTCTAAAAATGGGGAAGTGTTATGGGATGTCAAATCTTTTACCGTATTATTTCTCATTTGTATAATGCTTTACATTCACACTATCACACTTGCACGTATTATTTGATTTTTTGACAAGTCTTAATACAAAGTGTGATAGTCTGAAGTGTCCTTAATATACATATGTGTGTGTAAACACACAAGTACAATGCAACTTTCGCATGCTTTGCTTATTAAATAAAATTAGTTTTTCCGTAAATGTAAATGCACTGCCATATAGAAGTTTTGGGCAGCCCTGCTTTAGACATTCAACTCTGTTCCAGTTAGAATTAAAATATAAATTGTATTTACTGTAGTGTTAATATGTTTTTGTGATTTTATGCGTTTTAGATTTTTATGATTTTTTTAGGAATTTCAATATATTTTTTCTTTTTGATAAGAAAATGTTTTATATTATGATAAGAATTGTTAACAATTACAACAATTATACTCGTATATATCATTGAGCAATTGAAAATTATCGCCAGATTATGATAAAGATATAATAATCAAGACCCTTCAGTGACATTGACGTCAAGAAGCAGCGCAATTTAACAATGATGCATCACTTTATCAAACTTCAATGGTTTTTTAATTGGCGTTACATTTTGATATATTATTACTTTTTAAAAACGTTAGAATTAAAAATCGGAAATCAACAAATACGAAAATAAAATAAAAAAGAATAATAGTTTAAAGACTTGAAAATTATTAAATAAAAAAGCACTTAACCTTGACTACTTTTCTTTGAGAGGGTTTTTATACTAAAACGTGCTGAAAAGTATCGAAAAACTTTTCAAATGTAGTAGTCTAAGAGCTCGTGGGCGGCTACCTATACATATGTGTTTGACCAGACCTGAACTTTTGTGTATAGTGACCCTTAATAGGCTTTCTCCACTTATCAACATCTTCACGAAACGCATGAAAGCTGTTGAAAATGTGAAACACTGTTTACATTGCTCACATCTAACATCTACTATCAATCAAAAATATTATTTTTTAACAAAACACGTAAAATTTTTTGGAAATAAATTAATTTTCAAAACAAAAAGATGATTACAAAATTTATATACATACATATGTATGTCTATAAATAAAATGTAGGCTTTATAAACAAAATTTAACAAAAAAACAGCAAAAATTATTACAGAAAAAAATTAATAAAGAAAACACACATGTAAACAATTGACACTTGATATATATATTATGATTTTTTTTTAATTTTTTCAAAATAAATGACGTTTTTCAGTGATGCCACAAGAATAATCGACATTATTGCCACTTTTCTAGTGATGACACTGAAATAATAGAAAGATATTGAATGAAATAAATGAGACAGGAACATTTTGAAAAGATGTTGAAAAATGTTGACTGTTAGTACAATGTATTTCTTATGGGAAGATGTTATCATCTTCAAAAACTGATGGTAGATGTTACATGTTGTTCAGTGGAAAAAACCTATAAGCCTATCATGCATGAGCTTGGAATTCACTAAGTCCAAAGTGGCAGACGTGACGGGGGCTCAGGCAAGACAGGTTTTTGTTGAATTTTCTTTCCATTTGAAACTTGCAAATATATTATTATAACTATCGGAAAATAATAATAGCAGATGTCTGAATGGCGGACATAGATCAACAGATAATAAAATCTTCTAACTTTTACCCGGTCGTGTGGTTATTAACTCCCTGGCCCACTATGACATTCGACATCACTCGCTCGTATACATACGTTTGAAACAAAAACAAATTTTAAAACGTTGCATGTATTTATGTGAGCGAGCGATGTCCAATGACATCGTGGGCCAGCTAGTAAGAGTAAAATATTGTTATATGGAAAACATTGAGAGTGAGATTTTGATGCGCTAGAACCTCTTAAAATGTAGGGTTTGGAAAAAAAAACATGAGCCAAAGAATTAGGACGGTGGAACGGGGGTAAATGGCTTTGTATCGCTGTCAAAGGTCAGGCAAGCGGCGGAAAATCTTTAAAAAGCTTCATAACTGTCTCTGAGTCGCTGCTAGGAAGATAAAATGTAAAACCGACCTCCACCAAATTTTTTTTCTCTACATTTCTTGTTAACATAGCTACCCCCTAACTGTCCGCCTTAAGGGGGCTTCCATACAAAATTAACATTTTAGGGTCAACCGCCCTTACTAGCCCCGGAGTGGTCCGGAATATATGACGAAATTCCAATATTTCTGTAAACCCAACAATTTTGTATAACCTACCTAGCTCCTATATTCACTCATTAGGGTGGTCCCCATATAAAACCTTAAGTTTCAAAAATATATATGTATGCTTGTGGAACGACTTGGTCACTTAAGAGCATACAGTCAGCAGAGAATAAGGCTATTAAGATGCGTTACTCTACGAAGGATCTTTATAAGTACAACGCCAAGAACAGTTCTCCAAATTGGCGGCTTTTTCATAAAGAAATTTTGCTATCTTTACGAGGAATTGGTATCCAGTCAGTGAAATTTGATCGAAACATAACAAGAACGGGTATAATATGTAAAAGATGGTACATTTTTATCTTGGGACCCTACATATGTTATTTTTTTATTATCTTGATCCTAATTTTTTGAGCTTTTCATTAAATTTAATTGATATGTTGTTCAAGGGCTATTTGTTTTTATGTCAAAAAATGTTTAAAGGATAAAGAATAATATATTCAACATTTCGTCTTCCTTCCTAAGATTTCTTAAGGAAAAATTTTTGTTTTGCTTATAAATTTTAAGTTTTAAATATTAAGACGCTGGCTCACGATGCAAAAATAAAACGCACAATCGCACCCTGCCCTTATATGTAGTTTTCTTAACTTAGAAGTGTTTCTAGATTACTCAACATATAAAATTTTAATTAATTTTTAAAGTTCATAGTTAATAGTAAGTTCCTTTAATCTGACAAGTTATTGCATGGGCCTGGTCCAGCAAATGCTATACTATTGGTTAATTAAAATGATATCTAGCTTTTATTAAGTTCTGCTATTATCAAGTAGTGTTTTGTCTTCCATCTTCTGTACATGTGATTTTCTTTCTTTTCACTTTCGTTGGTATTTTCCGGTTATTAATAATGTATGTATGTTCATTATTAATAACTGATTGCATTTTTTTACTAAATTAATACTTCCCCATTTGTGACGTTTCATAGCAAAAACGTAACGAGTTTTCGGAGTAAAGCTAACTGCAGTGCAATGCACTCAAAACTGTACACATAGCTTTTCAAAACGGATAGCAAGGTTTACAACCCTACCAAAATAATTGCAAGTCTTTGCTATATTACTGCAATTTCATTTTATAGCATATTTTTATTAGGAACAGTGGACTGGCTGCAAAAAATCTGAAATTTATTTTTTTCGAGTTTATAAATCTGTAACAATTAAAATATCAATCTGACTAAAATTTTTACATTTAGACTCGTCAACACAAATCTAAAGGCTGTATCCTCAAATAGTATGAATTTTAGTCTTGCGCATGTATTATAAGATGGACTTATTGCATATGTCTAACTACATATTTTGGACACATAGACGCCAAATAAATAAGGGTTAAAATTGTCAAATTCTGAGGGAAATCGCCAATATAGTTATTGAATATCGTCAAAAATAGTCGTTAGCAAGTAAAACTATTAGTTTGAAAGCAAAATAATTATTTTAAAAGTCAATAAAAAATTATAAATAGCTTGTTTTCTATGTTTCCCAGCTATCTATATGTCGACATTTCATAGGAACTACCCTAATCATCAGTAGACTTTGGAAATTTTTGAAAGATATTCTCAAACATTCAACTTTATATCCCAACAATCCAAATAAATTGCTGAGAATTTAAAAAGAAAAATGCTCTAATAATACCTGTCAAAACACAAAAAACAAGCCTTTTCATTTATATTTCTAACATTTCTTTACACCTTTCAAACAAATGAACAAACGTTGGTTGCTACGATTTACTTTTTGAAAGTATCGAAAAGCAGAGAACAAAAATTCAAACAATTAAGTTTTTTATTCGCTATTTTTAGCTTCTACCATTTATACCAATAAATGGTAGAAACTAAAAATATCGAATAAAAAACTTAATTGTTTGTATTTTAAAGGTCAGTACAATTATACTTACAAATTTTTAAGTAGTTTTTTAGAATAACGTCTCTTCTAAATAAGATTTTTCCAATTTATTTCCCACTTTGTTTGTTAAGGTTTATACACTAGACTACAACAAACTCCTTCGGAAAACGGAAACGTATCTAGGGAGAATTAAAAAACATAAAAAAACTAGTTTTATCAACTCATATACTTCTAATCGCTGCTGAAATTTTTTACATGTAAATTTAACGTGAAAAGTTCTTATATATGCATACAAGTTTTTAACCTTACAAGCATTACCACGAATTTAACGAATACATTTGCGCTGAAAACGCGTAAAATACGAGGCATAAAAGAACAACTGCTAAAGGTTTACTGTCCGAAACTCGTATATACACGTATGCCACTTAGCACCACTAAACAGTGTTATATAGAGTATTGGATTATGTGTAACAGTTTTAATTTAACTGCTAAATGTTTACTGTCCGAAACTGTTATATACATGTATGCCACTTTGAAAAAGTATTCTTGTCAAAGCTATAAACCAAAAGGTAAATGTATTAAATAATAATGGTGCAAACGGATACGTGTATATTAGTTTCGCGAGTGTATATATGAGTTTCGGACAGTAAACATTTAGCAGTGTTATACGAGAAATTAAAACTGTTACACATAATCCAATACTCTATATAAAACTGTTTAGTGGTGCTAAGTGGCATACGTGTATATATGAGTTTCGCACAGTAAACCTTGAGCAGTGTTATACTAGAAATAAAAACAATAACAAATATTATTGCCCTGAAGAAGCTATCCGAAGGAAAGCGAAATATTGGCAGAAATATTAAAATAAATAAGCAAAAAGGACCTTAAACTCAACGAAATACTACTTAATTAAGAAATAAAAACTGTTACACGCAATCCAAAGTTATATGTAACATTTTTATAGCATAATTTCAGGAGCGAAATTTTGAAGAAATATTTTCAGCATAGTTTTAGCTTCCTTTTAAATTCTCTTAAATGTTAAGGAACAGCATCTTTGCAAGTTTTCAGTTTGTTGCTCTCTAATTAAAATCAGTTTCATTACAACACTTGCCATTTGAAGTTTATTGAAGATTTATGGTCGTATTCATAAAAATAAAAATGAATTTGAAATGAGTTTTAGTTCAAAAAATCCATACAAATTTTTATTAAAAATGTATTTCAAATACATTTTAGTTTTTTATGAATACAACCATTACTCTTTATGTAATTGTAATTTTTTTTTATAAATCTTTTAACAAATATAAAACTGCAAAACACTTTTAAGTGCTAACCGGGTCGAGACTGGTGTCTTACATTTGCCAACTTTTGTTTTAAAGAATGATGAATGTTTTCTAAAAGTGTTTTTAAATTAAAAATCCAAAATATCTGTATAATTTTGCAACTGTGTTTTTGACAGTTAGTGTTCATATTTGACTTAAGTTTTTTGTATTGTATAAATTTTAATGCAATAGAAGTAGCTGAAAATTATAACGATGCTAATAAAACATAATTATATGCCTTTATAAAAACTTTCTGTTTTTAAGCAAAAAAATTTAATAGACTTAACTTGATTTGTTACGCAGAGAAACTCATATTACAAAAATAATTAATAAAATGTTTGTCTTTAAAAATAATATTTTGCAATAAATATTTTTTTGCCAATGCAACGAATACAAGTTTATATAAATACTAGCCGTACCCACGGCGTTGCCCGCTATGGAGCAAAATTATCGAAATTTTTCATTTTGGTTCCTGGGTATCGAATAAATTTTATTGCAATAATATAGAAAAGTTAAGGAATTTATTTTTTATATTCGTACTTTTAGAAAACGTATGGTCTTCAATCTATTACATTTTGTTTAAATAACGATCCGATATGCATCGTTTGCCATAATCTAGATGTATCGTAATTTTATTCGATACGATAGTTAATTCGATGTCGTATGCGGTAATTTTTTTTTATTTTTTATTTTTTTTTATTAAGTTTATTTGTACAAAAATTTAAATACAATACAATTATGGCCTCAGCGCCATTTAGACATTATTGAGGCAAGTTGGCAAATTATTCCATCTCTCATAGTACAAAATTAAAATTTTAAAATGTTAAGTTTAAATAAATATTATAAAACAAGTATAAACAAATATATTTGCATTTTATAAGAAAAAAAAATAAAATAAAATAAAATAAAAAATACTACTAAAAAAGCGTTATCATATTATTGATCAAAAATTCTTTACAAGATGATTTAAATGTTGAAATTCTATTATTCGTTTTTATTTCCAAAGGTAAATTATTAAACTTAACAGCAGCCATATAATCAATGCGTTGCTTTGTTGTCTCCAATCTGCACCTTGGAGTTCTTAAATTTGCTCTATTTCGTGTATTAAAGTTAAATTGTTGTTGAGAGAACACTACACGCTGATTAGACCCCAGAATTAGTCTTTTACTCACTATCAGAGTAAAAGTAAAAATCATTACAGGATATTTAGTATAGATATTAATATACATAAAATTCATAAAATCTTGAATCAGTTTTTCTGCACCAAACAGTCACACCTTGACAATCCCTCTTGGATTTTTATTCGCCCAAGTGTGGCAATTCTGCTTATACACAAAACCACCGAGGTGAGAATGTGCCTCATCACTGAAAATGATTTTTTTCGACAATTTACCATCCAGTGTTACCATTTCTTGCCACCATTCTGACCATTCCACCGCTTCGAATGGCCAAGAGGCTTTAGCTCTTGAGTCAGTTGCACCTTGTAAGCGTGTGAATGAACATCTTTATGCATAAAGTTCATCAACAACCAGCGTGAGAGGTGTAATTGTCGGGCACGAGTAGGGGTTGAGGTGGATGACTCTTCAGCCACACTATCGCCACCAGCAGCAATAATTTCTGCAGAACCAGCTGTACAGCGTTGTCAACTGGGTGCGTTTCGCACCGTTTTTTGTGCTTTTTAACATTTTTTGTGCGAAAAATTTTTTGGTCGGTACGCTTTTTTTTAAGTTTCGGTGCGCTTTTTAAATTTTGGAGGCATCAAATGATATTGAATTCAATGCAATTATTGTATAAAATTTTTACATTTCATTTTACAAAATTCGCTGTTTTATAAAACTTGCTATTTTGCTATTAAACGATCAAGCCAAGTTTGTCAAATATTACAATAAAAGCAGACACTAGAGAAGTTCGTGCTTATGAAGGTGCGTGAATTCACCACTATTTTAGTAATTAGTAAATTACCAAATTAATTAATAAATTCTCAAATTGATCCATCTTCTATTTGTTACAATTCTGGCAAAGTATCGTATACATATATCAATAAAATAGACACCCACTCTAGCTAACGATTTTTCATTGTTCGCTTGCGAAAACAAACATGTAATTCACACTGTGTTTGATAGAATTGCTATTACACGAGTTTGATGGCTTGTTGTGCTATTCTGTAAGTTTTAATTATCCGATAATCGTAAATTTTTTCGACATATTTTATTCCTTGCAGTAATAACTTACAATATAATTTTAACGACGATAAACGGCGGTATTTTTGTGTATGTGATAATAGGCAGTAAAACTAACAGCTGACTTCGGTCGACAGCGAATATAATTAAGTATTGAATTTGATTATTGTTATCGCAATATCGAATATCGTTATAATTATTGTAAACATATCAAATGTTCACATGCCAGTACCAGAATCGTGCTAGAGGCCAAGTTTTACACACACGAGTTCCAGCTATTGAACAAATTTGATAGCATGCCATCCACCAGTGCTATCAGACCCAGTTTGATCGTCTAACAGCTGCTTAAAAGGCTGCTTCATTATCGTTTTTTAATGTAACAATCAGGGCTGTTCTGCAAATTACTTTTTGTGAAAGTGATTTGAAATCACAAAAAAGGTGTTCTGCATACAAAATATTTTTGAATTTTGTGATTTTAAATCGGTTAGCTAACTTGCAATCAATTTGAAATCACATCCCAATTTTTGCACACTCTTTATTATGAATTTCATAATTTATTACATTAATAAATAACTAAATGAGTTTTCCATTAATTATTTAAGTAAAATCATTTATTTTATATTTATATTCATATATTTCCATTAATTTATTTAATTTATATTTATATATTTCCATTAATTATTTAAGTAAAATCATTTATTTTATATTAAATCATTTATTTTATATTTATATTCATTAAATTAAGAAAAAACTAGATACGCTCGTTTTGTTGCAAAATTTGTTGTATTATTTTGTGATATGCTTTATTGGTTTATTTAATTTTACCTTTTATATTTATTAGAAGGAACTAACCTTATTTTACAAACAATGCCGCGAATAAAAAAATTCAACCTGAAAATAAAAATATCAGTAAATTGAACCAAAAAACAGCAGTTTTTTGTGCTTTAGAAAAGTGTAAATCACAAAAAATTGTGATTTGCAGAACAGGCACAAATCACATTTGTGATTTTAAAACGGCATGTGCTTTGAAATCACGTGATTTTTAGAACAGGCCTGAATATTATACTTTTTATAGTACAAAATGAGTTTTTAAAACCAAAAAAAAAAAACATAAAAACAAAATTCTAAACTTGGTGCGCGCTTTTTTTTTCTTCATTTTGGTGCGTTTTGAAATTTCAAAGTTGACAACGCTGCAGCTGTACGAGCATGTACTGGTGTTTTCACATCTCCTACAGACCCTGTTTGCTCAAATTTTTCCGATTGTATGCACATTTCGACTATTAAATACACCGAAAAAATTGCATTTTGATTTGAACGCCCATTTGCGTAATAAGCCTGAACAACTTTAACGCGTTGCTCGATTGAATATCTTTCCATTGTTCGAATTCAGTTAGTCTAAAATTGAGAAATGTTAAATGAAATGCGAAAAACAACTTGACGTTTAGTTGTGGTTCACATTCAACATAAACTTTTAACATTTAACCACCCGATAGTTTTCCCTGATAAAACTAAACAATATATTTGCTAAAAAATTTATTACAAATAAATTTATATTTTAACACAATACAATTTTTTTTTTAAATAATTACACTACTAAAGAAAAATAATTAAAACGTTTAAAAATAATTTATCTATCTATATAGGAAAATTTAGTTTGCTACATTAAGTCTTAAAAAATATTTTATACTACAAAAAAAAAATTTTTTTCTTACATCTAAAAACATGCTAAATACATTTTAAAATGCTTCCGTATGTGAATCTTAATATTTTGAATTATTACTATTTACTTTATTCCGGGGCAGATTATTTTCATGGCTCTCAGCCTCCGGAACAATAGCGGTTTCATTTTCATTCTCTTCGGGCACAGCCATAGCATTGTCACCCAATATAATGTGTATAGATCTGGAAGATGAAATAGAGATTTTGTAAAGAAAAGTAGAAAACGAATATAATTTTTACTTACAATATCAAAATAAATACTGTTAACTGTGTAGCTATCGTCAGTAAAAATACTCCGCCGCCACCTTGTCCATCAGTGTTCAAGGTGGCTCGATACACTTGCGAGTAGCAAACACCACTCACGAAGGGAACGGCATTATCGCAAACTGATAGCAGAGCAAACACTTTGCCCCTTTCTGATAGAGGCACCACTTTTGAAGTCATAGCGCGAATCATGGGACCCACTATGGGACCCAAACTGCTTACCAAACCACCAACGTAGAAAAGTGTCCCCGTTGTGGCGAAATAGTAAAATAGTCGAGCAATAGCATGAGCCCAAGCACCAATAAACACAATAGACTAAATAATATATTTAATTACATGAATTTTATATTGGATTCAGATAATATGTGCATACCGTATCTCTCCAATTGAACACCTTATTCATTAGGGGCACTCCCAACAACATGGCCAGCACGAATGCAGATGATTTGACCGTTTTAAAAGTGCTAAAGATATTTATATCCCATTTAAACTTAAAGCTTGTGTACATATACAAATACTGGCCTTCATCTCTTTGGAACGTATACAAGCCCATTGAAATTAGTAGAAGAATCAAGAAACTACGACGGGGTCCAGGACGTTTCCTCACCAAAACTTTAAAGGAATCTATGACACGTTGTTTGTCGAAAAATTCTGGTATTATGCCACAGCAGCCCAATTCACGCAAACCCCTTTGCTTGGGAGTAGTTTGCCACTAAAAACAAGGAATAATAATTAGGAAAAACTTAAAAAACAAAGTTGAGAGATGCAAATAAATGAAAACGTTTCGATTTTGTGATCAAATTACGAACGAATCTTCTTTATTTTCAGGCAACACTTACAGGTTTTTCGACAAGAATTTGTTTCAACGGAGTAATATTGAAAAAACTTCACAGTTGAGTAGAGCCGCCAAACAATCGATAGCCGTCCGATTTTATAGTATTGTAAAACTATTAATTATTTGGATGGTATCGGATTCTAAGACGAATGCTTAAATTTTAACATTCATTTATAATAAGATGAACAAGTTTCTATTCAACCAAATTAAATCGAAATTTGTGTAGTTCAACTTTTAAGAGCATAGAAACCAATTTTAAAAAATATAATATATGAAATCGTGCATTTTGGCTGGTCCAAGCAAAACGCACGATGTTAGGTTAGGTAGGCATGCCACTAAATTCTCCAAAAAGACTAGATTGTCCAGCTCACTTGGGTCGTGAAATCGTTCTCTTTGTGCTAGCCTGAAAAGTGTAGGAGTATAGGCGAAAAATAGAACTTATTGTGATACAGTGGGTGGTGAGGAGGGGGTAAAAAAGGACAGATGGGAAACCCCGTTTTAGTGTGGCGTTGCATGCTGATGTTCTCGCCATTCGCTGCTCCTTCTAAAAGAGGCTAGCGCGGTCGGACTGACCAAGGCTACTGAAGCTCCTCCCGGCTAGATATCTTAGGCGCTAAAGCCTAGTATTGAGATTGAATGTGCGAAAAATTTTCAGCAACATTACTTATTTCGTACGGAAAAATTGAGATGTACTCATTCTTGTCTATTTTTTTCTCTTATTCATGTTTCTTTTTTAATTTTAAGTATACATGTTTGTAATTCGTGCGAAAAAAGCTTTGCTTATGTTATTTCGCAGCTGAAAAATCAAATATTCCCAGAAACAATTTTAAATGAAAACATGTTGTAGATACATTTTGTGTGTTTTCCGCTTTAAAAACTCAGTATTACATTTCTAAACTTATTTCGCAGATATTTCATACTAAACACTTTTGTATGCAATTTGAAAGAATTTCGCACGAAATAATGAACTCAATATTAGACTTAATGCTTCTCACCAGCCTGTCACTGTTAATGAATGCAAAGGTGACTGATGAATAATTGCAGACTGTTATAACGTTGGAAAGTTCAAGTCAAATATTCACCAACACTACTCCCTCTTTCCCCCTCCTCACAACCTATTTTCCTAGTTCTAGATATGTAGAGGTCATCCCCTGAATACTGGTCCAAATTAAAAAAAAAATTGAGGGTTTTCCATTGCCCAGAACCAACTGTTCTGCTTATTTACATATGAAATATATTGAACGCTGGATTATATTAAACACTTTCTTGAGCAGCAGTACTATTTTCAGCCGCTCATGCAGTACATTGTGGTCCATGCTTAGGTCTATCACCTATAGGCCCTGATATCGAAATCACTCACTGCACGATAAATAGTGCGTTCTATTAGCACAAGGTTCCCTCCCAAAATTTTACGTAACTTTCTCATCGTCGCAGTAATCGATGATTGACTTTATAAAATTTTTTAACGATTAAAAATCGAATATTCTTCCATAATAAAGTTGCCGCGTGACTACTTCACAGCTGCCAAATATGAACTGTCAAGACCAATGTTTACCAAACATTACCTTGCCGGCGGTCAACCGGTTAAATGTTATAGGCAATAAAAAAATCTTTTTGCATTTTTTTAGTTTTTTTCCGCATAGAAAGATCTTTATCTGGTTCGAAGTCAATGTCATTATTTACTGCAGTATATTTTTTTAAAAATCCAACCAATTTCTTTTTTATATTAAAATAATTTTAAAATTTTTATACAACTCTAATTACACAGTAAGATCGCAGAATTTGTGCCAGGAATCGAGATTCCCATTTTTGTTATAATCCCGTGGTTTTGGAATTGGCTCCCCCTAATGTGTAATTTATTATAGAAGTTCGTCGTATATCATACATATACATACAATTGTGTATGTGTGCGTGTGCGTGTATAAGAATAGTGCTTGTTATAAGTTAATGGATTTGATTTCATTTAAAGTTTCTTTTACTACTCTTAAAAGCATCTGAATAAACGTTTGTAAAAAAAAACTATTAATTTATTTTTTTTTAAGACTTTGCTCGTCATGATTCTTCTTAAAAAAAACAGCTTCTTCATTGTGAATATCAAATCAAGCAAGACATAAAAAATGGTGTGACGGTTCGCCATATTAGTAGATTTTGATTGATGCCACAAGGTTACAAAAATTGCAAAAGAATATCTAATTTCAGGAACAAAGACATGACATTTTGCATGATCTTGTTTTCGAATATTTGATATAGTATGTACTCGTACATTGTGAAATCTCGTAATGTACGAGTTTTGGTCATATGACATTTTTACTCTTTTTGTAACCACTTGTATGGGGAGTTTTGTTACGCGCTTTTTCTCTATAAATTTCGCTTAAAAGCTTATAGCAGCTGTTATGCTTAGAATACAAAAAAAAAAAAACAAATCTAACAGACAAGTCGAACGAAACCACTTGGAAACCACTTAACTTCAACGTGAGATGTATATTTACTCAATTTATGGCTTTTATAGAATATCTAACAAATCATAATCTGTGCGGCACGGGGCGTTGTGTTGTTGAAACCACTTATTGATGATCGCATCAGGTCAAGAGAAACTAATGCGAGTAATGCTAGGAACACAACTGCGACGAACGACGAATTTCGCCCATCGCAACGAACTCGCCGGCAAATATTCGTTGTATAAAGTCGTCGTGTGAAGCACAATCCTATATAAATCCCATCCGAAAAAGGGATTTTTGAACAAATTATCTGTTTTATAAACCCCTTCATAAATTTTTTACTACATGGATAAAAATAAATTATAAAAAGTATTATATGTCTTGAAAAATACTCTTTTTATGTAAGAAACCTGGCCATCTGATACTGCTTTGTTCGTCGTTCGCTGACGAAACAATTAGAAAAAAATCCATTTCAACTTTCACTGAGTATGGCGAATTTCGATCAACACCACGATTGTGTGCGTTTTCATATACAACAATGTGTTTTATTTGGCGATGAATATTCGCGACCAAAAAATCGTCGTCCGTCGCAGTTGTGTTCCTAGCATAACACTGTTAAACACATTCAAGTTAGCAAAAGTTAGGTCGTCTCTGCGCGTGAGGAATGAAAATAGAGGCTAAATTGGAGAACCCGTTTGTTTATATTAGCTTGAATTTTTTTTAACGACCTTTGAACTTGGCAGTCAAATGCCGGTGCTCCGTATATTGTTTATATGGTTTTTTGGCTATAGCACGTCAACTGATTGATATTTTTAAATCTGTGAAAGCCAAATTATTACTAGAGACCTGTGCGGCAGGGTTCATCAGAGTATAAACCCTATGCAGTGCTTTGTACCGGAACGATGAAAATAAGTTGTAAGGAGGAGTGAAATGAAGGTAAAGTTTATGGACATTTGACTTGAACTTTCCAACGTTATAATTAACAGGAAATACTTCTGCAGACGACTTGCTCCATACCGTACGGCTAGCAAAAAAATTCTCTCTGTAATATATTGTGCGATTCACTGGGGAATCGATGGAGGAGCCTTGGACGATGTATCAAGTAGAAATATGTGGGTTTCGGGAACAAGATCTCTAATCTCGTCAGAGCCAAATCCATTGTAGTATCGATCAAATAGAGTAACACACCCCAAACTCTGGCGATGCTTCAGTGGGTCAATAGAGTTGGATACGTTACCCAACGATAAGCTTCTTTGCACTCTCTCGCACTCGGTCAGGTAGCCCCAAAATAGATATTGAGGCACCGATCCAAACATGAGACTTGTATATCAGTTTTGGTCGGATATATGTAGGTGGTAAAAATAGTGAGGAGATCGGATGTATTAAAGTAGTTCTTACACCGTTGCAGAAAATCGAGACACTTCAGTGCTTTCCTTTACAATGCACTGCATATGCAGGAGTCATCCCTTGAGTACTGAGTCAAGCTAAAAAAAAATGAGCATCCACAAGTGATTGTTGAATCACCATGAATGGCGTTTGCTATCACGAGACGGACTTCTTGTGGCCAGAAATTCAGGATATGGACCTGAACGATGTATGTTTCCAACAGGATGGTGCCAATTGTCACGGAGCCAATGAAACAATGACTCCTTTGCGCGAGAAACTCAATTGTCGCGTTATATCACGTCGTGGCGATGTTGATGTATTTTTACACCATTGGAGTTCTGCTTTTAAGGATATTTAAAAGAAAAAGTGTACGTCAATAAGCCGCTGAGAACAATTCAAGAACTAAAGAATGAGATAATTCTTACTAATGACATGGGAGCTCAATTACGTCTCAGTGAGATTGAAAATAGGCTATTGGATTAAGCTATGCCGTCGCACGCATTTGACTAATAATTTTCATACATCTTTCTATCAGAATAAAAAATATAGAGATACTTTTTCGCAAACTTTCTGTCTTATTTACAATTCACCTCATGCGTTTTGTTTGGCTCACCCTTTATACATGTTGGCTGATTGTTTATTAAACAAGTGAACTTAAATTTATATATTCACCACACTGCATTAAGTTTCCACCACACTGCACGATTATAACCATAATCAAACTCAACATTTGTTCGTGTCGTGTTGGTAAAATTAATGTAGATTTAACCGTGTGGCCATACTCAACTGTGAAACAACAAAATATCTTATTTGAAGGCCCGAGTAAAGTCGTAATTTTTTCTTCGTTTGATTTTTTCATTGAATAATTTTTAAAACAAAAGTTTCTTCTTAATGGCAACAGAATAATTTTCTAAACTAATTAAGGCCTGTCTCACGATATCGAACGTTACCGTTCGCTAGGATTTTCACTATCGGTTAAGAGCAAAGTCGCGACATGTCGAAATTTATTACTGCGAATGATACATGAATTTTTATTTTATTTAAACCATTTATTAATCCAAGCCCGTCGTAATTGGGCTAATTGATTAAATAGAAAGTTAATAAAAAGTCTAAAAACTAGTTTCTAGATTCACAAAATACCGGCGAACGTTAACGTTCGAGATCGTGGGACAGGTAGTTAAAATTTTTGATAGACTAAAATGGAAAAATTCGTTTAGATAGTTAAATATATTATGTTTTGATATTTTAACTAATTTTCGTCAAAGATTCATATTTTCCCACGAAAGCTTGTTATAGAATAATGGATAAGCAAGTTTGCTCTTTATGAGTTCTACTACAAAAGTTCTGTAGAGATTTTTTCAATTGACCAACCCCAATAAAGGTGATCTTTGTTAATGTGAAATTACCTCTAACACAACTATTGTATATAAAATGGAAGCAGCCAGCAGAGAAGCGTTCAAGGCAAACATATTTGCATATGAACGTTGAAAATGATTATAAAACAAATATGAACCCAAAGCCACGCCTGTGGGCATGGCCGTTAAGTAGCAAACATCCAATATGGTCACTCTCATGGTACGATTTTTTACTGTAGAAATATCAGAAATGTAGGCAAAGCATGAAGCAAATATGGCCACATCTGCTCCAGTCAACGCGCTGGGCAACGTTGCTGTGTAAATGATCATTTCGACGGGCCACGTTTTCATTTTGGCATTCACCACAATCATTAAGGAGTAAAAAAGTTTGCCAAACAAACCCATTAACAGAGGAAACTTTCTTCCTCTTCTGTCGGAAAACGAACCCAAAAACAGTGCCAATATTATAGGGAAAACATGAGCCGCAATCGATTCCCACTGATAAAATCGTGCTGTGGTAATTTGTACTAATTTTTTGTATTCCGCATTTTCACTGTCCTTAATATGTTCACAGATTTCGTCGGTGAAATTATTATTGACACGGCAGGCTTTTTGTAAAAAGAAATCATGTTCCACCACTGATGTGAACATGAAGGCAAACATGTACAGGAACATGGTTGGTTCCACGGAGATATGGCGGTACCATGGCGCACACATTGCATTTCTAAAACGCTGCCATTTACTCTGAGCCGTTGGCGAAGCTGGTGTATGAGTGTGGGGTGGAGTTTGGGCAGAATTTGCATCTGTTGAGTTGTTCTCCTAAAAGTAAACAAAGAAATTTTCTGTGTGAATTCAAAAATACATCTCATTAATATTAGGGATTAAAATAAAGTTTAATAAGTATTTGATTTATTTGTTTGTTTAATTTTTATGGTTGCTAATAAATTATTTGTTATTATAAAAGTAATTTGATTTATTTTGCTATAAGGATTATTTTTCGTATTTATTAGAATGAAATGCCGTTAGTGCTGAATAAAGGGTTTATGTATTATTACGAGGGCGGATTGATATTGAAGCTAAATGAGTAGGAAAAAAACCTTTTTTTAAAAACCATTTATTTCTCAACATAATCTTTTTTTAGCTCACTACACTTATTAAGACGATATTCCAACTTTTTTTATGCCATCTGAATAATACGATTTTGGGAATCCCTCAAAATACACGTTTGTTTAGTTAATCACTTCTTCGTTAACCATATGATCATATAAGATCAATATGATCATATAAGATCAAAATACATCACGTTTACATGATACTAAATTCGAATCCTAGTGGGCGCTGGTGAGCAGTATGGCGACTGCGAAACAGCTAGTTGTCCCCCAGCTTTAGTGTATTCAATTATTTTTTCCTGTCTTTTTTGATCAAGAGATATTGATCGCAGCAATTATTGTTATAATTAAAAGTAAAAATATTTTTTGGCTAAAGCCGGGATTGAACTTGAGCCAGACGAATGATACCATCATATAATATTAGACATTTTGCTAAATTTGAGCATGAAAATCGTTAAAATGATGATATTTATCGTCAAATCTGGCAGCTATGGTTGTAATGTGTGCATTTTTCAAAGTTTCCGCGCCTTTAAGACAACAATTATGTACGAAAAACAATAAAGTAAATCAATTTCTTGGTGTTATTCTACATTTATAAATTGAAAATCTTAAAAAGTAATTGTTTTGAAAATACTTTTTTTACACACTGCATATGAATAATATATCTAGGTATATCAACTTACGTCTTTTAAAAGTGGATCCATTTTTTTCAGATTTTATTTAAATATACTTAAGTAAAAAATAAACTCTACAAGCACCTTTTTTTAGTCAGTTCAAAAGAATTGGCAGGTAACACATTTTGTTTCTTTTGTTTTTGTTTCTTTTGTCTTTTGTGGCACAATACAAATTACGTTGAACACAGAAAGACAGACAATTTTATCACCCCACCACACAGTTCATCGTTCTTTTAAAAACATGTGATAAATTTTTGTATTGAAATGTTGAAAAGAGAATTTAAATGCTGGTTGGCAGTGTTGTCAACTCGCACCGTCTTTGGTGCTTTTTAACATTATTTGTACGAAAACTTCTTTAGTCGGTGCGCGGTGCGGTTTTTTTTTTAATTTTCGGTGCGCTTTTAAAATTTCGTTGGCTCCAAATCAAATTCAACTCAGTTTTTTGTTTTAATAAAAAAAAAAGTTTATTCAAATTTTTAAAATTTTCATTTTGCAGAGCACAATCAGACCACTGAGTTACAGTCATACCTAAACAAAAGCGGCAAGCGGTGAATTTCACACCACCTGCTGCTTAGCATAACTAAATATTCAAATGTTGTATATAAATAAAAAATTTGCTGCTTTTAGAACGTGTTTTGCTATTAGACATTCAAGCCAAGTTTGTCAAATATTACAGGTAGTATTAGAACATTTTTCTTTTTAAATTCTCTATAATTTATTTAGATTGTTGGGATATTAAGTAGAATGTATGAAAATATCTTTCAAAAATTTCCAAAGTCTACTGATGTTTGTTTAGGGTAGCTGCCTTGAAATGTCCATATATAGACAGCTGTTTATAACTTTTCGCTTGGTATCAATGTTAGAAGCGATTATAAAGAATAAAACTTAACTGTTTGAATTATAAAATTTTTTTTAAAAAACATTTGAATTAAATATTGATTCTGGTATACTTCTACTGTTATTTGTTACAATTGTGGAAAATGTTCGTATATTTCAATAAAAAAGCTGATTTTGTCTGTTGGCTTGTGGAAGCACAAATAAAATTTACACTGTGTGATCTGCTATTAATAGAGTTTGATGGCTTTGAGCACGATTCCGTAACTTTTAATGATCCGTTAATTGTTCCTGCAATATAATTTTCAGGACGGTAAGCAGCTGTATTTTTGTGTACCTGATAATAGGCAGTAAAAGTAACAGCTGATTTTGGTCGACAGCGAATATAAGTTGTGTTCATTTACTAAATTTTTTTTACAGATTTGTAACAATAGTTACTACAACGCGTCCATTACCCTAAAAAATTTGCAACGAGAGAGCGTAAAAAATTGAGAGCCGCAAAAATTCTGGCAAGTTTTTACAAGTAAAATTTTTACTTGCAATAATCATTCAAACAGCTGTTGTATTGACAAAACAATATTTCTAAACTAAGTTAACAAAAATACATATATTTTAAATCATTATTTGTTGTTGAGCTAGAGGTCTCCTTCGTTTTGGTAAAAATTATGGTTTTTATTTTCAATATTTCGACACACCCTTGTGTGTCTTCTTCAGGAATTTTTTTTTTTTTTTTTTTTTTGGAAAAATAATTTCCTGAATTTTTACCAAAACAAAGAAGACCACTAGCTCAACAACAAATAATAATTTAAATAAAAAAGGGTCGAAAAATTAGAAGCAAGCAATTCAAAAATATATTTTGAAATATTTGAGAAATTGTAAGTGTATGTAAACTTTTAAAACGATAAAAATTATTAAAAAGATTACAAATTTATTTTTGTGGTAACTTAGGATTAACAGAAGCAAAATAAGACGTCTCCTGGAAATGAACTAAGCAACACAGTATCTGGCAGCATCAGTGGCGAAGGATGTTCCGGCAAATTTACTTGCTCGAATGAGTTTAAGGCCCAGTTTTAGACTGCGTATTTAAATACAAAATTAGTTAATTTTCATTTAAATTTAAATTGTATTTAAATGCTAGTTCAGTTTATCACTATTAAATTATTGTTCTTATTTAAATGCGACGAAAGTGTGGCAGCTCTAATATTATGGAAAGTATTCCATAGAACAGCTGTTTGTAAGTGGAAGAATAGAAAAATTCTTAAAGAAAAATATTAAATTTATTAACGGCATAGAAAAACTTAACAAATTTATTTTACGCTAAGTTATTTTTAATAAATTATTATACTGTGCTGTTGTGTAGTGCAAAATTAGCAACTAATTTTCGAATATCTTCTGCAGGCAATAGCTCGTTTGAGTGTTTTGTTTACCTTTTTTGCACTAATACAAATGCAAGCACACAAAAACCATATGGACTATGAGAAAAACTTAAATAAAACTTAAATGAAGAAGTTTGGGCATTTAAGTTTAGTCCAAATTTGTAGTGAAAAACTGATTTTCGTATTTAAATAAAGCTTAAAGCTAAATAACATTTAAATACGGACTCAAAAACTGGGCCTAAAACTTTCAGGGGAGCATGTAAATTGGCACTAAGATCCGTCTACATTTAATTATATTAATATTTTTCTAGTTTTAACCTCTGAAATGTTTTTGTTTTCTATTTCTTTAATTCCTACAGACCAGCTGTTTTTTTCTAGTATGGTAAACACTGTGAGTACCTAGCTAGTCGATACTTTATTTGTTGAAATTAGTTTGAAATAAAAATGCAATGTATATGCAGGTTTTTCTAACGTATAAACTAATTAAAAATTGATATTTTAATTAAAAGTAGCTAATCACCCTTATCGTGCTTAGCGAATTTCGACTACGCCTAGTACTAGATTAAATAAAATTGTAAAATTTTTCATTAATCTATAAAAAGACGTACTAGAAGAATGCCAGTCACAACAATTTTGAATATAAATGACTATAATCACATTATTTTTATCATAATATACATATATATATGTATAATTTGTCCAAAAAATATAAGGGTAGTTATTACTCATGTATACCTCTACATTACAACACTACTCTAACTTGCTCATTTTAGCTAGTAAAGTGTTCATTTACTTTTTCACATTTTTGAGTGTAATTTTGAAAATTTTCTTGTTACTCTCTCGTTGCTAATTTTAACTAGTACAGTAAATGAACACACCTATAATTAAATAGTATTGCTGAATAATAAATTTGATAAAATATCATTATAATTATTCTACAGATACCATTGTCTTAATAAAAGTAAGAGAATCGCACTAGAGACCAAATTTGATAAACACGAATTCTAGCTATTGAACGAATTTGATGGCATGCCATCAGGCGGTGTTTGCAGACACAGTTTGTTTTATTGACGTGGTTTTAATATAAAAATGTTTTACTTTTTATACTTTTTTATGATACAAAAGTAGTTTTTTTTTTTAACATAAAAATTTTTTTTTATTTAAAAAAACCAAAATTTGGTGCCATTTTGTTGAAATAATGCGCTTTTTTCCTCACTTTTGTACGTTTTGAAAGTTCAAAGTTGACAACACTGCTGGTTGGTGGTATTTTTGGGATTCGTTTATTGATTTTTCTTAATAACAAATTATATATGTACTTTATTTGTTAATTTTCCATTTAAAATTTATAAAATTATTTCAAGTTTTTTGTGAAAAAGCAGCAATTTCTGCAGATATTAACATGTTACGGCCACAACAAACAAAACCGTCAGCTTCTCTTGAAGCAAAAAAAACAACTGAATTTAAAAACCATATGAAAGAAAAGCAGAAACAACCACCGGCCTATTTCCAATTGTGTTTTATTTGTTATGGTAATACTGTAAGTTGCAGCGACTTTTTGTTACCCTAATTACATTGTAGTAGAAAAACAAATTTTTTTATCAGAGTTGATAGGGAAATTTTTTTACATGGATCGAATATTCTTTGTTATTTTACTAAGATGTAAATAATCACGAAAGGTGTATTTTTCCTTTGTAACTTGTCATGTGTAGACGGTTTTTCTATTGTAATATATGTAGGTACATAATTATTTAATGGTTCGATTACGGGTGGCAACTAAAACGGAGCTGCGTTGATAGGACAAACATTTTCATTTGGGTGCATCATTTATTTTCTTCTAGAAAGGTAAAATGAAAGATGTTTCTTCTTTTTTTACTAGGTGGTATTGGTACACCAATATCACATCCACAGACATTATTGATAGTATTTCTTATGTTTTTTTCCAAACTGGCTTTTATTTTCTGAAAAGAAAACTTTTTCCCCATGTAAAAATCCTAGTTTTTCCACCTTTTTTAAATATAATTGTTGTTTAATCAGCTTGAGGTCACTTGTTGTAAACTAATTTTTTCCTGAAGAAGACACACAAGGGGGAGTCGAAATATCGAAATAATAAACTAATAATTTTTACAACAAGTGACCTCAAGTGACTCCATTTATATTATGTTAAAATTTTTTGAGACAACATTTTACATTTAAATAGTTTACTGCGCTTGATGCCTCGTCAGAACCAGAGTTCTCAGATTAGGCGATTTCTGGCCAAACGTGGCGATTTTAAAACTTGTTTGGCATCCTAATTTTTGATTAGGCGCCCGTCAATTTTTAAAGTATATAGTATAATTTTTAAAATATCTTTTTTGTGCATTTATACAGCGGGCTTTAGTTCTAGTTTAGCCTTTCTTAAGTTTCTTAAGGATTTTTTACAATACAAATTTACTGTGATCAATAATTTTTGATTGAAGAAGGCCAGAAAACATATATTTATATTTATTGCAGGTTTATTTGACAAACTTTGCAATTGGTATTCATCTCATTTCTGTTTTGCTTCTTGCACTGTATTATTTATGTGCGTATATATACAAATTATATATTTTAAAATTATATATTTATATTATATATTTACGGCCGTATTCATAAAAAATATTGTATGTTTATTAAACAGTTATTTGACAAATTTCCCATAGAAATTTGTCAAATAACAGTTTAATAAACATAAAATATTTTTTATGAATAAGGCCATTAAATTATTATATTTTAAATTTGCTGGCAACACTTCAACGTAACTCAGCAAATATGCAGGGAGATATTCTCTTCTTATTGTTATCTCTAAACTAGAACCTTTTTAGGTTTCGTAGCCGCTACACTACTCATCAGCACGCATTTTCGGATTTGAACTCGGGTCATGACGCATAATGAACGGCCGCCTTAGCCACTCAGCAACCGAGCCATTAAATTATTCTCTGTCTATATTCATCTCATATTGAATCACATATACATTTTGTTAAAAACATTTTTTTTTTGCGATTTTCAACACTGACTTCGTGAAAAGGATACTATCGGAATTCTGATAAACTCAAAAATAGAGATACCTTAGCAAAACGAAATGTTGAAATGAAAGAAAGAAAGTTGAAAAATATGGAGAAAAAATACAGAAATGTATCATTCAGTTGAAGTATTTCTAAGACTAAACATTATAATGGCTGCTTTTCTATAATTTGTGGTTGATTGGTGAATTTTTATTTTCGCTTCAGGTTATGATGATGTTGGCAACATGTCTAGTTCACATCCAGCGTATACACAGGCATTATTCATTTTACAAACGAATGGATGAACCATAATATTGACTACGGAATGAAGGTGCAAAACTCAGCACATGTTGTGCACAACACGTTTTTAAGAGAGATAATAATAAGAAGAGAATATCTCTCTGCATATTTGCTGACCCAGCAGTCCACAAGTTATTAAAATTTGCAAAGCATCCGATTGTAAGCGATTGTGTCAACAGAAAAAATCAAAATAAACACATCCAACACAACAAACAACTAGCATCCGATTCAGATTAGTATTTTTCTACTCATGCTAATAATATAATCTTCGCTTACAATGTGTACAGTGTTGGATGCATCTTACGGCCTAGGCCATCGCTGTGTAAATGTAAGTAGGAATTGTATACAGACTTCGGATGGGTCGCACTTACATTGTCAATGCTCTCAGATCGAAGATGTATGTGACAAAAAGTTCACTGGGGAGTTACGTTGAAGTGTTGCCAGCAAATTTAAAATATAATAATATAAATATATAATATAAAAATATAATTTTAAAATATGTAATTTGTATAAATACGCACATAAATAACACAGTGCAAGAAGCAAAACGGAAATGAGATGAATACCAATTGCAAAGTTTGTCAAATAAACCTTCAATAAATATAAATTTATTTAATGAATGCAGCCACATAAATTTTAACAAAATTTTGCATGGAAGTTTAAAATTAAAATTCATTTCAAATTTATTTTTATTTTTGTGAATATGCTCAGAAGGCTTCCCTCTGCACTTTGATAAAAAATATATATAAATCTTACAAACATACAAACAAGTTCTCGTCTTTTTATATATTAGTATAGATATAGAAATTGGTATACGTTTGAAATTCACAGGTATTTTCAATGAAATTCTTTGATTTCTATTTGTTTGCTATTATAAAAATTCATAGAAACCCGCAAAATTGTAAGCACAACGCAAAATTAAAAAAAAAGAAGATTTTAACTTACTGTTGTGTTGTCCATATTTACGAAAAGTCCCACAAAATTTTACGATCAATGCAAAAGACCAAACAACACAATTCTCTTTTTTTACACTCAGCACCAACAAGAGAAGAGAGTATAAAATCGTAAGTCTCAGACCAAATTTATGAAGCTGAAAGATACAAGAAGAAATCAATTAAAATATCCAATAGATACTAATAAAAACCCAAACCAATAAACAACACCAACATTTTTATGTACGAGGGCGGATTGATATTGAAGCCACTGAGTGCTAGATGGATGCGCAAACAAAAAAAAAAATTATTTTGAAATTGCGATCTGTCCCGCGTCAGCGTTAAAATTTCACCCAAATTCATCAGTTAGTTTATTTGTTGTAGTCGTTTGACTACAACTTTTATGCTTCTTGACAAATGGAAAAAGTAAGTTTTGTGCAGTGGTGAAACACTATTTTTTGAAAGGAAAAACAGCGAAAGAGACAAAACAAAAACTATCGGCCATGTCACAGAATTCACTTCCGTTCGGAAATGGAATTGAATAGGTTTTTTAATTGTCCAAAAAACGAAATTTTAAAACTTTTTCGGAATGAAATCAATTCTATAAGACAATACTAGTTTCATTCTTGCAATCAGAATTGATTTCATTTCGAAAAGTTTTTTAATTTTTCGTTTTTTGAAGAAGTAAAAAAAGAATTCAATTCCGTTTCTGAACGGAATTAAGTTCTGTGATATAACTGTATATGAGTAAGCAAGTGTTGCCAGCATATTATAGGAATTTTTTGCAAGCATTTTTATACATTCTCAAAAACTTTTTGAACGAACATTTTTAAAACAAAGAAAATGTCGTTTGTTGTTATTTAAAAATAAAAGACAGAAAAAAAGATTTTTGCAAAAGGTTTGGAACTATTATCGAAATATATTGCGCTGCTTACCCAAAACATTGTTTTTTTTTTTAATTTTCATACTTCTATAAGTTATTCGCTTACTTATAACAGATTTTGATTGCAAGAGGATCTCTTTTACTTGCATGCCAATATCGAACATTAATTTTGTTCATACAGATTTTAAATATCTCATACAGCCCGATTACAAATGAAAGTTCCGCGGGAGTTTTTTCACTTTTCTCAAGTTATAAACAAAAATTAAGTTTGACGATTTCTTCGTTCTTTTTTTCATTCACAAAAAAAAAAAACACTAAAGGGGGATCTAAACTTCAATTCCTATGATAAAATTAACAAAAATTTAGATTTTTTCTTTAGTTTGAATTGAAAAAGGTACTTTACGAGAGAATTAAAATCGGTGGGGAATAAATTCCGTGAGAACTAAAGTTCGTGAGAATATTCATAATTGGGCTGATAAAGATATATTCGTACAACGAATCAGCTGTTGCGCTAGCTTTGAATTTTTTGTGTAATGATTAAACATGTCACTCCTTTATTGCAACATAGTCATATCTCAAAAAATGAGCTTTGCGAGTTAACAATGCAGAATTGTTAACAGTACTACTTTTTATATTGTGCCAAAATGTTTTACCTTTAAACTGTTTCCTTTAGGAGATATTTTCTAAAAAAAATTTCTAAGACTTGTATGGAAACGAAAAATTTGAAATGTGTTTTTCTCGAAACAAGCTTTTTTTTTCGTTATGACTATGTTGCAATAAGGGAGCGATGCAGCAGTCAAACAAAAAACAAACAGAAAGACACTGCAAAACAGATGTATTTTTTTTTTAGAAATTTAGAAAATGATGACATGTGTAGGAAAAATTTTTTAAATTTTCTATGTAAACCATTTTGATTTGTTTCATTTTTAAAATATGTTATTTTGTCAAAACTGCTACTGAATTTTATATAAGCATAAATACGCATAATTATATTATAAAATAAATATCCTTCTTATATTCTTATTACAAGTGTTGCAAAAACGGAGTAAACACAAAACATTAACAGCCAGTTTATCAATCTCGACAGCGCGCTTGCGTTCGCAATCTAAACGAAAGAAAATTGATTTGGGTTCATCTAACTTTTTTCTATACGAACCATCGGTCAAAACTCAATGAAAATACATAAGCATATGCGAACGAATAATAGTAAGATAGACAAACCCAAATTGATTCGAATCGATTCTTTCGCATTCATTTTCATTCGCAATTGGTAAACTGCCTTAAATCAGTATAAGATATCAAAAATATTGCCAACTTGAATTGCCGCACTAGAAGACTATAAATATTGGTGCATTTGGGGCATTTTTATTGTCGCACGATTGCTTATCAAGCAGTCACACGATTGCCGCATCAGGGTTGCATTTTGTTGATCAAAATAAGAACAATATTGACCACGATTGCCGGTAGTTGGTACATTGCGGCAATGGGTTGTCAAATATGTATGAAATATGAAAAGCAATCAAGAATTATCAACTGATATACTTAACAATTTTGTATAAAAAAATCGGAATGAAAACTAATAACGCTGCGATTTAAATGGAAATTGCACAAAAATTAACCGAACATATTTATTTTGCCCTTTTTTATGGTTAATTAGACAGTTATCGGCAACGCTGCTCTCTACACGAGTTCATGAACAGCACGTTTTTTTTTTTTTTTTTTTGTGGGCATTTTAAAATCAATTATAAATATTTTTTAAATAAATTATTTTTATCTTTTTATTTACGAGTATGGCAAAAGTCGTCAATAATACAGCAGTGATTTTGCATATTTTTTTCGTTTATAGAATTTTACAACTGCGGTTTTATTTTCTAGATAAAAACAAACGTCTGATTAATAATAAAAACACGTTAATTTTTCCATTTAACAGATATATAGACGAGTACATATACACGCATATGTACTCGTATTTCCAACCGCAAATGACGTTTGATCGTTTAATTACTTTAGGGCATGATTTTAAAACGGCAAACGTAAATACGAGTACATATCACCTAGTTACCTCTTCTACGAGTAGTTTGGCTTAATATTTGCAAACAAATCTATAAAAGTTAAAAACTCTTATCTCGAGTATTAATTTTTTTTAAATAATTTAGTTTTAATCTTGATAATTCTTTAATATCATAAAATGTCATAACAACTTGTCAGAAATAAAGTGGAACGAGCAATCAATTTGAATGGCTCTTTCGAGGTTTGCTAGATAAGGGAAAAAGGAAAAGTATTTCTGAATTTTTACTCGAAGTAATTTCTTTATGAAAACAAGAATAAATATGTGCATAAATGATATCAAGTCATTTTGTTTAATGTTTTTACAAAGCAAAGATGCTGTGGGAAAGAGTTTTTAGATAGATAAAATGTTCTAGTGGACGCGACAACGATGTTCGTAACAAACGCACATATCGAACAAGTATGACTTCTGTTTTGAACATTAAGGGTTTTCACAGTGGCCATCGAGCAAATGTGCAACTTGTAAATTTACAGCGTATAACTATTATGGTGAGTATACCTATGATATGTCGACATATCGCACCCTAAATACAAAAGGGCCACAACTTAAAATACTAAAATTTTCAGGAGACAAAAAACTGTTTATGTAAAAATGATTGTAATATTTATAGCCAGTTTGCCGATGTCTAAAGGATAAGTTCATTCGCATTCTAGGCGAAAGAAAATCGATTTGGGTTTTTCTAACTTTTTTCTATGGGAACGATGTGTCAAAATTGAATTAAAATACATAAGAATATATGAACGAATAATAGTGACATAGACAAACCCAAATTGATTCGAAAGTGAGTGACTAGCTTTCTTTCGTATAAATTTTCATTCGATATCGGCGAACAGGCTTTTAAAGAAACTTTTGATCCAATATGAAAAAATTCAATACTGACGAGGGTTCTGCTATACTTTTTTTTCTCAATTTTATATTATATTTTTATATTATATTTGTTAAATAAATTTAATTTGTTATCATCGTCAGGAGAATTAAATTTAATTTCTCCTGACGATGATAACAAATTGTTATCGAAATATTGAGAAATAAAAGATTTTAAATTGTAAATTTTTTATTAAAACAAAAACAAAGATCTGAAGCTGCAAAAATTAAATTTATTTATTTGCTTTTTTTATATACTTAGCTGGTGAGGCCTAACATTTCTTATGTCAATAAAAATGCAGAATTTTTATTACATCTTTTCTCAACGTTTCGTGAACTTTATGTTCACTCCTTCAGGGGACGGATCACGAAAATTTACTTTTATGGAAAAAAATCAGTTTTGAAAAAATTTTAGTTGTGACCCTTTTGTATTTAGGATGCAATATATACACAATATGTAGAACACAGAAAAGCAAGTTTTGATGGGTACACGTACCGGGTGGGTAAATTTTAAGGGTCCATGTTGAACCACACCTGAACGTCAAGTTTTTTTTGCATTTTATTTGACATATCTCAATTCAGACTAACTGAATTTTAACCATGGAAATATACTGTTAAGAATTTTTTATCACATCTAACCCAGTGTGCAACTGTTGATCTGTTTGTTACAAATGTACAACATCTTCATACAAACAAGATAAAAATAAAAACATAATACACAAACAAATAAACATGCATGATTTAAAGTAGGTAAAATTCCAAGTAAATCAACTACAAATGATGTTGTTGTTTTTATTGTATTCTTGGTATTGGTTTTATTATTGTTTATTGTTGTGACTTGTTTATTGTTTGCAAGCTTGGGTATGTGTATGTGTGTGTGTGACTGAAATACATTTGTACATTATGACATCATGTCGTTTGTGGAATCTACTAAAGACGTATAAATAGCAGGCAGGTCGGCAGCAACCATAAACTTTGTGCAAGACAGTCATAAGTCAGAAAGTAAGCAAATCTAGTGTTTCAATACACTAAGTAGTACTAAGTGTAAATAAAGTTGTGAATTATTTAAGTGCTCTATAACAAACAAGTGTGAGTGTCATTATTACACTTACAATTGAAGAATCCGCAAAAACGTTTTTAGAGACAAAAACGTAACAATCTGTTGAAGTTATTCAGGTAATGGCAACATGGATGATCAGTTTTTGAAGAAAATCATTTTCATTGATTTGGCACATTATCACCTCAGTGGATTCGTCAATATGTATGTAGAATTGCAGCATTTGGGCGAATGATAACCCCAGAGAGATTGTTGAAAGGCCAATGTACCCATAAAGAGTGACTGTTTGGTACGGTTTGTGGGTTGGCGGGCAGTATTTTTTCCAAAATGAACTGTTCGCTATCGTGAGATGATAACGAACTTTTTATAGTCCGAATTTGAGGATATGGATGTGGATGACTGTTTGGTACGGTTTGTGGGTTGGCGGGCAGCATTTTTTCCAAAATGAACTGTTCGCTATCGTGAGATGATAACGAACGTTTTAAAGCCCGAATTTGAGGATATGGATGTGGATGATATGTGGTTTCAAAAGGACGGTGCCACTTGCCGCACAACTAATGAAAAAATTACCCTTTTAGGCAACAAATTTAATAGCCGTGTTATCTCACGTCGGGGCAATGTCAATTGCCGCCAAGATCACATGATTTGACATCATTGGACTTCTTTCTTTGGAGTGATTTCAAGGGAAAGGTATACATGGATAATCTAGCAAAAATTCAAAAACTAAGGGATATTAACGGCATAGAACCTCAATTATGCCTCAGTGGTCATCGAAAATTTGTACCGTCAGATGGAAGTGGGCCCCTGTTTGATCAATATTTTGCTCCATACATAATTGAACCATTGCAACCATTCCACACTACAAGGTAATCCTTGGAAGGTGTGGACTAAATACACTGGGCACTGATCAGTTTTAAGTAATATAATTCCAAAATTTTAAACGCTGCAATAGAGTTTGTTTTTTGGTCTTTCGTGTTGTTATTGTTAACACTCCACGAACACACTCCCTCTTTCCGCCTCATCATAACCTATTTTCCTAGTTGCAGTACAATGCGCTGCATATATAGGAGTCATCCCCTGAGTACTGGTCCAAGATAAAAAAAGAATCGTAATAAAAAAACTTACAATAATTTCGAAATAATTTGTGTTATATTCAAAATCAACATCGGCCCTTATTAGTAGCTAATGGAGTAAATAATATTAAGCTCAATTGTTTTTATTTCAAATACGGGTTCGGGATTGAATCAACTTTAAAATTATTGAATCAATCTCATTTTGAGATTGAGTTGATCTTAGCTATTCTCAAATCGATCTTGTTTTCGGCTCATTTCAAGTACGGATTCGGATTTAAATATATCGAAAAGTATTTAGTACTTGAATAATCTGTACTTGAATGAAGTAATCCGTACTTGGTTTAAGAAAGTCCTTCTGACACCGCTTGGGATTGATTTAAGTACGGGTAGATTGAATTTCTTTTCAGTGTAAAATCACGTTGAAACACACTATTTTTTGAATTTTATGCTAGTGATAGATATCAAAACTGAAGACATAAAAGTTCTTTCAAATTCTGTCCACGCTCTGAAATGAGATAATAAAAAGCTGTGCTGACTGAAAAGTTATATTAGGAGTCTATTCTATAGCTTTTTGAACTTTTATTAAACAAACTTATCGAAGTAGAAAAACGATCTATTTCTTCCGTGAGTCGTTGTAATATTTGTACTCGTACATTAAGTAAACTTATGCATTATTCTTTAAATCTTGTGTTCTGTTGATTTGACTATTAAATGCGATTAAGTGTTTAATCTATGATTTCATTTCGTATATACATAAGCACATACATACATATTACTCGTAAAAGGTTAACTTAGTATCAATTTATACAAAGTGTTTCGTCAATGCTAGAATTTATTTCAAATAATTTAATGTTTTTTTTTCTGTTTTTATTAGAAATGATAAGAAACTGCATTATACTCGTAGGTAAAAAGTTTTATAATAAATGAAAACTTAAAATGCTGAAATATGAAGAAAATGCAAATATGGCTTTGGGGCATATTCATAGTGGCAAAAAAGTAGATACAAATTTGTGTGCAGCCTGCACGTTTTTTTACTACATGTACATGATAAAAATTTTAAAACTTATTATTGAAAGGTTTCTTTGAGAAAAAGGAAAAAAAACAAGGAATTGTTGCGAAAATATAACAAGATTTTTATTGAACTTGTTAGTTGACAGAAAAAAAAACTTAAACAGGGAACAAATCTTGTTAACGAAAACACGTCGAAATTGCAAATAAAAACAGGAACAAAAGTATGATCGGCTAGATTATGTCTGCTGACCAGGTCACTTGTGATATGCAGTTTGTTAAGTTCCGAATCAAGCGGAGAATTGGATAAAAGAACTAAATATATTTACAACGCCCTCAGCTTTATGGAACAATTCATGCTGTATGTATCTGCCCAAATACAACGCTCTTGTGTTCAACACAAGGAAGGAGAGGGAAATCAATATATGCAAAATTACTATAAAAACAATCAATAAATCAGAAGTGCCCAAGCCCTATGCGCTTGATGCTTAATTGTTTTTATAAAAGAGCTTAGCTATAGGGCTGTGTTCTTTATATAAGCACATACTGCACTCAGCACTAGGAATGAATAATATACAAAATACACAAACAACTTTGTGTTATATATTTTTTGTTATTCTTCACTGTACATACACACAAGAGCACAACAGTTTCGCAAGCTTACATTGACGACAGCGATTAACAGTGTAAATTTTGTTTTTGTGTGTTTTGTTTTTTGCACCAAAAAAAAAAAAAAATTAAATAAAAGTAGTTTTTACTTCTATGTATTGTTGTTTGCTCTTCCGTTTAGAACTTTTGGGCACCTCCTGATCTAAATAATTACATTTGTTTCTATGCACTATATAGCTCATGAAAACAATTTCTTTTTCAACAATTTTACACAATTTTTCTTTCTCTATTAAAGAAAATATTCACAATTTTGTTTTTAAGAGGAACAACCGCAAAACTTGTCACACACAATTTGAATGAGCTTTTTTCTGGTGCTGATCAACGAGAACAGTAAGTAGCTTATGGCTTTACACAGGAAAGTATTTTCATGAAATTTCTGTATTCATATTATAAATAAAAAATTCAATGAAGTAGAAGACTTCATGAAAATTTCTTGTACGTCTACGCAGGTTCATTTTAAAAATGTCGCTGAAGCAAAGAGTTGCAAAATTTACTTCTACTTTTCTATATTCTTATTTGGTTTGCTTACTAATTAGAGTTGCCAAACTAATGACATATAGAAATTTATAGGGCAATAGTTGAAAAAAGCTTGTCATTATAATTTTTTTTATGAGATTATTTTTATAAAAATACTTTAATTTTTTTCTTAATATGTATGTTAAAAGGAAAAATATTATAATATTTTTCCTATATATGCAAAAAAAAATTAATATTATAATTGGTTTTTTATTGCAATATTGTAACTTTTTATAATTCTTTGTATGTGGCAACAGTGCTTAGCAGTTTGTAATTTTACTTTCAAAAAACATCAAAAAGTGTAAACAAAATGTGAGTGTGTTAGCGAAAAAGTGTGAGTGTATTGCAACTGTCATGAAATTATCCCCCCAGGGAACAGGTTTTGCCTTGGCGTATTCCTAACTTAGGCGCTCTGTTTTTCGGGGAAAAGAGGGGAAGGGGTCCCTCGTTTGGACTTATGTTGTGTTGGCTTCCGAAACCCTTACCAAGGGTATAAATTGGCAGAACGGGGATCAGCATGGCCCCCGGGAAGTTCTGCTTGCAGTTCGACCCGGGCTGATCATGATTGAGGTGCCTACTTTGGCTGAAACGTTCTGGCTGTGGTTGAAACCTAAAACGCAGGAAGGGAGTGTTAGTATCCTTGATAATTGTTTGGTGATGGCTTTTTTCGAGGGCTAACAATCTCCCGAGGATCTGTTGCCTATACAACAGATACGTGTACTGTAAGGAACCAGTGGTGATGATTGAAGGGTAAGTTGGTTTAAGGGCTGATGCTCTTAATGGGCTTCGGCCTACCAACTCATTAAGCCTTGTCCTCCATTGATTGCTGGGAAATTGCATACATGAGGGATTAGAAAGCCCGAACTCCTCAACAAGAAGTTGTTCATATGACCGCAATCATATGACAAGAATTGCTACCTGTGTGAGCCTAGCAAGCCACACGGGGGCGGTGGTGAATCGTGAAAAATTCACTCCGTGGAATTGGTCCATCATCAGGTTAGGCCGTCAAGGCAGGTACTGATGTAAATCATTTTCACAGTTGTCATGAAATTATGTACTTTCATGTCTAAACACTAGTTTAGCTACAAGTTTTTTATATAATCTAGTTTTTAAACTTTGTTGGTTGGATCCTGATGGACTCACTAGACTAATAAAGTTTAATAAAACGATTATAAAACTATTAATAAACAACTTCAGTGAAATTTGCTTATAAACGGTTAATAAGCCGGATAAAAATGTTTATAAATAAGCTTCTAAATGTCGAAAGATATTTTTTACAAGTTTTCGATACAGTACAACGACATGAATTTTACAAACTTGAAAACAATATTTATTAATATTTCTATATCATTCGTCTAGCTCAAGTTCAATCCTGACTAAAGCATATTTTTATTTATAAATATAACAATAATTGACGCGATCAATAACTCTTGATCAAAGATGACAGAAAAAAATAATTGAATACACTAAAAGCTGGGAGACAACTAGCTGTTTCGCAGTCGCTACACTACTGATCAGCACCCACTAGGATTCGAACTCAGTACCATGTAAACATGATGTATTTTACAATACGGCCGCTTAACCAACTCAGCCACTGAACTCTTATTTATTTTTTCGTCTATATTTGTCTCATATTGATCACATATGCAATTTGTTATAATCCCAGTTGTTTGTACTGCAGTTTGCTGTCACTGAACAACCAGTTATTTTTTATTAATTAATTTCTTTAAAGAAGATATTTTACCTTTCCTTGTGATTTGGAAAATATTCTAGATCAATCGACCAGACATGGACTCTGATGACTGTTTTATTATTTCGTTTAACGTAAGGGAAATATCTTTTAGTTCAAACAGGTTATAAAACTTTACTAAACAAAAAATATTTTTTATGAATATAATCTTATTACAAAATTTAATTAGTATTATTTTATTTAAACAATTACCTTTATTGCTCTTAATGCTTCTATTATCAGTTGGGCGTTTAATTTTCCACATAAACTTAAAAATGATAATTCCCCAAATAAACACCTTATTTATTTTTAATTAAGAAATCATTTTATTGCAGACCTTGAAAAAACAATATCTGGTTTATTTAATTACAAGATTGTAGAGATAAGAGTATTACGGCTGGAACTTTTTGTTAAACCGCTTTTTATAATAATTAAAAATTATTCACTTTTAAACAGATCGTTCTGTCAACATATTAAAACCGTATTTATAACACTGATCACTTTTAATTTGTTCACTAGTAAATAAAACCTATTGCCAAATATTTGTTTACTTATAATCAAATTGTTAATAATTTGCCAAATTGAAGTATTTCTTTTCATTTAATATTTGTCGGTTTTTTTTTAATAAGCAATCTCCAATTACGTCTATATTGTTAAATATTCAAATTTCAACTGATTTTGGGAGTGAAAACAAAAAAGTATTTTGCTAACAAATAATTATTTTTATTGCTACAATATACAAGCTAGGGTGATCGATTATTAGACTTTTTTCTAAAACCGGTTTCCGAATATAGCTTGAATAGAATAGAAAAAACGGTTTCAGCCGGTTTTAAATACCATAATGAGAAATAAGTTTGTTAAAAAAATAAGATTTGATTTTGATGGGTGAAGTAATATTTGAACAAAAGCAAAGTACAAAGTAAAAAATACTTAAAAACTCTTTAATAAATAACATGTCATTCTACGTTAACAGCAGAGCTGCTGTTTTTGATAGTTTTGGACATGCGAATATGTTTTTCAATTTTGGTTAATATTTTCAATTTTTCTTTACAGTGACACTACTCATAATTGGACATTCACCATCGAGGAATGTTTGTGTCCGCTTATAAAAGGTACACATTTTTTATATAACGTATATAGTAGATATATATTGGTTTAATGTAAAATAATATACGTGAAAAACTAAGAAAGAAGTAATATCTCACTTCCTTATCTACCCTGGTTGCAAAATCTCTACCCTGGCTTCTAATGAAGCAGATGTTTTCAATTTAGCGGCATTTTCAAACCTTCGAAAAATGTACAGAGAAGGGGACTTGAAATACGAGGGACATAAACTGAGTAATTTGTTTTTAACTAACTAGAAAAGTAATTTGAAAGTTTATTTAACAACTTTTATTGTTATTTATACTACTTTTTTTTAAGTTAGGTATTTATTTTTAATTATAAGAATATTTTAATAAGCTAACATTAATAAAATGAATATAATTTCAGTTAAATAATAGTACCTGGGGCACCGAGCGTTACTCAGAGCTTCCAAATTGTATACATACTGAAATATATTTACTTTAATAAAGCTCAATTCACAAGATTTTTCCATTTTTACGATGTTTAAAGTCACGATAAAATTGTGTTTTGTGGGCCTTTTTCTTTTTTCTTATATATTTTGTGGAGTGAGGGCAAAATATCAATTCGCTTATTACAAAATATCAATTCGCTTATTATTATATTATGTGTTCTCATTAGTTTGATATCCATATCAAAATTTCCCTAGATATGTATGTGAAAAAAGAGCAAACAAAAAATTTAGAAACGGGACTAACGAATATAGACTTTTGTTTCCAAAAACTTTTTGTTTCCAAAACTGACTGTTTGAAACCGTTTTCGAAAACATTTAATATCGAATGTTAGTAAAACCCGTAAGAAAATGGTAGCGAAATCTTTATCGGGTTTTCAATCGCTAAAATATTTAAACTCACTTTAGCCGTTTTCGAAGCCGACTCGCTTTTTCGATCTTAGAAACTGCTATATGCCGACTTTTTTTACCTTAAAAGCCCCTAGATACTAATTTTCATTAAAATCATTAGAGCAGTTTTCGAGAACCAATAAAAGTTTTGCAAAAGGTTATAAACTGGGACAAAATGGGTCTTCCTTGGTTCAGTGACATTCTAAACCGCTTTTATACCTTAAAAACCCCTAGATACTGATTTTCATTAAAAACGTTAAAGCCGTTTTCGAGAACCAAAAAAATTTTTACAAATGGGTATAAACTGGAACAAAATGGGGCTTCCTGGGACCGGAGATGATCTAGATCGCTTTTTCATCCTTAAAGCGCCCTAGATCCTTATTTTCATTAAAATCATTGAAGCCGTTTTCGAGAACCAATGAAAGTATTAAAGTGGTTAAAAACCTAAAATGGGTCAAAACCGGAAGAAAATGGATTTTCCCGGAACCGAGACGAACTTAAATCGATTTCTCGTCCCCAAAAACCAATGGATTTTCATCAAAATCGGTAGAGCCGTTTTCGAGAAACCAATTGCAAATATATATATATTTATATATAAATATATAAACAGGAATTGCTCCTGAGATATGAGATCAGTAAAAATATTTTTTTTTTCCTTTTACGTTACGAAAATAAAGTTTCTAGATTTTCCAATAAGTGTTCCCTTAATATCCTTTGAATAGTTTTTAAGGATTGTGGCAAATTATTAAATTCAAATCCACCAATGTATTCTACTTTTTGTTTTGTTGTTTCCAATCTGCATCTTAATAAACGCAAGTTCGAGTTATTCCTGGTGTTAAATGATGACTGATTTCTAGAGAACGATATTGTATTGTGATCAATATTTTGCAACGATTTAACAACAAATATTAACAGCTGCATATTGTATAAAGCTTATATAGGCAATACCGTTTTATAAAGTGAGATTGTCGGAAATAAAAGTGGCTTGTTGAAAACAGTTTTAATAAGTGCTTTGTTTTGCACTACTCATAAGGCTTTTAAGTGGTTCGAGTTTCTACTTGCATAAACTATCGCTAAGTAATTAAATAGTATATATAGCAATTAACTATACACTATCCCATAAACGAGCTCTCTAGTATAATACATATAGGTATAAATATATACAATTTATACATTTTTTAAAACTAGTTAAACTTTTTATACAAATTTTAACAAGGTTGTATCTGTTTTAATAGCGAATGTTTCGTAATGAAAAATAATTAAAAAATGGCAATAACAATTATTTCACAGAAGTCTCTATCGTACACAAAAGGGTGTTTTCCTCTCGGCTGTTAATGATTTATTAATTTTTATATTCTGTTATTGCAATTTATATTATTATTATTTTAGGTTGCCACCCACAAAAATACTTTAATTTAGAGCATATCTGCCATTGAAATAAGAACATAAAAGTATAACATTAAAATATTAAGAAACCGGTGTATTCAAAAAGTAGATATTCGGCCATGTCACCGAATTCACTTCCGTTCGGAAATGGAATGGAATCGGTTTTTTAATTCTTCCAAAAAACGAAAATTGAAAACTTTTTCGAAATGAAATCAGATAAGATAATACCAGCTTCATTCTTGCAATTAGAAATGATTTCATTCTGAAAGGTCTTTTAGTTTTTCGTTTTTTTAAGAAGTAAAAAAGGAATTCAACTCCGTTTCCGAACGGAATTAGGCTCTGTGACATGACTGATTGTAGAAAAAACGGTTACAGTGAAACTAAAATAACCGGTCGAATAAAAACTGTTTGATCACCCTAATACAAGCTAATAAACGAATCGTCTTATCGTATTTCAAACGAACGAAGAAATATAGTTTTTTATTACTTATTATTTAGGAGTTTAATATTTTAGTTAGACAATACCGTCTTTATGCTTTTAAAATATTAATAATAACAAAATTAAAAATTCTGATTGTTTATATTTTAACAATAAGCAGAAATAAGAAACTCAATTGTAAAATTAATTCTTGTCTTGTCAAAATAAAATATTACCGATTATAGATTGTGAAAAATTGGGCGAATTCGCTCACCCTGTTGTATTGTGTAAAGTTGTATTTGGTGAGACAATTTTAAATACGATTTTTTTTTTCAGCTACAGCTTTATGCTAGGAACACAACTGCCACGAACGACGAACTTCGCCCATCGCGACGAATTCGCCGACAAATATTCGTTGCATAAATTCGTGGTGTGAAGCACAATATCAACGAACATTGTTTACACTCCATGCAAAGAAAAAAAATGAATATAAATACTAAGGTGGCCATATTAAAAGTAAACCTATATAAATCCCATCCGAAAGAGTGATTTTTGAACAAACTATCTCAGGTACTTTATATATTGAGAACATCTTCATACATATTTTACTACATGGATTAATATAAATCATGAAAAGTATTATGTCGTGAAAAATACTTTTTTTATGTAAGAACCCCGGTCACCTGATACTGCTTTATTCATCGTTCGCTGACGAAACAATTAGAAATAAATCTATTTCAACTTTCGCTGAGTATGACGAATTTCGACTAACGCCATGATTGTGTTCATTTTCATATACACCAATGTGTTTTATTTTTGGCGACGAATATTCGCGACCAAATATTCGTCGTTCGTCGCAGTTGTGTTCCTAGCATTACACGATACAGCTGAGAAAGATATCAACTTGTGAATTCAGTCAGTTTGTGTGGTTTATAAGGTATTGGACGTATTTAAACCAAAGTCTGCAATGTCAAGTCAGTGTTGCCAAGGGATTTTTTTATCGAATCCCTACCACAGTGCATAAAAATCGCCTTTTTCCCCTACAGTAAAAAAAAAAATATTTCCCTTAATTTTTCCCCACGCAAATAAACTATTTTAATACGATTTTTACATTTGGCTAAGATGTTCATAAGAATAATTCGCCTTTTGCAATTCCTGTGAACATACCTACTCTGTAGCTGACTTCCTAAAGGAGGCTATCATAAAATACATTAGTTTTGATGCTAAACCGCCCTACCAACTAGGCCCATAGGGCTGCTAGAGATGTCGAATTTATGACCGACTTTCAATCTTTTTGAGTAACCAGAATTTTTGCAGGACATACTTATCTTCTATTTTCAATCATGTGGGTGGTTCCCCTACAACTTAAATGTGTTTTTTTATTGAATATTATTAAATAAATTAAAAACAAAAGCTGCCTTTGCATGTCTTTTGTTATGCTTCCACATCTGAGATTAGAAGTTAGAGAAATGCAACGGCGGTTAGTCTTGGGCAATATTATTAATCGACTGAAAAAAAAAACTTTTACAGCAGTAATATTTTATTATGTTTAAAATTAATTTGTTATAATAACACAATAACACTATTTGTTAATAATTCTTAAATCGCTTATACATTTTTTACATAATTGAGTACTGAGAGAAGAAAAAAACTTTAAAAAAACTGCATTTCATTTGTGCCGCAAATAAACATTTCCCAGCGTCAGCAAGCAACGTTTGATCGAAGCGACATTGATAGTTGTGTGAAGAAGCAAAATACACAAGCGGAAAAAACGTCAGAAGTAAAAGTGTACATTGACTTACTTACGTCAAGTTCTACTGACAAAAGTTGACGATTCGCTTTTATGTTTTATTCTAAAAGTACGGCATAGCGAAGTGTGGTAATCATGTGGATGATAATAGTGTTCATCAGTGATCTAGTTATTAGTAACGACAACAACCCAAAGGAGAACTGCAAGCTGGCTCAGGCTGGTTAAGAATACTGGAGGCTAATTCTGTCATTCGCTTACGAGCGAGTTTTTACTCGAATGTGCGAGTTTTTACACTTTTGGGATTATCTCATTCGATATCGAGTAAACGGTTTCGAAATTTCTAATGACGCCATTCGATAGCAAGTAACCATTCGAATGCAACCGTGCAACTTTTTACTCGTAAGCAAAAGTGCTATCGAAAACCAGCCAAACAGAAAAACACAAAAGAAATGTAAATTAAAAATTGTTTTGAATAGCAATAATAGTTAAATTAAATTGAGCATTTTTGTTTCTTAAGACTTTTTTTTAATTCATGACTAATATATACAGGTATATGTGTATAAAGATGAGTATTTGCTAAGAACACAAATGCTTATATTTGAAGTCACATGTTATTATATTCAAAAATATTTTTTTGTTTTTTAAATGTTTGTTTTTACATACATATTTATTGTTATTTCTATATACTTACTTTTTAATGTCCAAACACGCATACATGACAGATTTAAATGAATTGTTATTGTGAAGGTATGTGTGTTTATTTTTTAATGTAAAACATGTATGCAAAGTATGCAAATACATACAATTTTCGACAGTGTTATAAAACACATTTTGTCAGTATTTTGCAGCACTGAAGTGATAACTCGATTCGTTACGTAACGAGTCATATCATTAGAAATTTACACGATATCGAAATTATTTTCTACTCGATAGTAATTTCGATCACGAATGCAAGAATTAGCCCCCAGAAAACATAAATAACCTTCGTTATACCTTGTTCGGACTGTAAAATGAAATACTTGTTTGTTGCGCTCGATTGTTTGTGTTCAGGCGATTGTTCTTGTATCACTTTGATGTTTATATTAGATAGGCAGGCCGCTGGATACCCGGAATAATCTAGGTTGTCCAGCTCACTTGGGTCCTGTAGTCGTTCCCTTTGTGATGTTTATATTATATTTGTGCAAATGTTTAAGGCGATTTTTTCTGTTTCACTATTTCTTTTTGTTATATTTTATTTATATATATGTACATATCGCTCCTTTATTGCAACATAGTCATATCTCAAAAAATGAGCTTTTCGAGTTAACAATGCATAATCGTTAACAGTAATACCTTTTATATGGTGCCAAAAATTTATTCAAATTACTTTTAAACTGTTTCCTTTAGGAGATATTTTCTAAAAAAAAAAGTGTTCTAAGACTTGTAAAAATTCGAAATGCGTTTTACTCGCACCAAGCTTTTTTCTAGTTATGATTATGTTGCAATAAAGGAGCGATATGTAAAATCCACATATGTAAAAATCCACTTTTTATGGGTGTTGAGACAGTCGAATAGGACGAGGAGACGGGACTGCATTCGTTTGTCGGGCTTTCGGGTTGGTTTGAATCTTAACCTTCGGGGATGTGTTAGTCGCATGGTCTGCATATTTTCCTCAGGCAACACAACGGGACCAAAAAAGGACCAACGTTGGCTGGTTTCATGAAACCGGCAGCCTGTGCAAGCTAACCTAATCTAACATAGAGGTTGTTATTGAGCCAAACGACTTTTTTGAGTAGCTTGATAAAATTTATCATTTAAAGAAAACTAGAAAGATGCTGGACCAGCGTTGCCAGAATGAAGATTTTACTTTCATTTTGAAAATTCTATAAGTAATATAAGATTTAAAAATATTTTTCTCAAAACTAAGATTTGTACGAAACTTTTTGTACACTATATACAGTACAAGCAAATGTTTTTACATTCACAGGAAGACTGACGAATCAGGCTACAACACAAAATGTAATAATTTTATGATGCTATGCAACGATATTGGAAGAGCTGGAGATATATCCGTTTTAACTGTGTTTGGTTCCAGCAAGATGGAGCAACGGCACATGGTCATACCGTTAATGAGAGAGCTTCAACGAAAACTCCCAGTTACACTTTACACAGGCACTAAACCTTTTTTCTCGAGTTACTCGTATATCAAGCAAGAGATGTAGAAAACTAAATCAAGGCATATCGCCGAATTGAAGCAGTCCGTATTGAAGCAATCCTGGCCGCCATCAATAATTTTCTGATCAGATGTCGCATACTCGTATACGTGGACGAGCAAGGAGGTTTTTTACGGTATATTATCTGTTACATAAGATTAAAAAAAAATTTTATATATTGATGAAAAAAAAAAAATAAGATATTTGAATTTCTTACAGTAGCACGAGTCGTTATCCGCACTGTACTACGAGTACTTTTGATTCAGTATAATTTTTTCCTTTCAAAATTAAATGTCTGGCCCACGATATCACTCGACATCGCTTGCTCGCATAAATACATTCAAATCAAAAACATTTTAAAAATTGTTTTTGCAAACGGGCGATGTCGAATCGTGGGCCCGGCACCTAATTTTGAAAGAAAAAAATTATACTGAATCAAATTGTTGCTCACAAATTTTATTTTTATCTTATTATATTAGAGTAATCAACCAGATTATAAGCCAGATTTATCTGGCATATATGGTCTAATGTCCACAAACACTACTTCATTTTTTCTCCTCCCCATAATCTATTTTGCCTAGTTCCAGTACAATGTACTGCATATGCAAGACCCTTAACACTGGTCCGAAATAAAAAATCTGAACTTAATCTGTAGCATTTACTTCTCTTCAATACGAAAACAATGTTTGCATGCAACATGTGTCTGTGTATTGTTCCAATTGTAAAGAAAGAAAATCTAATTGAAATAAAATAGCCAGTCTGTGCTCCAAAGAGAGCAAGCAGCCAAGTTACATAAAAACTTTTGTCTATTAAAAGTTTTTTTAATTTAAAACACTACTTTTGAGTAGAAGTAAACAGTCATTAAAATTCTGTCACTTTTATCAAACTAAAAAAAAAAACTTCAACAAGAGAACCCAACAAGCATCGGTTGAAACATAATACTTCAACAGCAAACCTAACGATAAACAAAACCACTGGCATTCCTTCCAACTTGTAGTTAAAAATCAAACACTTCAGTTGTAACGGGGAGAGTTGTTAATTGTAGAGGTTCGGCTGTCTCTACTGTTCCTGTTCTTTTTTTTCTGTTTGTTTTGATTTTTTGCTCTTAGTTCTTTTGCATTTTTCCGCTTTAAGCACTTTTGTGGTTTTTGTAAATGCGTTTGTGTCATTACTTTCGTTATGGCTTGAGGAAATAAATTTGTGCGAGGGCTGATCAAAATATAACCGTTATTTTACATTTTTGCAAAACTTATTTATTTATTCATCAATAACTATCTTTTCCCCACAGATATAACACACTTATGCCAGCGTTTTTCCCAATCCTCGAAACAGTTCTGAAAAGCGCTTTTTGGTATCGCCAACAGCTCCTGTTTGGATATTTCTTTTATCTGCTCAATCGTAGCAAATCTCCTTGCGCAATTAATTTAATATTTTACACAAAACATAATACAATTTTTTTGAACCATTTTTTCGAAGAGTAAAAAATCGCAGAGCACACCAAAACACAACTAACAGTGCAAACTAAATTAAGGCGTAAAGCGCAACGCAATTTAACGCTTTGTTTTTACGCTGTAGCAAGTAACTTAAATAATAGCGTTAATGTTGTGCCATAAACAATATTGCTCACTCACCATGTTTAATAAAAATCACTAAATAGATATAATAAAATGTGATAGAGTTGCTAAATTCGTCTGAAAGCACCTATAGTGTGATTACTAATGGCCGCAAAAAATGATTTAGAGTGAACTTTACTGAGTGACTGTAAAGCTTTCTCTCTTACGCTCTGTCAAAATTGGATTATCCAATTGTAAAGCGTTGACGCCGCGCTATTTGGCTTGGCCTCATACATTTTGTATGTACATGAGTATTTCTCACAGATAAATTACGCTTAACGCCCTAATTTAGGTTGCACTGTAACCTGTTTATCTGTCAAAAACAAACTGATAATCCGAAATGACTGATATTGCCAACATACTATGAAAATCAAAAGTTAGTCAACACCAGCAGTGTGTCCTGTTTTTAAATATAATTAAATTATATTATACATATCGATTTTATTTAAGATAACAAATAACGTTATAATAGCTGAAATTAAGTTTAATTTTTTATTTTATATTTTACAACAAAGAGTCAATATCGCTCCTTTATTGCAACACAGTCATATCTCAAAAAAGCTCGTTTCGAGAAAAACGCATTTAAAGTTTTTAGTTTCCATACAAGTCTTAGCAAGTTTTTTGAGAAAATATCTCCTAAAAGAAACAGTTTAAAAGCAATTTGAATAAAGTTTTGGCGCAATATAAATGGTAGTACTGTTAAAAATTCTGCATTGTTATCTTGAATAGCTCAGTTTTTGAGATATGACTATGTTGCAATAAAGGAGCGATATGATCAAAAGCGAATATACTGCGATGTATAAACTAAATGTATTTGCAGTCTTATTTCTGGGACATCTTTCCTTCAATTCATATCTAAACAAAGTGCGTCGCATTGCGCTATCACTAACTGCTTTATCAGCCTCTAGAGTGATGTCTTTGGCAATTTGTACCGCACTAGAATGTGATTAATTTTTAACTATGGCAGCAATCCTTTCTATTCTTTCAGCTTTGGACGTTCTCTTCTCTTAAAATTGTCTGTTTCTTTTAAGTTTTTAAATTTTTCCATAATTTTTTTTTAAAGGTGTGGTGTCTTCCTAAAATTTTACCAATTTTCCGAAATGATTTGTCATTTTCTCTTCGGTCTATTATAATTTTTCTTGTTGCTATTGAAATCTCCGTTCTTATAAATATTCACGGCTTTTGTAAAACTTTACTGGCACTTCCACGACGGATGCTGATAATCAATTAACTAAAACAGTTATCTGTTTTTAGTATATACATACTTAGCTGGTGAGGCCTAACTTTTTTTATGTCAATAAAAATGCAAAAACTTTTATTACATATTATTCCCAACGTTTCGTGAATTTTATGTTCACTTCTTCAGGAGATTTTGTCTATTTTAAAAAGAAAGTTTTTTATGAAATTACATTAATATCTTAAGTAGAAAACAATATTTGAGAAACTTACATTTTTGTGATTTATAACATTAAACACAAAATTATTGAAATTATATTTATAATAAAGTAATACAACATTTTTACACAAATTTTCTTAAGCACTATTTTTTATAATAATATTATAAATGGCGCTTAAGTTGTCAGTATCTTCTTTTTTGTTTATTGTTCTGTTTATTTTTTGCTGTATTCTTAAGCTTTCTGTTGTGTAACGTTTTTTAACATTATTTTCTTTGTCCAGTATTTTGATGTTGTTAAAGTCGGGTATATGTTTGGTTTGTACAGTATGTTGCGATAAAGCAGTGCTTAGGCCTCACCAGCTAAGTATGTATATACTAAAAACAAATAACTAAATACGTTGGCCAAAAATATTATTACTACAATAAAACAGTTATCTTCTGTCTTTTCCAATAAAATTCATCATAAAAATCGCTGGTGTTGACTCACTTTTGATGCCCATAGTATACAACAGACCAACTTAACAGACGAAAAATGTGAAAATCGAATATATGTAACTCGCGAAATTTGAAAATAACGGTAATTTTTTGATCAGACCTCGTATGTATTTAAGTGTAATTGATTAAAAACTAAATTCTTTAATAAATTTATTTATATATTTTTATATATAACATAAGCTTGCATTACAAATCTGTCATATTTTTAAATCAAAATTTTAAATATACTAAAAATTTGGTCATTTTATAAGTCCGATTTTTTACAATATTTCAAAACTAAAATTACTATATTTTCAAACATTTTTTTTTTTTTTTTTACAGCCCTAGTGTAGAGTGGCTTTAATTTTTGAGTTGTCATAGAAACAGAAAAAACGTCACCTCTTTTAGGGCTTTTTAAAGTTTTGCGCCAATTTACATTGCTTTTGTTGTATAGTATAAGTACTTTTTAGTTGAAGAGTTGCCTAAGAGCACCGTCGCTACCAAAATACTCAAGAGTTTATGGCATCACATTTCAAGAAAAAAAAACTCTCTGTAAAGAATTTGATAAGATAAAAGTAACAACAATAATTTTTCTTAAACCTCCAAACTAGTAGTACTACACCTTACTGAAACATTCTCAAGATTAAAGATTTAATTATCTTCATCTAATGTTAATAAAAGAATTTCAATCTTCCTTCTACAATTGCAATGACAATCAACATAACTTGTTATTTAAATGTGTTGGTGTTATAAGTGAAGCGATTTTCTTTGACAAGACAATAAGCAGACAGTTACTCTTCAACTTGCAGACGCATAACATTAATTAACGGTCTATTAAAAAGAAAATAAATTATAATAAAAGTATTTAAGTAAGAGAAAAAGAGCAAGTTAAAATCGAAGTTGTTGTTTACTCTTACATAAAATGTCTGATAAAGAAAAAAGTTTTATACAAATGGAGGATCCACGCCGTCCGGCCACTTCAAGTTCTAACAGCAGTGAAGAACGGCTGGAGCTAAATGTTCTAAATGGTGGCGAAGCAGGCGCAGTTGCGCTGGGGAAACGTAGTAGCAGCACCGAACGAAATTTGCCGTTGCGCAGTTACAGCAAATGGTCACCGACCGAACAGGGCGCGACTTTAGTGTGGCGTGATTTGTGTGTTTATACAGCTGGCGAGCGTGGCACTTCACCAAGTTTGTATAATATGAAGCGTATAATAAATAATTCAAATGGTGCTGTACAACCGGGAAATTTAATGGCCTTAATGGGTTCAAGGTAAGCAAAAAAATCAGAATTAAATTCAAGATTTCCAAATCACGAAAACTGTTTGCTATGAAAGTGACTTAAATAAAATTTAAATTATTTTTGGCTGCAGAAATTTGCAGTAATTCCAATATTCAACGTATTTCTGTTTAAATTCTCTAGTGTGGTTAAAATTTATATTTATTCTTTAAGTTAAAAGTATTTCTTTGTGCAACATATTTCCGTTCATTCATTTTTTTTTTCTTCTATCTGATGTATAAAGCTTCGACATTAATAAAAACATACGAGTGCATGCGCATGCATGTACACATTAGTGTGGTCCACATAACTTTGTTGCTAGTGGTTACTGAATATTAATCTGGAAATTACTCCATATTGATTAGTCAAAATAAAAGGATTTTAAAAATCCTTTTAAACATTTTTAAGTCTTTAAATGCTGAAAGTTATCGGGTTATTCATCGGAAAGTTCGATTTATCATGTAAAAGAAAACACAAATATAAACGTGATGGATGCTGATGAGTAGTGTAGCAGCTAGTAGTCCTCTCTTCTTTGATCAAAAGTTATTGATCACGGAAATTATTTGTTTATTATTTATTTATTTCATGCAATAGGTGAGGTTAGGTAGGCAGGCCGCTGGGCTGTCCAAAAAGTACCTGGATTCTCCAGCTCACTTGGGTCCTGAAAGATCGTGCCCTTCGTGATTGCCTGAAAAGTGGGATAGTAGAGTTGAAGAATAAAAGTTAGAGGGATATAGTCCCATTATGAGGGAGAGGGAAAGGCAAGGTGGGAAACTGCTTAATGTGGCATTACTTGCTGGTGTACTAGTCATCCACTGCTCCTTATGAGTAGCGGTTATTAAAAGTTATTAAAGTTTTAATCTCAATGGCCCACTCTGTATTTGTTAATTTTCACGACAAATTGCGATATATGAGTGCTAAAAATTTACTTTTTATCCAGCTAAACTGCTAAGTATCTAATACGGCCGAGTAGGTTTAAGTGATAATTAGGCAAAAACAAGGATTTCTTTTTTTCGTGAAAAAGGTGGCCGGCGTTTTATCCGTATTAACTTTTATTTTCCTTATATCAAAGTACTCTGCCAACTGGTCCAGTGAACAGTGAATATCAGTCAGAATACTCTGTCTGAATTCATGTGTGCTATAATTTGCAATATCATCCGCGTAAGCGGCAAACTTGCTGGTCTGAGAGAAAGCATAGTATATTATATAGGATCGGGTCAAGCACAGAGCCCTGGAATACCCTTGCGAGAATTTTGATCAAGTTAAAAAAAAAACAGTTTCCTATAGAAACAAAAAAAATGTCTTTCATATAAAACATTTTTGATTATCTTGACCAGAAATATGGGGAAATTAAATTGGATAGCCCAAGTATTAGGCCAGTATGTCACACCGAGTCAAAAGCTCTCTCAATATCAAGTGAGACAAGTGTTGCTGATCTACTGGATATCAATTCATTTTTAGCATAATTTGTTTTTTTATCTTGGACCTGGTCTCAGTACTAGGAAAATAGGTTGTGAGGAGTGGGAAAGAAGGAGTAGTGAACGCTGGCCTGGTTTTTTCCAACGTTATAAGTGATAGGAAACAAATATGCAGGCAAATTATTTCTCAGATGAAGCGTACGGCTGAAAAACGAATTCTCTTTGTAATACGTAGTACGATTCCCCGAGCAATAGACCACAAATGGATGAGCTCTGGACGATGAACGCTTGTTACGTAAAAATGTACAAGTATCGGGAACAAGATTCTTAATCTCGTTAGAGCAAAATCCATTGTAGTAACGATATAACAGAGTAAAGAACCCCACACTGCGTCGATGCTCCAGTGCAGTAATAGAGTTGGATACCCTACTGTCATCTATGAGAAACAGACTTTGGAGCGCCAGCCGAAACATGAGAGTTGTATTCCATTCGCGGTCAGCTGTAGATGGTATAAATAGTAAGGAAATCGGATGAAGGGAAGTACATCTTACACCGTTTCAGTAAATCAAGACACTTGAATTCTTCTTTAGAGACAGAGTAAAATATGTTCACCCCGGTGAACATCTCCCTATATTTTCGTTCCTCAATATTTATACCTTCCATAAGTCTTTACTTGAAGAATGGTTGAGTGAGATCTGCTAAAGCCGAATTGTTCGTTAGGTAATATATTTAGCAATGACCTGTAATATCTTCTCACTTATGATTTCTTCCAAAATTTTTTCCAGGAAATTGTTATTATAACAACAATCCCTACTTAACTTCAGAAAATATAAAAATGAACTCAAGCCTTACAAAAAACACCATGAATTTCTTTCTCCTTTTTAATTATATATAAGTATATAGAGAAACTGAAGCCAGTACCCCTTTTCTATATACAACAGTATTTATATTACATATGCAATTATATAATATCATACCAAATTACATTTTGCGGGGACCACCCTAATGTGCTCACACTTCCATACACATATTTATTGAAATTTTGTATGGTTTCAGAATACATTTGTTAGTTTGTGTTTTTTTTTCCTATTTGTCATGAATCGTGATGCACTTTTATGTGAAACAATTCCCAATAATGTTGCACCAACTCTGCGTAGTGTTTGTTGTTGTGTGCAGTTCGGTACTAGAGTTTTATTGATTTTTATGGTATCATTTATGTTACACCATCAAATACTCGTATATTTTCATATAAAGATTTTAAGTAAGTTTCAATATCTTTTGAATTAGAGAAGGAAAATCATCATTATCTTTTTAAAATATGAGCTTGAGTCTGTATGATAAATGAACTCACACTTGTAATCATTTTGAATATGATACCCAGCAAACTTGAAAGCTTGATGTTTTATAAAAGAAATAAAAAAGTTTAGTTTATGGTTTCCTTTAAAAACAATTTGGTAACAGAGATCTTTCAAAAGATTGCTAAATGAACAATTAGAAAGTGTTAATTACTAAATCGAAAATTTTGCTGCTAAATCAACCAAATCGGAAATGCTAAAATGGTTACACTGGCATCAATATTAGAAGCTAATAATACGGCCATGTCACAGAATTCACTTTCGTTTGGAAATGGAAGTGAATCGATTTTTTAATTCATCAAAACACGAAAATTTACAACTTTTCCGGAATGAATTTAATTCTAAAAGATATTGCTAGTTTCATTCTTGCAATTACAATTGATTTCATTCCGAAAAGTTTTTTAGTTCTTCATTCTTTCGGAGAAGTAAAAAAAGAATTCAATTCCGTTTCCGAACGGATTTAAGCTCCGTGCCATGGCTGATAAAGTGAATGACCTCAATTGTTTGTAAAAAAGTTATTCCAAAACCAAATTGGGGGATTAAATTTGCGCCGCCTGTTATAAAGTTTTGCGTATCAAAACTCTCTTCAAACGTGTAAATGACGTTTTAATTAAACAAAAAATATAGTTGCTACATTATTTTTAACTAATTTTAGAATATGAGGAAATAAAATGCTTATTCTCATACTACTTAGTTTATCTAAATAAGTTTCTATCACAAACTTTTTAAGAAGATCAAGAACAAATTTCCAGCAGCCAGACGTTGTTGTATGTACAACCAGATACTGTTTTTCAAGAGATAAGATAAGCAATGATCTTTGTTTTGACAAATATAATACTCGTTTTACGTTTAGATATGACTTTTATTAAAATGCATCATAAAAAGTAAAAATATATGATTTAAATTTTAGATAAGAAGTTTTTAACAGAAAAGCTAATCAAGTCAGTTGCAATCAGAGTTGCTTTGAAATATTTTCATTTAAACTTTTTGATTATATATCAAACTATGTCAATAAATGCGTGCCGTTTATCTGCAGCTCAACACGTATATATAAGATGCAAAGATCACTACTACGGTAGGAAGATGTGCTTGAGTTTTTTTTTATATGAATCCAATTCAAGATTGACAGTGAGGAGCAGTATTTGTATCCCTCAGTAGCAGAGGAGGATTATTCTTACGGTATGTAATAACCGTAGCGTGACGTAAATGGAAGTCACGGCTATAAGAAGAACAGCTAACTGGCTGAGGTACTATAGGGTATGTAGAGTGAATATCCGAACGCGTTAAATGCGCAAGCGAGTCTTTCATGAATGAAGCTTGTCTAGCTACTGAGACAAAGTGAAATGTACGGAAATATTTTAGCGGACGAATTGGCAAGAGCCGAGTTGTATTCACATTAAGGTACATTGACAGGATGGTAGGAGACCCACTAAATAACTGTAAGAACCAAGTACAGCGCCAGATTGGATAGGTTATAGCTCAAGCTCACATGGTCTGTGTATGATTATGGAAGGAAAATAGGTAACCATGTTTTGTCTTCATACCATGCGTCCACGTGTTTTTTTTACTGTCGTCCGTCTTTTTTTTACACATATGTTTTTTTTAATTCTTTTGATTGTTCTTGCTATTAGATTTATTAACTCGCAGTGTAAAAGGCATTGGACTCATTTTTGTTAGTATAAGCAGTGTCGAAGGTATATACGAGGGCTGATCAAAAAATTACTGTCATTTGTAATTTTTTCAAAAAGGATTTATTTATTCATCCATAACTATATTGTCCCCTTCAAACTAATTCCCCTCAGATATAATACTCTTATGACACCGTTTCTTTCCAATCCTCGAAACACTTCTGAAACGCTCTTTTTGGTATCGCCAACAGCTTCTGTTTCGATTTTTCTTTTATCTCCTCATACGTAGAAAACCGCTTTCCTTTCATCAGTGTCTTCAGTTTTGGGAGGCCAAGTCGAGGCATGATAAGGGTTTTATTTTTAACCAAAAACTCACGCACAAGCATCGATGTGTGAACTGGTGCGTTATTGTTTTTTCCTGTTCTTTCTGACGAGTTGATTCGCGGAAACGACACAACACTTCAAGCTAGTATTTCTTATTGACTGTACGACCTTGCGGCAAGAATTCAAGATGCACCATGCCATTGCAGTCGAAGAAAACCGTCAGGAAAACCTTCACATTTGACCGAACTTGACGTGCGTTTTTCGGTCTTGACTCTTCTGGCCGCTTCAATTGGGATGATTGGGCTTTGGTTTCAATGTCATACACCCATGATTCGCCAGCAGTCATGAGCTTTTTGAGAAAATCTGGATCGTCGCTGACGATGTTCAACAGTTCCTGAGCGATGTCCATGCGACGTTGCTTTTGCTCAAAATGTACTAAATTTAGTAAAAAAAAAATCGAAGAGCACACCGACACATGACTGACCTATTTACCTGTCAAAAACAAACTGACAATCTGAAATGGCTGATATTGCCAACATAACATAACATAACATAACAGAAAAAAGTGCGAAGAACGATAATTCGTAACTCACGAAATTTGAAATTAACGGTTATTTTTTTATCAGACCATGTACACTGGTGACTGATAAGTTTTAACTAATTTAATTCCAACACTTTAAATGATGTGATAATCTTTGTTTTAGTCTTTCCGTGTTGTTATTAGCAGGTTTAAGTCCAACCTCCACAAGAATTACTCCCTCTTTCCTCCTCATAATAACCTATTTTCGTAGTTCCAGCACTATGCAATGCATATGTAGAGGTCATTCCCTGGGTACTGGTCTAAGATAAAAAAAAAAAACATCCATTTCTCTTGTTGCACCTGAAAATTATATTGTACTTCTAGAATTAAATTTTAGTAGGCTTCAATTTTCAATGCGCCGTAGTGAAGGTGACTCTTTATATGTAACGAACTCTGTCCAGAATACTTGTTCTGCTTTCAATGCTTATTCTTTCCACTTTAAAACACGCCACACAACTGAACAACTTCAAGACACACAATTTCACTGGAGAGATTTTCAAACTTGTGCAAATATCAAAACTGTACTGATTTTTGCTTAGTTCACTGCGTCAACAGCACAAACAGCCCCATACACTATACAAACGCACTATGCAGTGCTAGACTTGAGCACTGAACTTGTATAGTTTGTGGGCTGCATTATTGCAAAGAAGGTTATAAATTACATTTAGTATTTAGTTTTCAATACGAGCAATTTTGCAACATTTTCAAAAAATGTTTGGTTAGAAGTTTTGAAAGAAAATATTAAGTAGTAATTGAATATTCGGAAAAATTAAAACACAATTACAGTCAAAAAGGACATTTTTTTTTTTTTTTTTTTTTTTTTTTTTTTTTTTTAAATAAAATTAATTATGATTTATCTTTTCATGCAGCGGATCAGGAAAAACAACGCTAATGTCAGTGCTGGCATATCGTCAACCAGGTATTATATTAAACAAACAATAATCGTGCCTCGTTTACTCACCGATTTTTAAATAATGTAAATTTAATTTTTCGCTATTTTCAGTGGGTACAGTAGTTCAAGGCGATATTCTTATCAACGGGCGGCGTATTGGACCGTTTATGCACCGTATAAGTGGTTTTGTTTATCAGGATGATCTGTTTAATGGAGCGTTGACTGTGGCGGAGCACATGCACTTTATGGTGAAAGAGTATTTATATATGTATGTATGTGAATATAACAGAATAATATGTCTATTTTAGGCACTATTGCGTTTGGATCGTAGAGTTAGTAAACACGAGCGAAAATTAATTATAAAAGATCTGTTGGAACGTACGGGTCTGTTGGGAGCGGCCAGTACACGAATTGGTTCGGGTGATGATGAAAAAGTGTTGTCAGGTGGTGAACGCAAACGTTTGGCTTTTGCTGTGGAGTTGCTCAACAATCCGGTGATATTATTTTGTGACGAACCCACAACGGGCCTGGATTCATACAGTGCCCAGCAGTTGGTACAAACTCTATACGATTTGGCCAAAAAGGGTACTACAATTTTATGCACCATACACCAGCCTTCTTCGCAACTATTCGATATGTTTAACAATGTGCTTCTATTATCCGAGGGTAGAGTGGCTTTTACCGGTTCACCGCAAAATGCTTTGGAGTTTTTTGCCCAAAATGGCTATAGGTGTCCGGAGGCTTATAATCCAGCTGATTACTTAATAGGTGTTTTGGCCTCCGATCCGGGCTATGAACAAGCCTCCCACAGATCAGCTCAATATTTATGCGATCTGTTTGCTGTTAGTTCGGCCGCCAAACAAAGAGACATGTTGATCAATTTGGAAATTCACATGGCCGAAAGTTGTGATTATCCGTTCGACAAGGAAGTCAATTCATTTCGTGCCGCTGCTTGGTATTTAAAGTTTCATGTTATCTGGTATAGATATACATTGACGCTGCTGCGTGATCCCAAGCTGCAGTGGTTGAGGTTTTTCCAAAAAATGGCCATGGCAGTAATAATCGGAGCCTGTTTTGCCGGCACCACTGTGCTGGATCAGCTGGGTGTGCAGGCTGTTCAGGGCACTTTGTTTGTTATGATTTCGGAAAATACTTATCATCCCATGTACTCCATATTGAATGTGTTTCCCCAGGGATTTCCGCTGTTTATGCGTGAAACGCGTGCTGGCATGTATTCCACTGCTCAGTATTATATTGGCACTGTTATGGCATTGGTAAGAAAACAAATTCAAATATTTGGATAATGAAACTAAAGTTTGCTTTTGCTACTTTTTGCCTGCTGGCTTTATTTTTATTTTATTTTTTTCTTGTGCTATCGGCCTTTGAATGGTACATACATATGTACTCGTTTGCTATATTTGTAGCTGCCGGGCATGGTTATAGAACCATTTCTGTTTGTTGTCATTTGCTATTGGATCGCTGGCTTAAGGGCAACATTTTATGCATTTTCCATAACGGCCATTGCGGTGGTTTTAGTGATGAATGTGGCAACAGCATGTGGCTGCTTTTTTTCGACAGCCTTCGACTCAGTACCATTGGCCATGGCCTACTTAGTGCCGGTCGATTATATATTCATGATAACATCTGGTATTTTTATTCAAATCAGGTAAGTACGGGTATGTCTGTCTCTTCGCTTTGTCCTTAACAATAAAAGCTCATAAATTTAACTCTAATATGTTTTTCGGCTTTGCAGCGCTCTTGTGCATGAAATTAGTACTCGAGTATGCGCTAACAAAGTGAAGCTTTGTTTGAGAATTTTCTATTTAAATAAACCATATCATATCGTGATCCTTGTGCAAAACAGTTAAAGTTGTTTTTTTTATAAATTTTTGTTTCTTTTGCTTAATTTGCAGCACATTGCCAGTAGCTTTTTATTGGACACAATTCTTATCATGGATGTTGTATGCCAACGAAGCCATGACTGTTGCCCAATGGACTGGCATTACAAACATCAGTAAGTTGAACGTTTTTCTTTTCATTAGACTTAATTTTTGTGTACACATTTGATACAATTAACTTGACTGTGATTAAGAGGAGACGGATGATTTGATTTTCAGCACATACATTCATAAATCGATATAGAAAGCTATTCATGTTTTCTTTTCTGTATGGAAAGGTATAATTGAACAATGTTAAAGGATAACAGAAAAGTAGCTGACAATGGATTCAGGTAGCCAGAAGCCAAGAAAACAAGTAAGAGGGTAGTACATTCAGCTGGGCCGAATCTAAAATACCCCCGTAAACAAGGTCTGATCAAAAAATATCCGTTATATTAAACTTTTTCAAAAATTATTTATTTATTCGAGAATAATTGTCTGAACAAAGTAATACTCCTCAGATTTTTTTTTTGGTTTATCTTAGACTAGTACTCAGGGGATGACCTGTACACATACAGTGCATTGTACTGGAACTAGGAAAATAGGTTATGATAAACAGGATAGATAGGGTAGTGTTTGTGGTGGTTTAACTTTAACAATAACAACACGCAAGACTAAAAGTACAGCAATTAAATGTTGGAATCAAATTAGTTAAAACTGATCAGTGCCCAGTGTATATACCTTTGACACTGCTCGGATTAGGAAAATTTAGTGCAACAACTTCCACACTACAAGGTAGTGGAATGCATTCAAAATAAATCAATAATGAGCAACTAAAATAAAACACGGGCAATGTCACAGCCGTACTTTAACCCATGATTTGTCACCAGTTATGACCTTTTTAAGGAAATCTGGATCGTCTCCTCCTGAGCGCTGTCCATGCGACGTTGTTTTTGCTCAAAATTTAGTTAATTTAGTAAAAAATCGAAAAGCACACCAAAACACGACTAACCTCTTTATCTGTCCATAAGAAACTGGCAATCCAAAATGGCTGATATTGCTAACATATAAGTATAACATGTGTACCAACATAGCAGTAAAAAAAAAATCTGAAAATCTAAAATACGTAACTCACGAAATTTGAATATAACGGTCATTTATTTATCAGTCCAGACCATGTATACACATTCATACACATGCTCACAAACTATAAGCAAGTCACAACAACAAATAATAATAAAACGAATGCCAAGAGCACAAGAAAAATAACAACATCGTTTGTAGTTGATTGACTTGAATTTTACGTACTTTAAATCATGTATGTTGGTTTGTTTGTGTATTATATTTTAGTTTTATCATGTTTGTGTGAATGTGTTGTTTATGTATAACAAGTATATCAATAGCGGTACACTGGGTTAGATGTGACAAAAATTCTTAACAATATTATGGTGACACTTGTCTTTATTAAGATATTTATTTTTTTCATTTTTTATTTATTGAATCTTCTAAATGAACTAACAATAAGTATTAAAATCTTAAACCTAAACATAAAAATTTAAACAAAAGATGTGCGTTTTACTTAAGTCCGGCCAATGCTAGAAGAAAAGTTTTATATTGCTTCAACTTTATCAGTAAAATCACCTATTTAATGTTCTAATGTTGGTAAGAGTATCCTCTCCTCTCAACCGAGTATGGCCGCCAAAATTGAGTACATTGCGTACAAGAGGATATGGTTGAAGTTCCAGTTTACTGACATATCTTGTCGCGTGCTTCGAAAATTCGGCTTTTAGCAGCGGAACACTCGGATCCTTGTGAATTCGTGAGTTTTTAACATACCATGGAGCTGCAGTATGCGTTCGAAGAATTTGGTTTTGTCGTCTTTCAATGTTTGACGCTGACGCGGTGCCACATAATTGAATTCCATAGCATCATATATGTAGGCCTTAGGATGGCGTTGTATAACTAAAGTTTGCAAGCCATCTTCAAGATTAAATTTCTGCCCATAAACCAATTTAGTTGCGCTGCTTTTAATTCAAACTGAGTGACTTCTGATGATGCATTTGTTCATATTAAAGTTTCTTAAAAGAATGTGATCATATTATGCTACACCCGTGTCCAAATATAATACAGGGTTGTTGGTTTTATTACAGCTCTGTTTCTATTGGTGACGCAGCGCTGCCGTTCTTATTTAATTCACCGCTTGCCGCTTTTGTTTGGTTAATAGTTGTTAGTCTTTATGAAAATTTCAAATAAAACAGTTGCCCTTCATTTTTTAATATTATCTTAGTCGTATCCAGAAATCACTGTTAAATTCATAATATTCATTTATATCAAAAAACTTTTTTTTTTAATTATATTTATTAAAAAAAAAATTATATTTGATTTACTTCTTTTTACAGCCTGTTTTGAGGAGAGTGAAAATTTGCCTTGCTTTCATACGGGTCAGGATGTCCTGGATAAATACAGTTTTAAAGAGTCGAATATATATCGGGATCTCTTGGCAATTGTTGGCATATATTTAGGCTTCCATTTGTTGGGTTATTACTGCCTTTGGCGTAGAGCGCGCAAAATATAATAAGTTTTTTTGTTTTAGTATTCATCATAAATCTTAAAGTAAACTCATCTGTACAAAGTATTTGAAGAGCAAAAAAAAATTTTGTTTTGTATTAAAAATGTATGTGTGTTGTAATTGTCTGTTTTTGGAACTGAATAAAAAATTAAGTTTAATAAAATATTTAACATGAACTTTTACTGTAATTAGCTGCCATGAGGGTTTATGTTTATACTGAATTAATAATAAGGAAAACTTAATGAAGGTTTCATTTCTTCATTCCAATAACGAATTGAGTTTATGTGTAGTCTAATGAAACAGACATACAGAATTCGTTTCATTAAGTAAACAAAAAATATGCTTTCAAGCTCTAGGAATTTAATTTAACACAAAAATATCAACATCTTTTTTGTAGGGTTAAAATTGGTATCAGTTTAAATAACCGGATTGTACGAGTAATATCACAATACCATCAGATATGTTCGGAGAAACGCACAATCTGAAACCGTAAAGCGTTGTGAAAAACGCTTAATTTAATTTTTGGTATTCTAAAGTGCGGTCTCCACCTGATATGAAACCACTAACTTTAACGCTAACTTCAAGTTAAAGTTAAATGTGAACCGCTCATGTTGAAGTTTGGTTAACGTTATAACTTGGTTGTTAAAACATTTTATTTGGAAACTCTGTTATAACTTAAATTGACAACAGCCTGCTATTTGTAGTTGTTTTTCACCATTTTTGTTTTTTTTTTTCTATGAGAAGTTATAACTCTAACATCACTACGTGTACGCCGACTTAAACAGATAGATATTTAAACAGCAAGTTTTAACTTCATGTTTTAACTGCGTTTGAAGTTAGGTGTAGACTGCATGTAAGGAACGTGCGTTTTACTGGCGTTTCAGGGTTTATAAAAAAGAAATACACCATATCGCACCCTATACACAAAATAGTCACAACTCAAAATTTTCCAGAGCTGACTTTTTTCCATAAAAGTCAGTTTTTTATGTTTTCGCAAACATAATATAAAATTGAAAAATAGTGTTAGCAGAACCTTCCTCAATATTGAATATTTTCATATTGGAATAATATTTTCTTTAAATATTATTATCATTTTTACTTTAAATATTATTATCATTTTTACATAGTTTTTTGTCTCTCCTGATATTTTAGTATTTCGAGTTGTGACACTTTTGTATTTAGAGTGCGATATGTTTTACATACGTACATGCGAGGCGAATTCATGCCAATTTTTTCAAATGTCAAAGGAAAAATATAAGCACAAAACGGAATTGAAAAAATATATATGTGCTGTTCATAGAACACAGACGAGTAGCTCGTCTAGAAAATTTTTCTGAAAGTTACTCAATTTTTTGAGTGATTTCCATACAAATTTTTGAGACAAGTCACTCGTCTGTGTTCTGCAAACAGCACAATAATAAAAAAATATTTACAAGAAAAAAAAACGCTTAATTATTTCGTGAAAATGAAAGCCCCAGATCATAGAGCTTGGAAAGGTGAAAATGGCCAGCCAGATTGAGGGAGGGTTCTGGATCATACCTATCGCTCTAGCTAGAATAAGAACATAAAAACGGGCAAAAGGCAGAATATTTGTAACATTCTTGTTAGCAAATAAAATGGCATAAGACTGGATAGGAAAAGCCCAAGGTCACTATAACTGCCTTAAGCATCTGTACAGAATGGGCATACCCAATACTTGTATAGAGGTTTGCAAATTTTGCAGAAAAGGAGTCAATGGAACACTTGATCATCTACTGTGGGGCGTTGGAGTATAGAAAACACAGGCTTCTACAATATCATATGTTAGGTGAAAAGGACTTGCTAACACTCTCAGTGAAGGACTAAGGGTAAACACAATAGATCAACAATGGTGATATCATGAGGGACTGTTTGCGATCACACCCCATTCTGTGACATCACGAGGGATTGCTTGCGTCCAGCGCTCATTCTAATAATAATATAACTGTAGGGATTTTTTTTTATTTATGGCCGTAACAGACATATCGCTCCTTTGCTGCAATATAGTCATACCTCAAAAAATGATCTTTTCGAGTTAACAATACAGACTTGTTAACAGTACTATCTTTTATATTGTGCCAAAAATTTATTCAAATTACTTTTAAACTGTTTCCTTTAAGAGATATTTTCTAAACAAAAAATTCTAAGACTTGTATGGAAACTACAAATTGGATGTATTTTTCTCCAAACAAGCTTTTTGTTAGTTATGACTATGTTGCACTAAAGGAGCGATATGTATTATCATATTATTTTTAAACTTCCTTACCTGCTCTGCTCTACAATTATATTCATCATTTATAAAAAAACCAGATTTTTTGTTAAATTTCTTAATACTTTTATTTTCTTTTCTTTTAATAAATATTTATTTAATACATTTAACATTCAATTGATCCATAGGAAAATAGTAAATTTTAAACTATTTGTGATTTATTTTTTTTTTTTTAATTTAAAACTAAAACACTTTTTCTATTAACAATAATTGTTTGTTTTCTCTAAAATAAATAAAATGTTGACTCAAAATTGTTGTTGATATAAAGTTTCAATAAATTACACAATAATTTTATAACTAATAGTAATATATATTCTAAAATATTGGATTGTGTTTCAATTAGTTTTAAAGAAAAATTTACACGTTATTTTGAGGTTTAAAGAGAATTTACGCTCGAACAATTACACATATTAAGACAGGAAAAAAACGGTCGAAATAAAGAAGTAATAAGAGAATTTAAACGTTTAATGAGTTCCCATAAAAACGTCATATAGTGCGGTTTCTAAGGAATCTAACATAATAATCGAATACATAAACACACAAACTGCAAATTTTCCGTACTTATTTTTTATATATTTTAAAGTTTGACATACGAGGGCTGATAAAAAATTACAGTTTTAAAATTTTTTTTTCAAAAAGTATTGATTAATTCATCAATAACTTGTCCCCTTCAAAGTAATTCCTCTTAGCTATAATACACTTAAGCCACCATTTTGTCCCATCCTCAAAACACTTCTAAAACGCGCTTTTTGGTATCGCTAACAGCTCCTGTTACGATGTTTCGTTTATCTCCTCAATCGTAGCCAAACGCTTTTCTTTTATACGGAAAAAGACGTGTGTAATGAAAAACCTTGTTTTTTGTGTTTTGACGGATATTATTAGAGCATTTTTCTTTTTAAATTCTCAGCAATTTATTTGGATTGTTGGGATATAAAGTTGAATGTTTGAGAATATCTTTCAAAAATTTCCAAATTCTACTAATGATTAGAGTAGCTCCTATGAAATGTCAACATATAGACAGCTGGAAAACATAGAAAACAAGTTGTTTATAATTTTTTGATTGGTATCAATGTTAGAAGAATATAGAATATAGTGAATAAAACTCAATTGTTTGAACTTTGTTCCCAAAAATTTTCATACAAAATTGTAAAAAATAATGTTTTTTTTTTGCAATTTTGAATATATCTCAGCTACATGTGAAGCGATTTTACTGAATTTCAATAGCAAAACCATGAATTGAGAGAGAATGGTGAAAGAAACAATTTTTAAATAGAATGGTTTGCTCAGAAATGGTATTTCAATGGCCGATAGACGGACGGAAGAGCAGACGGACATCGCTTAGTCGACTTTTGTGCCAATTCTGATTTAGAATATACTCCTATATATTTTATAGGGTCACAAATGAAAATTGTAGAAAATATAAACGGAATCATAAACTTACGCGGCTTTCACACACAGAAAGTTTACTTTGCAAAGTCTTGAGTTTGGTGGTGGCAAGGGAAAATAAGGAGTGTAAGAGAGCCACTCTCTTTTCCCTTGTCACCACCAAACTCAAGACTTTGCAAAGTAAACTTTTCGTGTGTGAAAGCGGTATTATAATGGGTGATTCTATAAGAACTATCGGAAATTTAAAAAAAAAAACACATAAAATTCAGAAAAATGCATGAAATATTTATTTGGATCGATAGTTGGGTCGATATAATTTAATGTTTGAAGATTATTTCATGCAAATGTTGGCCGCGGCTGCGCCTTAAATGTTCCATCCGCTTAGTCCAATTTTGGCATACTCTTTCCAACATTTCGGCCGGTATCTCACGAATAATGTTGGCAATGTTGGGTTCCAGTGCGTCAATCGAAGCGGGCTTGTCGCTATAGACACTGGCCTTAACATAGCCCCACAAAAAATAGTCTAGAGGCGTTAAATCGCACGATCTGGACGGCCAATTGACTGGTCCCAAGCGTGAAATAAACTGTTCACCGAACTCGCCTCTCAATTGGTCTATTGTTTCGCGTGCTGTGTGGCATGTGGCACCGTCTTGTTGAAAACACATGTCATGCAAGTCTAGTTCTTCCATTTTGGGCAAAAAAAAGTTTGTTATCATCGCACGGTAGCGCTCACCATTCACAGTAACGTTGTGATTCGCATCATCTTTGAAGAAATATGGCCCAATGATGCCGCCAGCTCATAATCCGCACCAAACGGTTGTTTTTTGTGGATGCATTGGTAGCTCTTGCAATGCTTCTGGCTGCTCTTCACTCCAAATACGGCAGTTTTGCTTGTTCACGTATCCATTCAACCAGAAATGAGCCTCGTCGCTGAACACAATTCTTCGATAAAAAAAAGTGGACCTCCATCTAACTTTTCAAGTGCCCATTCACCAAAAATTTGGCGTTGTGGTACGTAGTTTGGCTTCAATTCTTGCACCAGCTGTATCTTATAAGGCTTCACACCCAAATCCTTACGCAAAATTTTCCACGTAGTGGAGTAACAGAGGCCCAATTGCTGCGAACGGCGCCGAATCGATAATTCACGGTCATCACCAACACTGGCCGATACGGCTGCGATATTTTCTTCAGTTCGCACTCTACGTAAGCGTGTTGGTGGTTTAATGTCCAACAATGTAAATTTGGTGCGAAATTTTTTTACAATAGCCCGAATACAAGCCTCAGTAGGTCGATTAAACTGACCATAAAATGGAAGAAGCGCGCGATGAACTTTCTTAACAGAGCACGCATTTTGGTAATAAAATTCAATAATTTGCAAGCGTTGTTCGTTTGTAAAACGATTCATGATTAAATTATAGACCAAACTGAAGATGTTTGACAGTGACACAAGATACAAAACGTGCGTGAGCTGTCAAAACTAGTGTTGCCAAAAAGATAATAGCCAAAAAATCACTCGTTATATATCTACCCTTTTTTTTGTCCAGATTGTTTTGTGCGCACTCCTTAAGTAATATACAAATTTACTTTCCGTGGTAAATTTGATTATAATGAAAAGTGTAAGTCAAGATTTTATTGTCCGCACTCCTTACGTAATTCGCAAATTTACTTTCCGTGGTAAGTTTGATTATAATGAAAAGTGTAAGTCAAGATTTTATTGTTCTCACTTCTTACGTAATTCCCAAATTTACTTTGCGTGGTATGTTTGATTATACATACATACATATGTATGTAAATAATTAGCAAGCAGTTCTCTTAAAACCTCAAAATTAACTTTAAATAAGTATTTACTCTCAAACAATAGCAACACGAGTACTTAATCCTTTATAATTGTTTGTACAACAACATTAATTTAGATTTAGCAATTTTAATAACGCAGCAATTTAAAGTCATATAAAATTTCGTTTTATCCTTTAACAGATCACAGAGCAGAAATAACACAAACTTTTTTTTTTTTGTGTTGTTAAGTAGAATTGTCAAATTAAAAATTTAATTTCAATTTAAATTGATTTAATCGGTTTATCAGTTTGCCTTCTCAACAAGCACTTTAGTGTCAAACTGTTCTATAGAATATATAAAATTTTAAAAATGAATATAAATTTTAAACAGTTTGCTTAAAGCTTTAATTATATATTTTTTTAAATTTTATTTTCAGTTTTTATATTTATATTTATATGCTTGATGTTTAAATAGAGTTCTTTTCTATGGAATTTTATTATTTTTTATAGATTTTATATTTTAGTTTTGGACTTAAAAGACAGCCTTAAATTGACAGCATAGTTAATTTTTCTTATGTAGATTTTTTGATTTTTAATTTTTTTTTTTTTTTTATTTGATTTACAGTTCAATTAATTTGTTTGTCAAATAAAATTCTTATTTTAGAAAATTTATATAATATCTATATATACTGGTATGTATAAATAAATTCATTTTGTATAATTGAATTTCAATAAACTTAAATTATTTCAATATTAATTTACTGATGTTTTGTTGAACTTTACTCGTTTAATTTATAAATTAGATTTTTGGTTTTTGTACATTTGTACATCGGGTTTTAGTTCAAGTTGTTCCTTTCTTAGAAGAAGGCTTTTCTACAATACAAAATGTGATCAATAATTTTTGATTGAAGAAGACAAGAAAAATAATAATCAAACCTTTAGCTGGGGCGGCAGCCTGTTAAACCTAACATACAAACTCAGAGAACAACTTTGAGTGATTGCAAAAAATCATATTTGCTCAACAACATGAGAACCAATTAATTTCGTTCAAATATGATTTTGTATTCAGCCGCACAAATGCGCAGTTGATTTTTAACCAGTAAACACAATGAGCGACAATTTCACTATGTGAGTGCAATCATCGTTGATGTTCGTGCTTGAATATAAATGAATACGCATATAGTTCAGCATTCATTTCTTGTGTTTGGAAGAAAAAAAAAATAAACATAAATCAATGCACTGATGTATTCAACAGTTTTTCTGTATGCTCTGTTGAAAAAAACCAAAGTTAAATACACATACATAGAAACAAAAGGTTTTCTTAGAAAAAAAAACAAATCTCCATATTTATATTTGTATTTATTTTTGAACATTTGTTAAAAAACACAATGGTACGCATATAACATATACATATGTATGTATGTAAATATGTTTCAAATTTGTTTATACAACACACAATCGAAGCAACATCTAACGTTTAGCCGATTTTATTCAGCACTAAAACGAACGCGCAATATTTACAAGGCGAGTTCATTTTACTCAGCATTAAGCTTTTTTGCTAGATTTTTGTTGATTACAAATTCAGATTGTTTACAAGGCGAGTTGATTTCACTCAACGTTGAACTTTGTTGCTTAATTTTTGCGGATTGCAAATTTTAGTGTAGTGAAAAACATGATTTTTGGTGATCACTGGTTCGAAAACTCCCCTTGAGATGACCAGCAACTATTCTACAATATCCTTTTCCAGCATAAAGATGTTTTGTTTACATAAATATTTTATCACCTGTTTGTTGTTGTTTTTCAATCGAAATAGGGTGCCGACATTCACGATGCAAAAATATATAATTTGCCCGAAAAAAAAGTAAACAACATACATGTAATTTATAAAGTGGTACTACTGGGGTTTGAGAAAATGTTGATTAATACGTGTCTAACGTAACTGAACACGAACAATTAGAAGCGCGTTACACAGACCCAATTTATTACGCAGTCATAAACGTGTCGCTGATTTTCTTTTTATTTAAAACGCGTTCCATGAACAGGCTGTTATTTTGCTTGAAAAATCGTCAAAATTAAGGTAAAATCTTTATCCCAGCATCACTGCTCTTAAGGTGTAATAGAACTTTATATTTTACAAGTAGAGAGAGAGAGGACCTGAAACTAACAACAAAGTCTTGGAAACATGAGGTCTGTTCAATAGAAAACGTGAATTTTGAACGGAGTAAGTAATTTACAATGATAATGAAAATTTGCTCTACAATTTAGCTTTGGGTGGGACATTGTGATCGGAAATAACTCAGCTTTTTATGTAGTGTTTTTTAATTTTGATTTGTAATTTGTGCCATTACAAATTCAGATTAATTTGTTAAATTTTTGTTGAACTTTTTATAATTTTTTAAATTAAAAATTGTTTGGTTTGTACATATGTACAACAGGTTTTTAGTTCAAGTTTTTACTTTCTTAATTTTTTCTTAAGAAGGATTTTTTACAATACAAATTTGCTGTGATCAATAATTATTGATTGAAGAAGACAAGAAAAATAATAATCAAATCTTTAGCTGGGGGACAACTAGCTGTTTCGTAGTCGCTACACTACTCATCAGCACCCACTGGGATTCGAACTCGGGACATGACGTATCATGATCTACTGCTTTAACTACTAAACAAAAAATGCATATGTGATTCAATATGAGATGAATATAGATAGAAAATAATTAAATGCTCGGTGGCTTAGTAGTTAAAGCAGTAGATCATGATACGTCATGTCCCGAGTTCGAATCCCAGTGGGTGCTGATGAGTAGTGTAGCGACTACGAAACAGCTAGTTGTCCCCCAGCTAAAGATTTGATTATTATTTTTCTTGTCTTCTTCAATCAATAATTATTGATCACAGCAAATTTGTATTGTAAAAAATCCTTCTTAAGAAAAAATTAAGAAAGTAAAAACTTGAACTAAAAACCTGTTGTACATATGTACAAACCATACAAATTCAGATTGTTTACAAGGAGAATTGATTTTACTCAGCGTTGAACTTTGTTGCTTGATTTTTGCTGATTACAAATTTAGAATGTTTACAAGACGAGCTGATTTTACTCAGCGTTGCACTTTGTTGTCTGATTTTTGTTGTTTGCAAATTTTAGTGTGTGAGTTAATCAAGCAAAACATGATTTTTGGTGATCGCTGATACAAACATATGTGTTTCAATAGTTATTCGTACCCAGAAATCCAATTGTAAATATTAATTTATTGATGTTTTTGGAACTTTATAGTTTCTAAATTACATTTTGATTTTTGTATATTTGTAAATCGGGTTTCAGTTTAAATTTTTCCTTTCTTAAGCTTTCTTAAGCATTTTTTACAATACAAATTTTTTATGGTCAATTGAACTAAAACCCGGTCTACAAATGTACCAAAGCCAAAACTCTAGTGTAAAAATTATAACGTTCAACAAAACAGCAATAAACTAATATTTACAATTACATACCTGAGTACGGAGAATTATTAAAATGGATATGTTTGTAAAATACCGCTTGTTCAGAGACAGTAAACACTGTAAAAACAATGCGGGCAATTAACAAAATGCGTGCGTGATTTAATGTGAAATGAATGTAGACAGAGAATAATTCAATGGCTCGGTGGCTGAGTAGCTCAGGCAGCCGTTCATGATACGTCATGACCCGAGTTTAATTCCAAAAATTGGTGCTGATGAATAGTGTAGCGTCTACGAATTAACTAGTTGTCCCTCAACTAAAATGGTTGGTTAATATTTTTTTGTCTTCTTCAATCAAAAATTATTGATCACAGCAATTTTGTATTAAATTATTTAATTTTCAAAATCTTAAAACTTAATAAAAGTATACATACAGACACACATACATAAAATAGTTTTCTTATTTACAGCTTGTTTCTGAGAGCTTTTCTCCCATATTTTAATACGTGTTTGTTAATACAATGTAATATTTATTAAGTGGTCCTTAGCCAGGCTGATGATTTATTACTAAAGATTTGTTCTTTGCTAATTAAATTTCTTAAACTTCCTTCCAAAATCTTCCCACATTTCAAGGTTTTCCCTCAAAATTAATTCGAAAATAATAATTTCTGAAAGCTTTTTGTCAAACAGTTGAGAGCAACATTTAAAGGATACTTCTAATGAAATAAAGGATTAATCCCATTTGGTGGCTGGATTATGTTTCTTAATGTGTGAAGTATTAAACATATTCGAGAAAGCCGGTAGTCTGGGCTTCAAAATGTCAATATTAAAATACACGTTTTCTTATAAGAATAAATATTTATACGACAGCACAACTACATGACTACATGACCACCATTGTAACTGTCGCCAAATTAGATTTATTTCTATTATTGTTGGCTACAAAAACTATGCCAGTGATGTCATTATACCAAGCAAAGACAAATAAATTAGTGCTTTGAAAAGAAATTCGCAAAATGTTAAATCGTTTTTTAGGATAATACAAATAAACGCATTTTACGTTACGTTCTGTTTAACACCTTTTTAAGTCAACCGTTTTTTAAAACTGATTATACCCATTTTTAACACTTTAAGGTGACGTTTATTTTTTTATAATTATTGTTTGTTTATATTTTATATATTGCGAAAATGTTTATTTGTGTCAGTGTACCACACTAAAGGCTGGACTAAAATGCTGCACAGAATGTTCTAAAGAACACTGCTCACTACTGTGCTGTAGTTACAAACACTTTATTTCAAAACAATGCTTAAAACGAAACCAACAAGCTATAGAACATTTAGAAACAGAACAAAAGCTTCATAGTTTTGAAACGCCTTCACGACAGCGCTTGAATTCTGTTTCATAGCAAAATCCAAAACAAAACTTTACAATAAAGCAAATACACGATGAGCCACAGCAAACACATTGCCATTTGAGCACACTACGTCTTAAATATTTGTGCTCAATACAAAGACAAAACCCATGAACAACAACAACAACAGCATACACGCATGAGCATACTGTACAACCAGCACAAAACTGAAGTAGAACATTATTTCAATGCTTGGAGTTCTACTTCAAATTTGTTCTATTTCATTTGGTTATACTTGTGTTTGGTTCTGTTTGTTCTAAACGATTATAAGACAGTATTCGACACTGAAGTGTTTGTTTTGAAAGAAGAGGATGGATAGTACTTGAAAATACTACGATGTTTTGTGAAACATTTTTATTGTGCTTGAACAGCCCTCTAGTATGGACTGAATGCTAGATACCATTATTGCGGCTGGAACCAAATAAAACGCAGGAGCAAAATACCGCAAACAAGTATACAACTAAACAAGCGTGGTTTAAACTCTGCTGAATTTATAGGTTGACATCTCTCCTGGATGCAGGAACATAATTATGAATCACCTTGCAGTAATGCACAGCCAGTGCGGATTTGCTCTCTCAAAGTAGGAAAACTGAGGGTTTTAGTCCATATATGCTATATGCAGAGTCCAGCACACACCAGCTAACGGCCTTAAAGACATGCGCGGTGCATTTTTGTCAAGTTGCCACAAAAACAAAATTCTTTTCTTAGCACGAAATAAGAACTGGGTAAATTAGTAACTAAATTCTGATTGCGAATTGCAAAATTGTAGTTCCAGCCTGATGTTGTTTAAAAAGTTTGCTTAATAATTAAAAAAGAAATTTAAGCTTTTGAAACCTATTGTTTGCTTTTATAATTTTTTAGCTATAAATTTTTTTTGAAAATCTTTCAAAATTTTTTATATACTTTCAGTATTTTTCATCCTATTTTCGATCTCGATGTTCTAGAATTTAATTTTTAAATACAAAATTGTTGAAACCAATTCCTTGTCATTTATTTTCTACTTTCGTATTCAATTTCACTATAAATTTTATAAATTCTCTTAAAATTTAGAACCTGCGTTTTTCGTATTTTGAGCACTGTGCTCTTGTCTTAAATGTTGTAAGTAAATCTTTGTTCTAAATAGGTATGTACTTTAAATACATTATTAACATTTATTAAAATTATCGTATTTAAACAATTGAGTTTTATTCACTATATTAGCTTCTAGTATTGATACCAATCAAAAATTAATAAATAGCTTGTGATTTATGTTTCCCAGCTGTCTAGCTACTCTTATTTGACAGGTATTATTAAAGGCACGTATACATCGTAATACTCGTACAAGATATTTAGGTTTTGTGGGAGCAGAATAATAAGAAATTCTCTCCGTTCTTAAAAAAAGCAGCCAGAAATATGTTTGCATGTTTACATTTAAAAGATAAGTAAAACAAAAGTATTATTATGATAGTAATAAAATTACTGCTGGTTACAATTTTACAACATTTACAAAAACAACATGCAACATTCTAAATGTTGTACCACCTGCAACAAATACTCGAAGTGCTGCCAATGCAAATTTAAAAAAATACGATTCTTATATGATGAGAATACAGAGCTTTCTAAAATGCTTTAGAACAAGTGTGCCCAGCCCTATGCGCTTGATACTTAATTGTTTTTGTAAATACGCTTAGCTATAGGGATGTGCTCTTTAATACACAAATACTGCGCTCAGCACTAGCAATGAAAAATACACAAACAACTTCGTCTTATATATTTTTTTGTCGTTCTTTATTGCGCACACACAAAAGCGAAGCAATAACACTTTCGCATGTTTTGCTGGTAAACATTGACGACAGCTATTTTCAGTGTGAACTTTGTTTTTTTTAAATGTTTTGCTTTTTACAACAAAAAGTATTAAACAAAAATATTTTTTCCTTAAATGTATTGGTGTTACTCTTCCATATAGAACTTGTGGGCACCACTGATTTAGAAATTGAAGATTTACCGTCCGCTTGTCAATTTTTGCATTTTGATTTATGTTTAGATATCATTTATTCTACAAACATTTTTGACAGATCTAAGTACTTGTATTACCATGTAAAGCTGTCTTAAATCATTTTTTCTTTTTAAATTCTCAATAATTTATTTATATTGTTGGAACATAAAGTTGAATAGCTCCTATGAAATGTCGTTATATAGACAGCTGGGAAACATAAAAGACAAGCTGTTTATAATTTTTTTACTATCGGATTTACTTATTTTACATTTCTTTTTTTTTTTTTGCTTTGGTTTAACTTGCATTCCACTTTTCAGCAATCTGTTTTTAGTAGTTTAAGATTTTTGTTTAGACATTTTTGTGTTTTGAATAAAACACAAATATTTCTTGTTTGTAAAAATATTTAACAACATATTTGTAGTTTACCAACAACAAATAGCATAAACTATTTTACTGGCTCATTCTACATTAACAAGTGTTAAAAAAGGTAACAGCAGCAGGCGAAATTATAGCACAAGTGTTCGGACTTTGTGCTTTTCCGAAAAATATTAAAATACTTTTTTGGTTTTTTTGCAAAAATTGTGAAATGATTTGATGAAATATTTTTGGATCCTCTTAATTTTACTATCAAATTACCGAAAACTGTTGGTTGACTATAAAAAAGAAAAGAGAATAAACATGCGCTAGTTACACAAATTATTCAAAAAAAAAAAAGATAACAAGAAGTTTAAGCGCCTGATTACGTTCTGAAAATAATAAATAATAATAAGAAAATAAAATAAAGTTTTGTCTTCCATTTTATGTAAACATGCTTTCTTTTTACTTTCATACGTGTTATCTTTATATGTTAATTACTATTAGCCTATATCTGACATATACATGATCCGAAATCGGCGAAAATTTTGTTTGTTTTAGATTCTGGATCATACCTGGCTCTCAAGCTACAATACATAATTTAAAAATTTGTTTCAAAATATATTTAATAATAATCAGGGTTTATTGTTTTATTTGTTTGACAACCCTGTTTTTATCGTTTATCCGCTTGCCGCCTTAAATTAAGTGCCATCAGGCTTGTTGTTGTTGTTTGGCCTTCAAGAATTTTTCGTCTCGCTCTCACTGGTTAACAATTTGCCCCAACTTGCTGTATTAGTTTACAGTTTTTTGACATAATTCTTTATTAACCACGCGGCAGCTTCTTATGTGAAGACATAAGTGTCGTTATAGTTAGTCACAGAGCCGTTGCAGATTACTATTAAGACTATCGTGAGCATAAGTTCTTCGTTACTCCGCCGAACCTGTGGATCCTAAACTTTGCAAATATATTTTCAACTGTATAGTTAAATATATACATTTTTTTGAAGCAACTAATGGTTGTTAATTCTATTGAAGCAACCAATAATGTTTGTTCATTTGTTTGCAACGTGTAAAGAAAAGTAGAGACGTGTGCAAGAGAGAAAGCTTGTTCTTCTGCATTTTGACAGTTATTATTAAAACATTTTTCTTTTTAAATTCTCAGTAATTTATTTAACAGCTTTGGGGTATAAAGTTAGATGTTCTAGAATATTTTTCAAAGGTTTCCAAGTCTACTGATGATTAGGGTTGCTCCTATGACATGTCGACATATAGACAGCTGGAAAACATAGAAAACAAGCTGTTTATACTAAACTAAATAAAACAAAGCTGTAGTTTTATTAAAAAAGGAAAAACGGCCTAAAAAGCCCACTAAACAATAGCACAACTTAAAATTCAACCTATTGAATAAACATATATTACAAAGCTGTTTATAATTTTTTTATTATCGATATTAGAAGCTAAAAAGTAAAAAAAACTCAAATATTAGAAATTGAATTTTATTACTATTAATATTTACTCGTATAGCATTTAAAAAATATAGCAAGCTGTTTTTTCTGTTTCCTAGCTGCCTATACATCGGCGTTTAACAATTATCTTGTTTTTGAAATTTTATTTTTAAATTAATAAGATGTAAAAATTTTCTACTTATACTTCTCAAATACATCTAATAGTAGCACATTTGAATTGAAGTTGTTCAGAACAAAAAAAAATTAAAAAAAAACTCGAATTTTTTGTGTTTGAAAAATATTGTTAGAACATATTTCTTATTGAATTCTCATTACTTTCTTGAAAATAGTAGAATATAAATTTAACTGTTTCAATATATTTTGCAAAGACTTTCAAGTCTTCTGATGATTAGCTTAGAACCTACTAACTTAATATACATATATAGCGTATGTTAATTTTTCCCTTGCGCTATAATTTCTCGCATTGCTGTTCCGTGTGATCGTGTGCGCTTTCCTTGTGTTTAACTTTATAAAAAAATTTTACTATCTAGATTTAATACCTGCAATTGCCCCCTTGTTAAGTGATGTGTTTCTTTTTTTTATATATATATGGTTTTCTTTTTTTGTATATTTTTAATACATTATGCTACTTATTCTTACATAACTACAAACAACAAGTGCTGCATACTTAAATTAGGAAAACATGAAAATGTTCATTATATTACCTCAACGTATACTTAGTTACATAAGTATTTATGTACATAAATGCTGGTATGTTTGTATTTGCTAATCGTAAAGAAATATATACAATTTAATAAATAAATAGGAACAGATTTCTACTACAGTTTTAGTATAGTAATAAAAATAAAATTTTGTTGTTGTTGTATATTTGAGCGATTCGATTCGAAAAGAAGCTGCAACATACAGAGATATAAAATCCTTAAGTACTTACCGCATCGGCTAGTGGCATTGAAGCATTTGTGGAATTATTGTGTATGGAGGAGGAGGAGGTGGACGAGGGAGAGGATGTTGTCATAGTTGTGACTGCCACAGATATGGATTCCTGTATTTCGTTAGCGGCTGAAGAGGCTGTTGCTGTTGTCATAACAATCATGCTTCTGGAGTTGGGCACATTTATAACTTCAGTATAGAGGCCAAGAGGACTTAACGATTGTGATGTTTTCATAATTGAGCGATGATTGTAATGTTTGTGATTTTGATTAAGATTTCGATGATGGGATTTAAGATTCAGCCAGTTGGATTTGGTGTCGGGTGAAGTGGTGGATGATTGAGAGGAAAATGTTAATTCACAGGGTGTTTCGAATGAATCTATTGTATCAATCAAATGTGTTGGTGATTGAGTGGGAGTAAGTGTTGAAGCGTCTATCAACAAATGCGTTGTATCCGAACAGCGTTGGGGTGATGAGGATGAAGTTTTGCTACTACTGGTTGTCGATATAGCAGTTATGGTGGTAACTGATCGTTGTTTTCTACGTGCTAAAGATTCGTTTAAGAAATTGACTTGTGTGCCCACACCTTCGGTGGTCTTTTTATAGAAACTACGTGTTGCTGCCTCATTCGCTCTCATATTAAGTGGTTTTTTGTTATTAAGATCTGAGAGGCTTATATTATTTTTCAGTAATATTTCTAAATTTTCTATAGAATTTTTATGCGTACCCTTGTCACTCTCCGTCTCAACATCTTTGAGTTCATCCAAAGCGGTGCGCGGCAAGTAATTTGTTTTGCTCATAAGACTATTACCATCGGAGGTATTATCAATGGAAGAGGAATGGTTTTTGGCAATGGTGGGTAGAGTGCCTATAGTCACAACACTTGAACTATTCGATATGCAGGGTGTCACCGATGTATTCGAACTGATTGTGGTGCCAAACGAAGAGGATATATTGTGTTGCCTACACAATGATTTGCGTCGTTGTGCTGTTATATTGCTCATATTCGAATTGAGATCAATGTCGGGTGACAGATCTTCTGATTCTGTTAAATTGCTGCTGACTTGTTTCGAAAGTGCTAGACTTTCGGGTGGGCATTTGTTCTCTTTGCTTTTATTATCACAATTGATAATATTTCCATTTGCATTTCTCTCAATTTCCTCAATTTTCGTTTCTGGCTCGATTTCGGCAGGAAACGAGCTTTGATTTTGTATTTTATCTTCTGGTAATTTTCCATTTAGAAAGTATGTTATCATCGAACCTTTGCCTTTAACATTAACACTGCCACGACAACTCAGGTTATAGCCACGTGGTTTTAATATTTCATAAGTTTCTTCAGTGACCTGAAAAGTCGAGTTATCGAAAAGAGGAAAACAAAAATTAATATAAACGTTGCAAAAGGAGCAATATTTGTATATTATCTTTTTCAGATAAGCAGTTAAATTTGCCGTCGCAATTTGTTCCGTATACAAAGAAGTCACGAAAAATTCCAAAACTGTAATTTTGCAGGAAATTGTTCTTATTTATTGACCGCTTTACACTTACCTGTATGTGATCTAATATACCCGTAGAGTCCATTCGTGAAGCAACATTTACTGCATTACCCCAAATATCATATTGTGGCTTTCGAGCTCCAATTACGCCAGCCACCACTGGACCAATGTTAATACCTTAAAAATATAATAATAAAGAATAAATTCTTATGAACTCGTTATAAACTAAATGAAACTTATTAAATATTCTAGTAAAGAACTCTTTTGAGTTTCAGAAAGCTAAAATCTAGCGTCTTATTATGATTAGGTTGTATGTAAATTCTACTTTCTCTGGATTTTCTTTTCAGAAATCGATAAACAATATCTAGCCGAAGGTGTTGCTTTCGCATATTCCCAACAAGGGCACTCTACTTACTGGGATATGAAGGGCTAAGAGTCCTTGTCCGTTTGACAGAATATCAGAAATTGAAACAGGAGCTGTTGGCGATACCAAAAAGTGCGTTTCAGAATTGTTTCGAGGATTGGAATAAACGCTGGCATAAGTGTATTATATCTGAGAGGGTTACTTTTGAAGAAGACAAGATGAATAAATTAATAATTTTGGAAAAAATTTAAAATAACGGTTATTTTCTTATCAGCCCTCGTATATAATAAACACAATATACATGCATATCTATGCTTAATTACTCACTGGTAAAAATCTAGCAGAAAACTTGTAAAGGTCTTCATGAGAAAGTCACTGGTAAAAACCTAGCGGAAAACTTGTAAAGGGCTTCATGAGAAAGTCTTTCTTGTAGGCCTTCTGAGATATTATTTTAGATCCGATGCTCATTCGTGACTGCCTTTTGATGATTTCCTTCCACACTCCCTGCTATAGGAAGGGCTACAAGCGTTTTTTGTGGTACATACTCATTCTTGCCTGCCTTCCAATGAAGGCCCTATAAAAGGTCTACATTCTCACGGCTGTAGGAAAGCATACAAACAAAGAAGCCCTTAGATAAGGTTTGCTAAGCAAGCCCTGAATGAGGTCTTCTTGAGAAACCCTCCAATTAGAGCTGCTAAAAAGGCCTTCAATAAGGCCTATTAAAGTACGCCTTTCATGAGAACTGCAAAATAAATAAAGTAGGTATAAGTCGACTTTTATAGGATGTGTACATTACAAGACCTTCAAGAAGACCTCCCGCGTAAGAGAGTGTGGAAGCGCTTGAGTGCCAGGAAATCGGGTGTAAAAAATAAATTAATGTGTCATCGAGTAAGAAGACTTCTCTCTGCAAAATCAGAAGGCCTGCTTACTTCTTGCTTTTACCAATGCAGACTCAATAAAAAAGGAACTAAAAAAGGAGAAGTATGCTGCTCTAGTGTTAATAATCGCAAACCTGAATTAGCTCACTATTTTGACTTCTTGGTTAGTTAACGATTTTTGGTTAGTTAATGAGTTTTTGTCAAAAAAGCGAACATTAAAAGGGAAGTTTTAGTGACTTTCTGGTTAGCATTCATCTCATCATATTAAAAAAATTCAATGGCGACAAAACGAGATTCTTCGAACGATTACTGCAGCTTCATGCTACGTAAAAACTCACGAATTCACAAAGCTAGTAAAAAACGAATTTTCAAAGTATGCGGCGAGGTATATAAGTAAACTGGAACGTCACCCAAACCCTCTTGCACGAAATATACTTAATTTTAGTGATCACACACGGTTGAGAGGAAGGGATACCGTTGCCACCATCAGCGTGTTAAATAGATGATTGTACTTATATAATTGGCGCCAAAATGAAACTTTTTGTTTAGCTTATACTTATTGTTAGTTCACATTGTGAAGATTCAATAAATAAATAAAAGCTAAAAAAAATAAATATTCATCTCATCACAAGCCCTCAGGAATCTTAAAAGGTCATCAAAGAGTCGATGAATATCTCCTACTATGCAAATAAAGTGGTATCGATCTAAGTATTGAAAAATATAGTTTGGCAGCTAATTCACCTTAGTTTATTATCTACTGTTAGTACCATTATCCCCAAACCGGTAGTTTAATCCTTAATTTAGCCTAGTAATTCCTCAGGTAATTAAACATTTTATAAATCAAATATTTCGCCTCTTTTAGGACTAACTTACCAATTCGCATGCGAAAATTATTAAACGAATGCCTGTTGACTTCGGCAATTTTCTCAAACAGTTGCAAAGCATAATCCGCCATGGCTGTAATGTGCTTGTAGTTCACCAGATCACAAGTTTGAGCCGTTAAGCCAGAGGCAGCCATGTAAGTGGCACCCGTACTCTTAATCTTTTCAATGTAACTGCACAGCAAATGGAGTAAAAGCAAAGATGATATATTTTCAATTTTGATATTTTTCGCTTAATAAATATGTTTGTATTCATAAGTAAAAATGTGGATGTGGAAATGCTACCCAACAAACATGAGGTCAAACATTTTGTCTAAAATTTCTTTATCATATGACATTAAGCGTAATTTCCAGGGGTTTAGTTGTTTGATTCCAATGATTCTCAATTTGAATTCAATCTTAAAATGAAACTCTTAAAAATGCTTAAGAATTAAGATTCCTGTCAAATGATAAAGTTGTTTTAATCAAAGGTTTTATTTAGTGTTTGTTGGGTGCATTATATGCACATACGAGTACTTGTATGTCTGCATAACTGTTTTAATGTTATTTATTTATCAACTTTTCTTGTTTCACTTACCGAAAACGTTCTTCACTTAATAATTCATCGAAATCCGCTATAATTTCATTGAGCAGACGTAAACATTCGACACCCTCGTTATTGCCCTCAAGCTCTACATAGAATTCACTGAAGTTTGGTATCGAAGCGAACAAAATGCAAACACTATCGCACTGTTCGTGATACAAATCCTGTCAGGAAGTGAAAAAGAAAACATGAAAATGAATTTTTTTTTCTTTAAGCATACTTGTAGTTATGTGGAGATAAGTATGTGTATAAGTAGCTAAAATAAAAGAAGGAAATCTAAGCAAAAGGCGATAAATTGTAGTTAAAATGAAGCAAATGCTTGAACACATTGTTAACTTTTATTAAAGAGTGCTGTCTCATGTATAGCATAAATTTAGTATGTTCGCAGAACCGGAAAAAGTTTCAACGCAAGCAAACATACATACACACATATACGAGTATATTATACATCGCATACAAACTAAAAAGCATTAACTTTGTTGGGTTGAAATTTATGTAGAAAATAATTTACAAAGAAAGAACATGTTGTTGATATATTTATTTTAAAATCGAGTTTTCTTCTTCTTTGGAACACTGTCTGTTGAAACACGACTTGAAATGAGTTAAGGCGTTTCTACATTACGTTAACGGTATGTGTTACGTTTCTCTTTCCATTCAATCTTGAATTTCTTTAAGAGTACGTCCTTTAGCTCATGCATACTCAGTATTTTCATATTAAAAGCTCTCATGCAGGAAAGTTTTTTTTTTTTTGTTCCCATACAACAGCCAGTCATTGTTCAAACACAAAAGAATTTTAAGCATTGACACATGAGTGAGTGACGTTTATTTAAACCGACTAAGAGCTAAGGGAGATGTAAAAAAAATAACAATATGTACTCGTACACATAAACTCGATTACCCTCACCAATTTATTTGCATATTTTAAGTATGAACCAAACAAAGTATGACAACTTTATAACAAACACTTTAACAACTAAATATACATACATATATATTTTTAAACGATATTGAATAAAGTGAAAATGGATAATCAACACATGGGAACACTATAAATACTCGTATGTACTCGTATGTGCTTTGATTGTCGATGGCCATTAAGATATGAAAAGTGGAACGTGATTAATCAAATTTAAAATTTCATGTAACAATGTGCTGCCAAGAAAATGGGTTAAGTTTTGTTCAAATTGCTGGAAAACTAAGCACAACGTTTATTTGATAAATGTGAGATTTTTACAATTCTAATTGGGGACATTGATCTTTCAGGGACATCAGCACAGTCGCGCTTCTGCAACCGTTAAGCCTCCTTTGCTTTACTCTAAGTATGTTGAGTTGAGGGTTTTCAATTTTCCACCACTGCTGTACAACAGGTTTTATAAGAGGTTTGCAAGTTTAAGCATATTTTTTCTTTCCGACTGCAAAAATCTAACTGCTGCTTCTTAATGAAGGGTTGTCAATTTCACGAGTTCAAGAGTAAAGTTAAATGAAGCACACATAAGTCAAAGATTTTGGAGAAACTTTTATTTAATTGTAATGCTTAGACTTTGTCATTATATATGACATATTACATTTAATTGGTCACCTCTACGAAGAAGAAGAAGTCCTGGACGACGCGGAACACACTTTGTTTAAATGTATTCGATGGGCGGATGCTCGTAGAGAACTGGATATAGTAGGTGGCTGAATAACGGTAGAGAATGTTGTGGACATCAGGATAGGGAGCGAGGCCAACTTTCTAGTGGTATCGCGATTCTGCGAAAAAATTCTGCGGACGAAAAAGCCAGATTTGGAGGCCACAGAACAAAATCATAATCAGGATCCCAAGCAAAATATAATATAGAGCAGGGCTGATTCAGCCATTGGGAATCCATCCCGAAGCCATGCTAAGGTGGTCCCGAGATGGAAATTTCTAACCCAGGAAGAAGAAGGGGGCGTAACGCATTTATACCTCTCGCCGGAAAAACAAAATTTGTCACCTCTAGATTGGTTGTAGTAGTCGATGCTTTTGCAATAGCTTGCAAACACTTCTTCGCACATTTCCCGGATTTTGATCCCTTCTTCACTAAAAGCCATAACTCTTCCTCGTTCTAGCAGCATAATGAAAAATTCGAAAAACAACTTAACCATCTTGGCTCATTAATTGCCATATTTCTAGCACAAGCTGCTGTTAGTGCTGTAAATATTAAACAAAGGGAATTTTTTATATTGCAAAAAACATTTACATAACGGTAATATCAACGAAGTGTGGGCTGCATTTCTCTGTTTTATTGTCACTATAATAAATTTTACTCGCACGAAATTTATATATTTCTACGCAACAGGCGTTCATCATACAGGGCTCATCCATTTGTGGTCGATTGGCCAGTAAATCGCACAACATATAACAGAGAATATTTAGTTGTTAGGCGTACCTCTGTGTGACTAGGTGCCTGCAGACGTGTTTCCAGTCAATTATAACTTTGGAAAGTTCAAGTCAAACGTCCACAAGTACAGCTACGTACACGCGGTTGTCAGATCTTACAATATTGAGAGTAAAATTGTCTGAAAATGTATTACAATCGTGTGAACTGCCACAACGTTGTCAGAAAAACCATTGCCAAACAATTGTAAGACGACAATGTTGTCAGGCATCTGACAATCGTGGGAACACTCTTCGTCGGCATTGCCAGATAATTGGCTGATATTGTAAGCTCAGTTTTGTCAGATGTATAAAATTAATGCACCTGATAATGGCGTCATTGTCAGAAACAAGTTTGATGGGCAACACTGCCAAACAGATGGTTGTTGATATACATAAGTGGCAATGCTTTACAACATGTCTGGCAATTTTTTTCATCTAACAATCTGACAACCGTGTGAACTGACAATTTATGTTGTCAGATGAATTATTTGTCAGACCATAATCGTTGATATGCATAAGTGGCAATGCCTTACAACATGTCTGGCAATTTTTTTCATCTAACAATCTGGCAACCGTGTGAACTGACAATTTATGTTGTCAGATGAATTATTTGTCAGATTATAGTCTGATAATGAAATTGTAAGATTTTCTTACGAACGTCTGAGCACACAATTTACTTCTGCGGGACAATTTTTCATTGTCACTACGTTGTCAGCATGTTGCCAGATCTTACAATATTGTAACATCTGACAACCGTGTGTACATAGCTTATTACTCCTTTTTTACTCTTTTTTAAGTACTCAGGGGGTGACTATGAAAATAGGCTGTGAGGAGGAGGAAAAAGGAAGTAGTATTAGTAAACATTTGACTTGAACCAACAGACGGGAAACACATCTGCAGGCGGCTTATTCCACAGGCGAAGTATACGGCTGAAAAAGAAGTTCTCTCTGTAAGGCGTAGTATGATTCCAGGGGCAATCGATCACAAATGGATAAGCTCTGGACGATGAACGCGTGCTACGTAAAAATGTGCGCGTTTCGGGAACAAGATCTCTAATCTCGTCAGAGCAAAATCCATTGTAGTAACGATAGAACAGAGTAACGCACCCTACACTGCGTCGATGCTCCAGTGAGTTAATAGATTTGGATACCCTACTGTTACCGATAAGCTTTTCCGCTCTCTCCTGCACACGGTCAAGTAACCCCAAAATAGACTTTGGCACCAGACCAAAGTTCCTGTACAAGGAAATGCATATATGACCCAAGATAAAAAAAAAACAGTTTTGCAAGAAACAAGATACGCCTTTAAGAAATTACTCGTAGTGTACTAAAGTTAAATAAATTTTTTCCCCATTTTTTTTAATAATACCCAAAGGACCCTGAAGTACTTGTACACTCCGGTTCACGTCTTTAAAGGCACTAGAAATTCCTTATTGAAAAACTTTCAAAAACTAGCAAATATTTTATAAACGGCTCAGAAAAAGTTGTTAAGTTAAAAGATCACTTTTCTCACGATTTTTTTTTATATCTCAAGATGTCTAGCTTCCGTTTTTCCGTTCTATTTTAAAATTATTCCATCAAATAAAAGTTGCAAAAGTTACAGGCTTCTGAACATGAAAATTTTAGTGCCTTGAAGTAAGTGAACCGGAGTGTATTATAAATTGTAATATTTTGTAAATATTTTGTATATTTTATAAATAATTAAAAAATGAAAACTAAGTTTAATTATGTACATTGTTCATATTTTCTTTTGTGTTATATTAATTAGCAGTTTCAAAAACTTTTCGCACTTCATTGCAAACAAATTTTTTAGTTCTGGGAATTAATTATAAGTGTATTGAAACGTTGAACTTTCTTAATTTGCATTATTTATTTGCACAAGCACAGTGAAGTAAAAACTGTCAAAGCAAAGTAAAAACTGCCAACAAGTAGAAAAACTTACATCAATATTTTTATCACGACTCAGAAAATGTTCTGCCACATGTACTGGTAAAATGTTTTCCAATAGTTTGCGATTGTACGCTTGCAAGTGTTCCATGTCCTCTTTTTCCTCTGCAAGATAAAACACAAACACATTTTGCTATTATTGTTGTAAAATATTCATAAGAAAATATATAAATATAGTAAATATTTTGGTTCGTAAGAAAAGAAAAATCCAGCTTGTTTGAAATAATATTTTTGTTCTCTTATCATTCCATTTGCAACAGCTAGTTTTGTTTTAATAATGTCAGCAAGAAATGCGTTGCAAAGCAAAAATGTAATAAAATTTAACTTGAAATTCAATTTACGGATTCTCTTATTTATTTATCCAGTGCATAGAATGAATTTAAATGATATCAAATTATTAGTTTTCCTTAACTTGTTTGTCGAACAATATGAAGGACAGATAATTTGTATCGATAAGTTTTTGTGCTCAAACTTATAATAGTAATAATAATAACGACTAAAAGTTAACAAAATAAGAAAATAAACTTAAACATACACCAGTTTTACATATGTACGTCCTAGTCGAATATGAAAAATTATCGTAGACGGACTAGAATTTGCATTTCGTTGATATTATGTAGCACTTGAAGTAGCAGATTACAATTTGTAGCAAATAGAATATTTTCAACAGAAGATAATATATATTTTTTTGTAATCTATGAGATGTTCGTTTGTTTTACATAAATTTGTATAAATATCTTTATTTTTTTATTTTTGTTGACTTAATATATTTGAAACAATTGAGCTTATTCACTTTGTTAGCTATTAACATTGAAGGTAAAGTTTGGGTTAGGTTTAACAGGCTGCCAGCTGTTGAAAATCCCGCCAACTTTGGTGCAATTTGGTCCCATTGTGTTGCCTGGATGTGAATGTATCTCAACACATCTACATATCATTGGTTTAGAACCAACCCCAGGATCGGATAAAGGAGTCCAATCCACTTACATCACATTCCGATAACTCCGCCAAGTCGTGAAACATCGGCTTGCCTAGATCCAAAGCCCTTATGTAGGAGAGAGGTTGACATCGACAAATAAAGTGCTCCACTCTATACTTCCTCCCCGTCGGTTTAGATTCAATTCCCTTACATAAGAATGAACTGCACACTAATAGAGGAAGTGCTTAACACTCTCTACTTCCTCCTCGTCTCTGCAACTTCTATAGAAGTCACTAAATGGAAGAGTTAACCTCCTTACCTGTGTTCCTATGTGGCAATGTTCCGTCAGGACCGCCATAGCAGTACGCAACCTCCTAAGGGGCAAGCCCCTAGGAATGATAGTCCTCCTGTTATCATATCTCGGCCATGTCAGCTTTGATATTCGACAGGTAACCTCACTATACCATCTCTCTTGTGCGATCTAGAAAAGTTGTAGCTGTTCTTGTATCTTACAGCTCCCAAGCGGGATCCAACGATCCCATCTGTATCTCTTTATTGTAGCTGGACACCGGCCTTTACCAGTTCATCCGCTACAAGGTTTCCGGCTACTTCACTATGCCCTCGTAGCCAGAAAAGCTCCAGGTACGAATGTCTCGGTATCTCGTCTAGAGATATCTGGCATTCCTGAACCAACCTGGATGTCGTATAGAACCCAGACCTTATTATCTGGACTTTATTATCTGTACAAATTCGGATATCATCCCCGTATATCCTTTAGTACCTTTTCAGACTATAAAATCTACAAAATGAAAATATTTATACACTAAATTTTAAAAATAATGTGGCTCGTCCTTAAAGTTGCGAAATTTTTGTCTTGGGTTTAAGAGTTGCATCGGTTTTGTCCACATAAGCTCGCTCCTTAAAATAATAAAAAAAAAAATATATAGTCGGATGCTGACATATCTGATGAAGCCCCTGGCCAATTCATTTCAGAGTTTCTTGAAAAAATTGCTCGCTGGTAAAAGACTCATCTCAAACGAAGAAGTGATTACCGAAACTAATGCGTATTTTGAAGGGTTCCCAAAATCGTATTATTCAGATAGTATAGAAAAGTTGGCATATCGTAAGGAGACTACGTTAAGAAATAAATGGTTTTTGAAAAAATAAATTTATTTTTCTACTTGGGTAGCTTCAGTATCCATCCGCCCTCGTTCTTATTCTTGTCAATAATTTGCCTCTATGTGGGTGAACTTGAACTTTGTCAAGTAAAATGCCATAAGAAATCATTAAATCGTTAGTGCAAACAGCAAATTTAAATAAATTTAATAATTTAATAATTCTTAAAGGTTTTGAATCGCATTATAGCGAGTTTACGAGTACATGGTCGAGCTACAAATAAACGTGTAGAAAATAACGCAAAGTCTCTTAAATTTGTAGAAGCTTATTTTGCTTCAAAAACAACCGGCTTTCATGTCAATAATACATTCCGTGTTTCTTTTTATTTGATCCTGTTATATAAAATGAATACCCAAATCTTAAGCTTAAGTTTTTATTTCATTGTGAAGGAAATTTAATACGAACAAAATTCTCAAGGCTATTCCAACCCAGCTTCGTTTTATTTGCGTACCATTTAATTGAAATAAAGCAATAAAGTCTTTGTGTGTCAGTCAATCTTACAAACCACACAGACAACATTTTCTTGCCAATACAAGAAATTCAATGTTACAATGACAATTTTCTATGCACAACTTAATTCAATTTTAGTCAAGATGTTGGCAGAAAAGAATTTCTAGGCAAGTGGGTGAGAACTCAGACGAGAAGAAATAAAAGTTGTAGATAAAAAAATATTATTTCATTTCCTTCTTTAACTTGTTGCCTTTCAATGGAGGTATTTTTCATTCAATTGCCATTGTGACGCTTATAAATAATATTAATTCTTAATATCACTCAGCAGTTGTTATAAAGAGTATTTTATTTTATTTTATTTTTCAATAAATTTGTTCCCAAATGGGAAGAACATTTTGACATTTAGCATGTCTGTCCGTCTATTAATTCTCTGTTTTCCAGGTAAGATAGAGCTTTAATATAAGCCGCGACTGAGATCAAACCAATCTTTAACTGCGCTTAGTTCGAGAGTTTTGAAGTTGCTTTACGTGCTGTTCATAGAACACAGACGAGCGAGTCGTGTAGAAAAAATGTATGAAAGTTACTCAATTTATTGAGTGATTTTCATATAAAATTTTTTAGACGAGTGCTCGTTACAGTATAGTGAAGAACAAACCCAGTTGTTATAATCAGGGTTGTTATATTTGTATAGGGATGGCGTTTCAGCGTTAAAGTTCGGTGGAAAAAACGCTCCGCTTGCCGCTGTTGAGGCAGTAAATCAGTAGTAATAACACTTTAGCTGCTTTCAGACTAATTGAGCGACTTTATAACTTTTTATTATTTCTATTCAGTGATATTTATTAAACAAGGCTAGGGAGCAATACTGATCACGGCACAATGTTAACGCTCTTATTTAAGTAACTTACTACAGCGTAAAATCAAAGCGTTAAATTACGTGGCGCCTTACGCGTAATTTTGGTTTCATGGTTAGAAAATGTCGGGGACTTTACTTGGGGAATGAGTATATGTAACTCTAGTGCGGGTTCTCCATAAAGAAAAGACTCAGTTTATCAATGTTTGAGTATAAATGCGATTAACCTTGCGTGCATTGCGTGATGATCAATGCTCTACTGCAGAGGTGTCCAAGCCCTGTGCGCTTGTTGCACAATTGTTTTTCTAAAAATGCTTAGCTATAGGGCTGTACTCTTTGATACACACATACTGTTCTCAGCACTAGCAATGAAAAATACACAAACAACTTTGTCCTATATATATTTTTGTCGTTCTTCACTGCACACTTTCGCATGCTTTGCTGGTAAACATTGACGACAGCGATTATAGGTTTTATTTTTACAAATATATTCTGCTTTTTACAACAAAAAATCTGAAATAAAAGTAGCTTTTCCTTAAATGTATTGGTGTTTGCTCTTTCGTAAAGAACTTTTTGGTACCCCTGCTCTAGTGTGCAACGTTTGAGGTGAACTGTTTCACCTGTTTTACTGAAACAAACATAAAAACAGTTATTACAGATTTTTTTCTTTAATTTTTTCATTTTGCTGTTCATAGAACACACACAAGCAACTCGTCTAGAAAATTTATATGAAAGTTACTCAAGTTTTTGAGTGATTTCCATAAAAAAATTTTTAGGCCAGTGCTCGTCTGTGCTCTATGAACAGCCTAATATGTGATATTTTTGTGAACTTGCTTATATTTAACTTGAGTAATTAATTTTAGTTTTGTAGTAGTTGTCCTTGTTTTAATGTTTAAGCATTTCAATTATCGCGTTCTAATTACAATATTTAAATAAATTCCTTTTACTTGATTTACTATTTTCGTTTGCAAACCAAACAACTAGATTAACATCGATTGAGGTAGAGAAAACATTATGAACAAATTAAAAAGAAATACGCTCTATTTACTTGCTTACCTGTTGCTTGTAACTTCCAAATGAAATCCAAACGATATGTTGCCTCAGTTTGATGGCTGTGAAAAATCAATGCAACCATGAAAGCAAAAAGGAAAATTAAATCAATTATATAACGCAATAGTGCTTCTTCATTGCTAATGCATTTGATAAAGCATGAATAAAAAGCATCGATAAATGAATGCCAACGTCGTCAACAACATCATCCATTCATTCATCCATCCATCCATCCAAGTGAACGCCCGCATTCAATGCACATACAGTAATGGTTGGAATTACAAAGTTGCAGGAAAGGCACGCACACACCGACACCGTTGCAGTTGAGGAGTTTCAGTGTTCCATTAGCATAAACACGCAAAAGAAAGGCACAGGAAAGCCAATCATCAGTTGCAGAAATAGAAAAAAAAGTGAAACAATAAAAGCAAGTTAAATACATTTTTATAAAGAAAACATGTTGTTGAACATTATGATTGAATTCTTCAACAACAAAAAGATTCTTAATTGCATTATTGCATGAAAACATGACAGAGGAAAGTAGAAAGAAATTTATGATATGAGTGTATTCTAAGCAGGTGGTTTAAAAAACGATTTTGCAAAAGTTGTTTAGTCTGTTATTCAAACAGAAAGATTTTCACAAGCCACATGAAGCCAATTTTGATCTGTACTCGCCGAGCAAAAATTTTGTTGTTTAAAGGAGAAATAATTGACAAGAAAATCAAATTTATGTCAAAGTGTATTCAGCCAAACTTTTGCCGGTTTGGGTTCTGCGTTTGTCTTAAGTGCACTGTAGACGATCAAAAAAACTCGTCAATCAGTGCATATGTGTGAGTGTCGTGTTTTTGTCGTTTAAAAGGAGACGTACAAATAAAATCGTTACTCATCGTTTATATTTTGACTTCGCTGCATTCGTTTCTAAACATGTCATTATTGTTATATTGTGCAATTTTGTTAAGAAAAAAAACATGAAAAGAAGAAAAAAACTATGTATGAAAAGTAGTAATAAATGCTTATATATAGTATATATGTATGTATACATATAAACAAAATAAAATTGAATAATCATAATAAATATGGATGTAGTTTTTTATTTTACTTATTGTTGTCCCTTTCGATAACAAAACAGGAGACAAAATATGATTGACTATCGTCAATCACAACTGAAGACTATCAAAATAATTACACGTCAAAATAAAATATCAAAATTTTTTTATTTTCATCAATCAGAGCCAACAACCTATAGGTGTACCCGAAAAAGCACGACTGCAGGCACACACTTAGAACGTTGATGTGTTTTTTTGATCGTCTCCAGGGCACTTTAGAGAGCTTTAATACTGCACAAAATTACGTTCAGCTTGAAAAAAATTTCTTTCTCTTGAGCTGTAGTTTCAGCCTGCTTTAGGCTACTTTCATAAATAACTCAGTGCGTTTCGCACGGTTTTTGGTGCTTTTTCAAATTTTTTGTGCGAAAAATTCTTTAATCAATGGGCAGTGCACTTTTTTCTCATTTTCGTTGCGCTCTTTAAATTTCGGTGGCACCAAATGATATTCAATTCAATGCAATTATTATCTAAAATTTTTATATTCCATTTCACAAAATTTACTGTTTTATAAAAATTGCTGTTTTGCTATTAAACGATCAAGCCAAGTTTGCCAAATATTACAATAAAAGCAGACACCGAATAGTGAAGTTCATGTTTATGAAGGCGTGTGTATTCACCGCACTTTTAGTACTTAATAAATTATCAAATTAATTCTTAAATTTTTCCAAAACGTTTGCCTTAAATTTTGATTATGGCAAACTTCATCTTCTATTTGCTACAATTCGGGCAAATTTTCGTATATATCAATACTCTAACCAACGGGTTTTCTCTGTTCGATTGCGAAAACAAAAATGTTACTGACACTGTGTTTGATAGAATTGCTATTACACGAGTTTGACGGTTTGATGTGCAATTCTGTAACTTTTCAAGATCTGATAATCGTAAACTTTTTCGACATATTTTATCCCTTGCACTAACGATTGTATGCTCCTGCAATATTTTAAACGACGGTAAGTAGCTGTATTGTTATGTACCTGATAATAGCCAGTAAAACTAACAGCTGATTTCGGTCGACAGCGAATATAATTAAATATTGCCGCTGAATAACAAATATGATTATCGTTATTGCAATATCGAATGTCGCTAAAATTATTGTAAACATGTCATTGCTTTAATAAAAGTACACAAGTTCTAGCTATTGAACGAATTCGATGGACCTGAATCGCACTAGAGGCCAAGTTTGACAAACACGAATTCTAGCTATTGAACGAATTCGATGGCATGCCATCAGCCGGTACTATCAAATCCAGTTTGATCGTCTAATAGCTGCTTAAAAGTTTTTTTTTAATATAAAAATAGTATACTTTTTATAGTGGTATAGTTTTTAATACAAAAAATTTTATAAACTTTCTAAGCGTTTTTGCTGAAATAATGCGCTTTTTTCTAATTTTGGTGTGTTTTGAAATTTCAAAGTTCCGTTGATAAATAAATCTAACTTTCTCATATTTGAGAGAATTAAAGTTAAAAAAAAACAACAAAATTTACACTCAAAATAGAAATCACTCATAATGCTACTTTATTGCAACATAGTCATATCTCAGAAAACGAGCTTTTCGAGAAATGTTAACAGTACTACCTTTTACATTGTGCCAACAATTTATTCAATTTACTTTTAAGGTGTTTCCTTTAGGAAATGTTTTCTAAAAAAAATTTTTAAGACTTGTGTGGAAACTAAAAATCTGAAATGTGTTTTTCTCGCAACAAGCTTTGTTTTAGTTATGACAATGTTGCAATAAAGGAGCGGTATATTAAGTTGAATGTATTCCTTTGTCAGAAAGCAACGTTGACATTTTAAGCTTTCAGTTTTATTATAATACGGAATTAGTTTTATAAAATGTTTTAAATTTATTTATGTTTTTTACAATTTTCATAAAAAATAGTAATTTTTAAACTATAGTTTATGAAAACTGAAAAACGTGTAAAGTTTTGAACAATTTTCTTTACATTAATCAAAGTTCTCATAAGTTTCTAACAACCTGCTTAATCAAACTCATACTTTTGCTCAAGTACTTTCCATGTAATAGTGAGGTTATGTTTTATTCAACATTTTATTTGATGATGAAAAACTTCATTAAAAATTCTTTGTTGATGTTGCCATAAATGTCCTTTAGAGGAGAAAAAATGACTTACTCCAACATTATATGTTTGTCCTCTTGCATCAGAAAGTAAATGGAGAATCCAATATAATAAGCAGAGGCCATCAGCAATAGAATTGACTTTAACAAGATACGTAGAACTTGATAAGTGGCACAAGTCATCATGGAGAGCAGTGTCAACAACAAAAAAGTCTAAATTATCAGATTAAGAAATTAGAAGAGAGAAATAAATATGTAAATGAAAACATTTAGTATTTGTGCCATGAAAAACTGTTGATGTAAACATGAAATGTACTCGTACTTGTACGTGTATTTCTAAACATTAAAGAAACAGACTACCAGTTGCTACCGGTCGGTCTACTCACATTAATTGCTAAATAATAATCACAGTCGTAGCATTCAAGTTCTGCACCTGCTGTTGCTTCATCGGTGGGTGGTGTCATTCCTGTTGCTTCTGCTTGCATTGCATACTTATTACTTGTCTCATCATCCAACAACAGTGTTGTTGTATTATTGTTTTCTTTTAAAATACTGTTACTGTTGCTTGTAGTGTTGTTGTGGTAGTAAATTATACCGGCATCGTCACCAGTATTTATAAAACTGGTTGATATCAGGGTTGAGTTTAATAAAATTTCTTGAAACTGCAATGAAAGGATGTTAGAGATTAATTGCTATTTTAGAATGCAAAAAAGAAATAAGAATTGTTGCACAAATTTTAAAAGAATTCTTGAAATATTATACGACTATGTGTACTTTGCTTTTGTAAGAGTAGTTGTTTAACAGTGAAATCAGTGTTGCCAAGCGAAGGGAACTTTCCTTTTCTGTACAGATTTAATTTTTTATTTCCCCTACATGGATTTGTATGATTCGGGTTATTGTAGGGAATTCCTAAATTATTGTACATATTTAACATTGTTATTATTATATAGTTAAATTATTATTTACCACTCTAATATTATAACTTTTCTGACTATTAGAAAAAATCGTTGCCGAAATCAGATATCGATGTATTTGCATCTAATTTAAATACGTTAAATATTTTAAAAATAGGTAGTTCTTATTTACATCAAAATTATTAAAATCGATTAAGAAGGCAATAGAGCAAAGAGACTTTGAAGCACCGTCCCAAATATGAGAGTTGTATTCCATTTTCCGTCGGATATAGGTGGTATAAAAAGCAAGGATATCGAATGGAGAATAATGCATCTTAAATAATTTCAAAAACTGAAGACATTTGTTATAGCAAATGTGTACAGTCCAGCAAACATCACACTGAATTTTCATTCCAAGAATATCAAGACCAACCGTTTCCTGAATATTTTTACTATCAATAAGTTTCCAAAGGGGAACAGCTTTTGCTTTGGCGTATTTCAAATCAAGGTACGCTGTTTTTTGGGTAAAGAGGGGAACACGTCCCTCGTTTGTTGTAGCAAATAAAGCTCTAGGAAGTCGCAAGACTTATGTTGTGTTCGCTTTCGAAACCCCTAACAAGGTTAGAAATTTACAGAACGGGGCGCAACATTCCCTCGGGTGGTTCTGCTTGCAGTTCAACGCGGACTGATCATGGTCGAGGTGCCTACCTTGGCTGGAACGTTCTGGCTGTGTTTTAAACAGGAAGGGGGATTTAGTATCCCTGGTAATTGTTGGTGCGTGGCTTTTTCCGGGCACCCCCCGAGGTACTTATTGCCTTGCAACAGATACCTATACTGTAAAGAACCAGTAGTTAAACGGGTGAGTTGGTTTAAGTTCTGGTGTTGCTGGAGGGTTTCGACCTACCAACTCATTAAGCCTTGCCTTCCATTGATTGCTGGGAAATTGCATACAGGAGGGATTAGAACGTCTGAACTCCTGACCAAGAGGTTTTTTTTTATATTAAGTATTTATTTCCATAATTTTCATTTTTACAGTGTATGTTGCCTCAGCGTCATATGACATTAAAGAGGCGAGTTGGCAAAATTATAACAATATTTTAACAAGCTAACATTAATAAAATGTATATAATTTCAGGTTGCCCATATGTCTAGAAACATATGGTAGGAATGTCTGGTGAGCCACACGGGGGCACAGCTGAATTATGAATAATTCCCTCCGTGGAATTGGTTCATCATCAGAAAAGGCCGTAAAGAACAGTGCTGGTGTAAATCTTTTTCACTCTCTATCCATAAGTAGAGATAAAGCAGCATACACGGTCATGTGCTTGTGAGCACTGGGTCTTATCAGCGTTAAAGTCAACCATGTGTTTACGACCGTAAAAAATAAAACTTGAGAAAAAGTAAAACATTTAAATTTGGACGCCTCTAAAGATTTTAGTTAATATGTCGTAAAGGAACTTTTTTTTATCATGGAAAATCTATCGAAAAGTCGATGGCAAAATATCTAAAAATATTGGTCCTTCCACATCGAGCCGCCCTTATGTCCATAGGTCCAATGGTTTAAATAATTTTCAGAAATTTTGTTTTATTTCAATGTGAAATCATGTTAAATTAACACGAAATGTAAAATAAATTGAAACCATACCAAACGATTATATTCTTGTTTAACTGGACGAATTTGTGCGCTGAAAGACATGTTGTTACAATAGAATGGGGAAGTCGGACACACTGTCACACACTCAATAACTGATTTCAGGACTCAATGGGTTAAAAATTTTGCTCCACCTTGTATAAAAAAATTAAATTGTCACTTTCATAAATATCCGAATACGTCTGCCTTATGGAAGGTGATGAACTTAGCAAACGTATTATGTAAATGTCTTTGTTTTTTGAATCATTTTAGAAGTGAAGTTAATTTAGATTTAGCCAATTATACGCACTTTTGATTATACTGTTATAAGAGTTACAAAAAATTTTTTTTTAATTTTCTACATTTCTTTATTTTGGCAACTGTTGTTTGTGTCATCAGTGCTGAGGGCGTGGTAACGTTTCATTTTCTTTCAAAACAAAACATGTCATTGATGCAATACCAAAACTTGATAATGTATTTCAAAAGAAAACAAAAAGTGAAACTGACAAATACATAAAGATTTCTATGGCCAACTAAGAGCTCGTAAAAAAGAAATTTCTTCTTTTTTGTTGCCTGTCAACAGGCTGTTGAAAAAGTCATGAAAAGAAAATGTACCGAAAAATACAATAAAGAAAAACAAGCTAATATGCTTTTCACAGGAGAGTATTAAAAAAGAATAAAACGAAAACAGGAGAGCCATTTAATGGCAGTTGATTAACAAAGAATAACAACGACAGAAAAACATTATTTAATGTTCAGCGAAATTTGGCGTTTTATGTTGCGTAAATTTAAATTGACAGTCTTACTGGGATTACTTTGTCACACATCTTTGATATGTTTACACAAACTGAATTGTAAGACTGCTTGATAAAAAAAAGTAACATGTGGCATATCAGAGCCAAACAGAAATCCTTAAATGAACATCATGCATAAGTTGTTGACTTATTAATAATTAAGTATTTTGAAGGAAATAAAGCTTACGGAGATGAGAACTTTTCAATAAGTTTATGTAAAAATACTGAACAAAATATGTACAGGGGCTTGCAGGCAAAAACCTGATTCCATTAAATCCAGACAAACTGCTTTCAAGCGATTAAGATTGAAAGGAAAGAAATGTGTATACACAAGATAATAAATGGTTTTCCATAGACGGTTTGTTCTTACAAAGCGCTTTAAAGACTTCATGAGGACAGCCACAATAAATTGCGATGTAACGATATGAAATATGAGTATTATTATTATTATTAGTGGAAGGGATGTGGCCTTCATCGGCCACTTTTACTGCAACTAGTATTGATCTATTATGCGTCCCCTTGCCCCCCGTTACGTGTTAAGTATGTCAAGAAAACGGACAAGCTCCTTCATTGGTAGGGATATTAAGTCACATTCACTCAGCATATGTATTTGTAGCTACCTATGTCTCTTGAGTCCCAATGCTTCACCGTGGGTGATCAAGGGAGCCATTGACTGCTCTTCCCCACCGCAGAATGTCCATTCTGTGCAGGTACTTAAAACAGGTATAATGACCTGTAAGTACACCTGTCAGTGTTCTGAAGCTTTTCCTGTCCAGTTTTAGAGCACATTCGGTCTTCTTTGTAGCAAAGTTTAGAAATTTCTTGAAATGTTCAAGACCAGCGGTCTCATTCCAATATTGGTCAACGATGGACTCCGTACATATCTTCATCTCTTCATTAAGGAAACCCTTATTGAAGCCAAATGTTAGAGTGGAGAAAATAAAAGTCCCCTAATGGCATCTCATTGCCGTAGCACCCAGATCAGAGTAACCTGATTCTGGTTTGTCAGTTCATTTAGCCAGTTGTGACATTCCAGTACTAACGTGGAAAGACACAACTGCTCAAGACCTTCAGTACCGATTGGCTGTCAGAGAGTATTTTTATCAGCACTCCCCTTTGTCCCCTATCGGAGAGTATTTCAACCACTTCCGTTACTGCGTACAATTCCACTTGAAATATTGTGGTGTTTTTACTAAGAGTTATATACCAGCGTGCTCTAGGCCCCTCCTCCCCTAACATTCGAGATTGTGATAAATGTTTTAAAAAGTGATTTATAAAAATACTTTCTGGATAACATTGCATATGTTTATGTTCACATAAAAGTCGAAAATAAAGTAATTGACTTACATCTGTTACGAGTATATCATGATTGCCTTTGCAGCACAGCATTTTGCGCTTTTATTTTAAAAATTTATTTGCTTTGGCTTTTTACATTTTTCTCAACACATTAATTTTTTATATGCCAATCCAACACAATTTTATACCTTTATATTCGTCACAAAATACAGGGTGTTTATTTTAGAGTTATACAAGATTAAATCATAATAAACAAATAAGAATATTTTTAATATCAACCCACCACAAAATGTGGAAGGTAGATAGGTAGTATCTATGGATTCAATCAGTACTAAATCAACACTAGCGAATACGGAAAGGTGCGCAGTAAACGAAAGAGCGTAACGTGGTGTCAGACTGATAGCGTAGCCATTTGCTTGGTATGGCGACTGTATCTGCTTCATTCGTTCATGTTTAAACGCCACATCTCCATAAACTGCCCCAAATGGTAACTATTTCCGGAAGTAATGGCATTCCGCCAAATGCTTGTGGTTTATTCTCACTCCATACACATACACTCACTCCATACACTGTGGTTTATTCTCACTCCATACACTGCTTATTTGCGTATCTATTTAACTAAAAATGGATTTTTCATTACCGTTATTATTAATCTCATAATCAGGATCCCAGACGAAGGATAACGTAAAGAGAAGGGCTGATTAAGCCATTCGTAATCCACCCCGAAGCAATGCTAAGGCGATCCCGAGGTGGCAATTTTTATCCCAAGAAGAGAAGGGGGTTTTTAGTCGGTAAGTTCACCGTTGTGATCAGTCCGACACAAAACGGAGGGTACGGACCTTTTGATCAGTGGGTAACGCATTTCCCCCCTCCCCTCGCCGGAAAACCCCGTTATTATTGTTATTGGATGAGATGTGGTCCTCATTGGTCGCTTGCACTACGACCATTATAGGTCTATTGTGTGTTCATTAGCGTTGCTCTGCTATAAGTCTATCCATAATGAAATGTCAAACCAAACTGAAGTAACAGCAACCATCAGCTGTTGAATGGGTTGCCCAATAAAACAGTAAACCTCTGAAAAACACCTTTTAACTATAAATAATTGCACTGCCAGAGCTGCAGAATGGCTCCCAAAAGACACATCATCATACAGTTGACTGCTCGTGTTTTGATTACAAAAATATATATGTACGAGTACTTCAAGCTCCCTCACGTACACTAAATAAAAATCGTATGGAAAGAAGAGTGTTTGTGCAACAAACAGGATATATTTAAAAAAAAAATTAAATGGAATAAAAAAAACACACACACCATAAAAGTTTGCAACACTTACCATTGATAGTCCCGTCGTGAGTGCAATCAATGCAACCGTTAAAAATGCAAAACATTGCGACAACATGCGATTGCTATGAATTTGTAATGAAAATTCTTTGATGAAATTCGGAAGCTTTAACAGAAAACGAAATAATTGAAAAAAGAAACAACAGGACAAAATATTAATAAATAATAAATGAATCAGTTATCAAATATTGAATGAAACAAAAAATGGGAATAATGTTTATTAAAAATTAATATTGAAAAGAGTTTTTAATATGGGTGTTTTTTTAAGCTAGATAGAACTTTAAATTGTAAAAAGTAACACAAAAAATTAAATTTTGATGAAACATTTTTTTTATTTGTTTCAGTATACTCTGACAAATCATCATGAATAGACTCACGCTTGAACAACGCTACGAAATTATCCAAATTTACTTTGAAAATCAGTCGTCGATTCGCGCAACTTATAGACGAAAAATTGTGTTCAGCGATGAGGCGCATTTTTGGCTTAACGGGTTTGTTAATAAGCAAAATTGCCGCATATGGAGTGAGACCAATCCACAAGAGACCCTACAGACTCCATTACATCCAGAAAAATGCACTGTTTGGTGCGGTTTTCATGCTGGTGGCATCATCGGACCTTATTTCTTCAAAAATGAGGCCGGAGCTCGCGTTACGGTCAATGGAGATCGTTACCGCACCATGATCAATGATTTTTTGTTTGAAAATATGGATGACATTGATCCGGAGGAGATGTGGTTTCAACAGGATGGCGCTACGTGCCATACGGCGAACGCAACCATCGACTTACTGAAATCAAAATTTGGCGATAAGTTGATTTCGAGAAATGGACCTGTCAATTGGCCTCCAAGGTCGTGCGATTTGACACCTCTCGATTATTTCCTGTGGGGCTACGTGAAGTCACTGGTTTATGCTGATAAACCAGCAACAATTGACGCCTTGGAGGCCAGCATTGTTCGTGTTGTTCGTGACATACGGCCAGCAGTGCTCGAAAAAGTGGCCCAAAATTGGACGTCCAGAATGCGCTTCGTCAAGAACAGCCGCGGTGGCCATATGCCCGAAATCATTTTCAAATGTTAATGTCAAGTATTGATCTTTCGAATAAAAAAAAATTTTGATTACAATTTAATTTTTTGTGTTATTTTTTACAATTTCAAGTTCTATCGGGCTTAAAAAAACACCCTATATCTTTATAAATGTGTTCAATGGCAGAAGTGTATCTTTTTTGTTAAGCTAGAATTTAAACAAGTATTCTTGATTTTGTTTTAAGTTGCTTAAACTTAAGAATGGCTGTTACTTTCAAAAAACAACAACAGCTATATTCGACCATTTTCGACTAGAGTTATTCAATTTATTCGAAAATGGATTTAAATCACTTTTCAAGTTCGTTAGAAAACGGGAAACTAGAAAGTTTTTCGAAATTATATAGTTTTTAATTTTAAGAAAAATGCCTTGCTGCTAATTTTTCGATCCTTTCCTGAACAACTTCATCTTCACATTAAAGAGGTTCTTGTTGAAGCCAAATGTTGGAGTAGGGCCAATAAAAGTCCCCTCTTCTCCTTTTTTGGCGTAGATGTCAGACATCTCCTTGCCTTGTTTACAAATGACCGCGAGTGTGATTATTGCTCGATAGCACTACAGCTACTTATTCCCTCATGTCCTGGCAGCCTAATTAAAATTAACTAATTTAATTCCAGCATTTTAAATGCTGCAATAGAGTTTGTTTTAGTCTTTTGTATTGTTATTGTTGAAGTTAAACGTCCGCTTTCCTCCTCCTTATAACCTATTTTCCTAGTTCCAGTACAATGCACTGCATATGTAGGGGTAATCCCCAGAGTACTGATCCAAGATAAAAATAAATAAATGTCCTGGCACCCAGATCAGGGTAACCTGGTGCCAGTTCATTTAGCCTGTTGTGTCATTCCAGTACTAGCCTAGACGTGAAGCCACAACTGCTCAGGACCTTTAGTGATCAGAGAATATTTTGATAAGCACGCCCTTGTGCGTGCTCCCCTATCGGAGAGTATTTGCAGCACTTCCCTTATTGCGTATAGTTCTGCTTGGAAGATTGTGGTGTCTCTACTAAGAGCCAAATACTTGCGTGCTATAGGCCCCACTATACCCGCCCCAATTCCTTGGAGCGTTTTGCATTCATCTGTGTATCACTTTTGTGATCCCTCCGACAGCCCCCTTGGGTACGCGCCCCATTCTTTACTTGTTGGGAAGATGATCCTTAGTAAAGGAGTTAGTCGGATCTATAAGGTCACTTGTTTGAGACATGTCGATTACATCTCTGATGCCCTTTAGGCATGCCCAGTGGGAAAAAGTAACAAATCCCACTGGGCGTAGTCGTAAAACGACATAAAACGGGTAAAAGTTAAAATTTAACACAAACAAAACCGCCGGTTCAGAGGAGTAAAGATCGCACAAACTAATTCTGCCTTAAGAATAATATATTTTATTATTATTATTGCTGCTTTTAAACTGCAGCAGTTTGAAAGAAGCACGTATTGCTACATTTGTCTCGGTTTTATAAGTTAAAGAAAGCAAAGAAGAACATGGTGTAATACCTTTCCTTTTCTTATGCAAATGAGTATATAAAGCTACAAATAGAAGAATAAAATCATAACATCATAATTTGTGCAGAAGATATCACGTACGATGGCTCATCGTTTACAAGACAGCATCAGAATTTAACATGAGCTCATGTGTTGTGTTGCTTGAATTCTATTTATTAATGAGTTTTATCGTAAATGTTTTATTTTATTTTCTAACAGTGTTAGTTTCAACATTTTAGTATTGCAAATTATATTAAACAAGCAAAACAGCAAATTGGAAACTCTTTAGTTCTTAACGCATTCTAAGAGTTAGAGGCGATTAAGGGTCTTTGTTACAATACATTTAAATGAGGATGCATGTGTGTGCATGCTTGTTTTGCTTGATCTTTTTTGAACGAAACTTCTTTATGTCCATTGGGGCGTGTTTAAGAGGGTAGTCACGGATTTTGCAAAATAGCTTTTAACAAATTGAAACAGACAAAGCATAACTTTAAAGAAATACTGATAAATTATGAGTATTTTTCCCACCGAGCGCAGTTTAGTAGATTAATTTTCTTCCATTTATTATAATCCTCCAGTTCGAGCATATGAAACTGTAGCTGCTCTGTCCCAATCTTCAGATCGTTATTTACACTAGTGAGTGTAATGTCATCTGCGAAGGTTGCCGTATACGTATTAGGGTTTGTTAGTATGTCTGCTGTAAATATATATCAAATGTAACAGAGGCAGAGTGGGCGTCCCCCAAGGCAGTATATTAGCCTTGGGGGACGCCCACCGACATACTCGTACTTCTAATTGACGAAAATGTATCCTTTTTTATACGAATTTTCAGGTAATAATCTAAAAATTTTATATAGCAATTAGTATTTATGTCAATGAGTGAGGCTGAAGAGCATTCTTTTTTTCTTGCGATAGCCTATTCTAAAGTGTTACAATTGTATGGATTTGCTACATATTAACATGTTTATCTCAAAAGCCCAACTAATGCTGCAGGGCAATTTGCCGCTGATTAAGAAAAGTAGATATCTTAGTATTAACCTTAACATTGCCAATTGATATAGGATTCATTAATGAGTATATTTAAAACAAATACAATTCGAGCTCGATAACCGCAACCCCCGATTAACATAACACCACGAATTAATTATTAGGTGGATGCATCGGCGAATTCAGGCGAATTCGATGAATATGGCGGCACTTTCTCTCTCAAGTTTTGTTTACCTTTTTCGGCGCCATTTAAATTTTTTTACATGTTCATTATCAACTACTTTTGACAGCTAAAGTGTGAATTCGCCTTTTTACACAAACAAAATACCTGTTGTTTTTTTTATTGTTGTATTGTTGTAGCGAAGCGGCCACCTTGTTTTTTGTATCATGGCTACAGCCAATTTTTTTGCATTACAGTCTTTATAGCAGCAACTTTTTTCAAGTATGAAAAAAGATAGAAGCACGTATTGCTACGTACAACATAATTTTCTTTTCTTAGTATACGTATTTCCTTCGCTTTGTATCTCTGGTTCAAAAACGTAATTTTACCAAAGTGGTCATACAACATTTTTAACACGCTTATATCAGCTTCATTTCTATGTTTGTGCCATGTGATTGATTATTACGAGTGGGCATATTAGCAGTGTTGCTCTTTGGTGCGAAAATCGGAATTGCAGTATAGCTTCCGAGGAAGTGGTGGTATGCTGGGGATTCACGAAGCCAATTCTAGGAATTTCTAAAAAAAATTTGGGCTGGCTTCGCTAACCGAATCGGAATTATTTTTTCATATTCCGTGCTCGTTTAAGCTGTGAAACGTGTATTAAATGGCCTTTCGATCATTGAATTTGCCATATTGTTAACGGGAAAGTGCAGAGATTTTGGGAATTCCTGAAGCCGATTTTGGGAATTCCAAAAAAATCGGAATCACTTTGCTAAACGGTTTGAAACCGTGTTTTCATATTGGGAGGCACGTTTTTGCCTTGGAACCTGTATCTGAACTCTAAACGGTTATTCGCTTTAGTGCGAAAAATTAAACTGCCGTATTGCTTCTGAGGAAGTGAGGGATTTTGACGTTTGCTGAAGCCGACTCTGATAATTCCCAAAAAACTCGGATCTGCTGCGCTAACCAAATCGGAACCAGGTTTTCATATTCGGTGCGCGTTTGGGCCATGAAACGTGTATTGAACTATTAACGGTCATTTGATTTACTGTGAAAATTGAAGTTGCCATATTGCTTTTTTTCTTGAACCAGTACTCAGGGGATAGCCCCTACATATGCAATGCATTGTACTGGAACTAGGAAAATAGATTATGAGAAGGAGGAAAGGGGGAGTAATGTCTGTGAATTTAATATACGGAACGACCAAAACAAAAGTTATCACAGCACTTAAAGTGTTGAAATTAAATTAGTTATCCCTCAAAAAATCCCTCACTTCCGGTGAAGTGAGGGTTTTTCGCGATTCCTAAAGCCAATTTTGGGAATTCCAAAACAATTTGGAAAGCGTTATACGACTAATCATCTCGTTATATTAATAATTAATTTGATATCGAAGCGTGTTTTTAGTTTTTTTAACTATATTTATTTAAGTTAATTTTTTTAAAGTAGTAGATAATTAGTTAGGCAAACATGGAATTTCTGACAATAAAACCAAAACTTAATATTTTAAAAAAGCCAGATAAAGATAACTTCTTTAGATTACAAAGTGCATAAGACACCAACCAGCCAACATAATTGCTAATGGAAAAATAGCTGATGAAATACATTTTTTTAACTCATATACGCCTTTGTCGTATATTCAAGTGTTAAAAACATTGCTCAATCATAGCAACTTTTCGATAATTGCAACACCACAAATTTCTTCAGGTTGCGAACGTCGAGCTCGCACTGTATGCGTTTACATACTACATATACTAGGCTTGAATGTTTGAGATGAATATTGAAATCAATTTACAAATTACATTTATTATTAATAGCAATCAAAGAGCACTAAAGACCAGGTTGTTATTTGTATAAACATCCCCGCATTTTAACAGCAGTCGTCCTACAAACAGCTCAAAAAATATTGGTTTTATGTTTTCTGACTGTAAAAATGTATTCTCTGTTGAGAATAAATAATTCACTCACATACGGCTTTATCGTGGAGATACCTATACGAGTATATATCAGTGTATCAACAAACATATTTGTTTTGTGGATTTAGCTTATACATACATGTATAAGTATGTTTACGCTATACTTATGTATGTGTGTATTTAACTTACTTTGATATTCAGATCATGACTTGCCACAAGCAAGGATATAACAAACATAACAGCTACAGCTAAACAGGAAATTCCTACAGTATACACATTGCTGAAATGGCAAGAAAAAAAAAGCAATTATGATAGTTAAAAAAAAAACTATAAAAATGTACACACATGTGTAAACACATGTATAGAATTTAAGAATCATGAATATAAATTAAAGAATAAAAGTTACATGTTTTTTTACCTTTCAAAGACACAAAGGCGTATTATAGTGGTACCAATTAGAACAATAAAACTACAGTTAAAATAAACGCTCAGCATGCGATCAGGTTCGGTAACATACTTTGGGAGCAACAAAAATAAAACAAGAAAAGGAATATTAAAGCGTTTTAACTTTATTTCGCAAACGGTTTATTTTGATTTACCTTTCTTTCCAGTGAATTGTCTTTGAAAGACAACAATATTGATTTACAGTGTTCCGATCTTAAATGATCAATACTACGCGCATCAATGGCTCTCATAAGATACTCATTTACCTCATCTTCGGGATCTTTCGTTGATTCATTATTATCACTAAAGCCGAATCTACGTAACAATAATCAAAAAATGTTGAAAATCAAATTTCAATATAAAAAATTCTAAAAAAAGTGAATAAACATTTACTTAGAACAATTTTTTTGCATGCCGCCATGACCCATCATGCGTAATTCTTTCGATATATTACCATTAACCTGCAAACGGTTACGTGACTTTTTGTTCTAAAAAAATAAATGATTAAATATCAAAGAATTTTGCCCATTCTGCTTTAGAGACTTACAGGTCTATATATATCACCCGGTACTATTAGGTATGTTTCGATTTGATGATCCTTTAAATATGAGTTGCGCTCTGCACCTTTTCCTTCTTCAGTTTCATAGTCACCGTCCAAGCATTTAAGTGTTTCCTTAGTTATATGAACACGACTAAAAGTTTAAAATATTGAAAAAAATAAAAAAATTAAATAAATAAATATGTTTATTGTAATCTGTTGAGGCTTTTATATGACGTTAATAATTAAATAAAGTAAAAACAAAATAAAAAATAATAATAATTAATTATTTAAGTTAATAATTAATTATTATTAATTAAATTAATAAATAATTAATAAATAATTCCCACCAAATAATACTACTATGTAGTTTTTATTCTGAATATGCTAACAATGCGAAATATCGAAAACAATTCACAATTTTTTTATAAAGTTGCTCGTATACGACTATAGGACAGTGATCACCAAAAATCATGTTTTTGCTTGATTAACTCATACACTAAAATTTGTAATCAACAAAAATCAGGCAACAAAGTTCAACTCTGAGTAAAATCAACTCGTCTTATAAACATTCCAAATTTGTAATCAGTAAAAATCAAGCAACAAAGTTCAACGTTGGGTGAAAACAACTCGCCTTGTAAACATTTTAAATTTGTAATCAACAAAAATCAAGCAACAAAATTCAACATTGAGTGAAAACAACTCGCCTTGTAAACAATCTGAATTTGTATTCAACAAAAATCAAGCAACACACCTCAATGCTGAGTAAAATCAACTCGCCTTGTAAATATTGCATAAAATCGGCAAAACGTTAGAAGTTGCTTCGATTGTGTGTTGTATAAACAAATTTGAAACATATTTACATACATATGTATATGTTATATGTATATGTTTTTTAACAAATGTTCAAAACTAAACACATATATACATATGCACATTTGTTTTTTTTTCTAGGAAAACCTTTTGTTTCTATGTATATGTATTCTACTTGGATTTTTTTTTCAACAGAAGCATACAGAAAAAACTGTTGAACTGTCTTCCCAAACAAAATTTCAAACACAAGAAATGAATGCCGAACTGTATGCTCATTCATTTATATTCAAGCACAAACCTTAACAATGATTTCACTGACATAGCGTAGTTGTCGCTCATTGTGTTCGCTGATTAAAAAACAACTGCGCATTTGTGCGGCTGAATACAAAATCATATTTGAACGAAATGAAATGGTTCTCATGTTGTTGAGCAAATACGAATTTTAGCAATTACTCATAGTTGTTCTCTGGTACATAGGGATAAATTATTTTTATAAATAATATCGTTTATTTTTAATTATATATATAAAAATACATGTCTAAAAACGTTTAATAAAACACTTAAATAAATATGGCAACAACAAATTTATAATTAACAATAAATAACAGATTTCTGTGCATTGCTTTAACATCAGGAAGGTAAATTTTCATTTGTTTGTTTCTTCCTGGTGCTTTGTTTATTGCCATGTAACACTTAAGTCGTTAATAAACCACAGTTGCCGCATAATGAACTTGCTGGCAAAAACGAACATGGCCTCACCCACACAAACATAATGGCGCATACGGAACAGTCAACACGTGTTCAGTGTACACAGAACATTTTAATGAAAATAAAACAAGAGGTGGATACAAACATATAACAGCTGAACACACTCAAAACAACATGCTCAGCCATGCATACACCAAGCTACATACATACGTATGTACGTAGATTGGTTGTTTTTGAGGTGGGTGCATCAACTTGTTTGAGTGTGTGTACGAGTGTTGGGTATAATGACAAAATCAAACAATGGTGGCATTAAAGATGATTGCACCAATTCAACTGTAAATGTTCATGATGTTCTGCCTTCTATCTACACACCACCACCAACCACCCAGTGGTTAAAAAATACATTGTTTATGCGAATGTTAATATGCATTTTCAAAGCTTATTACTGTTGTTTAATAAAGCTTTTAGGATACATGTATGTAAATGTAACAATAGCGAAAGTTACTACAGCACTACGATGAAGTGCATAATTATGAATTGAACATTAATTTAATAGAGCGTTTTATTGTTTATAATGTGATAATAAAAAAACTATAATATATAAATACTTGTATTTTAAGTGTATCAGTAAACAGATACAACGCCGGTGGCAAATGACTGTAATTCAATGCTTAGAAAATTTCTACTTGCATATACATATGTGACAGTTGGGGGCGGTTTATGGGCTGGTGGCATCATCGGGCCTTATGTATTCCAAAATGAAGCCGGTCAAGCCTGATTCTTTGGGTTTATTTGAAAGAAAAGTGTACTTGGATAAGCCAGCAATAACTCAAAAGCTAAAGGATGATATAATTCGGCACATTAATGGCATACGAGGGCGGATTGATATTGAAGCAACATATGTAGGAAAAAATCATTTTTTTTCAAAAACCATTTATTTCTCAACATAGTCTCCTTTGAGCTCAATACCAGAGATCTGCACCAGCGCACCGCAACCATATGTATACTGGTTGTTTACCAAATCATTATCACATTCGAGTATTTTAAACCTTAAAGGAGTATTTTAAAGCTAAAGGGTTATATAATTCGGCACATTAACAGCATACGAAGACGGATTAATATTGTGGCTACCCAAGTAGGAAAAAATCATGTTTTTTCAAAAGCCATTTATTTCTCAACATAGTCTCCTTTGATCTCAATACTAGAGATCTGCACCGGTGCACAGCAACCATAAGTATGCCGGTTGTTTACCAAATCATTATCACATCCAAGTATTTTAAACCCTAAAGGAGCATTTCAAAGCTAAAGGATGATATAATTCGGCACATTAATGGCACACGAGGACGGATTAATATTGCGGCTACCTAGGTAGAAAAAAAATCATGTTTTTTTTCAAAAGCCATTTATTTCTCAACATAGTCTCCTTTGAGCTCAATAAGTATACCGGTTGTTTACACAATCATTATCACATCCGAGTATTTTAAACACTCTTAAAAATTGATACTGTGGTATTTACACTAATCGTTCGTTTGCGAAATCTTAATAAATCAAAAATATATCCAATCACTTTCGTATTTTGTGCATTTTTTAAGAGTAAAATAAACGACCACAAAAATAGAGTGTTGTTGTCCCTCGCACTCAGTAAGAGCAGGATTTGGAGTACTTTCTATTTTTGTTTTAATCGTTTTCTTCATAATACATACATGACGTAGTCACACACACATTCATGCTAGGAACACAACTGCGACGAACGACGAATTTTTGATCGCGAATATAAATGTTCGGCCGAGGGACAGGTTATTTTTAAACGTTGTTTCAGACAGTCGTAACTCAGAAAATTAAACAAGCCTAGTGTGTTTATACACAGTAGTATTAACTATAAATAAAGTTGTGAATTATTTAAGTACTGTGTAGCGAACAAGTATTAGTGTCATTATTCTGTTTGTAACTGAGAGATGAAAATGTAGCAATATACAAAATATATATGTACTAATATTTTATTCTTAGCTTTGTGATTTTTTAGTTTATTTATTTCTTTCAATTTCCTTAATTAACAAATGATTTGAAATAATGAAAAAGGAAATTCTATTGTTTATAACTTCCCATTTAATTCCCATGTTTCTGCTTTTGTTTCTCATACAAACACTTACACTTCCGTTACAGTTTCCTTGACATTCATCTTTCCTTTATATTTGATGGAGAACTAAAGCTATATGTTTTTATTTATAAGCTGTACTTTTTAAAAATAATTTTAATATTATTGACAATTCAATGAAAAACCTTTAGACAATGAACACACAGTGTTCCGATAATATGTGAAAGTTCGCAGGACGTATTCAGGAAGAGAGACCAAAGAAATTCAAAAAATTTTCCGCGTGTTTTCAACGGGCGCATATTTTCACATTATTCTGATAAATTTGCGTTAGAAATCATGTTGATTTTAGGTATTTTTTCTCTCTTAGGACTAGTATTCGGGCGAAGACTACTATATATGCAGAGCATTGTACCAGCACTAGGAAAGCAGGTTATGAGAAGAAGAAAAGATGGAGCAGAGTAGAGTTTCTAAACTTTTGTTTTGAATTAGATAATATAGTGTGTTTTTAGAGAGGTTTATAGTGGCATAAAATATGGAATAATTTTTTAAATTGACATGAAATTTACTGTATTCGAAGGATAATATTCTGGTATTATAATTTAAATATGACTTTTGGCACATGATCATTAGAAACGAAAATACTTTGCTACCGTTTCGCACACATTCTATATCACTTTTTTCAATTATAATTTATTTCAATCAAATTCTTACATTTAAAATAATTTTATCCTATTGTCAAAATTTATACTAGCCCTTAGAACTAATGAAATTTTACTCTCCTCAGAAATGCCAAAATTTTACTTACGAAACTGCTTTGCTACCGTTTCGTACAGGTTCTATGTATGTAAATTGAATTGGAAGTTAAACTTATGTCTGTGAGTGTTTATTTCTTCACTTTCTATGCCACCAAGTACTGATTACTGGGATAGAAAATGTTGCTTCTACATACAAGTATGATAAACCACTGACATATGGCAAATATTTAAAAAAGAATTCAGTCACAAAATTACATTTAAGTTTAAAATTGCACAAGGGTGATAAACATTTAGTTTTTTGTGCCATCTATAAAAATTTTCCACACAAAATTATCATTAAACATGTTTTTAAGCTCAAAATTAATATATTCAAATTTATAATTTAAACAAACAACAACAAGAAGTGACATCAATGAAATTCAATTTCTCCCTGGAAAAGCAGCCACGTTTGCCAAAAATAAACATTCCATAAAGATGAATTATAAATAATGCACTGAACGAAATTGTCAATACTTTTGTGTATTATATACTAAATAAAAAGAAATCAAAATATTTCTTCTTTGTGAAATTAAGAAAACTGTTTTGTCAAATTAAGAAAATGTTTCATGTCGAGAAAACGAGCTTAACAGCGCAACCTAAACTAGCGCGGAAAGCGCAACGTAATTTAACGCTTTGATTTTAAGCTGTAGTAAGTAACTTACAGAGTTGCCATTGTTGATTGGTCTTTTCCGACCAAATTTGGATGGATGCTATTCTTTTGGTCGGTTAATCGGCTAAATCTTATTTTGGTCTTTTTGAAAAAATACAACTCTACGTTTTAGGCAACTCCGAACATTGGTCACCTCAAAAATTTTAAATTCTCGGCAATCCTATTTACTTCTAAGCATGAAAGACAAATGTCAAATATTTCTTTGCAAAAATGCTAAAATCGATTTCAATAATAAAAGTAACTTGTTTATATTTCAAATATTTTTATTGGCACAAAAGCTGAAATGTACATTGAAAAGAAAAATGAATTCGAACGAAATTTTAGAAGTTAAACAACAAATATTGAAATTTTATATTGAGCACCTAAATCAAATGAAATCTAGATTTGAGTTTAATCGTGAAGACATTAATATGCTACAAATTATTATTCCTTCTAAACTGTTGTCTAAAGAAGACTTGTTTATATTGCACCTAATTTTAAAATTTTTCAACCTTGGTGATTGTAACACTGATATCAATATTTCACTGTGAAATTTGTTGCGCTTATCAGAAATAAAACTTTGTTTTACATCATTGTTATTTGTGTTATTCATTCTATAATTTAAAAACTTTATCGAATAAAAATCATACTATATGTAAAAAATACATATATATTATTAAAAAATTGTAGTTTTCGGAAGGATTTTGGTAGGTTTTAGATTTAAGTTTGGCCGGATTGAAAATTTTTCCAGAATACCTCTGTTGCGAATTCAAGTCACAAATCTCATGTAACAAAAATTAACTTTTGACCTTTCCTTTCAAAAAAAACTTAATGTTATGTTTCCACAACGCAACCTGGCGACTTGTTTGAAATATTTGTATAGAAATCACTCAAAACATTGAGTGCTATTCATATAAAGTTTACAAGTCACTTGCTTGTGAAGTGGAAACATGGCATAAAACTAAAAGCAATGTCGAATTTCCAATTCAATTTCAAATACCAGGGTTGCATTAAGAAGTTTTAATTTATTCTCCTGTTATGAAACATTAATTAAGCTATAGTTTTAGGAGTATAGTAACAGATTGTTTACAAAGTATTGCGTGTATGAGTAAGCAAGTTCTAACCAAGGCGAATTTGTACAGGGGAAAGCAAGCGGGAAGGCTAATTCAATACTATGTATTTTGTTATTGTAAAACTTACTGTGAATGTCAAAATTTAAATTCACATAAGATTGTTTAGCTAAGAAAAAATGTTACTTACGTTAAATACCAGTTTTATAATCGTTTGTAATTAAAATCATAGATTTTCACTTTTAAATTCACAAAAATTTCTTGAAACTTCACTAAATCGTATAAGAAAAACTTTCGATTAAAATGGCGCGAAAATATTTGTAAACAAAAGAAAAAAAAATTTGACAGTCTTATTGGAAAAAAACGTGGCTAGCAAAAAAAATCACCTGTGCTGTCAATTTCACCTAGTAATGAATACGCCTCGGTCCTAAGAATATATTTTATCTATATTTATAGAATAATTTATTTACGATTGAGGCATAAATTTTTTTAAGTGTATACTTATTATGTTTGAGAGTAATGTAAAATAAATACCTTGACAAAGTTAGTTTGTAAATTTTGTACTCACCCTGGTATGCCACCACTCTCCATGTGATTTGCTAATGTAACATCATTAGACCAGACATCAAATTGCCATTTGACTAAACCCAAAACACCACAATGTACACGTCCAGTATGAATGCCAACTCTCATATTAACATTAACCGCCATTACCTCACGTACCAAACTAAATACAAAACGAAAATGTAAAATTATATTATCTCGTTTTAATGTTTCGTCTAAAAAAAAATTATATATATAAATAGGAATAAAATAAACGAAAGCGAAGTGGTTCCAAAGTAATTTAAAAAAAAATAATATTGTTTTATTTAAACTTCTTCCGTTTTAGTTTTTAATTTCCTGAAAAATTCCCTCCCAGATTCGGATTGTTTTTGGAAATAAGAAGAACTTGTCTGACAAATTGTTCTATTAGATGCATTTCTTGGAAAACTCTTGGTTGTACACTAGAGTGGTTCGAAAAAAAATTATGTTCGTCCCCACCTAGGATTAAAGATAGTGTTAAAATATTTCGAATATTAGTCTTTTTATTCTTTTACCAGGCCTACAAATGCGGCCTTTTTAATATTTTGTTCTCTGTGACGCCGTTCGGATCGTAACATTTTAAATCTCTGTGAGACTACCACGTCAAATTCGACCCATGATTTTTAAAAACTTGGTTTGTAGCCACCCCAATGCTACATATTTGATTTGGTCATTTGGCTACAAAAGTTTGCCAGAAGTTGTGGCCTATGTGAGCATTGCAGCATACGCGCAGGCGTTGGTGAGTCGTGAATAATTCCTCCCGTGGAATAGGTTGATCATAAGATAAAGCCTTCAAGGCAGGTGCTGATTCAACGCAATCTGTTAAAGCCGGCTCAAAGTTCACTTAGTCAAGTATTGAAAACACCAAACACTTTATAAAGTATTTGTGTATTTTTAATTATTTTCTTAAATTAGTATGATGATAAAAATTCCTATCAGTATACAAAGAAAGCTCGGATCATTTAAAGGTTAAAAACTCCACTTACAAACCACTGTCAACATACAGATAGAAATGACTTTTTTTGCACTCATGTTCATGGCATAAATTTTGTACTCGTATATTGTCAACTTTTTCACACATTACTGTTATCTATTAAATTTAAATTGACAGAAATTGTTTACTTTATATGCAAATGAGTGTTTTACAATTTGATGTGTATTTCCATTAACAAATGCCTGCTGGTCTTTAAATTACTATTAAAATGTCCTAAAATATTCGATATTTTTTGCGCAAATTTTCTATTTGTTTAGGTTGGGAATTTATATTTTTAAAATTTGCATTTTATTTATAAACATTATGAGCTTTTTTATTTAATGTAAACTCAATATAATTTGTATGCCTTTTGTAGATTTAAACAAGGCAAAGTATAAATAAATAGCTCGAAATATTTTCAAATATTTTATTAAGCATTTTTTAATTGTTTTCAAATATTTTGTTAACATTGATATTTATGCAAAATATTTTTCAATAACTCAATAAAATTAATTTACTCTTATTATAAGTGTGAAGGGGAATGCTTTTGTGCGTTTGAATGCCATCCTTCAAGGCAATGATTTACATATTTCAGCTTTTACAGCCACAAGATAAAACTAGTTAAACTTGGCAAAATTATTGTAACTATATCAAAAAATCACGTTTTGATCTACGACTCCTCATATATTAATATTTGTATTTAATTCAGTATTTTTCAGAAAAGTGTTCACTAAGCGTTTTTCCTTTTCAATAAAATCCTTTTAAAAAAAATTGAATCAAGCAAATGAAACTCGTTAGAACTATTTTAATCACTTTGATTTTTTTCTCAACAATTTCTTAAACAGATTGATATTGTTTTTGCGTTAATATTATTGAGAAATCAAAGAAAATTCTAAGAAATAACTCGCACATCTCAAATGGCCAACAAATTTTTCGAGTGGATTTTTTTTTGTATTAAAATAAATAAAACCCGCCTTGAAATTATGAGCTGCTGTTATTTCAATATTACGTTTTTTTGTGTCTTTAAATTAAAAAAGTTTTATTTTCACTTCACAATTTAAGGGTTCTTTTAACCTTATTTTTTTATTTTTTATTTTTAAATCTTCTTCAAACAAGTTGAAGTGTAAGCAAAATCCATTTGTTGTTTGTAAAAATATTTGTGTATTGAAATCTGCTAGGATTTCTTTGGAGTACGAGTACTTGTGCTATATTCTAAACCGTCTCTACTTAATAATATATGTATGTATATCGAACATATTTTTACTGGTCTGCAAATAATTTTTTTTTTAAAGAAATTTATAATAAATTCACTTAAACAGAGTCTTTTTCTTTATATTCAGCTTATTTCACGCATATTCGGATTATTTCGACACTTCTTTTTACTGTTGAAGTAAAGGAAACTACAAGATTCTTTAAACAACTGCTATTTTCTTTGGGAATAAAAACATTTTGATAGTAACACGATTATAAACCAATAACAACCCTTACAAAAGTTAGGACACTGTTATCATTATTTGTAGTTGTTTGCAACAAAAGAATATATACTTTGCCTATACGAAACCTAAAATTTATTCCCACATACCAGTGCTAGTAAATCAACATTGTTCTTCTTTAAGAACAAGAAAATAAATTGTACTGAAATAATTTACCACAATCTTTATTTAGGGCAGGAGTGCCCAAACCCTATGCGCTTGGTGCTCACTTGTTTTTATAAAAGCACTTAGCTATAAGACTGTGGTCCGTGTGTATTACACATACTGCGATCAGCACTAGCAATGCAAAATACACAAACTACTTTGTCTTATTTTTTTGTCGTTCTTCACTGTACACTAGACTGGACATAGCATTATATGGAAAAATTGGAAAAATGTTAAATCCAATAGTTTTCGTAATGGAAAATATGAGGTTCGGAATTACATTAATTATTCATACATAAATTATTATTATTTTTTAGTTCCGAGTATTTTCGGGCTGAGCGCAAAGATTAATTTAGAGGTACCGCAACGCTTTGGTCTTTCTCCTACCTTATTTCTTATTTTCCTAAACGACCTTCTTTATCATACTTCCAACCCTATCCACTCTTTCGCGGATGACAGCAGCATTTGCCACTCGTAGTTTTTTAGTTATAGGCCCAGTCTATTAGAAATCGCTGCCAAAAGGTTAAACATAAATGATTCGCTGAATAGTAATCTTCTATTAATTTATGGGGTCGTAAAAATAGGGCAGCATTCAACGCTCGTAAGACCCAGTGTGGTTTATTAACACACAAACAAACGACCGCGGATGTTGCGTCATCTGTACTCATGGATGGTATAAATATTGAGGAATCGGATGCTCTTGATGTTCTAGGAATGAAAGTACAGTGTGATGTTTGCTGGAACGAGCACATTTTTCATGTCTCTAAAGAAGCATTCAAGTGTCTCGGGTTTTTGAAACTGTGTAAGATGTACTTCACTCCATCCGATCTCCTTACTATTTATAAACCTACATCCGACCAAAAATGGAATACAACTCTCATGTTTGGGTCGGTGCCCAGGAGAGGGCAACGAAGCGCAACCAACTCTATTGACTCACTGGAGCATCGACGCAGTGTAGGTTGTGTTACTCTGTTCTATCGTTACTAGCAATATTCACAACTCTGACGAGACATTTTTACCTAGCACGCGTTTTTCGTCCAGAGCTCATATATTTGTGGTCGATTGGCCAGGGAATCGTGCAACGCATTACAGAGAGAATTCGTTTTTCAGCAGCACGCTTCGTCTGTGGAATAAGTTGCCTGCAGACGTGTTTCCTGTCTGTTATATCATTGGAGAGTTCAAGTCAAATGTTCAAAAACACTACTCTCTCTTTCCCCCAACCCACAACCTATTTTCCTAGTTCTGGTACAATGCAATGCATATGTAGGGGTTATCACCTGAGTACTGATCCTAAATAAAAAAAAAATACAAAAGTTTTATTTTATAGTACAAAATTTTTAAAAAGGATGATCCATAAAATTTTGGGCTCAACCCGGGAGTACTGGGAATTAAAAAAAAAAAAAATGTTTAATATGCATAATTACTGTTATCCCTAACCTCATATTTTCCAGTGCGAAATCTTTAATATTTTTAAATTTTTTCATATAACGCTATGGCCAGTCTACCCTATATACACACAAGAGCAAAGCAATAACACTTTCGCATACCTTGCTAGTAAACCTTGACGACAGCGATTATCACTGTAGATTTTATTTTTGTAAATATATTTTGCTTTTTACAACAAAAACTACTTAATAAAAGTACTTTTTCCTTAAATGCATTGGTGTTTGCTCTTCCATATAGAACTTTAGGGCACCCCTGATTTAGGTAATTGAATTATAATCAATAGTTAGTTCATCTGTTGTACTTACGCTATTGCATCAATCATATCCAAACCCATTTCGACGGCACAATGAGCATGATCGGGTCTTGGTTCTGGTAAACCGGAGACACAATAATAACAATCACCCAACAATTTTATACGTAAACAATGATGTTCTGCGGCCAATCGATCAAATCTGAAATGAAGTGGCACAAAGAAAAGAAAAAAAGTAAATTTTTACACACATATTCACACAGGTTGTCTGATAAAAGCTATTAAATAGAAATAAATACGCATAAAACAAATCAGCCTCGCAGAGGATTATCATTCATAATACCAAAAAGTCTGTGTTTTATTTTTGTCTGCTGGTTAAACAATTTTGCTCAGAAAATAGAAATTTATTTTAAAATATTCACCCACCTACACAATAGTACTTGTATGTTGTATAAATTATTTTTAGCTTGCACATTTATTTGTTTGTCATACTCGTACGTATTTCATACGAGGGCGGATTGATATTGAAGCTAAGTAGGAAAAAAAATATTTATTTTTTTCAAAAACCATTTATTTCTTAACATATTCTTCTTTTAGCTTAATACACTTAGTACGCCCTCAAAATACGCTTTAAGGTATAATGACACTTTCTTTTCAAGATTTTGGGGAAAAGTGTAGATATATTAAGAGTAAACAGTTCGGTTATATTGGAAAAAATCTAAAAACGTCAAAATGTTTCAACATGTTATCGATAAAAAGTGGGAAGTGTCAAAAAAAATCTAAAAAATATTTGCTTATAAGTGTCGTTTGCAGCTTAAAATGCTACTGTGCTGTTAACTTTTTAGTTTAATGCCTGAATGTAGAGAGGTTTTCTCAACTAAACGATTTTTTCATGCATATAATAATGACGCACCACTGAATGTTAAAGAACAAAATATAAGCTAAACGAACGCAAAACCAAAAACAACTAAATACTTTATAATTTAAATGTGTTTGCCAAATTATAATTTAAAAATTATAGACGACACCAATAGTTTGTATATAAATATTACAATCATTCTTATAAATAGTGTGGCAATACAACGCCATTTTGAAGTGATTTTGTACAGTCGACTAGACTTTTAGAATATTTTTCTGTTAATGCATCGTACCAGCGGGTTGGATATTGAAGCAGAGCTTTTAGATATACTGTGTGTCTCATCTATAATAGTAATTAATGTTGCCATACTTTTCGTATACCAAAAATCGTAATTTTTGGGGAAAAAAATCGTAAAATCGTCATTTTGCTAAATTTGGGTATGAAAATCGTCAAAATGACGATTAATCGTCAAATCTGGCAGCTATGTATACAAGTTCTAGCTAGAACTTGTAATAAAAAATATTTTGTTAAAACAGTTTTCACATTACAATTTAATATTTGATTATTTGATTATTTGACAGAACTGGCTTAATAAACGACAGCCGATTTGGTATTTGTAGCTTTGGTAGTCAATTGTTAAAGTTTGGAAGATATTATGGGAAGAATCCATATTAGCGATAAACACTGCTTATTCCACCTTGTATTCGTATTAAATACTTAAATTTCTCAATGCCATCGTTATCTACTCGTACTTACCTGGCAAACAGTTCATTTAGCAGACGAACCAATTCTTCGGCTGTGCACTGATCTGACAAACTTGTAAAGCCGCAAATATCAGCAAATAAAATGCTAAAATGAAAAAATTTAAACAAATGTTTTGTATATTTAAGTATTAACCAAACTTTAAACATAAGAAATCAAACTTCTGACTTTGATTGAGAAACTAAACAAAAATATAATAAAATTGAATGCTGTAGAGATTTTTTGAGAAAAAAAAAAGCAAAAAACTTTTTGTTTCGACTCTAAAGTCCAGACTTGCTAAAATCCTTTGTCACGTATTTATTATCACATTTACTTCTTAACTATTTATTTCATCTAGCAGCACCAGCGTTTTCCCAGAAGTATTGATTGCTGTATACGAGTACAGAAATTATTTTTCCTTATTCAATAAGAGAACTTTTCAATCAGTTTACAAAAGTGAGCTTCATCGCTAAACGAAATTCGCCCGTGAAAATCGTGATCAACAATCAATTTAAAGTTGTAGGCCTCTATAAAAACACCCTTCACTCTTGGTGTATATTTCAGCAAAATATTGATTGCTTGTAACAAAAACTAAAAGTGTTAAGGAACTCCTCGTTAGAAAAAACATTTATATTATCTACAAGTTTTCAAGCTTAAAATCTAACATCACGCTTGTCATGTTTTTTTTAACGTTACACAGGATGCTTTGCAAAAAACATTTAATTCACTTTTTTTGCAAGCATCATAAACGGCGCTTGGCAAATTTTATTTTACAATGGATTACTCGCATATTGTTGAACTAAAATGTTTTTTTATGTCAATAAATGTTTCTTTTTTTCATGTCAGCTACTCGTATGCATGTATGTATTAAATGTATGTATATTTTATGTAAAGTGCTTTATCCCACCAAATACGCAAAAAGGCTTTAAGATCACAGGCTGTACTCGTATGTAGCAAGTAATAAAATTTAAAAGTCTCACACCACGTTGTTCATAAAAATGTAATAATAATAAATAACCAAATTGAGCCTTTTTGGATTTGCTTTTATATGCCCACGTAAACGTCATGTAAATACACATTTAAAGGCCTTAAGTTGACATACAAATGTGTTTTCAAAAAGAAAATGTCATGATATCAAAATGACTTTAATGGAAATGTTACCACCATGTGTAAATAATGAAAAATAAATCACACTTCTAATAGAGTCGCCTGCAATCAGATTGCACAGATAGCAGTAATAAATTTGTTATTAAATTTTCACAAGATTACTTTAAATTGACGAAAGACTCGAAAATTCTTAAAAAAAAAAACTTCTAACAAAAAAGATATAATTATATAATTAATTAACAGTGATAAATAGAAAAGTATGGGCTTAAAATATTCTGTAAATACTCCTACACAGAAAAAACCTTTATGGTTTGATCACCAAAAATTATGTTTTTGCTTGATTAACTCATACACTAAAATTTGTAATCAAAAGGAATGTAAAATCAATTCGCCTTGTAAATATTGCGCGTTCGTTTTAGTACTGAATAAAATCGGCTCAACGTTAGATGTTGCTTCGATTTAACAAATGTTCAAAAATAAATACATATACAGATTTGTTTTTTTTTTTCTATGAAAACCTTTTGTTTCTATGTATGTATGTGTATTTTACTTTGATTTTTTCAACAGTACTATGCAGGAAAAACTGTTGAATACATCACTGCATTGATTTTTGTTTTTTTTTTTTCTTCCAAAACTAAAATTCAAACACAAGAAATTAATGCCGAACTATATGCGCATTCATTTATATTCAAGCACGAACCTTAACGATGATTTCAGTGACAGCGTAGTTGTCGCTCATTTGTGCGGCTGAATACAAAATCATATTTGAACGAAAAGAAATGGTTTTCATGTTGTTGAGGAAGTATGATTTTTTTTTTTGCAATCACTCAAGGTTGTTCTCTGGTTTGAATGTTCAATAACTTTTTTAGTTTATCTAAATTTTTTTTTTCCTTTTAAATAATTTGCAATTTCCGAGGTCGTTTTTTCATAAAAATGTTTTAATAAATTTATTCGATATTATCTTACTTGATTTTTCCAACCTTTCAGACATTCCAGGTATATAAGCTGGTGATTTATATATTTTTGTTGCCTGACTAACATCACTTTCTACTGTATTGTCTCATTAATTTACAAATAAGTTCTTCAGAAAAAATATGTACCTTTAATTATTGTTTAATTTTTCCTATGGAAACAAATATCACCTATATTAAAAACTCTATGTATAAGATTTCTAGCTGTATTTATTATTCTTTTCGGATATTTTGAAAAAGTTGATAATTCTTCTAGATGAAGTTAGTTTTTGATATCAATCAATTAATAAATAATTTCCTTTTTTTATTACTAATGCATCTAAGTAAGAAATTCTATTCTTTAATTCCTCTTCCATTGTAAATATTATACAAGGATCAAATGAGTTTAAGTTGGAAAGTAAAATATTAATTTAATCTTTGTTAATGATACAAAATAAAACATCTACATACTTTGTTAAAATTTTAAGCTTAGTTCTCATTTTTTCTAAACAAGAATCTAGAATATTGATATTTTACTCCAATTATCTTCAATAATCCCAATCGCAAGATCACCTGATATACTTGGAAAAAGGAACTAATTTTTCATTATTTTCAATTCTAAGATCCTTAATTTTATCTCTAAAATGCAGACAATTCTTAACATTGTAGTTAGTATCTACTAAAAAGTTCTGAAGTATAAGAAAAAAAAAATTACAAAGATCATGTGATGGAGAATTTATAGAAGAACAAATTGGTCTTAGAGGAAAATCATCTTTAATAACAAATAATTTTATTTAAACATTTTTATAAAAAAAAAAATCGACCTCGGAAATTGCAAATTATTTAAAACAACAAAATTATTTAAAAAAGGGCAATAAATTAGGATCAACACAAATTTTTATTTTTATATCAGAACTTTATGAAGAAGACTTAAGGAATTTAACATGGAACACTACACAACAGAACAGCGTTTTAAAATTGCTGAATTTTATTTTGAAAATAAAAGGTATATCAAAATACAAATTTGGATATCATATTTTGATGTTTTTTTTTTTTAATTTGTTTCCTTCCAATAATTAGTTTTACTAAACACTTGTTTGAATCCGAGAATTCCAAGTCCGTATTCAAACAATTTATTCATTGATTCAGCGAATTTCGTTATTGAGCATGAATTTCATATCCCAGTCGAGAAAGGCTCCAGTCTTTCTTTCTTGATATTATTGTACACCTAAAAATCAATTTAGCGTTTTTCAGAACGTTGTGCGGTTTCAGAACGCGCGTTTCTCGGATCATTCTCGGACTGTATACTTTTTATGGGGCTATTTGAAATTACAGGTTTATGTCAACAAGCCTTCAGCCAGAAGTGTGTTAGAAGTGGAAATTCAACGCTAGATCAACGAATTCAGCCATATTTATGCAAAATGATCATAGAAAATTACTATACACGAGTGGGTGTTGTTATATGTAAACTGATGCCTGTGATTTAAGCAACGCTGTAACAACAGCTTTTAATTGTACCCGTAAACGGTCTTCCTCCTTCCCTCTAGTTTTTACTATGACAAAATAACTAATTAGAGTTAATAGTGTTGTTTAAGAAAATACTGCTACAAAATTTTAATTAACTAGAAGGCATTTATATTTTGATTGAACTAAGAAACATATATTCCTTTTTATTTTTGTGAACGGCAATATGCTGATGTTGTTTACCAAATGTGATGACTTTGACAACTTTTGTAATTTGGTAGATTTTGATTTTGTTATTTGAAGAGTTTTACTTTTCAATTTTAACACAAAGAAAAAGATGTTCAACAAAGTGTGTAATTTTTCTTAAAACTTTTAATATCTGCGCAAACAAACTTTTTATAAACCACAAATCTCAATTTTCTTTGTAGATTTTGATTTGTGCAAACTTTACTTACATACTCGTACGCAACCAAATTTATATTTTGTTCGTCTATAATAGTTCTTTGTGGTTTCATAAATGTATAGATTTAAGTTAATAAGCAGGCGAATCTACTTATTCCTTCAACCACAATCCCTAATCCTCTTTATTTCATCTCACAATTTTGCTGCCTCAATTGTGAAGATACAAAAATAAACAAAAAAGACAAATAATAACATTTACTGCCAGTTACGAGTATTGTTGGGGTGAAAGTGAAATAAGAATAATCGCCAGCAAACAGGTATGTTTATAATAAAACAGAAAAGAACCTGAAAGAACTTTTGTATAGAAAAAGTTACCGGGAAATTTTATGCTTCGTAAATTCCGTCAGAAAGAAACAGTTTATCATACTCACATCAGCTTTAATAAGGACTTATACAGTGGAGGCTCGATAAAGTTAAGTCATAGAAAAGTTAAGTATATGGAAAAGTTAAGCAGCTTTCATTCATCACATGTGATTCTAATAAGTTAAGTGATTTTCAACTGCTTTGATACGATTTTAACATCGCAATCAATTATTGGCATCCATCGGCGATAGAGTTGCCGTTTTTGGCAATTTTAACCAACAGTTTTCTTCACTGTGCAGTTGCGAATATTTTTTTTTTTAATTTTGCTTAATTTTTGCTTCCATAAAATACAGTTAAACTTATCATACTGAAATCTTATCTACGCGGATTTTTTGTCCCATTATGAGAGCTGCCTGCTTATAAGAAGTACACATTTATTACTCGTATGTCAAATATATATTTTATTATATATAATAAAAAAAATGAAACTAATTCACTCAAAAGTTATTTTCCAACACATTTACAAAAATGTTATACGTATATAATATTTTTAAGAATGTGTTACAAGAAACATCACACGTACGTGAAACTTTCGGTAATTTTCTTCATATTGTCCTTAATAACTTGATAGGAAGTTGTGACAACAATGTCGGTCAAATGAACGGTCATTCCACCGTCACTGTTCTTGTAGGGCCAACTGTCTATATATCGACATTTCATAGGAGCTACCCTAGTCATCAGTAGACTTTGGAAATTTTTGTAAGATGTTCTCAAACATTCAATTTTATACTCCAACAATCTAAATAAATTATTGAGAATTTAAAAAGAAACATGTTGTTTATTTAGATTTTTGGGATATAAAGTTGAATATTTGATAACATCTTTCAAAAATTTCCAAACTCTAATGATGATAAGGATAGCTGCTATGAAATGTCGATATATAGAAACCTATATACAAGAACAGTGACGCTCAAATGACCGATCATTTGACCGACATTGTCGACAGAAACATGGGCACAACTTTCTTTTGTAACATTTCATTCGTTTACCGCCAATTTTGTGGAAATTTTTAATTAATTTTTGTTTTGCAATTATAATACTATTTAATTGTAAAGTAAAAACGCCTGTTGTATTACAATGCAAATTAAATTAAATTTATATGTTTCCTAAGTAAAGAAATTCATATTAATTTTGGTTATTTTTTCCACATTTGGTAACTTTATGAAAAATTTTTGGTTGTAATAATTTTTTGATCGCGACAGCACTGTTTGTTGCACAAAAAGTTTGCCGATTAACGAATTATTGAAGAAGTATGATCTTGTGTGAGTGCTCTCAATACGTTTTGCAAAAAGCTTGGCAAAAGTTGCTGGGTTGGAATAGTATGATGACGAAGACGATATCCCTTTATTGGTGCTATTTCCATCGAATTATTTTTATAATCATAAACTGGAAGGGAATCAACTGTTATTAACGACACTTGTGCCTGATTGTTTAATCTCAAGTGAGGAGATTACTGAATGAAATGCCGATATTGATGAGAATGAAATGGACACAGGCATGGAGCAAGAGGGTAACAATGTGGCCGAAGCTCGTAGCATACAGTGATGCAATATGCACGGTTAATACTTTGATCAAATGGACTGAGTACAATGAAAATCCACCGACGAACATATTTCACAGCTTCTCGAACTACGATCGAGTAACGTAAAATGCCATTTAGATAAAAAGCTCCATCAAAATAAAGTTACTGATTACTTCTTCGCAACAAATACCAAATAATCCTATGTATGTAATGTATGCATATCTTCTAATTATTTTTCATGTTAAAAAATAATAAATATGTGCGAGTATTTACACATAATTCTATTTTAGAACCAAAATGCATTTTTCCTACCACGGAAAAGTTAAGATTTCGGAAAATTTCATCACCTCCAACAACAAATTACATAACTTTTTCGAACCTCCACTGTATCACGTATTTGGTATAATACTTTCAAGTAGCTGAAGCAGTTGTGTTGAAGTATTTATGGATTAATGGCTTGAGACAGCATAAGGAACTTTCATAATGAAAAGATAATGATATGCTTAGCAAGATAAAGTTTTAATAACTAAATTTTGAAAGAAAAAACAAACTTTTTAAGTCGGTTAAATTTTTTGATAAATATGTTTGATAGCACGTTTTATTAAAACAAAGAAAACAAGTTATTCCAAATAAAAGCGGGATTTCTGCATCAAGTCACAAGAAAGTTAAAGTTTAGGCTTCGTTTAGGCTTATTCAGTAATGAAAATCTTTGTATTAATTTCTTTGTCTTTATCTTAAATTGAAAAAGGTACAATTTTTGTTGTTCAGATAGGGAGTGTTTTACGTGGCTTTTTTAATTCTTACTTTTACTCTTTCATGGCTGCGTACTTATAAAGGATTTTATCCAGCCGACATACAGGCTGGCACAAAACTACACTTATGGTCTGAGTGTTTAATAACCTTTTTTAATTATTATTATTAGTTTCTTACGCGGTACATTAGTGGAAAATATTTTTGGCTTAGGTATAAAAAATCATAGCCCGCAAGTGGCAGCCATCACTTCGTAAACAGAATGCCCCGGTTTGGCATATGCCAAGGCAAAACCCCTTCCCCGGGGGGTTGGTGAATGAACAGTCGACTCGAAGATTGCTGTGTCGGGGACAATTTGTATCCTTATTAAGGGTTTCGGATGCCAACACAACATAAGTCATGCGGCTTCCTAGAGTTTTAATTGCCACAACAAACTAAGGACTCCTTCCCCTGTTTGCATAATGCCCTGGTTTGAGGTAGGCCAAGGCACAACTAGGGTCTTACTCGATGCGAAAGTTAAATTCGATAGGAGTATAATTTGGTATTTTGTGCCGTTTGCCCAAACTTATTCGCGAAATAGTTTGAAAATGAAGCAACACTGGTGCCACAAAATAAACAATAGCGAAGAATAATAAAATAAAATTTGCGAAAAGGAAAAATTAAATGAATGAAATAAAAGAAAATACGAAAACGCAATACAGGGTACGAATTCTTTGATCTCGAACCATTTTTCTTTCGCATCGCAAGAGAGAGTAACCCCCTCGCTGTTCCCTGCGGGTTGGTGAATGAACAGTCGACTCGAAGATTGCTGTGTAAATAATCAGCCCGATTACCACTAAGTGAACCATAGGCCGAAGTCCGCTGGGGAAACGGTCAGCCGAAGCAGCTGGGTAAAAGCCACACCTAATGGTTCCCCGGGGGGTTGGTGAATGAACAGTCGACTCGAAGATCGCTGTGTAAATAATCAGCCCGATTACTACTAAGTGAACCATAGGCCTAATCCCGCAGGGGAATCAGTAAGCCGAACCAGCTGGGTAAAAGCCACAACTAGTGAAACACCAATGTGGAAGTTTGTGCTAAACACTTCCACTTCAGAAGCCACCAACTCGCTGCCCTTTATGTTTGCACTTTGGCAGCTTAAATCCCTCAGCTCATAAAATTATTAAAATTTATATCAAAGTATGTTATTGCTTCTTTTTATTTCCTTTCATAAAATTCTCTTTCAAACAATACTACACAAACAATTGAATTTGATAGGTGTGGTTGCGTTTTGTACTTTTTTTTTAGTGTGGGGGCACAAACAAGTACATATTTATTTTTTATGAACGCGGTTGTGTGAAATGCATGATGCTTCGTTACAAGTTTTAAAATTTTTCAAATGTACGAAACAAATTGAAAATAAATAAAAACATTTTTTTATTTATGTACTCTTATATTAAAAGTTGATCTTTTTATTTGTTGCTGTGTGCTTTTAAGTCCTTTACGTGTGTGTCTTTTTAGTAGAATTCAATTTAATGCTCTTAAATAAAATTTTTATAAAATATTGCTGACAAAAAAAAAACCAAGCTAATAAAAGCTTAAAATTAATTCAGCACGATTTCCAATTAAAAACAAAATTCTAAATAAATATTATAACAAAACGAGATTACGAGCACGGTTGCCATATTTGACGATTTACCGTCATTTGGGTGATTTTGGGCGCTGAAAATAACATATTGACGATTTAAAGCCTGTATTTCACGATTTTTGTAGATCACAGTTAAACTTTCATATTTTTCAAGCAACTTTGATTTTACAGCAAAATATTGTACATACTCGTACTCTCTTTTTATACCCTTCACAAAAATGTAAAGCTTCCGTCGACTGCATATCACTACGATAGTCAAATGCAGTCGACGTGCAAACTTTTTGAATTTATTTAATTGTTGTCAATAATAATTTAATGTTATCGATCTTCTCTATCTATCGCTTAGATCTAGGTAATATTAGAGGCCAATCAAAGAAGAGATAGTTGCTCTCGAAGATGAATGTATAAACCAGTTTTTTTGATGTCGTTTTGATGTGACGATGATGACACCTATTTGAATATGGCGGATTAATTTCTTTGCAAATCCTTTTCATTTTGTGTTCCAATCTTCTATCTGTTTTCTTTTAGATATTCTAGCTTGTAAAATATTGGCAGAGCATGGCATATTTTAATTCAAATTCATAACTTTAATGATAATTTTTTTTAATGATATAATGAAATACTCATATTTATGCTAGAAACACAACTGCGACGAACAGCGAATTTTTGGTCGAGAGTGTTCGTCGCCAAAAATAAAACACTTTGGTGTATGTGAAAATGCACACAATCGTGGTCTTGGTCGAAATTTGTCACACTCAGCGAAAGTTGAAATAGATTTACGTCCAATTTCACGATAACGAAGCTGTTCGTTCGTTCGCACAATTACATTTAAAACAATAACAAAATTTTGAATGTTGTTTTTGTTTTATTTTAAATGTAATTGTGCGAACGAACGAACAGCTTCGTTATCGTGAAATTGGCACTTAGTTCTAATTATTTCGCCAGCGAACGATGGAAACGACAGTATCAGGTGACTAGTTTTCTTATAAAAAAGGGATTGTTCACGATATAACAACGCATGGGCTAAAAAGTCCCGGGTCTAGCAGAGAAAATGCAGTTTTTTTTTTTTTTTTTTTTTTTTTTTTAATTAGCTCCCTCAAGAGCAACGCAATCATTTCAGCGCCGCTCTTTGAAATATTAATAACTTTTTTAGAACGATTTATCTTTTGTCTCCAAATAGGCCTCAGTTTCAGCGATAACCTCTATATTCGTGCGAAGTAGTCGCTGGGAGCCAAATGTGGTAGCAATGCGAAGTTCAATTCATGTAGTTTTGCCATTTTTTTGATTGATCTGTGACACGATGCGTTGTCTTGATGAAACAAAATTCTTTTCTTTGATATAAGCGATCGTTTCTTTGCAATTTCGGCCTTCAAGCGCTTCAATAACGCTATATAATATTCACTGTTAAAGGTATTTCTGAAGATAATTTATTATTATTACACCACGTGCATACCAAAATACCGAGGCCATAACCTTTCCAGTCGATTGTTGTGCTTTCGCGTGCTTTGGACGAGGTTCACCAGTTGCTGTCCACTCAGCTGACGATCGTTTGATTCCGGAGTGAAGTGAGGGATCCATGTTTCAACCATTCTTACATATCGACGCAAAAATTCCGGTTTTTTACGTTTAAACATGGCCAAACACTGCCATCAACACGTTTTCGTGTTTGGTCAACAGTGAACAAACGCTGCACCCACTTTGAACAGAACTTTTTCATAGTCAAATGCTCATGCAATATAAAGCCGACACGTTCATTTGATATATTTACGATGTCAGCTAACTCACGCAACTTGACTTTTCGATCACTCAAAACGATTTTGTGGATTTTTTTACGTTTTCTGGTGTTACCGCCTCATTTGGACGTCCACTGCGTTCTGCATGATCGGTGTCTATACGATCACGTTTGCAAACAAATTTATTGTTGCTACTGATGGGGCGGGGTTTTCATAACCTTTTTCAAGCCATTCCTTCGCTTGAACGGTATTTTTCCCATCAAGAAGCAGTAGTATAAAATTAAAACATGGAATTTTTTTGATCCATTGTTTTGATAATAACAAAAGTAGCGTCAATCTTAGCACAATAACTCACAAACTAATGAATAGAAAGAATATCATAAAATTTTAACACCTGTCTTTTGAAGGTTAGTATTAACTGACTGTAGTTAAACTAGGGCCATCTTTGTCTTAGGCTCGGAACTTTTCAGCCCATGTAGTATTTTTTATATTTATATTAATCCATTTAGTAAAATAACTTTGAAGATGTTCTCAAAATACTCGTACATCAAATAACTTTTTCGAAAATCCCTCTTTTGGATGGACTTTCTATAGATTTACTTTTAATATGGCCCCCTTAATATTTGTATTAATTTTTTTTTTAATTTCCTTGCACGGAATGTAAACAATGTTATCTACACAAAAGTTCGTGGATATTGTGCTCCACACGATGAATTTTTTTAACGAATATTTGCCGGCGATGGGCGAAATTCGTCGTTCGTCGCAATTGTGTTCCTAGCATTAAGAAAAATACCACTTACCTCACATTTTCATGTCGTTGTATGTAGATTTTGTGAAATTGTGTATCACGTGGTTGCCCCGCAATATCATCTTTCATCTCCATGGCAACGTGCCGCGGTAAAACAGATAACAGAAGACGTTCCTGTTAAGTAATGTATAACAATTCAAATGCACATCCAGCCGTAACGCATATCGAGCGAGCATCCATTCGTGAATTTTTAAACAGTTGGTTTACGGTTTTTACAAAATCATAAGAAAGTTGTTAAGTTTTCCAGGCAGCGATTTTTTTAAAGCAAAGAGAAAGAAAGAAATATAAATAAAATAACTTAACTTAATATTCCTTTAGATTAGTAATTTTATTGAAATGTGAGATAAATTATGTTGTTTGTATTATTTTAGTTTCTAAAGAAAAGTACCTGACAGATTAACTAATTTATAAAGCCATTGAATACTAACAATTTTATCTTTTATCAAACTTGTGACTTATAATTTGCATTTTTAATGCATTATTTAAATGCACGTCGCATAGTACTGTGTGCTATAGAAAAAAATGTTCCTGTATTATAAATAAAAACACATAAATCAATAAAAATAGAATAATATAGTTGAAAATTTACAGTAAATTCCTTCAGCTCACGGTCTTTTTTGGTTACTTATACCAAATGGGCAAATATAATGCACCCTTTTGTTGATACGAAGAAGAAGTCCTGGACGACGCCAAACACACTTTCTTTATATGTGTTCGATGGACGGAGACTCGTAGAGAACTGGAGATAGTAGCTGGCTCAATAATTGTAGAGAATGTCGTGGACATTATGATAGCGAGCGAGGCCAACTTTTTAGCGATATCGCGATTCTGTAAAAAAGTTCTGCAGACAAAACAACCAGATCTGGAGGCCGCAGAACAAAATCAATATCAGGATCCTAAACGAAGGATAGGGTAAAGAGAAGGCCTGATTAAGTCATTGGGAATGCACCCCGAAGCAATGCTAAGGTGGTCCCGGGATGGAAATTTCTAATCCAGGAAGAAGAGAGGGTTTTTTAGCCGGTTAGTTCACTGTGGTAACCAGTCCGACACGGAGGGTGCGGGCCCTCTGGTCAGTGCGTAACACATTTTTTTTTTTTTTTTGTTTTTTTTTTTCTATGTATTTTTCAATATTTCGTCTTCCTGAAGAAGTATTGCGAAGGAAGACAAGATATTAAAAAATTCATTAAAAAATATTTTTTTAAAAACCAAAAAGGACCTTGAGTTGAAGGAATTTATTGCAAATATTGCCTTAAATAAAGGTCAAAGCAACTAAAATTAAGATTTAAATATAGTTCGAACGAATTTTAAAGAATCTTTTAGATTAATTCTTTTTGGTGGCGTTAGAGCACCCCAAAGTCGGAGTATCTGAGTTAAAAATTACTAAACAATTACAGTTGTAAGAAAATCATGTTTGGGACTACAAGATTGAAATATGTTTTTTGTTTCTCAGATCATGCCGGTATTTATATTTTTTATTTTTATGTCAGAACCTTGTGAAGAATTTAACATGGAAGACTACACAGCACATAAATTCTTGAATTTTGTTTTGAAAATCAAAGCCCAATTCAAGCCATAAAGTTAGCTCTGCGCCACCCTATATTTGTGGTTTTGGAAATCAAAGCCCAATTCAAGCCATAAAGTTAGTTCTGCGCCACCCTATATTTGTGGTTTACTTTGTATATTTTATTTTTACGCTTCAAATTTCTCGCTTGGGAAACCTAATATCTGCGTTTTAACTTGCGGTACAAATAATTCAAAGTTTATAAATATTTAATGAGATCTGTTTTTTGATGTTTAATTGTAATGATTTTAAAGAACATTAATGTATGCTTGTAGGTTGTTATTTCCTTACTGGCGCGTAAAAGATAAAATTATAATTTCTATGTTTATTTGATATTTTCTCGTTGTTAGATGTTTTAATATTTGTTTGCTTTTTTATAAGAAATATAATATTCAGTTTAAATCCTGAATATATGATATTTGTACTACAATGAAACTTCGCTATAACGAACATTCTTATAAAAAAGAAATAGTGCATTGAAACGAGCGCTATACTGTGAACTTTTTTGTATAAAAATACACTATAAATATAATGAAAAAAATCTGAGTGATCTAAATCCAAATAAACAAGATATAAGCAAAACTAGTAAGGACCCGTTTTGAAAACAAGATCGTCTAAATGTGTTTGCAATCTCCTATACGGCAAAATACCTATTCGAATTTTCTATACAACGAACTCAAAATAATATTTAAAGTAAAATGGTAAAGTCCCAATATGAAAACTATGATTTCTAAATCATAGTTCACTATAGTTATCAGGTATGTTCTGAGAAACGCTTAAAAATAAACTGAATCGTTGCCGCCGACCTGCCTGCTATTTATACTTCATTAATATCTTTTACAATTATCAAGATCATATTCATAATTTATGCATATACACATTCATACACATGCAAGTCACAACAACAAACAATAATGAAACGAATACCAAGAATACAAGAAAAACAACAACATCATTTATAGTTGATTTATTTGGAATTTTACATACTTTAAATCATGTATGTTTGTTTGTTTGTGTATTATGTTTTTAGTTTTATCTTGTTTGTATGAATGTGTTGTATATTTATAAAAAGCAGATGAACAGCTGCACACTGGGTTAGATGTAACAAAAAATTTTAAGAATATGTTAATAATTATAAACATAAACACCGGTTGTTCAGAGTTAGGAAACACTGTGGCAACAACAATGCGGGCAATTAACAAAGTGCATACGTGAATCAGTACAAGATGAATATAGATAAAAAATAATTCAATAGCTCAGTGGCTGAGTGGTGTAAGGCGGCTGTTCATGATGGATCATGACTCGAGTTCAAATCTAAAATGGTTGCTGATGTGTGGTGTCTAAGCAACGAAACAGCTAGTTGTCACCCAAGCTAAAAAAGTTTGATTACTTTTCTGATCGTTTTGAATTAAAGTTATTGATCATAGCGATGTACTTATGTACGAAAAACCAAGAAACTAACAGCCAGTTCGTCGATGTCGAAAGGATAAGTTCTTTCGCACTCTTGGCGTTGGTAATTCTGAATTATGAAGTTCGACAAAAATCCAGAAATTAATATTTCCAAGTAAATACTATAATTTGTTCATTTATCCAATAAGAAAAATTTTACAGCCAATTCGCCGATGTCGAAAGGATAAGTTCACTCGCATCCTAGACGAAAGAGAAATGTTTTGGGTTTGTCTAACTTTATTCTATGCGAAAGATGGGTCAAAATTCTAATAAAATACATAAGTACATGCAAACGAACAATAGTGACATAGACAAACACAAAAGGTTTCGAATTATGAGTGACTAGCTTTCTTTGGCATACATTTTCATTCGATATCGGCCAACTGGCTGTTAAATTAATTATCAAATTTATGCGTCTTATTTTACATTATACATCAAACCCGATGTAACGAATCCGTGGCTATAACGAAGTATTTTGGGGTCCTCTTCAAATTTGTTATACCGAAGTTAAACTGTAGTCAAATTTAACCTTAAAATTATACTTGTTTTTTAACTTTTTTGTCTTCTTTTTTTTTTTGTCTAAAAATATATTTAGCCAGATATCTTATTGTGTTTATATTAGCACAAAGAAGAAAGCCAAAAAATTTTATAATATGATTTATGAGCATGAAATTACTGTTTGACAACAATAAATAAACTTAAATTTTTAAAAGCATTTCCAGGTCGTTAGAGGACCAAGTAAATTAATGAAATACATAAAAATTTGTGACTTAAGTGACAATATTTGTAGAGTAACAAACATTTGTTAAATTATAAATGGCATTCAGAGGAATCATATTGTTAAATTTTCCTTATTAAAGTGAATATTCACTACATTGTCAGATTCAGTAATATTTAAATTTTAATATACCATAATATAGTCCCAAGTAATTGTCATAACCATAATATTATAATCATGTTTAACTACATAATTTTCATAATATGAAGCTTCTATATTACCTAGTCACTACTTCTATTTTATTTAAAAGACAAAACTCAATAGAGGACGAAGCTCATTTAAGAGCCTCAGCTTAAATTACTAATAGTTCCTTATATTACAGGTATCTGTTGCAAGGCAACAGGGGTTAGTAGCCCTGAAAAACCGACATGCACCATAGTTATCAGGGAAGACTAATTCCCCTGCCTAAAAATTGGGTTTGGACTTCAGCCACAGCGTTTCAATCAGGGTAGGAACCTCAACCCTTATCATCGCCGTGATGGTCTGCAAAGCAGAACCTCTAGGAGGTTTTATTGATCTCCGTTCTACTAATTTACCTTTGGTGAGGGCTGCGGAACTCCAACATAATCCAAGTTATGTGACTTCCAAGAGTTTTATTTGATACTACAAACGAGTATATCTTATACCTCTATGCCCCAGAAGCTAAAGTACGCACCCCATTATGCCCCAGAAGGTAGAGTACCCTAGTTAGTCATACACTAAGGCAAAACCTACTCTCTGGGGGATTTGGACTTAACAATAAAATTACAATTTTTACAACATTAGCAAATATATGACAACATGGTATAATTTTGGTCCTTTGCTGTACTTAGTTTTGTAAATAAAATTCAAGTTGGAAAGTTATGATCAAGAATATAATTCAACAATAATATGTTGCCATTAGATTATCAACCATAATTTTTCTTCTGCCTGTAATCATAATGATGAGATTTTCAAATATAGCCCAACATAGTCTAAAGGTATACAGAGACCATTTCTTTTACACAGCCCAACGAGTTTCTATGAAAACTTTTAGATAGATACGCACAAAAGGATTCACAGGTAAACCATATTTCTTTTCTAATTGTTTCAGCAACAAAGTTGGAATAGTTGGCTTGGTCCAGACTTTGTCTCTGTTAATCTCGTCAGCTAATTTTAGTGACATTGCAGATATACGAGATTTGATCAGAATATAACCGTTATTTTAAATTTTTTCAAAATTATTTATTCATCACCAATCAATCTTCAATCAATCAATATCTTGTCCCCGTCAAAGCAATTTCCCTCAGATATAATACACTTATGCCAGCGTTTTTTTTCCAACCCTCGAAACACTTCTGAAATGCTCTTTTTTGTATGGCCAACAGCTGCTGTTTCGGTTTTTCTTCTAGCTCTTCAATCGTGGCAAAACGCTTTCCTTTCTTCGGTGTCTTCAGTTTTGGGGATAAGGAAAATTTCAGCGGGGGCCAAGTTCGGTGAATACGGTGGTGGTTGAGGCATGATAACGAAAAGCTCACGCACAAGCATCGATGTGTGAACTGGTGCATTATCATGGGGCGAAATCCATGATTGTTTTTTCCACAATTCTGTGCATTTGGTGACGCAATGCTTCGCGCAAACGGGGCATAACTTCAAGGTAAAATTCCTTATTGACCGTAAGACCTTGTGGCAAGAATTCATGATGCACCACGCCTTTGCAGTCAAAGAAACCAGTGAGCAAAACCCTACAAAACCCTACCGAACTTGACTTGCTTTTTTCGGTCTTGGCTCTTCTGGACGTTTCCACTGGGATGATTGGGCTTTGGTTTCAATGTCATAGCCATACTTTGACCCATGATTCGTCACCAGTTATGACCTTTTTGAGGAAATCTATATCGTGGTTGACGATGTTCAACAGCTCCTGAGCGATGTTCATACGACGTTGTTTTTGCTCAAAATTTAGTCAATTTGGTAGAAAATCGAAGAGTACACCAAAGTACGGCAAAACTTTTTATCTGTCACAAACAAACTGACAATCCGAAATGGCCAATGTACCAATATAACAGAAAAAAATGCGAAAATCAAAGCTACGTAACTCACGAAATATGAAAATAGTGGTTACTGTTTGATCAGACCATATACATAATAAACATTTTTTTTTTTTTTGTTGTCTTTAACGATTGCTGTCCTTAATCGAGCCATTAATATTCAATTAATGCTTACTGGGCATATTATTGTTTTAACGCAAAGAAAAAATTAATAAAAACATATTTTCAAACAATAGTGATACCAACAAAAGTCCCTCTTAAGTGATTAAAGATGAAATGAAGAGCGTATGAAATATTGTTTAAAGAATAAGAAGTATTTTATTTTCTTCAAAAAGGAACAACAGCACAAGGACCTTCTCGTTTTCATTTTTTTATTTCTTCATATGTTTAAGTGGGTGGAAAACAACACATATAGAATCAAATAAAAAAAAACACTAAAGGGCGGAAGGAAAATATGGCAATAAATATAAAAATTCAATTGAAGATGATTGATAAGAGAGGAAATAAAGAAAGCATAACATGTTTTATTTGTAATTCATGTAACATCCAGCATTTATGCTGAAAGCAACAAATAAACAAAAAAAAAAAAAACGCAAGAATAAAACATTTTTATAGCATTTAAGGCATCATATTGAAACCTTTCTAGTGAGACATAAAGTAAACAGTGTTGTCAATTCGGTATGTTTAGCACCCATTTTGATGCTTTTTAATATTTCCTTTTTGTGCGAAAAAAAATTTCAGCCGTTGGGCAACGTGCTTTTTTTTAGATTTCAGTTTGTTTCTTAATTTTCGCCAGCACTAAACCAATTTCTGCATAAAAGAGTTATAAGTAACAATATATAAATTATTGTAACAACCAGCTGTGTATAACAGTATTAAACTTACCACCTAATCTGAATTAATCGTAGCAAAAGAAAACTATTTTAAGTTAATTTACTCTTTTTATCTTTTTAAGACATTATTTTTTAGAGAAAATAACTTTTTCATGAAAGTTTGTTATATTCTTATTTTCCTCAACGACCTTCTCTATCAAACTTCCAACCCTATCCACTCTTTCGCAGATGACAGCAGCATTTGTCACTCTTACTTTTTTGGTCATAGGCCCAGCCTATCAGAGATCACTGCCAAGAGGCTAAATATGAACGATTCACTGAATAGTGATCTTCTATTAATCTCCCAATGGGGTCGGGAAAACAGGGTTGCCTTTAACGCTCGTAAGACCCAATGTTGTTTATTAACACACAAACAAACGACCACAGATGCGGTCTCACAGATCTGTACTCATGGATGGTATAAGTGTTGAGGAATCGGATGCTCTTGATATTCTTGAAATGAAGATACAGTGTGATGTTCGCTGGACTGAACACATTTCTCATGTCTCTAAAGAAGCATTTAAGTGTCTCGGTTTTTTGAAACGGTGTAAGATGTACTTCACTCCATTCGATCTCCTTACTATTTATACCACCTACATCCGACCGAAAATGGAATACAACTCTCATGTTTGGGCCGGTGCCTCAAAGTCTATTTTGGGGTTACTCGACCGTGTGTAGGAGAGGGCGAAGAAGCTCATCAGTGACAGTAGGGCATCCAACTCTATTGATTTACTGTAGCATCGACGCAGTGTGGGGTGCGTTACTCTGTTCTATCGTTACTACAATGGATTTTGCTCTGACGAGACTAGGGATCTTGTTTCCGAAACTCGCACATTTTTACATAGCACGCGTTCATCGTCTACAGCTCATCCATTTGTGGTCGATTGTCCGGGGAATCGTACTACGCTTTACAGAGAGAATTCGTTTTTCAGCCGCACGCTTCGTCTGTGGAACAAGTTGCCTGCAGAAGTGTTTCCTGTCTGTTATAACGTTGGAAAATTTAAGTCAAATGTTCACAAACACTACTCCCGCTTTCCCCCTCCTGACAAGCTATTTTCCTAGTTCTGGTACAATGCACTGCGTATGTAGGGGTCATCCCCTGAGTACTAGTCAAATATAAAAAAAAAACAAAAAAAAAAAAGATATACACAGACCTTGTTCTGTAAAACAATAAAATTTTGTAAAGCTAAAAACTCTAAGGTGGCCACACTGAATTATACTTTTTTGAAAATGAATTCATGTTGCTGCCGTGTTCAGAATAACTCAGTACGACTACAATTACCGGTTGTGGTTTTTAAATTTACACTAGCAGCACTTTGAATATACATATCGTTGGTCCCAGGTAGAAAGGCTCTAACAAACATAATGGCAATTTTACAGGAGAAGGAAAAATCGTAATAGAAACTGTATAAATAGGTATATCTCAAAGTAACTTTTTTGCTCAATTGCTTGTAAGAGCCATATGTATGAAATTATATAATTAAATCTTTGTGACCCTGTGTACTTGTGTGAAACGTAGTAGAATCCCTAAAAGAGCTTTACGTGAGTTCTACGTGAGACTAACGATATGTATATTGAAGTTGGTACAACATTTACAAACCAAACCAATTACAAATCAGCAATATTGTAATGTTGTTTTTGTAGATAGTATAGAATTGCTATCATTATTATTTTTATTACACTTTTATAATTACACTTTGGTTTTATTTATTCCACAAATGTAAACATGAAAAATACTGACCCTTTTGAGAATTTCGTAATATTTTTCTTGGTATAAAATCAAAATAACTTGTACTACTATGTAAACACGCCTTTAGTACTATCTAATAAAATATCTATTGTATATACATATGTATGTGTTATTGTAAGTAATATATAGAATGTTAATAGCTTTTCCTGTTAGTTTTTACCTGCTCACACTATCACAAACATACCTGTTGTTGGTTTTCTCTTTGCGTACGCAAACGGGCCTCAATACATTGACGCGTCTCAATGAATGCTTTCCTTTGTGCCTTCTCTTTTGGCCAATGGGTGTAAATGCCGGTCAAATTGGATAAAAATAGGGCCATCAAAGAGCTGGATAACTACAAAAACAAGACAAGCGAAAGGAAAAAAAATATGTTAAAGAAAGTTTGATTATTGCAGAAAACCAAGTAACGACAAAAAACAGTTTTTATTCTTTTTCTTTAACTTCTATATACGAGTATATACTTTATTATTATTATTTTTTCTTTTTCTGTTTATTTAATTCACAGAAGAGAAAAATAACTTAATAACGTATTATTTTATATTTAAGAAAGGTAAATAAAATGTTCCCAATGGACAACATAAAAGCAAATAATAATGCAAACAAAAATAATTCCTGCTGGAAAAAAATGTAACAAAGCAAATAGTTTCTTTATGGCATATTTACATAATATGAGTAAGTTAAATATGATTTAATAAATAAACAAATAATAAAGTTGGAATTCAATCAAAAGCATTTCGTTCATAATCTAATGATAATCTCGACCACTTAAGAGTTTTGATAGTAAACAAAATGTTACAGGCGGTATATAATAAATAATGAAACACCTTAGTACCGAAACATGCAGTCATGTTGTGAGAAACGCGCGATCTAAAACCACAAAGTGTTCTGAAAACGCTCAATTCACTTTTAAGGCTCCTAAGGAGCGCGCGTTTTACTGGCGTTTCGAAGTTTTTTTACGAAAAGATAGGAAATATGTTTTACATCAGTACGTATGTATGTGGAAGTTATATAAAACGAAAAAAATTTTACAACAAATAGAGACATTTTTTTATTTACTTTTCTTTTAATTGAAAATATGTAAAGTTCTTTCAACTTTTTTTTTTTTTTTTTTTTTTATTGGACCAGTACTCAGGGGATGACCCCTACATATGCAGTGCATTGTACCAGAACTAGGAAAATAGGTTGTGAGGAGAGGGAAAGCGGGAGTAGTGTTTGTGAACATTTGACTTGAATCTTCCAACGTTATAACAGACAGGAAACACTTCTGCAGGCAACTTGTTCCACAGACGAAGCGTGCGGCTGAAAAACGAATTCTCTCTGTAATGCGTAGTACGATTCCCCGGGCAATCGACCACAAATGGGTGAGCTCTAGACGATGAACGCGTGCTACGTAAAAATGTGCGCGTTTCGGGAACAAGATCCTTAATCTCGTCAGAGCAAAATCCATTGTAGTATCGATAGAACAGAGTAACGCATCCCACACTGCGTCGATGCTCCAGTGAGTCAATAGAGTTGGATACCCTACTGTCACCGATGAGCTTCTTCGCCCTCTCCTGCACACGGTCGAGTAACCCCAAAACAGACTTTGAGGCACCGGCCCAAACATGAGAGTTGTATTCCATTTTCGGTCGGATGTAGGTGGTATAAATAGTAAGGAGATCGGATGGAGTGAAGTACATCTTACACCGTTTCAAAAAACCGAGGCACTTGAATGCTTCTTTAGAGATATGAAAAATGTGTTCAGTCCAGCGAACATCACACTGTATCTTCATTCCAAGAACATCAAGAGCATCCGATTCTTCAATATTTATACCATCCATTAGTACAGATGAAGCAGCATTTGCGGTCGTTTGTTTGTGCGTCAATAAGCTACACTGGGTCTTACGAGCATTAAAGACTACCCTGTTTTTACGACCCCATTCAGAGACCAATAGAAGATCACTATTCAGTGAATCATTCATATTTAGTCTCTTGGCAGCGATCTCTGATAGGCTGGGCCTATAGCTAAAAGAGTACGAGTGGCAAATGCTGCTGTCATCTGCGAAAGAGTGGATAGGGTTGGAAGTTTGGTAGAGAAGATCATTTAGAAAAATAAGGAATAGGGTAGGAGAAAGAACGGAGCCTTGCGGAACCCCTGAATTAATCTTGAACTCGTTTGATGAGACCCCATCTATAACAACTCGTATAGAGCGGTCTCTGAGAAAGCTCGATATAAACCGAGAGAAGTCATCACCGACACCAAAGGCAGTAAGTTTTGCCAATAGTGCACCATGCCACACTCTGTCAAACGCTTTTGAAATATCAAGAGCCACCACCCTACTTTCACCGAAATGATGGATTGAGTGGCACCATTTCTCTGAGAGATATGCCATAAGATCGCCAGTTGAACGACCCTTACGAAATCCATATTGACGATCACAAAGTAGTTTATGCGACTCCAGATACCTCATAAGGTGATGGTTAACCATGTTTTCCATTACTTTGGAGAGTGTAGAGCAAATTGCAATTGGGCGGTAATTTTCGGAGTTATTTGCCATACCCTTTTTGGGTATTGGTGTTACATTAGCAACCTTCCAGCACGATGGAAACTCACCAGTATGGTAAAGTATGCTGAAAAGGCGTGCTAATGGACGCGCAAGCGTAGAAGAACACTGCTTCAAGACCAGTGCTGGAATGCCATCCGGTCCAGGAGTTTTGTTTATATCGAGGTCTTCCAAAACCCTTTTAACTGCTCGCGCCCGGAAGAATATCTTCGGCATAGTTACAGATACTCTTTATTGAAATAAAAAGAAAACATACAGCCATGTTCCGAGAACGCGCGTTCTGAAACCGCAATGCGTTTTGAAAAACGCTTAATTGATTTTTAGGTGCTCTGAGGAACGCGCGTTTTACTGGCGTTTAGGAGTTTTATCCGAAAAAATACAACATGTGTTTTACATACATATATATGTGTGTGGTAGTAATATAAAACGAAGAAAAATTTGACAACAAATAGAAAAATTTTTCAATTTAGTTTTCTTAACGAAAATGTGTAAAATTCTTTGAACTTTTGATTGAAATAAAAAGAAAACATATTAAACTTTAATAGTGAATAATTTTATTGCCATTTGCAAGTTCAGTTTTAGCAAATTCAATCAGTTCACTTCAATATACACATGCGAGTTCAAGTCGACAATTTTAAGCGTTATGCGTTTTCCAGAACACCTATTTGGCATTTTAAAATCAAAAACGCTAAATTTAAGCAATTTGCATCAGAACATGCCTGATGAGTTGGCAAATTAATTGTTTTGTTTTTGAGGGAAATTGACGAACAGATAACAAGTTAATAAAACTGGAAGACAGACATTTTGAGTTTAGTTAACTTCCTTTAAAAAAAATGTGCACAAGTAATTTTTTAAATAATATAAAGTGTTTTTTAATATATTCCCCTTTAAACCAAGAGCCACCACCGTAGTCATAGTAAACTCTGCTACTGGCAATAACTGAATGCTCTATACAGGGTGTCCCAGAACTCAACGTCAAGTCGAAATAGCGTGACAAGATTGATTGTAACCATTATAAGAAAAATCAGAAAAAAAAAATCTAGAACCAGTATATTCGGCTGGGCTGAATTTAAGATACTCTTCATGACAGTCACGTAAATATATAATATATATGTAGCTGGTCTGATCAAATAATAACCGTTATTTTAAAATTTCGTGAGTTGCGTAAGTTCGATTTTCCCATTTTTCTGTTATGTTGGTACACATGTCTGTTATATATCGCTCCTTTATCGCAACACAGTCATAACTAACAAAAGTTGGTTTGGAGAAAAACACATTTCAGATTTTTAGTTTCCATACAAGCTTTAAAAATTTGTTTAAAAATATCTCCTAAAGGAAATTGTTTAAAAGTAATTTAAATAAATTTTTGGCACAATATAAAAAGTAGTGCTCTTAAAAATTCTGCTTTGTTAACTCAAAAAGCTCATGTCTTGAGATATGACTATGTTGCAATAAAAGAGCGATATGTTGGTAATATTGGCCATTTCCGATTGTCAATTTGTTTTTGACAGATAAAAAGATTAGTCGTGTTTTGGGGTGCTTTTCAATTTTTTTACTAAATTTACTACAGTTTGAGCAAAAACAACGTCGTATGGATATCGCTCAGGAGCTGTTGAACATCGTCAACGACGATCAAGATTTCCTCAAAAAGGTCATAACTGGTGACAAATCATGGATGTACGCGTATGGCTATGAAATTGAAACCAAAGTCCAATCATCCCAAATGAAATGTTCAGAAGAGCCAAGACCGAAAAAAACAAGTCAAGTTCGGTCAAATGTGTAGGGTTTTGCTCACTGTTTTTTTTTCGACTGCATAGGCGTGTTGCATTATGAATCCTTGCCAAAAGGTCGTACGGTCAATAAGGAATATTACCTTGAAGTTATGCAACTTATGCGCGAAGCAATGCGTCACAAAATGCACAGAGTTGTGACAAAAACAATCATGCACTCTGCATCATGATAACGCAACAACTCACACATCGATGCTTGTGCGTGAACCTTTGCCCAAAAACAAACCTGTTATCATGCCTCAACCACCGTGTTCGCCGGACTTGGCACCCGCCAATGCTGAATACACCGATGAAAGGAAAGCATTTTGCAATGATTGAGGAAGCAAAAGAAAAATAAAAACCAGAACTGTTGGCGATACCAAACGTCGCGTTTCAGAAGTGTTTTTAGGATTGGAAAAAATGCTGGTGCTCATGTGTCAAAATGTAAGGGGGATTACTTTGAAGAGGACAAGATAGTTATTGATGAATAAATACTTTTTGTTTCTATATTTCCATACTTTTGTTTCCTATATTTCCCAGCTATCAATATGTCGACATTTCATAGGAGCTAACCTAATCATCAGTAGACTTTAGAAATTTTTGAATAAAAAAAATTTTTTTCAAAAATTTCCAAAGTCTACTTATGATTAGGATAGCTCCTATGAAATGTCATTTTGAAAAATTTGAAAATAACGGTTATTTTTTTATCAGTCCTCGTATGCATATGTCAATTATATTAATTATGTTTAAGAGCTAAATATTATTACAAGATTCAAATAATTATTATAATACTAAATCTCAAAAATCTTAATTTTGAACGACAAGCCTTCAAAATTTATTTTGCATGAAAAATTTTGCGAATTAAGGTAAAATCTTATTCTGGTATCGCCTGCGACTTAAATACGAGTATGAGGTGGAAGGAGATAACTAATTTTTTAAGTTAAAAAATCATCATGTTTGCTTTGTCAATATTTTCTTAAAACAAATACAAAAACTTTGAAGCTTTTTGTGCAGAAACATCCTGAGTCTTTGGCAGGAGTCATACCTGCGTCCTTGCGACTATAATCCGAAGAACTCGCCCGTGGAGTCGCCCAAGAATACAAAAAAATACACGTACTCATTAAAACGAAATAAAAACTGTATATATGTATGTACATGTGTATGTATGTATCAAAACCTTTCAAACTTCTACTGTTTTAAAGAGAAGATTTTTAAAGCTTTCCTTGCCTTAATATTCAAATTGTTAAAATTTTTAGCTCACAAATTTCTTAAGTTATTAGTACGAAACAAATGTACCTTTTTGCGCTAATTTATCTGTTTTCTTCATCAGGGGTGATCAGTGATAAGGGTTTTTATGAAAAGTTCGTTGGCAGTGTAAAAATGGGACTTCAAAGTTTAAGATAAGTAAACGACTGTTAAACAGCCATACAAAGTGTTTCTTTTACTTAAATGTTAATTTATTTAAAAGTGACCGTCTTTAAAATTGTAATTTTTATTTATTTCATTAAATGGCAAATAAAATGTGCGTGTTTTTTTCTGAGAACTTTGTGTAAACTTAATAAAAGTTTGCTGTAGCAGCAAAATAAACATTAATTTGTATTTTAAATCAAATTCAAATACATATTTATTTATCTCTTGATTCGCCCAAGGTTTTTGTCTTGAGGTGACGTCTTAAAACAAGATAAACAAAAGCAAATGTAACAAAGTAGTTAAAGAATTTTTTTGATTTTTCTTTCAGTTTCACTTAATACTCGTACTCGTACATATATAATTTTAATGAAATAAAAAAATCCTCCAGCCTGCTTCTTTTCAGAAAAGAATAAATTATGCCTTTTGTTTACTTTTAGCTAATTTTTTATATATATTTTGTTTCTTTCTTTCCCTTAATGGAACCTGTCTATAGAAGAAAGTTTTTCTTACCTCCTGCCAGTGGTAAGTATCCTCCACGTATCGCAAACTTGTATAAACTTGTGTGACGGAAAGTATGATGCCACCAACTAATGACTCTCTTAAGCGTAACGGCAACATGGTGTAAGTCATGTATATAAATATAACACTGCACATGCTGCCGTTGAATGATTTGCTGGAAAAAAAAACAAGAAAGAAAATAAATGGCCAACAACTTTAAAGTTTACTTTTGGAATTTCAGTTAATTAAGAGCTTTTTCTGCCAGACGTGTGGTATCTCAATTACATTTTATAGCTCATAGCACATACATAAGTATATTTCCAAGAAAAAAACAATTGTTATTGAAAGATGTCAGTTACTTTAGTTCTATTGATAAATGATGAACTGCTCAAAATGATTAATTGTTTTTTGTAATTCTAATTGCAAAATGAATTGCAATTTCGAATTTTTGTAATTGAAAATGAAAAGTAACCAATAACAATTATTATACTTTTATACAAAGAAAATTAAATAACAACATTTTACACAGAAATTGAAAAAGTTGAAAATTAAATTGAGAAAACACCTAACGGAATTAAAAAATTTAATTTCAGGTTATGAAAATTCCAAATGAATTCAAGCGGTTTGAAAATTACTTTTTGTCAAAGTGATTTTAAATCACGCAAGAGGTGTTTTACACACAAAAAATATTTAAATTACGTGATTTTAAACCGATTAGTTAAATGACTGATGTTTTGATATCACTTGACTATTTTTTCTGCAATTTACTTTACGAATTTAATAAAAATGTGATTTGATAAACTGTGATTGAGAAAAAGCCTAATCGAATTGAAAGATTCAATTTCAAATTATGAAAATTCCAAATAAATTCAAGCACTTTGTCTGTTGTGAAAATCACTTATTGTCAAAGTGATTTTAAATCACGGAAAAGGTGTTTTACACACAAAAAATATTGAAAACACGTGATTTTAAACCGGTCAGTTAAATGATATATCACTTGACTATGTTTTCTGCAATTTACTTTACGACTTTAATAAAACTATGATTTTAAATAGTTAAATGATGTCATTAGACATCGCTTGATCACATAAATACGTTTGAAACAAAAATAAATTTTAAAATGTTGTTTTTGGTTTGCAGGTATTTATGCGAGCGAACGATGTCCAGTGACATGGTGAGCCAGGCAGTTAATGATCTTGCAGTAGGTGACAATCACCAAGGACTTTCACCATAAGACAGCCCCTTACGTTAATATAGGCTTAACAGCCATGCCGAATAGTTACAAGGAATTGCAAGGATATATTCGCCAAGTCTTCCCAATGCTGGTTCTGCACAAGAATATTTCTGTATTTATTTTCCTTATAACTGTTTTTATTCTTACAATACCAAAGTATATGAAATAAATATTTTTATTTTAAAACAATCTAATTTTTATGGTTCATTTTATATATTATTCATTCGAACTTACCTTGGCAATGTTGCATATCCCACAGCTATTTGTATCGCCACAAATGTGCCAACAATGACATAAGACACCAATACTAGGAAAATCTCATTCATGGCGGGTTTTGCCAAAATACATAATAAAACTGTAATTAGAAGAAATGTAAAAAGAGAAAAGTATACACAATTAAATCACAAAGTAATAAAAACCTAAATAAATACAAGCAATACAGTAGCAAATATTATGTTTCCTGGCAATAAAAATTATGTGATATTTACTTAGTAGCCAAATTCACTATAATAAAACATTTAACAATTTTTAAGCTCAACCAAGCAACCAGTAATAGAGCACAACCAAATGAAAACTGGTGCTAAAGAATAATAATAAATAGCATAATTGAGCAACAGGGCAAATGATGTAACTTTGTTACCTAATATTACCAATCTTTTTTCTAATCTTGGGCAAAATATCATCGAACTCAACACTAAATTACCTTTCAGACTATCAGATGGATATAGTGTTCTTCATGCTGAAATATGGGCTATAAATAAAGCGGTCAGATGGCTTACGTTCAACAAGATATTCGTTAAAGATAACATGATCATAACGGACAGCAAGGCCGCCATCAACTCCCTATATACACTAATTTCAGCTTAAACCAGAAATGCCGGACATCTTTAAACAAGATGGCGAGACATTCTTCGAGCCCAATAACTGTAAAAACAGCGCAAACGACTTATCCAAAAAAGAGGCAGCCCTAGAGGATAGGTATTTCGATCTCTTCTGTGAATAAAACTTTTCAGCGTCCTGGAAGAGAATAAAGCTCCACACGCTGTTCAAGAAAACTGGTTCACAGAGTCCACATACCTTATATCAAGGAGCCTGTGGTCGCTTATCAATTTTAAGAGAACAAAGAAGCTCTTAAAATTATCTAGATCTCACTTGAGAGTTACAGTAGCAGTCATCACTGGACATTGCCCATTTGTGAACCATGTCAGTATGGAAATCGGATGGAGTATTAGTGAATTGTAACAATTATTTTGTTAACTAAGCTTTGGTCACTAAAAACTGCAAAAATACGCCACTATATGCGACGACGGTGGAATCAAACAAAAATATATTGTACTATATATGTACATTTGCCACTGTTGCACGATAAAAATCGTCATAAATTGTCCTATTAGCAACGATACTGGATTCATATCTCAAGTCGCCGAATACCTTTTAGAATGTGTGGCATTTAAATTCCTTCTTAGTTTTATTGAAAAACTTCAAAGACTATAAAACCAAATTCTTCAAACGATTACTGCAGCTCCATGGTATGTAAGAAACTTACGAATTTACAAGGATCTGTGTGTTCTGCTGGGAAAAGATGAATTCTCTAAGTACACGACAAGGTATATCAGTATCCTGGAACTTCACCCAAATTCTCTTGCACGCAACATACTTAATTTTGACGGCCACTCTCATTGGCTGGACTTGTTTAATTTTTTTATGATTAGTGTTAAGATTTTAATACTTATTTTTATTCTTAGTTCATATTTTGAAGGTTCAATAAATTAATGTATGGAAAAAAATATTATGTGGTGTTTATAAGACACGTATGAGTGATCTGTATGTCTAGAACTTTTGTATGAAATACACTAAAAAATATTGAGTATACGTATCACTCATTTATGTCCCATAAATTGCACATTAGTGTTGGGGCCAAATCACTGCCTACGATATCGAGCAACATTAATCGAAATTCTTCATTTTGATATCATACCATACGATATCGAATAAATTGTATCGTGATAATATAAAAGCGTTAAACAATTTGTTTTTGTATTCGTACTTTTAGCACACATCTACTTTTAAACCTATTACATTTTATTTAGTTTGCGATTTCATATTCATCCACTCGTATCGTAATATTACTCGATACGATAGTTAATTCGATAACGTATGCGGTAATTAAACCCTTGGTTGTGCTTCCTAAGCTTATAATCTGTCATATACATATGTACGAATACTCACATGAATAAATTCCAACGCAAATGGTCATCACAATAAGGAGAACTATTATTTTTTCATCGACTTTCTCAATGACGGACAAAAATAAAAGAGTGGGATTGCCTGTTTTCAATTGTTCTTCTTTGTCAATTTCATAAGGCGGTGCTGTTAAAAGTTCACTTTTATTTTCCAGTCCTTGAAGTCTGGACATAATGGGCCTGTTGTTGTGATCATCGTTGTCAAAACTTTTGGCACTTAAAACACTTCTTGTGTAAATTGTTTTGCCATCAATTTTTTCCTTATTATTCTCGGCTGTTACATTGCTGCTGTCGTTTCTGTCATACGTGAAAGCTTTTTCATGTTGAAAATTATATTGCTGATGATCATGAAGTTGATTAACTTTTGGTTGCTTATTTTGCCGGTTTTCAACTTCATAAAAATTATTATCTAACAAGTCTTTCTTTTTACGTTTTTTCAAGTGCCAATGTTGATGATGCTGTTCCTCCTGCTCAGCAGGTGCATTTTTATGATTTTTAGCATTTGATTGTTTAATACCCGAAGTGTTATTTCTTTCACTTAACACATTCTCTTTATGTCTGTCACCTGTCACAGCATAAGCAAGAATATTTTCTGATCTCAACTGTTCATCATGTTTTCTGGCATAATGAATTTTATTTGATACTTTATGGTTTTCTCGTAAAAGAGTAGCAGGAGTCCGTTGCTGCTGCCATCGTTGTATAATAATATTTTTATAATCATTTGTTGTAAAAAAATCCGTATAATGTTGTTGTGCTTGTTGCTGGTGGAATACATCAGCTGATGAATGTTGTTGACTGGTTTTATGTAACAATTCAGGAGGGGGGTGTAGCAGAAGATGACGATGATGATTTGAATGGTGTTGCTGCCTTTTTAATGCTGTGTCGCCATTTGATTGATGCCGGGTTATTTTTCTAATGGAAGTCTTCTTTTCAGGTTCAGTTCTGGCAACAACATTTCGTTTCAATCTAAAATAAAGGAAAGTAATGTATATGTTCTTGGTTTAAATATTTTTGAATTTTAGTATACTGTTTTAATAAATTTTCATCATATTTTTGACTTTATTGCTTTTATGGCTTAATATTTTTAATAACACATTTGGAAAAATGTGTGTGTTTGTGCCTTGGTTTGTGAGTGTTTTACTTGTTGCAATATATACATTTTTACAATAAATACAACACCAACAAACATCAACATATATTTTGTTGGTAGAATTTACGAATAGTTGTCAAAATTTTGTTTTGTAAAAGCTAGGAAGCCTATGTGTTTTTTATAAATTTACGCAAAGGAAACGAAAGATAAGTGTGCTTATACCACTACCATATTGAAGCTGCCTTGCATCCCAGTTACGGTAAGAAAGTCTACCGGTAGATTCATGAAGGGTACTTTTGATCGTCGACGAGCACATTTTTTATTGCAGAAGATCTCTTGCTTTTTTATATCATGATTTCATGATATAAAAAAGTAGATCCATTCACTTTTTAATATGTTTAATAAGGATTTTTTAAGTTTTTTATTAAGACTTCTAATATTATATGATGATGGATTGGTATCACTCATCTTGCTCGAGTTCAATCCTGGCTAAAGCCAAGAAATATTTTTATTTATAATTCTAACAATAATTGACGCGATCAATAACTCTTGATCAAAGATGACAGAAAAAAATAATTGAATACACTAAAGCTGGGAGACAACTAGCTGTTTCGTAGTCAGCACCCACTACGATTCGAACTCAGTACCATGTAAACATGATGTATTTTTAATACGGCCGGTTAACCAACTCAGCCACTGAACTCTTATTTATTTTTTCGTCTATATTTGTCTCATATTGATCACTTATGCAATTTGTTTTTTATTAAGCATTAAACAGATTGCTGGTTTCAAAAACAACCGACTTCAATATGTCAAATATGCAATACACGTATTTAAATGCGAACGTTTATTTTGATAACAGCAAGACGACACGACTGCAGGTTGTTGTCCATGCTGATTTTTTTCCGCATTCGAAATGAACAGGAAATGAAAATAAAGGAACAAATAAATAAATAATATACTTTGGTCTAGATAACTCGTATCAACACATGACTGTGTGACTGTACAAAGAAATCAGTGCAAACTTATATATATGCAGTGGTGGACATGCAGTTAAAATATAAGTGTGATTTCTCATTCTTTCGGTATTTTATATGATCTATTCTTATTGCAATGGAACTTTTTCACTGGAAATATAAGTTTAATTTGTACTTGCTTCTTTCTTTACTTACAGTTTTCTTAAAAAGTAAGTCATTATTTAGAGAAAGAGTAATTTTTCAAGTGAAAACTTAAAAACATTTTCAGTTCAACTATTTAAATAACGTTATTTTAATATCTAATTTCATTTTTTGTGACAACTTGTAAGTAAGTATGTTTTAAATGATATCAGGAAAGCTGTATGCCAATATTAATAACCAGTTATGACAAAAAGACCAAGTTGCTCCGAAGAAAAAAGGAAGGTAATCATTAATCTCATAGGCTCCGAGAAGACGGTGAATGAATTTTCTCAATTACTTGTGTGCTCTAGAGGAAAAATGTATAATGCAATGAACAATTTTGATAACGTTGGGAGCTTGAATAATGTACATACAGCTTAAATAATGTACCCAGAGCTTCCAAACCTCATATAGCCACATCCAGAGACTATAAAATAATCGTAAGGGCCTTCAAAGCTGATCGATTTAAAAGTTTTGAAAGTTGCAGAGCTTCCAAACCTCATATAGCCACAGCCAGAGACGATAAAATACTCTTAAGGGCCTTCAAAGCTGATCGATTTAAAAGTTCTGAAAGTTGAATTGGAGTCATCATATTATATCGGTATGTTATCTAAAACTTTTATATGGCGAAGAAATGAAGGTGCCTTACGTGAAGGCATCGCAGAGTAAAAACTTACGTTTCCAAAAAACAATTGTAAATCCAGATTGGATTTTGTTAGAAAAACATTAAGAAACCAATGAGATTTTGGAAAAATATTTTATGGAGTGACAAATCCAAGTTTAGCCGATGGGGATCAGACGTAAAACGCTATGTACGGCGTCTGGTTAACCAACAATACAATCTCAGATATACCATCAAAACAGTAAATTAATTTGCTCTCAATAATGTTTTAATTATATGGCCACCACTGTGTATTGTTTCATGATTCACTTTAGAGTCTAAAGCAGTGGTGCCCAAAAGCTCTATATGGAATATAAACATTTATGGAAAAACTACTTTTATTTAATATTTTTTGTTGTAAAAAGCAAAACAATTTACAAAAACGATATCGCTGTCGTCAATGTTTACCAGCAAAACATGCAAAAGTGTTGTTCTTGTGTATGTGCAGTTAGAAACGACAAAAAATATATATAGGACGAAGTTGTGTATTTGTCATTGCTAGTGCTGAGCGCAGTTTGTGTGTAGTAAAGAGCACAGCCCTATATCTAAGTGCTTTTGCAAAAATAATTCAGCATCGAGCGCATAGGTCTGGGCATACCTGGTCTAAGCACTAAAAGCACCCATCTACTTGAAAACAAGTATACGACTAAAATAAATTTAGCTTCATTGTTTATTTAACTTACCTAGAGCGGTGCTTAAGCAGGTGTCTATTTAAATACTTTCGTTTTCGCCGTTTGAACAAGCGATCCACCAATGGTACTCTGGTATCTCTATTTGAATTGTATTGATGATTGAGATGGTTGTCTTGTGGTTGTTGCTCCAGTTTGGCATTAAAGTCTTTGCTACCCGCTATAAATGGTTGCACATCCATATCCACAGTTGCACTGTTTATTGGGGTTACAGCCTCTTTGCCAGAAGTTTCTTTACGTATATTAGCTGAAGAATTTGTGGTAAAAATTGTAGCTTCAATACTACCAATTTGTTTGCTATAGTTCTGATTGCCAGCTATTTTGGTATTGTATTTTGGTGGCAATTGATAGAGAGCTTCTATGTTACGCTGCAGAGCGGATATAAAAAATTTATCTCTTCTTTCCGTTTGTTGATGTTGCTTCTGTAGTGTTTGTACTGCCCCTCCATCCTCAAATTGTTGACCAGATAATATCAGTTGTTTGGCAGCCAAGTTAATAGTTTTGTTGCTGGCATTATTTACAATTTCATTGGGAAAAGTTGCTGAAAAGTTGCGTTTCAGCTGCACGGTGGTAAAAACAATATGAGCACTCGAAAGAGCCACAATGAGAGCTAATAATAGTACAAGTATGTGTGTGGTATTGCTCTGATTCATGCGCAAAAAATAACGTTGGTACAACATTTCCACCTGCAATAAATATTGATGTTTTTTTTTAATGTTGTTGTTAATAAAGAAATATCACGAATTTAATTATATGTATAAACTTTCAAATGAAATGCTTTCAAAATACAAATAAACCTTTATTACATTGAAACTTTTTTCCTTGGCATAGATAATGTATTAGAAGAAAATCGTGCATCTCAAGGTGTGGTATTTATACCAAAGGCTGATACAATAACTAGTAAACAACTAAAAAAAATTAACAATCTTAAGAAAGAAAAACAGTTTTGCGGACTTCGACTAAAAAGTCATCAGATAGAGACTATCGAACTTTGTCGATAGCTGTGGGAAGCTATCATTTATTCAACCCAATCTGTTTTGTTTAACGATTTTGTTTAACGATAAAGCTCACTTTTGTTTGAAAAAATGCGTAAATAAACGAAACTGCCGTATTTTGGTAGATGATGTTAAGACACCGTTACATCTGGAAAAACTAACCATTTGGTGTGCTTTCTGAACTGAACTCGAATCAATAGTCCGCACTTCATTAGGAATGATACTGGATACCGCCATAAAGCCATATAGGCAACGCCTTGTTGAGGATTTCGTACCTTCCAATTCCTCCTGTATGCAATTTCCCAGCAATTAATGGAAGCAAAAGGTTAATGAGATATCCAGCCGCGAATGGAATACAACTCCCATGGTTGAGCTGGCTCTTCAAACCATGTGCAGGAGAGGGCGAAGAAGCTTATCGGTGCCAGTAGAGTATCCAACTCTATTTACTCAGTGGGGCATCAGTGTAGGGTACGTTACTCTGTTCTATCGTTGCTACAATGGATATTGCTCTGACGATGATCTTGTTTCCGAAACATGCGTGTATCGTCCAGGGCTCATTCATTTGTAGTCGATTATTTGGGGAATCGTACAAAGCATTAAGGCAGAATTAGTTTGTACGTTCTTTTCCGTTCTGAATCAGCTGTTTTGTTTCTGTTCAATATAAACTATATGTACATGGTTTGTTTTCACTTTTACGTTCTGTTCTGTTACGGACTAATCTGTTGAAAATAGAATTCAACGTTAAGTGACGGCCAGATATGTGTATGTGTTACTTTTTTCAGGTATGGAAACATTAATTTTTTATTCAAATGCATATAATTTTTTTGGCGAAAGCTAAAAAAATTTGTTTCAACTAAAGATTTTTAAAAGTTAATACATTTTTAATAATTAAGCAACTATGGATGATCAAAAGAATATTATTTTAGCGAAGAAAAAATTATATTTTGTATAAGAAGTGTCATAAACTCCGCAGATTGTGCGAAAGAAGTGGACTGTTTGATCACCATTTCTAAATTATTGATTTGTTTCCTCTTTTGTGTTTTCACACAAGATAATATTTATGTACATGTTTTATTCTTCATTCCAATGTTTTCATTTTATTTATGCTCTACTGTAAAAAAAGCTGAATATTTTCACGGAAAAAGTAATTGTAAAATATTTGCTACAGAAATGAACGTCACAGAACGTCAACAGAAAGTAAAAACTAATGAAGCCTTTACAGTTGGATTAAGTTGCCCACAGACGTGTTCCCTGTTCCTTATAACGTTGAAAAGTTCAAGTCCAATGTTAACAAACACTACCTCTTCTTTCCCCCTCCTCCAAGTTCTGCTACAATGCACTGCATATGTAGGGGTTATCCCCTAAGTATTGGTCCAATATAAAAAAAAAATTGAAAAATGAGATGGTACGCTGAAGTCCACTAGCAGCATCAGCCCTTAAACCAACTCACCCATCTAAACAACATCACAGGTTCCTTAGAGTATAGGTATCTGTTGCAACTCGGAGTTTATGTTCCAACCACAGCCCGTACGTTCCAGTCAAGGTATGCACCTCAACCATGATCAGCCCGGATGGTGCTGCTTGCAGTTCAACCAAGCTGATCCCCGTTCTGCCAATTTATACCCTTGGTAAGGGACTCGCAAGCCACCGCAACATAGGCCATGCAGCTTCCTAGAACTTCAACAAACGAGGGACTCCTTGCCCTCTACGCACTTGAAAGCAGAGTGCCCTGTTATAGTGTACACTAAGGAAAAACCCCTGCTCCCCGGGGGACAGCAGCATACAATACAATGTTTTTCTAGTTAAGTAAATAAATCCCCTAAGTACTGGTCCAAGATAAAAAAAAGTATATGAAATTTCAAAAGTTTGTGTGCTTTAAGTTTAACCGCGCATATGTTTATATGGCATGTGACCACAAGTCATATTTAAATTATAATGCCAGAAAATTATTTTTCGAATAAGAGAGGTATCAAGTCAATATAAGAAATTTATCTGTGTTTCATTTCAACTCAAAGTTCTATACCCCTATAAAAAATAATTGTAGTAGACTTTCCGAAAAACACTTGCAAAAGAAGTAAAAGTTTATGTTTCGTTAATCACGTTCTTATAGAATTCTTCAAAAAACAAAATGTGAGTGGATTTATAAATAATTAAAATATATTTTTGTACTCGTATGCAGATGTATGTATATTTTTAATTTATTAATTGCATTCACAATATTTATAAGTGCGAGTAAGGGGCTGGTGTGAATTATCGCTCATAAACTGTTATTAATTATTGAAAATTTAATTTCGATAATATCTTCTTATACACTATACGAGTACTCGTACTTTTCTGTAAAACCAGCAAGCCTTGTTTTTCAACTTTTATTTATTTTTTTTTTTTTTTTCTTTTGCTTAATATTGACTTTTGTTTTTTTGTGAAATTTATAGCTTAAATATCAATTTACGTTGCAGATAAAATATTTTAAATTTGCTTTTACTCTAAATAAAATATAATTAAGTAATTGAAGCTTTGAAAATAAAACACTCCCTATTGAAAAGTTGCTGAACATAGAAAGGGGAGCAAAACTTGTATTCAAGTTCTAATTATCTTTATTAGAAACTGGAAACCACATACATACTCGTACTCGTAGTTATCCGTATCGATATTGCTGCATAGCAGTTTAATGAACTGCTATAAAATAGTTCTGGTTGCTAAATTAATTTTTCATTATATATTTTCTTTTTTTTTTCTGTATTTTTGAGAGGGAGGTTTAAATGTTTTTGGTAGCACAAATATAGCAGCCTTGAAAGCAAGAACTGTAGGAGTGTGTTTGAGTATTTTGTTTTAATTCTGGTTCTGTTTTCATTTTGCCATATTATGAAGTGGATAATATGTAAAAAAAACTTTATATGTTTGTATGAAATTGTTTCTATTTTAAAAGTTTTGCTTTATAAATTTTCTATAGGTAATGCTTATATTCGGTTATACAGGGTGGCTAACCAACTTTGCTACATTAAGAAACTCAAAGAACTTTTTGCAAAGTTTATGTTATTTATTTTTTACTAATTCATTTGGAAAATAATACATTTTTATTAAAGTAATTCATGTAGTTTAACACAACGGGACCAAAAGGACCCAAGTGGGCTGGTTTCATGAAACTGGCGGCCTGTACAACCTAATTCATGTAGTTTTGAAAAAAATTTAATTCAAATGGCCTCCATCCTCGGTGACGCACCCCTTCTTTATTGCAATACAGGCATAACTAAAAAAAAACTTGTTTCGAGAAAAACGCATTTAGTTTCCATACAAGTCTTAGAAAAAATTTTTTTTAAATATCTCCTAAAGGAAACCATTTAAAAGTAATTTGGATAAAATGTTTGCACAATATAGTAGTACTATTAACAATTCTGCATTGTTATCTCAAAATGCTGATTTTTTGAGATATGACTATGTTGCAATCAAGGAGCAATATGCGTTATTCATTACTGCCTGGATTGTTGCAGCGGGAATTGTCTCAATTACCTTTCGAATGTATTGCTTTAAATCATCCAAATTTGTTGGGTTTCTTTTGTAAACTTCTTGTTTGCAATAACCCCACAAACAAAAATCAGGCGCAGTGAGGTCAGGACGCCAACGAAATGTGGAGTTTTTTGAAATTAATTTATTGGGAAACTTTTGCCTCAATTCTGTCATAACAGGCGTGGCTATGTGACAAGTTGCCCCATCTTGTTGAAACCAAACAGAGTTGAAAGAGATTCTCTTTCGGCTTAATTCTGGAAAGAAAACGTAAAGTAACGGTCTCCATTAACCGTAACAGTAAGACCGTTTTCTTCGAAAAAGTAAGGCCCGACAATGAACCTTGAAGCAACTGTACACCATACTGTGATATGCAGTGGATGTAATTGCATCTGATGGAGTATCTGTGAGTTAGAATCACTTTATATTCGACAATTTTGTTTGTAAACATTGCTGTTTAAATCGAAAAGTGCCTCTTGTCAGATATAAAAATGCAGTTCAAGAAGGTTTCATCTTCTGACACCATTTGATTGATCTTTTAACAAAATTCTACGCATATCGGGAAGTCTCTAGAGTTCAGTTTGTTTGTTAATTGAATCTTATATGGAAATAAGTTCAAATCTTGGTGCAAAATTGTCTGCTTTGACTGTCTGCTGACACCCATTTGAGAAGATAAGCTCCTTGCCGAAGCTCTAGGATTGGATTGTTTAGCAGCAGCGATAGCTTTCTGCGTCCGAACTAAGGGATCTCACTCCACCTGCTAGGAGGAGTGCCGCCAAACGTGCGCCTATATTCTCTTTGGACGGATACAACGGACTCTAAAGCATGAAAGCGTTGCACTATCCAAATTCTTGTTTCATTGTTCCAATTCTCTATTTTAGTTAAACTTAAAGATTAATCCATAAAATACAATAAAAATGGAATAGGTTATTTTTTTTATCTGGGACCAGTACTCAGGAGATGATCCCTACATATGCAGCGCGTTGTACTGGAACTAGGAAAATAGGTTATGATGAGAAGGAAAGAGAGTTAACAATAACAACTCGAAAGACTAAACAAAACCCTATTGCGCCATTTGAAATGTTGGAATTAAATTAGTTAAAACTGATCAGAGCCCAGTGTATATACCTTCGACACAGTTCAGATTAGCAAAATTTAATCCTACACCTTCCACACTACAAGATAATGAAATACCACACAGAAAATAAGTTATTACGTTTTTGTTTTTTGTTTTTGCAGCAGCAGCAGCTTTTATCAGCCAACCTGTATTTTATACTACAGACTGTTCATTTCACACATAGTGCGTCTACAATTTTTTCTGAACTTATTCTTTAGAAATCGAAAAACTTGTATCAGAATAATGAAGAGTTAGAAGTGAATGGCCATTTCAGGGATTCCCCAGGCTAAGGAAGTTCATGGGTCAACTAAGAAATCTGCTTGAAGTGCAAAGAATTGCTTTTCTTAAAACATGTTTGGAAAGTCTTGATGATTTTCTTTAATCTGATTATTCTTTATGGCTTAAAAAGTTCCGCCAGTGGTAGGCCACCCTTGTGAAATCGAACTGGGTAATAAGCAAAAAGTGATTCCATAAGGTCATGTCTAGGAACTTTAAATTTAGGACAAGATTTTTTCTTAAATTTTCTTTAAGCTTTTCATAACAAAATTCAGTTTTTTAAATAATCAAATGTGGCCCCAATCTTATGCAAAATAATATAACAATAAAATATTCAGTAACCATTTGGCATTTCAATTTCCGCTTTTTTTTTTTTTTCTGCTTTTTATTTGTAAGCAGCAATACGTTTTAGGAAACTAAAAGTTTTTTCTGAGGAGCTACATTTTATTGCAGGATTAAATTGCAAGAACAACAACTTCTTACAGCCTTAAGTTCGTTTAACCGAAAATAACATACTTTTAATTATAAATAAAGGTATAAATAGAACTATTACGAGAACTTTTTCTTGTTTGCGATTATTTATGTTTGGAATTTATAACAACTTTCAGCACAAATTTGCACAAAAGTAGGAAAGCCATTCATTTAGTCATGGACAGAGTGAGATTAATACAAGTTCCTTTTTATTATATTTTAAGATTTTTACACATTAAAATTATCAACATACTTTTAGGCGCCAACAGTTATTTTACACACTGTGGCACTATGACATTTACAGCCAAAACTACGGATGAAATGATACGAGTAAATAAATACAACTAAATACTCGATACTTTTCTTTCGATACCAAGTACTTATGTTATCGAGTACCAAGTAGGTATCGGTCTATATATCTTCAGGCCAGAATTATATGACTTTGTCGAAGATTATTCTAATGATAAATTGTCTTAATTGTCCAAGCAACAAAGTTTTTCGTCCTTCATTGAATGTGTCAGACAGTTACAAAATTGGGTGAGTGTAGCATTGATAGAACGCCTGCGTTATAAAAATATTCGCTTCCGGGAACCTAATTAAGACACCTCAATTTCAGTCAGTGGATCAGTAGCTCAGGCCCATAACGAAGATTTTGATTTTAACCTCAATGTGTTCTACTCTGCCACTAATCGTAAGAAGAAATCGAGCGATACAAGTACGATGCTTTTTATACAATACCTCTGAGCACTGGTTCAAGATATAAAAATTAAACCCTAGAATTGTCCACCTCGTTTGTATGACTTAATGCATTTGAACTACTTGCTAAGGAGGATCGCTCCATTTCTGAACCTTCTTTTCTCCTCTACACATAGTTGACTGGCTATTTGTAACCACTTCTTAAATGTTTTAATTAATTTTTTGCCAAACCTTATAAATTTAGAGTTCTTCTGACTTCATACTAATTCTAGTGTAGTGTACCACAACAACTATCACTCAAAACAATAACAAATATGTTGGCCACACCACAATCGTGTGCCGCCACACTAGCCACTAATAAATCAATTACTCCATCTCAAGTTACGATAATTTATTATATAATAGCTATCACTTTAATGTCTTATTCCATTTTATTTCCATTTTCAATAATCGTCCCCCTTATTTTCTTATTCACCTAACTCACTCATCTCAGCCCAACTGAATACTTTCCTAACAACTTGACAAGAAAAAAGTTTCTCTTGTTATTTCCTTTTTCCTATTTATAACTTGCATGTGAATTTTGCTGTCACATTAATACATTGAAACTAAAAACTTGGTAAAAACAACTCTTTTTGACCAGTTAATCGCTTTCGCTTAGTTCATTATCATTAAATCTATAGAACAGGGGTGCCCAAACGTTCTATATGGAAGAGCAAACATCAATACATTTAAGGGAAAACTACTTTTATTTAATATTTTTTGTTGTAAAAAAGCAAAATATATTTACAAAAACAAAATTTAAACTGATAATCGCTGTTCGTTAATGTTCACCAGCAAAGCATGCGAAAGTGTTGTTGCTTTGCTCTTGTGTGTATAGTGAAGAACGGCACAAAAAAATAAATAAGACCACGTTGTGTGTGTAGTTTTCATTTCTACGAGTAGAACTGAGTGTAGTATGTGTGTATTAAGGATCACAGCCCTATAACTTAAGCACAAAAACAATTGAGATCAAGCGCATAGGGCTTGGGCGCCTCTGGTTTGTGTGCATGTTTTTAGTTTTATGTTGTGTATACATGCGCATGCACATTTATAACAAGCATATCAACGGCCCGCAAATTGGGTTAGATGTGATAAAAATTCGTAACAGTCTATTAACGAAATTCTTTAGTGGTTATATGTATGCAAAGAAATACGCGTAAAGGCAATTTAATGTCAAATAAATAAACACATTTTTTATGCGGAAATTTCTTATTGGCAAACTGAATAACTGTTCATTAAAACTAATATAATATTTTTCGTTGTTATTCAAAAATAACATTAGGTTTATTAAGCCCTTATAAGAAAAATTTTGTATAGAAATCTATGCAAGAAGAGCTTCATAGACATGAAATACTTTTTATAAATATAAATAACCCAAAAACCTACTTTCAAACATTTCTCCTTAAACAACCAAATTCAATTGAATTTTCTTCGTTAGGCTTACAGTTTACGAGAAATCCGAACTCAAATGTACAAGATAATTACTAGGCACATACATGCCTCCGAAACAATAAGAACGCAACAACAACAATAAAATCATTGGGGGTTAATAAATTTGGAATTTTGCGGTCTTTGGAATATGTATGTTTGTTTGTTTATGTCTTATGTTTTTAGTTTTATGTTGTGTGTGTGGTTGCGAATGTGAATTTGCATACAAATTTACAACAAGCAGATCAATGGCCCGCATATTGGATTAGATGTGATCAAAATTCGTAACAGTATATTAACGAAATTGTTTAGTGTTTATACGTCTGCAAAGAAATACGAGTAAAGGCAATTTAACTTCAAGTAAATAAACACATTTTTTATGTGAAAAGTTCTCATTGACAAACTGAATAATTGTTCATTAAAATCTATGTGCTGTTCATAGAACACAGACGAGCACTCGTCTAAAAAATTTTATATGGAAATCACTCAAAAATTGAGCTATTTTCATACAAATTTTCTACACAAGTGGTTCGTCTGTGTTATATGAATAGCCCGCTAACATTTTTCGATTTTATTAAAAAGAACATTATTAAACCGTTCAAAAAAAAATTTTATAAAATCTATATAAGAAGATCTTAATAAATATGAAATATTTTTTGTAAATAAGAGTCTTATTAATCTTTAAACTTATATTATATTATATAAGTAACGCAAAAAAACACTTTTAAATTTTTCTCCTTAATAAATTAAATTCAATTGAATATCCTTCGCTACAGAGAAGCAATAAAGCTAATATTTTCTTTATTGTTTTCTCAACATCAAGTTTCATCAAGAGTTCAATGAAACCTCGAGAAAAAAAAACAATTAATTTTTTCCAAATTTCCATCTCATATCCAATTACAAAAATATGATAATGTTTGGTTGTGATTAATTTTTAATTATCTTGTGCTTTTTCCCAACAAACCCCAATAAAATTACGAGCAGCAACAAAGAAATTTGATATTGCCCTCATCGCATATCGAATAAACGTTTTGTTTTTCTTGGCAGAAGTATTTAGCAGCAAAATGATTTTGTGCCCTCAAGAGTATTTTGTTTAATGTTTAGGTTTTTTTTCAATAGCTCTTCATTTCTTTTACTTCTTACCTGCAAATTTTTAAATTGATGTGTACTACATAAACGTAAAATGATGCGATTCAAACGAAACCAAAAGGATATTGTCGGACTTAGATTGGCATTTACATTTGTGTTGGCTTCCATATTACGTCCTGTTTCCGATGAATCATAATCTAAAAATAAAATGAAAACAAAAGTTTATTTTCTTTTCTATTTAGAATTAAAAAAGTTTACTAAAGTTTAACAAAATACCGTCAATATTGAGAAAATAAAGTTTATAAGTTGAAAAACGTGTAACAGACTTTTGAATGGTTTTTCCATATTCGTATTGTTTATGTAACTAACAATATTGTTTTAAGGATATGGAAGTTTGTAAAGTATTTATGTACTCGTATATATTACTTTGAAAAGATTATACGGCTGAAATTTATTACAAGAAAATTAAAAGTTTTTTATTATTGTTTTATTTTTTTTATATAGGAGGTCACTCCCTGAGTACTGGAATGACCACTACATAAGCAGTGCATTGTACTAGAACTAGGAAAACAGGTTATAGAAAGAGGGAGGAATAGCTCAGTTCTTGGAAAGCATGGTAGGCTGGACAAAAAGTAAGAATTGAGCTATGCCATGGAGGCATATTCTTTAGCTCGTTGACACAGAGTAGCCCTCGATTACAGATGGACCGATAAAAAGAAAAGAAAATCAAACCCAGTGAGTTAGTGGTTTGTTGGAAACATGGAGTATTCGAATTAAGAATGAGTGGTTTTACTTATAAAACTGGAAGTACCATTTTAAGTCATATTGACCATTTTTGTTAGGCACTTGAATTTTCCAACATAATAACGGGCAGGAAACACGTTTGCAGGCAACTTGTTTGTAGTTTCTAAAATGTTCATTTCCGACCCTATATAGTATACATACGAGTAGTTTTTTCCTGTTCTCTGGTCAGAAATATAAATTTTTCTAACGAACTCTGGTAGCCCTCAGCTATCCCAGCCTAAAGGGGGAAAACTTGACGTTACGAATTGAAAGAAAAGTTAATTAAGCGATATCCGTCTGTCCGCCATTGAAATACCATTTCTGAGAAAATCATTCGACTTAGACCCTTTTTTACTATTTTATTACTCAATATATTCATGGGCTTGCCCTTGAAATTCAGTAAAATCGGTTAATATATATCTGAAATATATTTAAAATTCCAAAAAAAATCTATTTTTTTGCAATTTTGTATGAAAGTTTTTCAAAAAACTAGTTTCTTTTACTTCAAACTTAACACAATTATTTGGTAGGGCAATGAAAATGCAAAAACAAATATCCCCGATATTTCGGTCTGTGTATAACCGAGATATAGCCTAAACCGGGTTTTCCATGAAAATGTCGCGTAAGCGAACTTAAACTTTATTAAAAGGAGGTTACTTAAATATAGAAAATGAAAATTTTCGATAATCGGTCCATATATACCCGAGATATAGTCTAAACCGATTTTTCCATGATTTTTTTTTTTTTTGAGTTAAAAGTGGATCTGGTTATAAAAAATAATACTAAAATACAGAAAATTTAAATCTCCGATATCGGTCTATATAAGTTTAAACCGAATTGTCCATGAAAAAAACATTTTTGTTTTTGCTTGAAAGCAATTCGAAAGCAAAGAGACTATTAAGAAACAGAAACTGAAAATTTCCGATATCGGTCCATATACTCCCGAGATATAGTCTAAACCGGGTTTTCCTTGAAAAGGAAGGAAGGCAATTTAAACAAATTTTTTCAGTTCGGATAATATAAGGAAGTTACTGAACTAGAGAAAATTAAAATTTCCGATATCGGTCCATATATACCCGAGTTGTAACCTAAGCAGATTTTTCTATGAAAATTTCCATGAAATCTTTTGGTATGCCGATTAGAAAGCAAAAAATAATCCGAGATATCGGTCCATATATATCTAAGCATATTTAGTTCAAATTTATAATATATACTATATATTTACGTGACTATTGTGAAGGGTATTTTATATTCGGCCCAGATGAATATATTACACTCTTACTTTCTACTATTTTATTATATATTATTTTTATAACTTTTTATGAAAATGCCCGTAAATTTTTCTTAATTAATGTATTTTAGAGTAGTGCATCAAATTTCAAAACTCTGGGACCACTCTTCTATTTTTGTCCCATCACTGAATGTGGTCAAACTACTGTGCGCCATCGGCAATACAGTTAGTGCTACGGGCAATTGCTACAGGGCCATGATAAGTGACTTCTTACTACCGGAATGAAATGAGCGGGAATTGGTGAACAGCAGCAGCCACAATAGATATTGTGGAGGAAATATTTCCTGAAGGTGTAATCTCTCGTTTAGCATGCCATGTCAGGCATGATTAGCCACCAAACTTCTTTTTTCTGGTTTGTTGAAACTGCGAGCTTATTCCAACAAGCTGGTGGCAATCGTGTCTTGGAGGCATTCGCAGTCCTTAAGGAGAATATTTTGAATGCGAACAGAAATATAGCAAAAAGATTTGGGAAATGCAATAAAATGAGCTCAAGTATAAGTATATCAATTTATGATATCAACTGATATCATATTTTCCAACTAGCAGAAAAAATTGTGCAGGTCCATAAAAAGATTTCCTGTACTCAAAAAAACTTTTTTTTAATTTAGTAAAAAAGTTATTCAAAAATATAAACGGATGTTTAATTTTGCGCCACTTTGTAGGTGTGGAATATCTCCATTTTACTGGATACATCTTTGGCGAAGATTTATCCTTCGTTCAACAATTTTAAATAGCAGCCTAAAGTTATTACATTTTGTTTTTGTAGCACGATTCATCTGCCACCCTGAAAATACGTGCTTTAATACAGATTTAAACGCAGAAACTTTTAAAGTATTTCCTCTCTACCTTACTTTGCTTCGAAAGTAAATTGAAATACCCGTATATATATTTTACTACCCATCCACTCATTTAAAGTCGTTTTTTTGCGATTTTTTTCACAAGAAGCTGCCTTGCAGAAGCACATGGTGCAATTATACACGTACATACATACGTATTGGGTAGCCACAATGCTATAACAAATGTGGAATTAAAAACATGACAGTTTATTATTGTATTGTGATGAGATGTCAGATAATGTCAAAGAGCAGCAGAGCATAGCGTAATTTCAGCATAAATAAAAGTATGAGTGTTAGCAAAACACGCCACGTGGTTATATGATATCATATGTATGCACCTCTTAGTATAATATTAGGTGTACAACTTTGATTCCGCCGTTTTGTATCTATTACTATAGCAGTAAGTGTTAGCCAAAATAAATAGATTGTAGATGTCATAGAATAAGCTTAGGAATTTGTAAACATAACGTCATCGTAACATTAGTCGATTTATGTCTGCATTATAAAGTTATTCTCGATTAAACCTGTCGGCTTACAAATTTCTAGTCATTTACGTGAGGTGTTTATATGAAGAAATCTACGGCTGCGGCTCATCCAATGCTCTCAAATACCTATAGTTAGGTCGCAATTAGTGGAAGAACGTACCGAGAGTGGTTCTAAAGTTTCAAGAGTGGTGATTTTGCCATCGAAGAGTAGCTTGGCGGTGGAAGATAGACGGTTTTCGAAGATGTAAAACTGGAGTCATTGTTTGATCAAGACACGTGTCAAAAGCAACAAGGATTAGCAGGATTAGGATTAGATTTCAAGAGTGGTGATTTTGCCATCGAAGAGTAGCTTGGCGGTGGAAGATAGACGGTTTTCGAAGATGTAAAACTGGAGTCATTGCTTGATCAAGACACGTGTCAAAAGCAACAAGGATTAGCAGGATTAGTAGGGGTGACGCAACAAACCATTGCAAAACGCCTGAAAGTCATGGGAATAATTCAGAAGCAAGAAAATTGGGAGCCGTACCAGTTGAAATCGAGAGATGTTAAACGCCTGAAAGTCATGGGAATAATTCAGACGCAAGAAAATTGGGTGCCATACGAGTTGAAATCGAGAGCTGTTTGCTTGCTTGTGAACAACGGAAGGGATTTCTGCAGCGCGTTGTAACTGGGGATGAAAGAGAGGTTTATTACGATAATCCCAAGCGCAGAAAATCCTGGAGATATCCTGGCCATGCTTCCACGTCGATGGTCAAACTGAACAGTCATGGTTTCACGGTCATGCAAAATATTTGGTGCGGCCAGCTTGGCGTAGTTTATTATGAGTTGTTAAAACCGACTAAAACAAACACAAGCGGTTGTTAACGAATGCAAAAAATGCGTTTGAGCCGAACATTGTAAGGCAACGAAAAACAACGAGACACATGATAAAATGATTTTACGGCCCCATTTTGCGAAAGTGGTCAAGACATACTTGAAAATGTTAAAATGGCAAGTCCTACTCCACTTGCTGTATAATCCAGACGTTGCTCCATCGGACTATCAGTTGTTTCGATCAATGGCACACCGGCCTGGCTGACCAGCACTTTTGGTCTTATGAAGAAGTAAAAAATCGGATCAGTTCTATTCTTATTGTGTGGATTACTTCGAAGGATGATCAGTTTTTTTCAACGAGTGATTCGTACACTGGCCGAAAGATTGGAGAAGGTAGTGGCCAGAGTTGGACAATACTTTGAATTATATATGTGCCAGTTTTTTCACAATAATGCCTTGAATTTCGAAGAAAAAAATGGTGGAAGCAAAATTGTACACCTATGTATATAAACAAAATTTTACATCTAAGCAAATAGAAAAATAATTAGATGATGTTTGGAGACAACCTAGTAAATTAAAGCAAGTCGTGAAAAATAATTTATATCTGAATAATGAAAAGTGAATATTAAAAACAAAGACTTATTATTTAATGCTCAATTTTTCTGCTACAACTTTTTCATATACAAATGTATTTTTAGATTTGTCTAGAAATAATATTGATTACGGAATGTTGCTGCTGTTCAAAATTAGAAAACTTCTGCAAATAATTTATTAATTAATAAATGCTTCTCAATTCTTTATTGTTTGAAAAGGGGTTACCTTTGGGCTTCAATATGGTCAGAGGAAATTTAAATAATTTTTTTATATTTTTCCCAACGTTTCGTTGGCTTTATTCAAACATCAGCAGAGGTATAAATAGTAGCTGTTAAACATTTGAAACATAAGTACTCGTATACAAATAATACAACATTAATTTTATTATAAATAAATAATATAGAATTTCATCACTGTTGAACTTATTAATTATTCTCAATTCTGCTTATTAAGCTTCTATGGAGTAGTAGCTGTTATGTACTTGAAACCTCGTATCGTTGGAACCTGTTCTTAACGGACTTTAAATTTAAATTCTATTCTTCTTCCTATTCTTGGTCTGATACAACAGTTAAAGCAAGTTTAGAGAAAATAAATTTTCTCAGCCTGAGATTTATCATTATTTGAGTAGGGGCGACCCAAAACGGCCTTTTACACAGTAACCATTGTTGATGTATTATGCTTTGAAATTTATTGCTTGTTAAAGCTATTTGCCATTATTAAATTAATTGAATGAATAAATAAATTTCAAATTAATTTCTTTTATAAATTGAATTATAATCTCATTAAGTAATACAAATTCAAATAATAATATTTATGTTTAAACAACAAATAGACCGCAGCTAATCGATAAATATTATTATCAAAACTTATTGCAAACTTTGTCATGCCAATATCGCTCGTTTATTGCAACATAGTCATAACTAAAAAAAAAACTCGCTTATCAAATATTTAGTTTCCATACAAGTCTTAGAAACAGTTTAAAAAAATATTTTAATAAATTTTTAGCACAATATAAAAGTTAGTACTGTAAACAATTCTGCATTGTTAACTGGAAAAGCAAATTGTTTTGAGATATGACTATGTTGCACTAAAGGACAGTTATATGTATGTTTGTATGTACGATATATACATTTTACTCATACTAAATGTCTTTAAATCTAAAATGACAAGCCGATAGAAATATGTTTACAGAAAAAACAAATCTCAAACGTTAAACGTGGCATGAATGAACCAAATGCCCGCAAGTGTTTGAAAATTGTTTCAGCTGTTGAAAATTTTTAGCTATCATTAGTTTTGCTGCATATACTCGTATGTAGTTTGTTTATCTGTGGTTTTTCAAATTTCTTCTTAAATGGGGTTTTAAGCAAAAACAGAGAGAAAAAAACTTACTTTGTTGCAGGAGATGAGTTTCATCACGTTGATTTGTTAGTGGGCTTTGGCAGGTTGAACTGGAATTTGTTGAGTCGATTGATTCATCAATGTTGCAACGGGTTATGCCGGCCTTAAAAAAAACAAAAGCAACAATATATTATAACATACGCATATAGTATATTAACTTTTAAATATAGCAATATCAAGTAAGAAAGTTTAAATTAAATACTATTTATTCTTCCTCACACTGATTGCGTAAAAGTTTTCTCCCAAGGAGTTGTAACTTCATTTAAAAACAACTAATGGATTAATTAGCCTTCTTTAGTTTTAAGCTTAAAAAAGTTCATAAAATTAAGTAAAGTGTAAACATAACTACGATGTTAATCCAAAAGACGACAATAAATTGACAAAGTCATTGCGTGAGATAAATTAACAATCTTATATTACTGATCATATAGAAAACAAATTTTATAAGAATTTTGTAAACAAAAAAATATAGAAATTTTCCTGAAGAAGATACACAAGGAGGTGTCGAAATATCGAAACAATAAACTAATAATTTCTACAACAAGTGACATCAAGCTCATTAAACAACAATTATATTTAAAAAAGTTCGAAAAACTAGGATCAAGATACGAATAAAATTTTTCAATATTTTGTCTTCCTTCCTTCAATAAAATTATTAAATTGAATAAAATTATTGTACTTATAACTCACAAACAAAATTTCCTGAAAAAGTCTTCGGAATGAAAACAAAATATTGCAAAATATCCAAAAAAAAATTTTTTTTTTTGCAAATATTGAATTAAATAAAGCTAAAAGTAACTAGGATCAAGATTGAAAATTATATTAGTTATTCCGGTCTTTTAACAAAAATCGCAAGCAATTGGCTGATGTAAAGAAATAACTATAGACCCTTGTGGCGTCATCTTAGTTATTTGCTTCATGTACTTTTAATGTTCTATATCTCATATGTGCTATTTTATATTTCCTTTTATAGAGTATACTAGACTTCTCCAATCTCTCAGACGTATTGCGTGCATTAGCTAATGATATTTATATACTTCTGTTCTACATTAACATCTTCCATCATATTGCAAATCAGATTTTTAGGAAATCTATTTCCAACCATTTTCTAATTTTTCCTGAGGAATCTAAACGTACTTTTCGCTTATTGTCTACTTTCTCTCAATGTAAATATTAGGTGTACAACTTTACTGCCGCCATTTTGAAATAGATGGCTGTAGCGGTAAGTGATAGTCAAAATAAATGGATCATAGATGTCATACAATAAGCTGAGGTATTTGTTAACATAACGCCATCGAAAGATTAGTTGATTTGTTACGGCATCATAAAGTTTTTCTCGATCAAACATGTCCGATTTTATTTTTTTTTTTTTTTTTTGTTTAGTATGAAGAAATCTGCGGCGGAAACTCATAGAAAGCTCTCAAATCCCTATCGTGAGGCCGCTTTTAGTGGAGGAACGTGCCAAAAGTGGATTTTTTCCTGTTTCTAAACTTGCTACAACTGGCTAGCAGGATTCAGGAAAGAGATTCATCCGAAACGATGAAATGTTTACCGAAACTTGCACTTATTTTGACGGGTTCCCAAAATCGTATTATAAAGATGGTATAAATAAGTCGGAATATCGTGTTACACAGAAAAAAATTTTTTTCGTGTTCAATAAAGAAATTCGTTGAATCAATTAAGAAATTGTTTGAATGCGGTCCTGTAAAGGAATTCGTGGGTTCAAACAAAATTTTAGTAAAAAAAAATTATTGATCAAAAATAAAAATTTTCATAAACAACAACAAAATACGATATCCAAGGTTATATTTTTCATATTTTTATATATGCATACAAATTATTTTTTCGGACAAAAATTTTGTTGATTTTATTTTTACTATAATTTTTTCTGTGTACTACATGAATTTAGCTTCAATTTTTGAAAATAAATTTTTTTTCCTACTATGGTAGCTTCAATACCAATCCGTCCTTGTATGTATGCATGAGTGTATATAACACATCCCAGCTAGCATACGTTGTTTGTTAGACGATTGTGTTCAATATACAATCCGAAAAGAATCTTCTGACGATTATCTGACGAGTAACAATAACAAAAACATCTACAAATTTTCTGACACGATTAAAAATTTTATTGTTTTTATTTGTTTATACACAGAAAAAATTATAGTAAAAATATTCGTAAAATCAACAAAATTTTTGTCTGAAAAAATAATTTGTATACATATACATAAATATCAAAAAAATAAAGCTTTGATATTGTATTTTGTTGTTGTTTAAAAAAAATTTTTGTTTTCGATCAATAATTATTTTTACTAAACTTTTGTTTGAATCCACGAATTCCTTAACAGTTCCGCATTCAAACAATTTATTAATTGTTTAAACGAAATTCGTTATTGAATACGAAAAAATTTTTTCCTGTGTATTTTTAATTGATTTTGATATTCTATATAAACAAATAGCGTACAATAGTTTTTTCTGTATTGTTTAAAAATCTTTTGATAATGTATGAAATTTTGTTCTGTTTGATGAATCATACAAAGATTACATGTCTGATTATTTGAAGAGTTGTAAGACAAGTCTCCGACAATTCCCTATACGATTAACGTACAAGTCTCTTGCTGAGTTGTGTAAGAATCTCGTAGAAGAATCAGCTTTTGTAACAGTTACTTCCGTGCAAGGGATCGTCTGTGATTAAAAGCTGAGCTCGTCGACGATCAAAAACAATCTTCATGAGAATCACAGTAGAGTCTTCGACGATTGAAAATGCTAGCTGGGCTACTCTTCTTTGCTTTTCCTAGTTGTTGGCTTTACATTGCTTCTCGTTTGTTAGAATTGTGTGTGGAAAATTTTTTAATTTAATATTTTATACTTTTTTATGCTAAAAATTTATTCATTAGAAAATCTTGGTTGCAAAAGCTTGTTTGCGAATTATTCAAAATTGTAATTTTTATTTTAAATTCTTGTTGATTGCTTTTTACCTTCAACCAATAAAAAACAAAGAATACATTTCTGTTTTATTTTAGGAACAATTCGTTCCATTTGGTTTTGTTTAACATCTTTGTTCTGTGGCATAAATCTTTGAACATTAATATTTCCTCTTTGCTGTATTTGCAATTGTTGAAAATTAGTTTAATTAAGTAATTAAAAAATAAAATGTTTAAAAGATATCCACACTCTCATTTATTATTATTAAGAAATAAACCTTTAATTGGTTGAGTGTTAGTTAGCACTTTTCATTTGCACTTACCGCAATTAAACTGCTGCTGACCACCGCTTTGCCACCTTTGGCATTGGTGTTAAAATGTTCAATCACTTCCCAGTTCGATTTCTTGGGTGTCGACGGCTGCTGTGAACTTGACTGTGGGATTGTGCTGCTTGGCTGGCCGGTAACATTTAAATCTAGAGAAGGTTGTATTGCAGTGTTGGTGGATTGTTTCAATGACGAAGAACGATTAAAGAATTTGTGCTTCTTCGTCTCCTTAAAAGGTTGAAAAATAAAATTAAAAAAGAAAATCCAAAACAATTGTTTTAGAAAAAGTAACAAAAGCAACACATATACATATGTATATAGTTGGCGAACTTACATCCTTAGCAGAAGATGGACTATTGCCAGAAGCATGATGACGCAAGCCACGCAAGGACAAACGTTTTGACCAGTCTTTTTTCTGACTATCCGATGAAAGGGAACGAAATATGTGGGTGTTGGTGCTGGACGAGAGATGTGACATTTTGTTTGATGTTTTCTACTGAAATTAAAAAAAATTCAAAATATTTTAAATTGTATGTAAAAAAAGCTAAATATAACTTAAGCTTGATAGAAACATAAAGAATACATTAATTTTTGTACAAAGCGTGAACAAATTAAGGAAAATTTATTACAGGATCCTAAAGGTTGGGCCAACCATTATGCAAGTTGTTATTAAGTGTACAAATTTTCTTTCCCCGTTTTGGCAATAGATGGCTGTAGCGGTAAGTGGTAGTCGAAATAAATAGATCGCCGCTGTTACGCAATAAGCTGAGGTAATTGTAAATACAACGCCATGGAAATACTTGTCTTAGTCGATTTATGTCTGCATCATAAAGTTTTTCGCGATTAAACAATCTTGTCATGTAAAACATTTAATCTTCTCTTTTAATAAAAAGCTATCTGCCGCTCAGATCATGGAATGCTCTCAAATACCCATGGAGCGGCCGCTGTTAGTAAAAAAACGTGCCAAGAGTGGCTTCAACGCAAGTACGATGATTTTCGTCGAAGACCAGCATGATGGTGGAAGAGAGAAGTTTTTCGTAGATGCAGAATTGGAGGCATTACTTGATAAAGACTCCTGTCAAACGAAACAAGAGTTGGCATGATCCTTGATAGCGATACAACAAGCCATTTCAAAATGCCTGAAAGTTAGAGGATTGGCTCAGAAACAAGCAACTTGGGTGCCGTACGAATTGAAGCCGATAGATGTTGAATGGCGTTTGTTTGCTTTTGAACACTTACTCGCAAAGCAAAGACGGGCGGGATTTTTGCATCGCATTACGACTGAAGACCAAAAAAATGGTTTTTGCATTAATCCCAAGTAAAATTTAATTGATTTGCGTTTGTCAGAACATGTCTGTTTGTTTACAACTAATATCAAGCATTATATTGGACCACCCTTTAGCAGCGAAACAAAGTTTTCCTGTATTGGCATTTTTCAAGTATGTAATTTTTCAAGCAATTGAGTTTTATTCACTATATTAGCTTTTAACATTCGTACCAATAAAAAAGATTATAAACATCCAGTTTTTAATATTCTTCAGGTGTTTATACGTCGACATTTCATAGGAACTACTATAATCATCAGCAGACAATCTTGTTCTTTTGCACACGTCTCTGCTTTTCTTTAAACCTTTCTTTATTTAGATTGTTGGTATACAAAGTTGAATGTTTGAGAATATCTTTCAAACATATTCAAAATGTACTGATGATTAGGGTAGCTCCTATGAAAGTCAGCACATAGACAGCTGGGAAACATAAAAAACAGGCTGCTTATAATTTTTTTATTGGTAAGTAATTTTTCTTCACAGTGTAATCTTTATTTAAAGTAGTCTAAAATTTGCTGCTAGAACAGATTTAGATTTATAGAGGTATATCTTGTTCTTCAACAAGAGTCTCCTTAATAAAGAGATAACGAAACGCACTGCGTCCATCGAGAAGAAATATTGGACAGAAATGGTATTAAGCATTCCAAAAAGTTTCTAAGCTGTGATGTCAAGAGGGCGGAACCATCTTGGAGACTGGCCGATGGCACTCACCAGTTATTAAACCGGCCTTAAACTTCTATTCCGTATATGCGGTGAGAAAGAGGAGTCAAAGGAACACTAGATCATTTGTCGTGCCGTATTGGGACAGAATAGACTGAGACTAATATAAGCCTAAATGTTAGATGAACAAGAAATTAGTCCGATTTTTTATATACTAAGATCGTTATGGTATAAGTGTCACAAAGCAAAAGGCCGTTTTGGGCTATACATCCTTCTTATTATCCTATTGTTACTTCAATTCGTATTTAAGAGTAACAAAAAGTAGAACTCTTAGATATGTAGCAACAAGTAAGTTTGTTAGCTGCTTTTAAACCTATAAATTAATAATAAATCAAAAGTCCCATATATACATATGTACAAGCATTTAAAAAATATGATTAGATTCCCCAGCTAGCATACGTTGTTTGTTAGACGATTGTGTTTAATACACAATCCCCAAAAGAATCTTCTGCCGATTATCTCACAAGTAATCATAACAAAAACATCTATTTTTTTAAGTCTTTTCTACACATTTTCTGAAACACTTGGCATACAATCCTATAATGTTTGTTAGACGATTAAAATTTTTATTATTATTTTTCTTTCATTTAATTGACTTTTATTTGTAGATAAACAGAAACATAAAGCGTATCATTGTCTGTTCTTTATTGTTTAACGACCTTTCATGTTTGGAATATAACCTTCTTCGTGAATTATGAGGTTTGGAAATTATGAAACAATCAAATTAACCTATTGCTGTTCTCTGTATGAATCATACAAGGATTACACAGCTGATTCCTTAACGAGTTATAAGATAACATCTACAAAGTAGATGTGCAAATCGTCTCAGATGATTTGCTTTACAATTAACATAAGCACCTTTTGCTGAGTCTCATGGAAGAATCAGCTTTTGGAACAGTTGCTCCCGTGCGAGAGATTATCTGCGATTTAAAAAAATGAGCTCGTCGACGAGTAAAACCAATCTTCATGAGATTCCCAGCAGAGTCTTTTGCGATTGAAAATGCTAACTGGGTATTTTTCAATTGAACATACATATAATATATATTTTTTATTATTAAATCACCAGAAATTTCCAAATGTGTTATAAAGCTCCTAATTCATTATATATTTTCTTTTTCACAAGTTAAATACTTGTTTACTCCAACTTTAAATTTGGCACGTTTCATTTATCCAAAACCTTTTAACATTCGCAACAAATAAAAATGGCAAAACTTTTTTAAAATATTTATAAAACATAAAAGTTAAATATTAAATAAAGAACTAAAAGGAATTTGCACTCAAAGTACTCAAAACAGCAAACGAACATATCAGAGAATTTTGCTGAAGACTCCCAACGAAACAAATAAAGTTATTTTACACAAACAAACATTTCAAATTATTTTTTTATTTTTTGCGCGAGTTTTCATGCGAAACTCGAAATTGATAATTGACATCTTTATTCACGTTTATTTGTTTGTTTGTTTGCTATTTTTTTCGAGTGGGAGGGAGGTAAAACTAAAACTGCGAAGCACTTGACATAAAACAATGTCCTCGTTTGTGGCTTTTAATCTGATTTTCATTTCTTGTTGGCGGAATGGTCGCGCTGGAATATTTTTGTAGATGACACGTGACTGACGTAAATGTCAAACAAGAGCCATGCTTTATGTGAAAGAGATATTCAAAATAGAATTTCTAACAATGAAGTACACCCATTGACACACACACACACGCACACAAAAAACCTAGCGATAGAAAGACAATTGCAGGAATTGAATAGCAATCGCTGCTTAGGCCTTAAATATACGTATATGACCTAATAACGGGTGGCGCAAAATTAATCATCATATTTGATTTTTTTTAATAATTTTTGCTAATTAAAAAAAGATATATGGAGAAATCGAAATCTTTATTTGGACCTATACAATTTTTTCTGTTAATTGTCAATGAGTTTAAATTAAGAATTATTCCAACTGGGTATCTTTAACAAGTTTGTTCAATCATAAATAAAATATTACACTTATCATTTTATCACTTCATAAGATTTTCAGCACTTTTTTCCATTTTGTATTCAATGTAATGCTAATTAATTTTTAGCACGCACGTGTTTTTATACACGAACAAAAAAAAATTTAAATAAAAGTATCACTACTGAATAGAAATGGAATAAAAATATTTCTTGAACATAACTCAACAACTACTTGAACACAAACGATGGCCATTTACTCAAAAGCATTATCTCACTTGGAAAATTAAATTTAATTACTAAATGTTTCGTTTATTTTATTATATAAATAATAATAAAATGCAAAACAATATTTTGTTTAAGAGATGTATGTGCTAATTTAAAAGTAATTTTATTTTATTATATTAATTTTTATTAACTTATTTGCTTTTGTCATTCCGTTAAAGATATTTACGAACTTTAAATCAAAGCAGATTTTGGGCGATTTATTATTTACTGGTTGTATTTAAAACGATTTTGTTTACAAACTAAGGAAACAGAAGAAACAGTAAATAATCGGCTGTCCGATTATTTGCTGTCTAGACACAAAAGACGGAATTATTTTATAAAAGAAAAAGAATGTAAGAAAAACCTTTTTCTGTTAAAAGATTAAAAGTTTATTTTTTATGCACTGCCAAAATATATCAATCAATACACACAAATAAGTTTTATAAAGGAATGAGAGAGAAAAGATTTTTTTTACACACATATGCCATGAATTTGTCAGAGATATGCAACCGGTGCCTTTTTTTTGAGCTTTAATTCGATTTTGCGGTGTGTTTGATATATTGTTTGCACAAGTATGTATTTTACATATCTAATCAAGTTTGTATGCGGTGGCTGCTTGATTTCGTTTCTCATTTATTTTTTTCGAAATCAGCAATCCAAGTCGTACTACATTTTAACAACGAAATTGATAAAAAAAAAATAGTAGAAATAAGTAAAATTTTTTTTTTATTTTTTTTTTTTTTTCTTTATCTTCGACCAGTACTCAGGGGATAATCCCTACATATGCAGTGAATTGTATTGGAACCAGGAAAATAGTTTATGAGAAGGAGGAATCTTTACAATGTGAACTAACAACAAATGTCCAAATCTTAATACCAAATACAAAAAATTAACTAAGTCCAGCCAATGCTAGACAAAAAGTTTTATTTTGCACCAAATATATCAGTATAATTAATCACCTATATAAAGCTCTGATGGTGACAAGAGTATTCCTTCTTCTCAACCGAGTGTGGCCGACAAAATTAAGTGTATTTCATGCCAGAGGGTTTGTGTGAAGTTCCAGTTTGCTACTATACCTTGTCGCGTACTTAGAAAATTCGTCTTTTACCAGTGGAACTCACAGCTCCTTATGAATTTGTGAGTTTTTTACGTACCATGGAGCTGCAGTTGGTACTCCTATGTTAGAGGCATAAATCAAATACAAAGTAAAGGCAGTATGCTGTCTTGGGGAACTGCTGCATCCTTTGGCTGAGTTGGGCTTATAAAATCTCCTTCTCTAATAACAAATTTTCGGTCGCAAGTTTAAAATTCATTTAGTCTTTAAAAGTTAATTTTTTATATTTCCTTTTTATGTGTAAAAAGTATTTTATCGAAATTTAATAACCTGTCATTATCAGGTAATAAAAGTTTTTAATTTATAAAATTAGTATTCAGGAAAAAAAACTTAAAACATCATACAGTATGTTATTTTCAAAGTCGTCAATTCAGTGGTAAATTATTAAATCTAGTAGCCTCGATTCTAGTTAATGTTAAATTAAAGTGACGGATATACACAACAATAGTATTTGCCGAGAGTCTTGTTTTTACAATTTGATTGTGTGCCTACGTCATTACATTATGAAAATCATTATAAACAAAAATAGAATATACTAAAAACATTTTGCTCTTAATGGGTACAAGTAACAACAACAAGCTTTTGTGTGGTCGTTTCTTTTACTCTTAATATACAAGATAGAAAAATGCTTTGTTATACGAGTGGCAAGAATAAAAACCACCGCATTAATTTTTAAGAGTGTTTTAAATACTCGGATGTGAAAATGATTGAATAAACAACCAGTGTACTTATGGTTGCGGTGTACCCTTGCAAATCTCTGCATCTCTTTAGACCGTTAAAAACAATAAAAAAAACTATTCATTTGCAAATGGTAAAAAAAACTCAGTATGTTGTCAGGTTTATTGTCATCTATCTTATTCTAAAAATCTTTGAAACTTAAAATTTGCCTAATAAAGGGATACGATGCAATGGAATTTGGCTCCAATATTAATGGTTTCTTTAATAGAGCAAAATTACACGTGCAGAGTGTGTTTTCTTTTCTACAGCCGACTATAACACTGTACAACAGCAAAAATATCCTTAAAATAAAATGATTATATATACTTTAACGCCCTGAGCTTAAATCATTTTTTAGTTTTTTTCTGTCATGTAGGGATTCTCTTTAAAAAACATTTTTTTTGAATTAATGCTATATTTTTTCAGAAATTATAAACGCAAAACAATTTTTCACACAAAACTTTTAAATTTTGTTTGTTTTGAAAATGAAATAGATACAAGCTAATGTTTAAAAAATTCATATCGTTAGCGATACGATACCATTCAGTCCTCGGCACACGCACACCTTGGCTTTGGATCACCCATCCAATCGTTCACAGATAATCGACATTTATAACAAACAGAGCGAAGTTTTCACCAAAATTGTTGGAGTTATATATTCACGCCAACCAAGATACTCGTCAGGACGAAGTAAAACTCGATGGAGTTGCATCATATTAATTACGTACTTCTTATGGCCACCTTCCAGCCCTTCATATGCAGTGCACTGTACTGGAACTAGGAAAATAGATTATGAGGAGGAGAAAATAGAGAGTAGTGTCTTTTGGATGTTTGTCTCGCAGCTATCAATAACAATACAGAAAGACCAAAACTCAGCATTTAAAGCTTTGGAATTAAATTAGTTACAAATGATCAGTGCGCAATGTATATACACCCAAAAGAAAATTCAATCCATCCGTACTTAGCAGTGTCAAAAGTACGGATCAAAGTGCGTTTTATTCAAGTACAGATTATTCAAATTTTTCAAAGTATTTATCTAAGCAAAGTTCTTATATCGTTACTGCCAAAAATAAATTTTTTTATTTTTAAGACAATCTAAACCTCATTTGATGTCAACAAATTTGATTCACATTGTAAATATCTTTTATCTAGTTAATCTCATTTGTCCTATTAAATAAATAACACTGAAACCCAAGGATTTGGTTTCGGCTTTCAATACATTATTTATTATATTATTTCTTGAAATACTTTGTGCACAACTATACAAACAAGAAGCAACGCAATACTCTTATCTCCAATTCGAAAGTTTTAACAGATGTACAATCGAAATTTGAAAAACGAAAACCACTTCATTATCTGAGTTCAATTTCGGTGGAATTAAGTTATTAATCAACGTCAGTCACCAATTGATGGTCGTGTTATCATAATTGAAAAAGGGAAAACACTGATATTTTTTCTATTTTTAACGAGCCAGAAAAATTTCATTTGCTTGAATACTGAAAAATGTACGAGTATGAACTCAATTTTGAATCTTGGGCAAATATGTTATGTAGTAGTGTGTCACCGCAGTTACAAACGAGTTTTGTTCAGTTGTAGAGCAGCAAAATACATACATTCGTATACAGATATGCACATGCAACCTATAGCTTTTATACTACACGTATGCAATGCTTGATTGCAAAATAGTGCCCGACAATAACAAACAAGAAAGAAATCAAGAATATACAGAATCACAATTTGTATAGCTTTCTGTACAAATTTTAAGCATTTACAACGAAGCTGCCGTTGTTTAAGCCACAACAACTCTAGCTAAGGCAATAAACACATTCACGACGGCAGACTACCAAACACAACCTTTGAAAAATATACTAACGCCAGATCCATCTTGAGGTTTGATGTTTAATTGATTTTTTGTCAAACGGCGTTATCATTTTTGTTTCATGCTTTTCTTCTACATCATGGTGGAAACACTCACAGCTCAACAGCGTCTCCAAAATGTTCACCGAAAAATAGCATTCTGTAAGATAGTTTTTTCATGCGATTCGCCAATTCTAATGCTACTCGACCAGATAGACAGAATAGACATCTAGTACATAGTGAAGAGAATATAGCAACTATAGCTGAGAGTATATACGAAGGCCGTGGCGACAATTCTTCGTCGTTCTCAGCAGGTTGGTTTATTTTATTCGACTATTCAAACACATGATCTCGGTGAACTCTGGTTTCAAATAGACGCCGCTAGAAACAATACAGCTTGTTGAGAAATTATATTGATGAACCCTTAATTTTACCTAGACCGTGCAATGTTAAGGCTTTGAAATATTTTCTGTGGAAATGTGTAAAATCTGGAGTCTTCAGGAATAAATAGCTACTTTGGAAGCCAGCATTGTTGGTGAAATTCGCGAGAGCTTTCGAAATGACCACCTTATACTTATTCGTAACCAACACTTACATATATGATATTATTTTCAAAAAATGTATATACATATATACATACATACATATATATATATATATATATATATATATATATATATATATATATATATATATATATATATATATATATATATATATATATATATATATATATATATATATATATATATATATATATATATATATATATATATATATATATATATATATATATATATATATATATATATATATATATATATATATATATATATATATATATATATATATATATATATATATATATATATATATATAAATATATATATATATATATATATATATATATTTATTTATTTATTTATTTATTTATTCATTTATTTATTTATATACTGTTACGAACTTGCACCACTTCTAACCCAATGTGCAACCATCGCTCTGCTTGTTATAAATATGCTCACACATACGACTACAACACAAAGCTAAAAACAAAATATACAAACAAGCACACAGGATCTAAAGAGCGTAAAATTCCAATTGCATCAACCACAAACAATTTTATTTTTAATGTTGCGTTCTTATTGCTTCGCAAGCGTGGGTGTGTTTGCGTGTGTGTATACATATATCAATTATATTTTTACATTTGTGTATGGAATGATCATTCAATAAACAATATCGAAGGTAGCAAAGAAGTATAAATAACAGCAAATGTTTGGCAAAGGCAGAGTTTAATTTTAGGCACCGCGAAGACAGTCATAAATCAGAAAAGTAAGTAAGTAAAAAGCAGTGTGTTAATGCACATTGGTATCAATTGTTAATAAAATTGTGAAACAATTAAGTACTGTGTAAGAAACAAATCCGCAAAGCTTTTTTGAATTCAAAATATTGACAATATGTTGATTAAATTATTTTTTTTTAAAGTTATTCCAAATTCAAAGTCTGTATTTTTAAATATTTGTTTAGTATTTTAATATTCTGCTCATCTTAAGCGCGTGGAAGCATTTTCTCAAAAAGTATACTAATAATCCATCAAATAAATTAAAGGAATATCGTGATTACAAAATGAAAAAAATGCACACCCATGTGTATAAATTTTACCATTCTGACAAAGTCCATCAGCAGAAGTTGGTGGTCTGCCATCTTTGATCAGCATTCCCTACTATTTGTACAATTGATTGAATTTGTTCATTACACAAAGTTGAAGCTTTACACACATACACAATTTTAATGAACCAACAAATGTGTGTGCATATTAATTGTATATGATTGACATAAAATTACGAATAGTTAATGACTAATCAAGTTGAATAATAGCTGCTGCTAATTCCTTGCATAAGCATTTAATTAAACGAAAATCCGACAACAACAAAATTTGGTTATTAATTAATTAAAATACTCATGAAATCACTCAAGGCTAGAAAATTATTAGCTTTAGGAAAGACTGAAAAAATTCATTCAAAAAGCATGATTCCGATTTCATTGGAGCATAGCAGCTTCAATTTTATGCATCAATAAATTAGTGGCCTAAATATTATCCATTTACATAAATTTCAATTATATCAAATAACATTCAATAATGAAGCCTACAGCAATTTATAACTTATACAGCAATTTATAAATTATAAATATACTTTTCGTAAAGTTAATTACACATTTATATGATGTTTACAGAGCTAAAACGGACGAGTCGCTCAATTTTCAGATGGCTGGTCATACAAATTTTTTTAAAACGAGTCGCTGATCAGATTTCAGGGAACAACACTTTAGTTCCGCTCTAAAGTGGCAAATTATCGTTATGAAAAAGGCGGTAACACAAAATCTGTGGTTTGAGGTCGCTATTAGGAATTTTGAAATGTGCTTGGTTCAGGTATTTGGAATCCAATCTTAAAATGCCCATCGCATTCAAGAATTTCGAAGTGGATTTAATCCCGAATCTGTACTTGAAATAAGCTGAATAACAGATTCAATACCACTCACATATTATTGTCAAAGAACAATTTGGTCTATGATTAATTGCTTTATTAATTACTAATATTTATAACAGTTAAAAAATGTATGCAGTTTGTTTTTGTGTTTGCTAACTGTCAGATTAGGATAGGTTTAACAGGCTGCCAGCCCACTTGGGTCCAGTCTGGTCCCGTTGTGTTGCCTGGATGTGATAAGTATCTCAGTAGATTTACATATCACTGGTTTAGAACCATCCCGAGGTTCGGATAAAGGAGTCCAATCCGCTTACATTGCATTCCGATACCTCCGGCAGATCATGAAGCATCGGTCTGCTAACTAACTAACTGTCTGTATGTCGTCATTTCATCAATAGACTTGAAAACCTTTAAAAAAAATTTTTGAACAATAAAAAAAAGAAATTATAACCAGCTTGTTTTCTAGGTTTCCCAGCTGTGTATAAGACGAAATTTCATAGGAGCCACCCTAATCATCAGTAGAACTTGGAAATTTTTGAAAGCTATTCTCGGAAATTTAACTGTGTATCCCAAAAATCTAAATTTTTTCAAAAAGTATTTATTTATTCATCAGTAAATATCTTGTTCCCTTCAAAGTAATCCCCCTCAGATATAATACACTTATGCCAGCGTTTTTTCCAATCTTCGAAACACTTCTGAAACGCCATTTTTGGTATCGCCAACAGCTCCTGTTTCGATTTTTATTTGGTCAGGAGGCATCATTGGACCTTACTTCTTTGAACATTAAAACGGTGTAACGGTAACTGTAAATGGGGAGTGATATCGTAGTATAATTGAAAGCTTTTTAACACCGCAACAGCATGCTTTAAGCTTGGTTAACATGTGGTATCGACAAGGCATTGCCGCATCGCACACAGTCAGGAACTACTGCGAGTTGTGTACCTTCCCGGCGGATACACTGTATACATGAGTTGTGCATATTAAAAGTCATTGGAATGAATTTTTGGCCCAATACAAAAAAATTCTGCCTTATGAACTTGAAAACCTAATTTCTGAAGTTATGACATTGTGGCAATAGAGCAGCAATACGAGTATCTAGCTAATATCATTTTTCATTATCCTTCTTGAGAAAACGACTTCCATTAAAACTGTTTTTGTTAAGTGTGCGTGTTTCTTACAGCAATTATTCGGAACATAGTCAAAAGCTCTTAAACGTTCAAGTACGCTTTAAATGTTACATTTTATTATAGAAAAAGTAACAAAAGGTAAAAATACTGTATCCTTTTGAAGTTTACTTTAAGTGGTTTTCAAAGAAAAATTTTCGGTTTTTTTTTCAACAATATTACAGAATTACAAGTTAATGAATTTACTTATAAACAGCCGGAAACAAAGAACTGTAACGATGGGATACTGTTTTATTTTTTAAATTGAATATTTTTGAAGAAGCTGCTTTGAAACTACCGGCATGATTTGTACATTATTAATATAGTTGACATAAATGTTATCGACATAATAAGATTTAGCAAATTGTATTGTCTCTGACAATAAGCCTTTTTAATTTTTTATTTTTTGTTAATTTGATACACAGAAAAAATTATAGTTAAAATAAAACCAATAATATATTTGTCTGAAAAAATAATTGGGGTATTCAAACGGTATCATATCACTTATAATATTAATATATTTTATATTATGCTTCAAACAAAAAAGTCAGAAAGTACTCATGATAAGACTTTTTAAACGGAGTTTGCCGCAACTAACCCGTAATCATCTCAGCTGACTCAAATTTTAAATAATTTATGTCAGAATGCTCACAGAAATCATATTTTTTCATTCTAATATTTGAAAACTTATGACTTGATGCTAACGCATATTTATGTTTTGTGATATATTTACTATCATCACATTAATAGAAAAATTTTCTTAACATTTACTTATCTTGAGATTTTACATAAGTATTACAACAAATAAAATCTTATACTTTAGGAATAAAATTACACAATTTAATAAATATTACCAAAAGTGCTTTTAAGCAAGAGTTGTTTAAGTTCGCCAGTTTGTTCGGCTTAGGCTATATCTCGGGTATATATGGACCGATATCGGAAAAAATTGGTTTTCCATGTCAAATAAATTGTGTCAAGTTTGAAATAGAGCAAAAAGGTTTTTTTTCAAAAATTTTTTTTGCAAAAAAAGGGCTTTTTTGGGAATTTTGTTTTCCATGTCAAATAAATTGTGTCAAGTTTGAAATAGAACAAAAATATTTTTTTTTCAAAAATTTTTTTTGCAAAAAAATGGCTTTTTTGGGAATTTTGGATATATATCAGCTATACGTGAACCGATTTGATTAAATTTCAATAGCAAACGCAAGACTCGATGAAGTAATAGTATGATAAAATAAAAAAAAGTTTCTAAGTCTACTGAACGGTATTTCAACGGCGGACAGACGGACATCACTTAATCGACTTTTCTTTCTAGTGCTGATTCAGAATATGTTTACTTTATTGGGTAGGAAATGAAAATTGTGTGGAATCACAAACTTATATAAACCCTTAACATTTTTGCCTTGTGCGGCCTTATCTGATGATGGACCAGTTCCACGGAGTGAATTATTCACGATTCACCAGCGCTCCCGTGTGGCTGACTAGGCTCATACAGGTAGCAATTTTTGCCATATGTTTGTAGCCATATGAGCAACTTCTTGTTGAGGACTTCAGGCCTTCTAATCCCTCCTGTAAGCAATTTCCCAACAATCAATGGAAGACAAAACTTAATGAGTTGATGGGCCGAAGCCCACTAGCAGCATCAGCCCTTAAGCCATCTCACACGTCTACCATCACCACTACTATACAGGTATCTGTTGTAAAGACAACAGACCCTCGGGAATTGTTAGTCCCCGGAGAAAGCCACACACCAAACAATTATCAAGGATACTAACATCGCCTTCCTGGTTTTTAGGTTTCAACCACAGCCAAAACGTTTCTCAACCATGATTAGCCCGGGTTGAATTGCAAGCAGAAAAACCTGGGGGGCTAGCTGATCACCGTTCTGCCAATTTACACCCTTGTTAAGGGTTTCAGAAGTCAACACAACATAAGTCATGTGGCTTCCAAGAGTTTTATTTGCCCCTTCCTCTCCAAAAAATGCCAAGGAAAAACCAATTCCCCAGGAAAGAAAATTGTACACAAAAATGTTAACTGCTAAATGAAAAATTTGCAGCTAAAGCAGAAAAAATGCTTAATTTAGCCGCAAAAATGCGTAAATGGCCACGCTGTGCTCGTCTCTCTTCATTACTTTTTATCATTTTATGTAAACTTTAAGCAATTTAATCATAGGCGCGAACTTATAAATCATTTTACTTCCCACTGAGAAGAATAAATAAACGCAAAGTGTTTGTTACTTGTAGTTTTTGTAGTAGTTGTTGTTTCACGATTTTGTTGCATTATCGAAATTGGCCACATGCCCAGTGCTTTCTCTGTTATAGACGTCAGAGTAGCACACAGCATCCATGAGCAATGGCTTACACTTTCAAACACGTGTTAAAGGGGGCTGAAAGCCTTTGTATTTGTATTTGTGTGTGTGTGTGTGTGTGTGTGTGTGTGTGTGTGTGTGTGTGTGTGTGTGTGTCTGTTCATGTTAGTGATGACCAAGTTTGAACATGCTGGCTGCATAAGCTTTCGGTTTGTATTAGTGGCTTTTTTTTTTTTTTTTTTTTGAATACAAAAGCAAAAACTTTTCCCATTTGTCTCCATCCAAGTTGTTGGGCAGAACGGATTAACGTCACAGACACATTGGAAAATTCTCTTGAAACCATAACACTCTGTATCTGATATACATCATCTTTCTAACAATTTATATAAAGAAAATATTTTTCATGAACTTGATACTACATTTTTGATTTTTGTTCATAAGTATATATTTATTGATTTTTATTCTATTCATTTATAGTTTTTTATTACATTTTTTTCTTTTTAAATATGTGCGGCAAAGATTTAAGGCTGGCTGTTCTTTCTTTATTGAAATTGCGACAGCGAAGCTGAATTAAAATTGAAATAAAAAACAAGTGAACAAGTTCAGGGACTATGTAAATGAATATGTAGTAGTTACATATACACACACACACACACAAACGTAAATACGTTAAAATTTATGCTCAATGACAAGAAATGTGAATCTCAAAGGAAACGGTTTTAAATGTGATTTCTTTGATTTTTTTATTATTTTTTTTTTTTCTCATTGATCAGGCTTAAGTTCAGTTTCCATTTCCTATTGTGACAAAATGAATCGTAAATTACAGCGCAATTTTTTTTTAGCGTCGTTAATTTTATTACTTTGGCATCAAGAAAAGTTTTTAAATGAAATAAAAAATTTGGGTTAATGTAAGAAATTTTTAAATTTTTTCTATAAGTGTAGATACTCGTACGCCAACATATTTCAGTTGTCACAATTCTTCTTAAATTCAGTAATATAACACAAAAGTTTATATATGTTTATAGGTTTAAAAATATATATGTTTATATGTTTATGAATATATTTTTATATCCTGTTTATTTAGAACACGAGCAAGCTTATTAGGGACGATCGAACTCATATACGAGTACGTAAAAAATTGGGTTTTTAAAATGCGAATTGCGAGGTCTGATTGCTGCCAAAGCATAAGACTTTATCGCAATTAGTTAAATTTTTAAGCGATCATTCTCAGCCCAAGGCTAATGAAATCGCTGAGCGGTTCACATTTTACTCCAGAAATCAAAGACAAGATGAGCCCCTTGCAGAATATATTGTTGAAATAAAATCAATGGCTGCCCCGTGTAATTTTAAAGCTTTTTTAGAAGAGTGGTTAACATAGAGTCAATACGTGATATAATATCAAATATTTTTCTATCAGCAAACGTCAAATTTGATAGTAGAGAGAATTATATCGCGTGTAGCCTTCAAAATTAGTATTATTGCAATATTATATCAGATAACACAATATCGTTTTGTTAATATATATTTAGAAAACCATACCATGATATGAACTGTCAAAAAACGTAAACAAAACGACATAATATTAAATTTTTGAAGAATTCCCGAAAAAATTTTAATAAAATCATTAAAATATTTAAAAAAAAATCATTTATTGTTCTTTTTGTTGTTGGAATATATAAATTTGTTTAAGAAAAATACAACATTCAACGATGTAGTAAAGCATGGTTGCTTAAAAATTGTGAAATATTATGATATTTGCAAAAATACTTGGCGCCATGCTAGATATGAGAGAATATATAATTTGTTTTTTCTCGTTAATTTGCTGACGTTCTCTCTCATATTATATCAGAGTTAATATCAGTTGTAGACACTATGTAAGGGATCGTCTTGTCTGCAGAATATCCAGAGCTGCCTTAAAAGCTAAACTTTTAAGTGAAACCTCCCTAAAATGGGAAAAAGCAAAACATTTTGCCGATTGCAGAATCTCTCACACAAAAGCCAGTTTTGTGTATGCAGTGAGAAGCAATGATACAAAATGCTGTCAGAACGAAAAATTCTAATACACGAAATGTGGAGCGGTTCAGTGCATCCAATCACCAACACCACCTGAAGTTAGGCGTTGGACGAAATGTGAAAAGTGTGGAAGGGCTCATGCCCATAACGAGTGTAGAGTAAAAAATTTTATTTATTATGATTGTTCTCGTAAAGATCATACCACAGCAATGTGTTGGAAAAACTTAGAGAGGCATAGGGTAATACTAGTAGTTCGTGTCTCATTGATATAAAAATAAATAGTTGAGTAATAAAAGTTAATAGTTATAAGATACCTTTAGTGATGGTAAAAGCCAGCAAATTTCAGTGTGGGCTATTAGGTCGAAACTGGCTTGATATGATGTTTTCAGAATGGAGAGATTATTTCAAAAGTGTTACGAATATTAACACGATAGAAGAGGTTAATACACAAGAGGCAGATTTGATTGATATACGAGTATATCCACGAGTTTTTTCGGGAACGTTGACAGAGCCGATAGACAATTTTAAAGCGGATATATGTATATCTTAAAAGCAATTCGGTACCAATATTTAAACGAGCATATAGAGTTCCTTACAAAGTAAGACACTTAGTGGAACAGGAGCTAGAAAGATTAGTTAAGGAAAAAATTCTGGAACCGGTCAAGCACAGTTGTTGGGCTAGTCCCATTGTTAAAGTTCCCAAGAAGGAATCCGTATGTATTTATAAATATATATATATATATATATATATATATTGAAAAAGAGCATTATTCTCTCCCCCAAATAGCAGATTTTCTAGCAGAGCTAGCTAGTTCGCACATATTTTGCTGTCTTGATATGACAGGGCGTATCAGCGAAGTTATAATTACTTTATGTAATGATGAAAATAAAGAGTCATTGTATATTGCAATGTTAACACGTGCGTTTGATTAAATGTATCAGCTATGACATTTAAACCAAAGCCCAATCATCCCAATGGAAGTGTTCAGAAGAGCCAAAACCGAAAAAAGCACGTCAATTTCAGTCAAATCTGGAGGTTTTTGTTTTCTTCGACTACAATGGCGTGGTGCATCATGAATTCTTGCCACAAAGTCGTACGATCAATAAGAAATACTTACTACCTTGAAGATATGCGCCGTTTGCGCGAAGCAATTCGTCAGAAACGTACAGATTTGTGGAGAACACAATCAGGGATTTCGCATCCTGATAACGCATCACCTCATACATCGATGCTTGTGCGTGATCTTTTGGCCAAAAATAAAATCGTGATCATGCCTCAACCACCGTATTCATCGGACTTGGCCCCCGCTGACTTTTTCCTCTTCCCAAAACTGAAGACACCAATGAAAGGAAAAGGTTTTGCTGCGAGTAAGGAAATAAAAGGAAAATCCAAACAAGAGCTGTTTCAGAAGTATTTCGAGGATTGGAAAAAAAGCTGGCATAAGTGTATTATATCTGAGAGGGATTACTTTGAAGGGAACAAGATAGTCATTGACGAATAAATAAATACTTTTTGAAAAAATATAAAATAACGGTTTTTTTTTTTTTTATCAGACCTCGTATACATTTTTTTCTGTTTGTAATCTGTTTCTTTAAATTTACTTTTTTTTTGCTTAAAGTTTTTTTTTTTTTTTTTTTTTTTTTTTTTTTTTTTTTTTTTTTTATAGGACCAGTACTCAGGGGATGACCCCTACATATGCAGTGCATTGTACCAGAACTAGGAAAATAGGTTGTGAGGAGGGGGAAAGAGGGAGTAGTGCTTGTGAAAATTTGCACATTTGCTTAAAGTTAAAGCAGTTTCATGCAGCCCTGTACTCCAAATCACAACATAAAATTAGTTAAGATGTGATCTAAGAAAAGTTAAAGCTATTGTGTTTCAGTTTCTCGTGGCCCCTCTTACGTAGAGCTGTAGTATTTTTAGCAGATCTTGTATTGCACTCAAATCTATCTACCACACTGTGTAGAACCACCGTCAGTAGAACGATTTTGACGGCCGTCAAATATGCAAAGTTTGACGCCAATATTGATAAAAGAATTTTATCATTTACGCACAATGATTTTACAAAACAGACAAATACACAAATCGACAGATGTCACGTAAACAATTTATTATTGTAGCAAACTATGAATAAAATTATTTTTGACCCCCAAAGCAAATTCACTTCTCCCCTGTGATATTGCAAACATTTTTTATTAATTTTTCTCCAGCCCTAGAATTTATTGTTAATATTAACGAAAAACTTTTCATGCTGAAAAATGATAAAGAAGAAAAAAAAACAATCGAAGTATTAACAGAAATTTCGAAACGGAAAAACTCGCAATTTGTTGATTACTAATAAAGAGGATTGTTGTTTGTGCACAAATTTTTAATTTAAACGCCTCACACATAAATGTTTGCAAACAGAAGTAAAAATTTTGCCACAAGCTTTGCCTGTTCACTTCACTTAAAAATAGCACACACACACACACACACACACACACACATTAAAAAAGCGAAGAAACGTCCTTGATAGCAGCCAAAAGACCTTTAAAATTATTGATTTTGTTTTTAACAAAATGGTAAATATACTCGTAGACAAATAATGTTTTATGCCTAAACAAACTTCAAAAGACTTCTGGCGGCAGTTTGACTTCTTATTTAATAAACACGAAAATTGAATTTAAAGTTTTTCCATTTTGTTTGTTGCTGCTGTGAAATTTGATAACAGAATTTTGTTCTTAATAGATGCACAGTGGTGCCCGTAGAAAAAGTGAGATTGCAAAAATCAAGTGATAGCAACACTTCTAAAAGATTTTTTGAAAACAACGAGGCTGCTGGAATAAACAATCAAATTATATTCAGCGATAAAGTTGACTCCAACAGTTCGTAAGATATTGTGGCATGGCAAAGATATAATTAAATAACAGATTTTGCCTATTGGAGAGCTTTCTGAAGAAGCACAGGATTCCCTCAAGAAATTTTATAAAAAATATAGATTGCTGAACACTTTCAAATCATCAAGGGTAACACAAGATGAGCAACTCTTCTACATTTTAGCAGCATCTTCCGATCTACTTATTTCATCACTGCGGCATGTGCAATCACAAAAAGAGCTAAAAAATAAATATAGTTCAGAAATGCTTAGTCTTTTAGATATACCCTCGTTAACGGATTGTAAGCAATATTTAACAAACAAAAATTATATCTTTTCTGGAAGAGTTTTCAGTCAGTTTTTCTGAATATGACAATGTCTCAACATACGAGCACACTTGACGATTATCGATTCAAATTAAACAGTCCACGGAAATAACGAAACAGTTCGAAATAGTTCAAAGTTGCCAAAAAGCCTTCTTTGAACAATTTTTGTGTAAGTTTTCGATCATAAAAGTCTTTAAAAGAAACATAAAAAATCAAAAATTTTAAAAAAATCTTATTTTACTTCCCATAAAATTGATTTTTCCACAAATTTTTAATTTTTCTAACCTATAACTAGGCACCCAAAAGACTCAGAACCCTTTTCAAATACTCTCTTTATAGGCTAAACAGTTATCTATAATATTTTAATTATCTGATTTGGTTCAACAGTTAAAATTTTTGCAACGAAAAAACTCAAATGGCACCCAGTTGGTTCTTACATGACAGGATTAGCTCTTCGAAAGATAAATCAAGTGTTCATAAAAAAAATCAATATCCAATTTGCTATAATTATTCTTATTTTTAATTATTCTTATTTTTAATGAAAAAAAGTTATGCGTTCCGCTGTGAATTCGATCAGGCGGTTAAAGTCCTTTAACTGAAAATTACTCAATGTTTTTGATTCCCCTAGTTACCGTCTACGAAAACAAACTTAAGCCTGACTAAATAATTAATACTTGTAATTAAGTTATCATATCATAGTTCGCTGCACAATCATAATATTTCTTTAAAAATAACTCTGGACACAAGAAAATCGTTTCAAATTATGTCTTCTCCGCTTCATTATTGTTCTTGGTACTTAAATCAAGAATCAAGCATGAAGAGAAACAACAGGCAGACTACAAAAAAAATTCGAATAAATAACAACAACATTATTGTATATTATTATAATAAAATAAATTCACAAGATATATAAAACTTGAGCAAAAAGAACGCAACATTAATACAGATAACAATAACTGAAGTTTTGATTCAACGAACGTTGGATGTCAAAATAATGTGAAAACATTAAAACGAAAAGAAAAACGAAAAGACTTCTGGGAATCTCTGCACATGAGGCAATCATTATTTATCTACCTGGTTTTCCAAAAAATGTTGGAGCCAAAACTTTTAAATAGAAAATAAAATTAAAGAGCTCGATCTAGAAATGGCAGGATTATGCAGCACTCAAACTGAAAGAAAACCGGCGAACTAAATTTAAGTATTTTCTACTTCCCTTTAGTATGAGTTGTACTAAAAAAATTTAGTACCAATAATACACGAGTGTACTTAAAACGCGATTGTTCAAGCTAACCAGTTCTACGATATCTATAAATAAGTATAACATTTTTGAATCAAGAGCAGAATTTTTAGAGCACGAAAAAAATTAAAGCAAAGAGGCTAATACATACACATGAAGAAATTGCTGAGAGATAGCAATAGAAGATTTGTCCGAAGAAAACTATTTTTTGTAGTTGAGAAATATTATTAGAAGATTTTTCTTTCTGAATTCTCATTAATTTATATAGAATGTTGAATATAAACCACTCCTAAACGTGAAGTTTTTTTCTGCATTTCATTTGACATTTCTTAATTTCATACTAACTCAATTTAAATCATGGAAAGATACACAAACAAGAATGGTCAAAATGGAACAGATGGGTGATGAATTTTCGAAGAAAATCATCTAGGGTAAGGAGGCACATTTTTACCTTAGTGGATTTGTCAATACGCAGAATTGCCGCATTTGGGCGAATGATAATCCAAGAGTGTCGAAAAACCAATGCACCCACAAAGAGTGACTGTTTGGTCTGGTTTATGAGCTGGTGGCATCATCGGACTGTTTTTTTCCAAAGTGAAGCTGGTGAGGCAGTTACTGTGAATGCTGTTCGCTATCGTGAGATGATTACGAACTTTTTATGGCCCGAATTAGAAGATATAAATGTGAACGATATGTGCTTTCAACAGGACAGTGCCACTTGCCACACAGGTAAAGAAGCAATGGCTCTTTTGTGCGACAAATTCAATAGCCGTGCTATCTCACGTGGTGGCGATATCAATTAGCTGCCAAAATCATTGACCCCTACATATGCAGTGCATTGTACCAGAACTAGGAAAATAGGTTGTGAGGAGGGGGAAAGCGGGAGTAGTGTTTGTGAACATTTGACTTGAATGTTCCAACGTTATAACAGACAGGAAACACTTCTGCAGGCAACTTGTTCCACAGACGAAGCGTGCGGCTGAAAAACGAATTCTCTTTGTAATGCGTAGTACGATTCCCCGGGCAATCAACCACAAATGGATGAGCTCTAGACGATGAACGCGTACTACGTAAAAATGTGCGAGTTTCGGGAACAAGATCCCTAATCTCGTCAGAGCAAAATCCATTGTAGTAACGATAGAACAGAGTAACGCACCCCACACTGCGTCGATGCTCAAGTGAATCAATAGAGTTGGATACCCTACTGTCACTGATGAGCTTCTTCGCCCTCTCCTGCACACGGTCGAGTAACCCCAAAATAGACTTTGAGGCACCGGCCCAAACATGAGAGTTGTATTCCATTTTCGGTCGGATGTAGGTGGTATAAATAGTAAGGACTTCTTTCTTTTGGGTTATTTGAAAGAAAAGGTGTAAAGGATGAGATAATTCGGCACATTAACGGCATAGAACCTCAATAATGCTTCAGCGTGTTATATCTAATTTGGTTAGAAGGATTAGATGGTTGATTTTATGTAGCGCTCTAAAAATGCTTTGTAAGTTTGGAACATTTCGCTGAGATTTTACACGTAGAAAACAAAATATGCTTGGCGCGACAATATTCTAAACGCAACATATTATTGTTAAATTATATGATTGTTGGCGATAATATTATATTGTTATATTTAAATCGCCATTGGCGATATATATAACTATACTATATTCTGCGTCAACATTGTTATAATGGAGAGTAGCCATAATACTAATTGGAGTTACCTTATTACTGTCGTACGCAAACAAATTATTATGCCAACCAACCTTAATTGTTCATAAATAATAATTGATAATCATAATAAGGTCATAAATAGCTATATTCTAACATAACAATATTGTAATATAATGCAATATATAGTGTACATATGAAATAATTAAAGCAAAGAGATAAAATATTACATATTTTAATGTAATGAAAAAAAAAATAATAGTAAATCATAAAAAAATAATTATAACATAGGCATGTAGCATCTGATTAGCATTAAGACAACAATTTCTTATTTGCTTGATCTTGAACTATTAATTAGCTGCCATGAAACAAAATCATTTATTAGCATTTTGTTATTACAATTTTAAGTGTCATACATAATCATATATGGCTGGATGTTACATAGTATGGTTGAGCACAACAATAGTATGATTTACCTTCAGAATTTTCAGTACCTGTTGCAATAGTATGTTTAGCTACATCCATAATATGGTTGGCCGGCTGCACTATAATATTGTTGGCTACCTCCCGCTCATATATGTATATTTACATCTTCGTACACAAACTTATCTTTTAATTTCCGCGAACATTTCATATGTATTTTTTGTTATATTTTAAGATGTTTTTGCCTAAATCAACACATATTTAGTTGATAGGTTAGAGCTAATAGAATATTACATTTCAACGACTGAAACAAAAATATTATTAATGATGGCAATAGTAAATTTATTCTGTAAAATATCATTTGTTTTATGTAAATTAGTTCATCATACATATGATAAAAACAGATAGGTTGGCATTGGGTGTGATAACAACTATTGTTGTTTTTAAAAAGTTTTCATAAATGCTATTATTAAATGCAACCATATTCATATGGAATTGATAGATGGTAACAATAGAATTACGGAAACAGATTTGAAAGACAATAAACTATAATTGTATCCACAATGAACTGTTTCTGCCAATAATGCTAATGTTGCTGTAACCATCTTTCAAACTGCTTTTTCTTTGTGTGTAATTTTTTAATAAATTTTTACCGGCATATGTCTACATATTTTCATATTTTACCTTTCTAAATCCCTATTTATATTTTACTTTCACAAATTGCTTGCAAAAAAAAAAATTGTGTCAAATTTCAGTCATTGACACACAAAATTGGAAACAAAGTTAGATATTTTTTTTTTTTTAGAATTTGCATGTTGCAAAAAGTACTTTAAAAAACTAAACTACAAACATAACATACATACTTACATACATACATACATACATACAGTTTGCAAAACTAGACGGAAATTGTACTGTTGAGATTTGAATCAATTTTCTATATATTTGTTTGCACTAAATTTTTTGCACTTTTTTTAGTTTTCTAATATGGAGCAAAAACGTTTAGGCCATGCCTCAAAATAAGTTACCATTTTCCTTTGAAAACAACGAACAAAATTCCTAAATGGTTACAAATCGAAATCGTGTTTTGCGTTTTAGGCAAAAAAAAAAAAACTATGATTTTTTTCCACGACATGTTGTTATTTGTCTACATAAAAATACCAGACTATTTATTTTTTTATTATCTTTACTTGAAAATAATGCCATTTTGCTGGGGTGGCGCAGAGAGTGGTGGCTTGATTGGCATCGAAATTCATAAAAATAAGCAGACAAAAATATGGCAAATTAGAAACACGCAATCTAGAAACCAGCACTATTTTAAACTGAACAAACAAACATGAAATTAAAAACTTTATCTGGCATTAATTGCTAAAGTCAAGTGACTACATGCGTTTGCTGCCAACAAGGACGAAAAATAATGAGTGTTTGTAATTTCCCTGTTAGTTCAAGCTCTTGATGGTCGAAATTAAATTATCTTTAATAAGTTTCATTTCTCAGTTTTGCTTTATGCCTTCTCCTTCATTTTCATGATTTATTTAATGAACAGCAATCTTTTTCAAACACATCTTATTTGTTGATATTGCTTTGAATAAATAAACAAGACGTGACTAAATCTTGAGCACATATTAATTATTTTCAATAAATTTCTGCAGCTTAAAGCTTGAAACTGTTCAAACAAGAATGTTAATGTTTCCAATTAATTAAATATCAAACAAAAAGAATACAGCAACATCTACAAAATGAAATCTTAAGACAATAAGTTCAACAGTTCTTTTTAATTAAATCTTACACAGGGTAGCCCAAAATTATCGCCGATAATGAGGGTCATTTAAGTGTTATTATGTTTCATGCTTAGATCCATTCTGTATCTATGAGTACAAACATTATCAAAAATTTGTGCAATGGTGTTTACTTGTACTCTTATAGTTAAACAAAAATGAATACAGGTCGGGTAACAGCGCGGGTACGGCTAGTATTTTATAATTTGAAGGTGTGACATAATAAAAAAAGATAAGCAAAAAAGTTATTAATATATTGAACTTTTGTTGAACTTTTTTCTAATTTTTTTATATTAGGAAAGTTCAACAAAAATTCAATAAATTAATATTTACATCTCTGGGTACAGAGAATTATTAAAATACAAAAATATGTACTTATGTTAATATCTAAAAAAAATACCGTTTGTTCAGGGATAGCAAACGCTGTACATATGTGATTCAATATGAGATGAATATGGACAGGGAATAATTCAATGGCTCAGTGGTTAAAGCAATATATATGAATAAGTTTTTGCACAGTGGCTTGACACAAAAAAAAATTTTTAAAAAAACCAGGAAAAATAGTAATTATTCGAATCCCACTACCAAACGGGTCTTAAAAGATGTGGAAAAAATCAAAGTTAAATACAAAAAAAATTCAAACAATTAAATTAAACTTTTCGATACTTTCAAAAAGCAAATCGTAGCAACCAACGGTTGTTCATTTGTTTGAAAGGTGTAAAGAAATGTTAGAGACGTTTATAAATAGAAAAGCTTGTTTTTTGTGTTTTGACGGATATTATTGGAGCATTCTTCTTTTTAAATTCTCAGCAATTTATTTGGATTGTTGGGATATAAAGTTGAATGTTTGAGAATATCTTTCAAAAATTTCCAAAGTCTACTGATGATTAGGGTAGCTCCTATGAAATGTCGATATATAGATAGCTGGGAAACATAGAAAACAAGCTATTTATAATTTTTTATGCAAAAAAAATGTAGAAAATCGAAGAGTACAAACAGTGAGAAAAATTGATTTAAAATATTGCATTCCGAAAATCGCATCCAAACTCACTGTGCCCAATTTGTTTCTATTTTTTATTAGCTAGTAGATAGAAAAAGAAAAACAATGCAAAAAAATAATTAATCTGTTTGGGCTAATATTGAAAAAGTTATGAGTAATTTATTCGGGCACGGTTTGCTAATACGAGTAGTTCGGCTTTTTGAAAACGCGATATCTCTGAAACCATAAGCCAAAAAAATCTGAAAATTTGCTGAAATGTGCTGTTCAATAGGAACATCAATACAAAAAAAAGTGAAACAAATCAAAAGAATTTTTTCACCGATCTCTCCGATTTGACTTGGATTGCCCCGGCTGGATCAATATCGAAGCAATTTGTACATCGATTTATATTATATACGACCAAATCAGGTCAATGGTAATTTTTTTCTGCGAAACTATCTACACTAATTTTTATGAATTTCCAAACATAACTATAACTTTGTCTAAAAATCAATGAGGACACTATTTGTCCTCCAATCCATGTATCTCTCCGCCTACCGGCCCTCTGACCAAATGCTAAAATTAATCCGTGCGTTTGTTACACTTTAGGAGTATCTATATGAAAACACCCGGATTTACCCCTAAACGCTGATGTTACAGTCTCGCTTGCATGTGCAACATAATTTATTCTTGAAAAGAAAAGCGTAAAATATATTCAATTGAACCGTTTTATTAATATTTTTTCAGAAAATAATACTCGTTAAAAACACAATCACATGAAAATAAACAAACTGGGAAATATTTATGAAATGCTTGATTCCCCTTCTCTATTCGATTTAAATTTATTTTCTTTGGAATATTTATTGGAAAAAACAGATTTTTTCAGATTTTAATGGGTTACGTACGAGTATACATTCTCTGTACGTACATACATTCATTCATATGTATAAACGAGTAAAGAGCTATAAATGTATGTGTGTGTGAGTACATGACATGGAAAGTTTAAAAACATTTTGCTTGAGGCTATTATTGGTTTTTCTTTATATTCTGTGGGTTTTTTTTTTTTTGTTTCTTTTGAAAAGTAAAAGCATGTTTTTTGCATGTCTGGCTCGTGACATGAAAATATGGAGGGAAAGCGAAAGAGTTTCAGCAACATATACACGTGAAAGTCAGTATCAATGGGTCCTACTGATACCCTCAAGTGTTGTGTTCATGTTGTGACATAATACGAGTTTTCCTCTCATTATTGAAATAATTATCTAAAAGAAGTTCTAACTTAAATATAGTAATGATGAAATAAATTAATCGAATAATTGATCGAATAAATAATTTAAATAGTTCTAACAAATGTTGAAATAAATTAATCGAATAATTAATCGAATAAATAATTTAAATAGATCTAACAAATGTTGAAAGAAATTAATCGAATAAATAATTTATATAATTAATTTAATATATTAAACATTTTTGCAGCTTGTGATCTTGTTTTTTATAAAACATTTTAACAATTTTTTAAATTTTATTTTTCAATACTTCGCATCTTCAGGAAAAAATTAAATTGTAATAAAAAAAAATTTATATATATTAAATAAACAAAGATCAAAAAGTATTGAGAGAAAATTAAATAGTTAATTGTATAGTTATTAAAAACTGCTGTAATTTTTATTATAAGACACCTTTCAAACGCCTTTATACTAAAATGTTTCTTATTGTTATTATTAGAAAAATACCCAACAAACAAATGGCTTTATCATTTGATATCAAACATAATTTTCGAACCTTTATCAATGGTTTGATTTTAACATTTGAGTTTAAATTAAGAAAAGTTGTATATAAAGATTGGCACTCAATGTTTTGTCAATTTGATTTTAAGTATTGAACAAAGTTGAGGTATATTTACTCAATCTTTGTAGAAACTTACGTTTAATGATAAGAGGGGATTCCTGAATTTATATAATAAGAAATAGAGATTTTCTTTATATTCACTTATATTAAGATTTATTGAAAAAAATATATTTTATATGATTTGCACGCTGTCTAGACCGCTTCTAAGACGAGAGTACATGGAATGATAACCGGAAAAACCACAAAACCAACATAGTAATATTCAAAGCGGTAGATTTGGTAATAAACAAATAATCGATATTCCTATCATGTTCAATAATTCACATTCGTTAAACAATATTTCAATTCAGTATAGTTAATATTATTACAATAATACTTATTTTTATACAACGCTTAAACAAGTATAACTACCAATCATAAAACCAATGTGTCAGCAATTACTAAAAAAAAAAAATATCAACATTTTGAATTCATTTACAAAAAAGGTTTAAGAATTCGGGAAAAGATTAATAAATGTGATTTCTTTGTAAGCAATATGCAATTAAATGTGAGCAAAAATTTGTATTAGTAAGAAAAAACGCATGAAGGAAAGTATAAAAAGGTGCGATTTGAGCGCGATCTAGAAGCAAGAGGAGGCTAAGAAAAATAATAATAATAAAATAAATAATAATCAATAACAGAAAACTCAAATTAAAAATCAAAACAAAATCAACAGAGATAAGAATTTGTAAAGCAAAAATTAGTTTTTATTTGTATTCCACATTACAATCCATATTTGAAAAACATTTGAGAATTATATTTGAAACCGGATTGAGAATAAACGAATTTCTCAATTTGAAAATAATTTTCCCTTTTTGTTGAGAATACTATGTTTTTCAATTTGAGTTCAAATCAGTATCAAAAGTTTGTCGCTTGAGAGAAGATTTGATTTCAAATCATTCTCAATTTGAAGTCAAACCTTAGTGTTGGTAGGGTAGTCATCTATCCTTACTAATATTATAAATTTGAAAGTAACTCTGTCTGTCTGTAACCTTTTCACGCTTAAACCGTTGAACGAATTTTAATGAAATTCGGTATGCAGATACCTTGAGGTCCGAGAGTCGTTATAAGATAGTTTTTATTTTGTAATTTGAGCCACGAAGGGGTGAAAAAGGGCAAAATGATCGTCCAAAAAAACCTTTTTTTTTTTTAATACTTCCGCAATTTTTGAACCGATCTTTTCTTTTGAGAGGGTTTCTAAATAATCTGCCAACAAAACAAATTTTTGGTCTTCGCACAGAAAGACTGTCCGCTCAAAAAATAAATTTTTTTGGGAAACTGCCATTTATGAACCGAATTTCAATAGGTACTGTTTCTTCTTTCAAAAGGATGTGTCAACGTCCAAAAAATAAAAAATATTTTTGGTCTTCGGACTGACGAAATGTCCGTCCGGCTAGTTTTTAATAAAATCCATTGTCGTTGAATCGAAAAACAATTTTTTATTTGAATAAATTTTGTACAAATATGCAGAACCAAATTTTAAATTCTGACGGCCGTATCCATAAAAAATATTGTATGGTTATTAAACACTTATTTGACACATTTTCCATAGAAATTTGTCAAATAACGGTTTAATAAATATACAATAGTTGTATAATGTTATTTTGCTGTTTAGCAAAATAACAGCAGTGGTGTCAACTTTGAAACTTCAAAACGCAGCAAAATGAGAAACAGCGCGTTATTTCAACAAAAACGCACAGTTTACCGCCCCAGATCTAAATGGTTAACACCATTTTTTTTTATTATTTCAAAATTAAATTTACCTTATTGAAAGTATGGCAGCAAAACACAAATAAAGTCTACTTTAAGGAGGTAAAAATTGTAGTGGCAACAAAAATTCACTTAATTGTATCTCTTTGAGTAAAAAATATGGTAGCATGTGCAAATATGGCAGCTTCAAAAATAAAACTTCCCGTTAAAATTTACAGGTAGGATTGTCTTCTCGGTAACTTATCACTTACTTTTAGGTTAAAAGGTTGTAATAATGAAATTAGGTTAAAAAAGTTGTAATAATGAAATGTGATTTATACGGCCGATGAAATCCTTCCTTTAACTAATGCCTAGTTGTAATAACGGACCTTAGAGTTCAGCCAGGAAAATCAAAATCTAACCAGAAGAGTTATATTATACAATATTTAATAACAAAAGTTTGACTATTTCACAAAAAGGTGTTTTATTAAACAATAAAATCAACAATACATTGCCCTGCGGCTCCCCAGTTATTTCTACAACCGCTCAACTAAACTCATTATCCCATCTTCTTTTACATTTCATTACGTTTTAATTCACTTGAAACTATATAAAAGCTTTTTAAAAGGTAATATGTTTTTAATTTAATTACCTTGTTGAGTTCGTTAAATAAAAAATAGAAAATGAATGTTCTGAAATTTATTATATTCTCATCGCCTGTGGTGAAGCGTTTTAAAAACATCCATTCTATTTATTTATAGTTAAAAGATTATAAATTTCAAAAAGCATTCCTAATTATCTGCAGAAACAACAAACACTTTTGAAAAATTCTTTAATGAGAAATTTATTTAAATTAATAAATTCCGCCAGAAATCAAAAATAGTCAAACCGACCATTAAAAACACATTAAAAATAGTATTTACAATGAAAATTCCACTAAAGCAGGAGTACATAATAATAAAAAAGTTAAATTGGGTTTTAATTAACAATTATTTAAATAATGAGAAAATAAATCAGTATTACTTTCACACTGCAAAGTAGAAAAAGAACAGTGTAATATATTGGTCCATTAAGTTGCCTTCAAAAGGAAATTAATAGATGTCTAAACGAAAATTACGAACATTATACTTTGTGGAAACAATAAAAATAAAATAAAAGCTGTTCGTTCACTCTAAATGAGAACAAAAAATACCTTAAATTCTTTTATGCCGGTAGAAAACAAGAAGGTATTGGGTGTTTTACTTAGAAGTTTGCAACTTTGAGTTGGTAACACTACCTTATAGGACAACTTTCTTTTTGTCTTTTATAAGGGGGAGACCCCAAATATATATGCAGTACATAGGAGATCTCATTGAAAGATAATCGTTATTTTCAAATTTCGTGAGTTATGTATGTTTGATTTTCGCAATTTTTTCTGTTATGTTGGTACACATGTCTGTTATATATGTTGGCAATATCAGCCATTTCGGATTGTCAGTTTGTTTTTGACAAATAAAAATAAAAAGGCTAGCCGTTTTTAGGTGTGCTCTTCGATTTTGTACTATCCGAATAAAGGATCAAAGAAACTGTATTAATTTTTGTGTAAAAAATGAAATTAAACGCGCAAGAACATTCGTAATGTTTACTGTGGCGTTTGGAGAGTGTACTATGTATGTTGCATACAACTATACTTTGATGTAGTCAACCATATTATGGTGTATGCAACCATACTATTATTCTATCGTCAAAATCTTGTTCAAGCCTATTATTGTTGTCGACAACCATACTATGTGACATCAAACCATACTAATATGGTTATATATGACTTTTGGATTTTCAATCTGAGACAAAATCTTTAGTAAATCTCTTTTTTATTGCAGCTAACAAATATTACAACTTTGAATAAGAATTATGTACATTCATCGCATTGAGATACAATCTGAATATGTTTTGGTGATATACATATGTCATATATGTCTTTATATATTGTAATTTCTATTATTAACATAGTCATAAATAATTAAAATGTATTATTTATCCGGTTGTTATGTTATGTTTTCTAGTTAGTAGAGATATTTGTGACAAAAATATGTTTGTAAAAAAAAGATATTTATGATATTAATATGGTTTACAATGACAGAAATATGGTTATTTTTGACAAAAGTAAGGACGTTTAGTTAAATAATATGGTTGGGTATGACACTTATATAGTTTTACAAAACTATGTTATGGTATTTGAATGGCGTTCAAAATATAACAATATAATATTATCAGAAATAAACATATCTGTGGTGTTTTATCATAACAACTTAATAGCGCATTTACACCAACTCAAAATCTAGTAGATTGGAATTAAAATCTACAACGGAATCTATATCGTTTACACCACCGTTTTTTGACATCTAGCAAAATTTCATTTGCTCAAAAATAATTTATGCTTGCGGGTTTGACAACACAATATTATCAGAGACTGAATACACCAGCATTAAAGTGTATATTTTTTGTGCCCTGAGACTGCATACACCACATTATAGTGCAATTTTTGATGCAGCGTAGTATTTTTAAGTACTTTTTACAAGAAATCACAGTTGCATCGCTTAGTACTGAGTAGATTTCAGGAGATTTCGCGGAAACCTCCACATAAAGTAGAATTCATTTTGTATGGGAAATCTTCTCAAAATCTACTAGATTTGGCTTGAAATCTCGAAGGAGCAGATTTCGCTTTGGTGTAAATAGGCTATAAGTCAAAATATAAACATTTTAAAAATAACATCTAGTTTAATTAATTTGTTGAGTATAAAATTTTTATTTACAAAATTTTTGTGTAATTTTGGTTTATTTCCATATGTTCTTAAATATAGTTTTTCATTGAAATTTCTCCTAAACAAATTTTTAATCTTATCTCGACTTAAGATGTTATGATATAATGCCACAGATATAACTCAACAATAGTATGTTGTTCTTAGAATATTGTCGTGTCAACCATAAATTTTTTTCCATGAAGGTTTTTTTTCATCAAAAAACCGGTTATCGCACAACTGTGTTATTTAGCTGATTTCATAAAATGATGCTCCTTTTCAGAGAATTTGCTCGGTGTGTAAGTTGATTCCTTTTTTGCTTTTTTAAAATAGAATGGACTAAGTTTGTGTGCTATTTATTGACTTAAAGTTTATTTCAGCACTTGAGTCAATATTTTTTAATGCCTTTGCTGCTTTTTTACTGGTAAAACATTGCGCCCACCTTTTCAAAGTACGTTGTTCTTAACAGCTTATAAATCTTTTTTGTGAAAAAGACCTGCCTTAATAGGCTGTAAGAAACAACATTTTTGAAAAATATATGGTTTTGTTTACTAAATCTCTTTTATGTGCGCCACGCCATATAAATTTGAATTTGGATATTAATCGCGTTTCTTTCAACATTTGTATTTCATTGAAATTATTTCATTGAAAAAGAAACAAATAAGGGCGAATAGCATTGAGGTAAATGCTGCCCATTTTAATGACTCCTCCATAAATCACTTTGTACATTTGCAGGCCATTAAAAAATTGTACAAAACATTTTAATTTAAACATATTAATTCTTAATAAACAAACACATCATACACATTTTCGCAAAATTAGTTTTATTTTTTATTTTTTTTTTTTTTTTTTTTTGAAACAAGAATATTATTTATTCATATGTGAGAAAGAAAGAAAAAAAGTAGCCATAGTACTAAAAATAAACACTATTTGGTTTTTATTAAATTATTTATATACATAATAGGAGTATGTTTGAATATGAGTTGTTTATACAATATAAAAATTTCAAACTAACCCGATGCCGGAACTGTTGGCCATAAACGTCAATTCAATTAAGAACTCTGGTGTTGCAATAACTCAATACTTTTTAACTCATATACTATTCGGATTTTTTCTTTTTAAAGTTTTATAATACCTTTTTTTTTGCTGGTTATTGAACATCAATTATAATGACACTAAAATAATAATTTCATAATTAAAAAAAAAACACTTGCTTGATGCTGAATTGAATAAAATCCACAAGTGTTTGCGCTATTTCCGTTTGGGTTTTAATTTTTATTTTTTGATGTCATTGTGTGTGGGTGTTTTTGTTTGTTTAAATTTTCATATTTTATATTTCCGTTAACGAGATACGAGTACGCTTTCTTCGCTCAACAGCTTGCACACTTAAATGCCAAAATTCGTTTGTGTGCATTTGTCTTCTGTGTATGTGTGTGAGTTTGAATAATTCTGAAATAACACGTATGAGTATTTTCTATACCATTAAATTTTCATTCTTTTCCATATATAATTCATATATGTTTAATATACTTTTACTTTTCTTTCACTTTTTCATACTTATTCCTTTATAAATATTATAACAATGAGTGGATGTTTGAGTGTTGAGTGTGTGTGTGCGTGTGACGGACACACTCAAGCACAATTTTGCATTAGTTATTCCTTTTTTTTTCAAACAAAAAAAAAATCACTTTTTCTGTTTTATATTTTCCCGTTTCTTGTTTTTATATTTTCAAAAAATTTCGTACGTTTTAAAACCGCTACTGAAATTTTTCTGGCTGTTGCTCGGGTTTTTATAGGAATGCTGTTGGGCTTCGTTCAATTTCCTTAAGCTTGGAAGCTTTTTGGCCGCAAAAAGCTTTATAATTCTCTTTTCATTTACTCTCGGAGGATTTGTTTACATTTCGTTAAGTTTGCGCCTTTTCTTCGTGCGGTATCAAACAGGTGGTTTTGGATTTTAGCGCCAAAACTGTGTTCAAGGACAAGTTTGTTAGTAAAACAAGAAATGTTTAACAGTACGTTTTGGGGAAATCATCTCGAAGTGTTTCCACTATGTTGTAAGTAATCTTCTTTCCGAATTTTCGAAATCAGTTTGATGTTTGTATTATTTGATTACATATTATTTAAAAAAAAAATTTAATGTATTGAATTTTTGTTGAACTTTTTTTATAATTTTTAAAATAGATTTTTGGTTTTTGTACTTCGGGTTTTAATTCAAGTTTTTCCTTTCTTAAGTTTTTCTACAATACAAATTTGCTGTGATCAATAATTTTTGATTAAAGAATAATAATCAAACCTTTAGCTGGCAGAAAACTAGCTGTTTCGTAGTCTCACTCGGAACATGACGTACCATCTACTGCTGCCTTAACCACTCAGCCACCGCGCCATTGAATTATTCTCCGTCTATATTAATCCCATTGTGGCCGCTTTGTTGCATTTTCCATAACTTTTTGCAACATATCTGTTCATAACTGTTTACATTCATTTCGAATATTCTCCTTAAGCGCCAGTGACATAAGCCCGCGATTTTCAGTAGCCCCGAAGAAAGAATTCAGGGATGGTTAAATCGGTCGATCTTACTAGCTACGCCGTCACAATATCCACTGTGTCTCCTACGATGAGCAATTACACTTCTTGTTGAAACCATACGTTCAACTAGCCCTGCACATTCAATACCGAGAATAAGAAGTCGCTTATCATGACCCTGTATCATTCGCCAGTAACAGTATCTGTATTGTCGATGGCGTGCTTAGAAAAATACGATCCAATCACTCCTCCCGCATGAAAACTGCACCATACAGTAGCCTTTAGTGAAAAGCACTTAGGCATTTAAGGGCTTTTCATCCATCACACACGTATTTCCAGTGACTGCGAAATCAAGATTTTATTTACTGACGTAACCGTTAAAAAAAATAGCCACGTCGCTCATAATGATTTTCGGACCAAAAGCGTTCTCTTCGTGGTTAAGATTGAGGAGATTTATCACCACACAATGGCCGCAAGGATAATCGTGCTTACACATTTACATACTGAGTATTGTCTTTATGCGGACACTGCTCTGCAGTAATTCATATGCGCTCCATCGTTTGTGTGTTTGTATTCTGCAGCTGTCTAGTTCAGAAATATCATATATGATTGACATAAAATGTCATTTGCAAAAGCTACTACACCTTACGGTAGGGTGATTCATTTAGCGTCACCCTATATAATGAAAATGGTAAAAAGAAATTACAGTAATAATACATTTAAAACAATCTTTCTTCTTAGGTCAAAAATCTTCAGATCTTCATCTAGTTTTTTTAGAGGGGTAAATTGCGCACAATGTAGTTAAATCTGCATTTCTGGCAACAGTGCTTATAACTCCATTTCTTCGCTAACTTTAGGCCACCATCTTTCTAACTGCTTCTCTTCAACTTTTTGATTGGCTAAACAAAATTTTGATATTACGCAGCTTTCCAGTTTCATCCGAATTTTTGAATTGTAATCCACAAAGATTTAGACTAATTGATGACTTCCTTCTCAAAATTCTTTATTACACTTTTCCCTTATTTAAAATTTAATCATTGGTTTTAATTTCATCTGTTGCTTTATTTGCTCATATTTTATTTATCTGATACTCTTTTGAAATTATGTAAAATAACAATTTCATATAATTGCAAAAACAGTGTTCTGCACACAAGTAAATTTTTTTTCAACCAGACAATTATTTTCAAATAACATTGTTATTCAAGCAAAATAATTAATGGAAGGAAATTGATTTGAATTGTTTGTCTTTTGTTTTATATTGTCTTCCTAATGCCAGCGGCAGAATTATTTAAAGTAGATTGTTATCTTTTAATTTAATTTAATAACTCCACCCCAACTGTAAAAACATTTGTTTGTCTTTCAACGAGTACTTGCACTAACATTTTAAATACTCGTATCTGTAACAGTGAGCGAGTAACTTTAATTGCAAAATACTCCTTTTTTATGCCTCTTATTGATTGCTCTTTTAAAGTGTAGAGTAAGCATACCCAGCGGCGAACACTGTCTACCACATTACATATCTTCAAGGAAGTGTGCAACACTTTATGTTCAATGAACACCTCACATACAGTTTTTTGTTTTGTTGGGAATATTCCATTAAATTAATTTGTTCTATTTTCTGTTTACTGCATTCTTCTCTTTTTCACCTTTTTCCGAGCTGCGTACTGCTATTTACTCTTACTGTTCTTCTATGCGTTTCTCGAAGATGCTGATGAATGATATGTATAAGTGAAGTAAAATCAACCGGTATATATTTAACCGCATAACAGTTATTTGATAAAATTATGATTTCTCGTTTTGAGTATAAATATGTACATAAATATAAAAAAACAAAAAAAAATTATGAATATAATTTATTAAAAACAGCATTTAAATTTTGTTGTTTTTTTAATGTTATATAGAAAATAAAATACTTTCAAGAGCTAAATTGTTTTAATTATTTTTTACACACTGTTTTTATTTTGTAGTAAATTCTACAGTCGTGTCGTCTTGCTGTTGTCAAAACGCTTGTTCGCATTTAAATACATGTATTTTGTATTAGACATATTCAGTTGTCTGCTGGCTTCAGTGTTTAATGCTTTTGTTATCTGATTGTGTTGCCATATTTAAATAACTTACCGCGCAATGTAAATGAGAGCGTAAAGCGCAACGTAATTTAATGCAATTGAACTGATAAAGTGGCTTAATTAGTCTGACAGCACACTCGTATACATTGTAATTACTAATGGCCGCAAAAGATTAGTAACATTTGTTTTGAAGAGACAGTAAAGCTCGCTCTCTCTCTCTCTCTCTCTCTCTCTCTCTCTTTTACGCTCTTTCAAAATCCGAGCGTTGATGCCGCACTATTTATGTTCGTCTCATAAATTTTTATATACATGAGAAGTTTTGACAGATAAATTACGCTTGATGCGCTAATTTATAGTGTGCTCAGACGTACACAATTATTAAGATTACCGCAATTAACGGCTTAATTGAGCTCAACATTCCATTCAAAAAGTCAATTAAGTTATTGAGCAATGGTTATAAAAAGGTTAATTGATAGAAAGGCGATCAGCAAAGTCCCCGGGAAGTTCTCTTTTTCATACCGCAGTGTTGATCATGTTTGAGTTGCCTGCATTGTGGCTGAAATGTTCTGGCTGTGGCTGTTTAATCCTAAAACCGCAGGAAAGATTTATTGCTCTTCTCTGATTACGACGGTGCATTCCTGTTTTCGTGGAGCTAATTATACTCCGCGAGCTGCTGTTTTCTTGCAACAGATACCTGCAATCTAACGAACCGCTAATGATGATTAGGTGAGTTAGTTAAGGGTTATTAGTATTCCCTATTAATTGTGGTACATTGCCGACTTTCGATGAGCTTATTATAGTCACCGAGCTGCTGTTGTCTTGCAACACATTACCTGTAATCTAGGGAACTAGATATTGAGGTTGGGTTTTTTTAACAAACACAAAAACTGTGAAGCTTTTTTGCTTGTCTGCAGTAACACCCATAGTCTGAGGCACGAATCGAACCTGCGACCTCGAGACTGTTGATCGAGTACTCTACCCAAACACCCAAGGTTAAAAAGTATACTTGTTTATGGACTTTGGGCAATCAACTCGTGGAGTCTTGTATTTCATTGACTGTCTGATGAATTATCAACAAGAGAGATCAACATGACCATGCTCTTCAGCAAGGTGCTTGTTCAAGCCACATAGTGCGCTGGTGAACCGTGAGATAGTTCACCCCGTTATTAACCCGTCAGGGCATTTGTTAAGGTAAATCATTGGCTATCTTAAGCACTTACTTATAAGCAAACAGTTGTACAAACGCGAAGAAAGTGTGGTAGCATCCCTTAAACTATAAATGTTATGGAAAGTATTCCACACTACAGCTGCTTGTTATAGGAAGAACAGAAAAATGCGCAATGAAATATTTTTAATTTATTCCCAGCAAAGAAAAGCTTAATGATTCTACTTCATGCGATGTTATTTTTATTAATATATCAATCATTTCGTGCTGATTGCTAGTACAAAATTAACGCCTATTTATAAAATATCTTGCATAGGAAATAGTTCATATGTATGTTTTGTTTATATCTTTTATGCTACTACAAAAGCAACCACACAAAACCATATAGTAAGTGAAATAAACTTAAATGAAGTAAATTAAATATTTAAGTTTCATTCAAGTTTGAATGGTAAAATAGATTTTCGTTTTTAAATGGAACTTAAAACAAAATGGCATTTAAATACAAAGTCAAAATTGGACATAACTGCTATGAACTAGAAAAACATAACTAATAATATATTTATATAGAATCAAAAACCAAAACACATGCTTCGATATCAAACTAAACAGTAAGAAATAATTTCAAGAATAAGCTTGTGAACAATATGAATAAGTGAACAAAAATTCCTAGTATTATTATGAAAATCCAACAAAAACCCGGTAAAAATGAACAAAAAAACTCGGTTAATTATCCGTATAACTACCTCCGAGTTTTTTGGGAATTCACAAAATTGGTTTTAGAAATCACCAATATGCCTCCTGTCACTTCCTCGAAATCAATTCCGCAACTTCATTTTCGTGATTGTCCGTTAATAGTTCAGATACACGTTTCAAAGCAAAAATGCGCACAGAATATAAAACCCAGTCCCGAGTCAGCTAGCGAAGCGGTTCCGAGCTTTAAGGAGTTTTCAAAATCTGCTTTAGGAATTGCCAAAATCCAGCCTACTTCACCGGGAGTAATACGGTAATTTTAATTTTTGCAACACAACTAATGACCGTTAATAGTTCAGATACGCGTTCCACGGCAAAAACGGAGATAGCATATGAAAACCCGATTAGCGAAGTGGTTCCTAGTTTTTTGGGAGTCTCCAAAATCCTTCCATTTCTCTATAAGCAACACTTCAGTTTTTGCAACATAGATAATGACCGTTAATATTTCAGATACACGTTCCACGACAAAAACGAACATCGCATATGAAAAACCAGTTCCGAACCGGTTAGTGAAGCGGTTCCAAGTTTTTTGAAAATCGCCAAAATCCCTCCACAACTCTGCAAGCAACACGGCATCTTCAATTTTTTCACCAAAGCGGCAACACATTAGCATATACCTAAATACGAGTATATGATTATCACTCACACGGCAGGGGTTTCGAGAGTTATCGGTAAATCACCTATTTAAAGCTCTGATTAGGGTATCCTTTCTTCTCAACCGAGTGAGACCGCTAAAATTAAGTGTGTTTCGGGCCAAAGGGTTTTGGTGAAGTTCCAGTTTGCAGATATACCCTGTCGCGTCATTTGTCTTTTACAAGTGGAACACACACTCGTGAGTTTGTTTACGTACCATTGAGCTGCAGTAATCGTTCGAAGAATTTGATTTTGCCGTGTTTGCATGTTTTCAATGTTACAAGTGAAGCTAATATAAGCGTATTAAAAAGATCTAGCTGGCTGAGTTAGGCGGCCGTATCAAAAGTGTATCAGGTTTTTTCTGTTTTCTTTGATCGTATTGTTTATGGCAGTTGTAGTTATAATAAAAATAAAATTTCTAGGCTGAACTCACCACAGCCGGAGGATAATACCGCACATGTAAATCCGCTGCTGAATGCTTTCACACAGCATTAAAATTCTGTACATCAGATGAGTTGTTCTCAGACTAATACACGACATATACTCGTAGCTGTTTAGTAGTGTAAAACTTGAACAAACTTGATAGTGAGAAAAACGTGTCGTCTATAGTTGGCTTAAAAATTTGTCCTGTTCGATAACGACTGATCCTAGGAGTTAACTTATGAGAAACCCCCTTATTATGATAATAAATTTTGAGTTGTGAATGTTTTTAGTTTAATGGGCAATAACTTCATAAGTACGAGTATACTCGTAAATTTGTTCAAACTTTTCAGTTTAAAACTCTGCTGCAACAAAATACATATGTATGTACAAGTATGTATGTACGTAAGCACATGTAGCAATACTTATAAATTATGAGTGATCCCCTACTTAACACTTTTAGGAAGATGAATATTGAGTTTGAAGTGTTACTGACCAGGGTTAACAAATTTGTACTTTAAAAAGTCAATTCGCTCAAATAATATATTTTTTGATGTGAAGTATACATAAAAAAAAACGTTTTGTTTTTATGTGTTTTCAAGTTGTTTCATCTTATTCCCATAAACAATTGGTTGGGAGGGGTGTTCAAACAAGCTGCTACAAGTTTGATGGTTGGTTGAATGACAAAAAATTTTTTTTTTAATTTTAGGTAACCAAAAGTGTGAATTTTTAATATAAATACAAATTATCAAAAATCGAAAATCAGTATTAAGCCAACGGTGGCAAAATAGTTACGTACTTGCAGTTTTAGTCAGCATACACAACTAGAGCAATATGGTAAACAAACCGACTACATATTATTAATTTTATTCCAGTAACTCTACATACTCGTAATTCCTATTTCTCTTTTTTCATTTACATATGCTTTCATTATGGAAGAATTTATACTTGATTTGTGTAAGTTGTTTAGTTTTTGTCCATGCCATACCCGCCTCCCAGCGCCCTGTACGCGATGTACCTCACTTAGATTTATCATACCTACCAGCGCAGTTGCCTCAGCTAAAAGAGTATTTACCGCCCGCTGAAGTCAAACAGTCTTTAGCAAACGAAAATCTGCCGTTTTCAGTATCAAAGGAATATTTAACACCTGATGTGTCTGCAAAAGATCTACTAGTTGTCACCGAAAGACCATATGATTCTACCACTACATCAGATATTCTAGAAACTGAGGAAATGGTAGACATTTTGCCGCCTGCCAATCTATACTTGCCTCCTGCAGTTGAAATCAAAGATGTTGCTGAAAATCTGCAACTGCCAACTAATGAATATTTGCCACCTAGCCGCCATCCTGACGAAGAAATTTCTGAAATTCTGCCAGAAATTTGTACAGAAGCTGCTAATCATGCAAATTTGGCGGAAGCTTCTGGCGAAGTAGTGGAAAGATTAAATCCTATGACTCAAGACACCGCAATCAAGGATGTGGATGGTTATCACTACAAAATACCTGATAATATACCCGATCTATTCCCTCGAAAAGTAACTAAAGCAGAGTATTTGCTACCGCTGGCGAATGATTTCGTAGAAGTTGAGGATCCAGCAATTATTTATCCCATGTAAACTGCTTCAATTTCCATCGTGCAAATATTTGGCTTTGATGAAAACCTAATACTAATTTAACTACATTGTTTTCTTTAAGTGTAGTAAAATTTAATCAATTGCAAAACTAATCCTTAAATTTTTTTTTTGTCACTTACTTCTCTTTCTGTTTTCCAAACGTTTGACTTTTATGTGTACAAATACATATTGTATTGATTTTCTGAACGAGATTAAATGAATTTATTACAGCTCTCAACATTTTGATTAAAAACAAAAATTATTACAATAAATAAAATCAGTCTTCTTTTTATTTTTATTTATATTTACTTTTTAAAGAGCATACTAAATAAATATTTACTTTAAGATTTGTTTCGCAAACATTTACCCTAAAATTTAAAACACTATTTTGTCTACTTGTTATCGTTGATATTTTAGTAAAAGAGAATAAATGAAAAATAAGTTTTTTTTTCGTGAAAAATAAACATTGAAATCGTTTCAATGTCAATAACAAATACATATAAATTGAATGATGTTAAGAGATGCTGGTATAAATATTTAAATGGGAATTTAACTAGAACATTGTTGTTTTATTTATTTAGTACTTTTATTGATCAAGAGATTTATCATCGTGATTTTGTTTACATATTTTAAGAGCAGGTTGGAACACAATTTAATTAAAAAAGAGTAGTCATTTAAAAATTTGCCTTTTAACACAACAACAAAAAAAAAACAGAAGCAAAAGGGTTTTTAGTGGAAATCAGGGATGAAATTTTGTATTACTTTTCGTTTTCAATACCCTTAAATTCTTTACATTTTAAGAATGGAGAAAAAATGTTTGAGCCAGAAAATATAGAGAAAAATGGGGTTGCAGAAAAAGACTTAAAGATGAGATGGGAAAAAAATATATTTTTATAAACTTGTTCAAAATTGTGCGATGCTGCAGTGGCGGCGCTAAACCAATCGTAGACGTCGATGCGATTACGGTTTGCGAGGCCTCGTTTTGTCAGTCAAGAAAATAGGCCCAGGAATGGAATTTTGTATTACGAGTAGTTTTCGATCTCAATACCTTAAATTCCTTTTATTTTAAGGATGGGAGGAAAATGTTTGAGCCAAAAAATTAGTGAAAAATGGGGTAAGAGCAAAAGACTTAAATATGGGATGGGATGCGAGGCCTTGTTTTGTCAGTCAAGAAAATAGGACCAGTAGCGCCAGAGTTCATAATAATACGATGTGAGATCTGCCGATTTGTTATAGTTTTTTTTTTTTTTTGTAGCCATGATAAATAATTCTATATATACGAGGGCTAATCAAAAAATAACCTTTATTTTCACACACACGCTTGCGAAACAATAAGAACGCAATAACAACAATAAAATCGTTCGTAGTTGGATTGGCTTGGAATTTTGCTTCTTTTAGATCAGGAATGTTAGGTTTGTGTATTATATTTTTTAACTTTATGTTGTTTTTGTGCATATACGTGTACATTTGTAACAAGCAGATCAACGGCTCGGATCGCACAGTGGACTAGATTTGACACAAATTCATATAAATATATATCTTGTGTAACTATTCAAACATTTTGATATACTTCAATAACCGCAAACGATTAAACTCCTTTAAAAACAACTTTCACGATTATTGTAATATTAAACTGAGGTCGAGCAAGTATGGGCTGTCATGGGCGGTTTGAGTCAACAAGGGCGACGGGAAGCTGTATATAGTGAAGAGGTGCATCAAGGTGCAATTAACCAGGTGGCTTCACCAGCACAGGTGATAATTTTTGGTTTAAAACGACCGATAGTGTCAAAAGTTGTTTATGTTTACACAAAATAAAATGAGAAAATAATAAGATTTTAAACAATTTGAAAAAGTGCAAAATAAACACAACCAAAAAGTTTTCAAAAATATTTTAACGGCATAAAGTGCGTTGAAAACAATTTATGAAAACAGTTATTACATTAAATCACATTAAATTTCTTCTGTTTTGCAAACATGCTTTTGACGGTCTCCATAATTTTTATACAAACAAAATATTATATATGTAGTACAACAACTCTAATGCTGTCACCTAATAATTGTACCATAGGGTGTATTAAACACAGCAACTAGTGTTTTGTCGTTCATCCTGTGTACACGTGTCTATCTTTTTATTTATTTATTTTTTATATTTTTTTTACTGCCGTCCATTCGTCTTTTCGTTTTGATCATTCCGCAAAAATTTGTGACAAATCTAAACATAACTTATGCATATTACGATGTAACTTTTGATATCTCCAGCTACTATAATTTTAAATTTATGCTTAAACTTTTATTTTAAAAGAAAATGTTTCTTAAAACAACTTCCTTCCTTCAAAGTTTAAATACTGCTGATGAATATTGTTATTGTAACTGCCCCTTCAGTGCCAGCTTAAATTTTTTTAATTAAATATTCTTCATATTATTATGAATTATTATGAAATATCCTTTTTTCTTTGTTAATGATTTCAAAAAGGTACTGAAAGCACTTAACTAAAAGTAGCAACTCTAATTCTAATTTATGTCAACTCCTCGCAGTCATTAAAATTCTTTGACTCCAAAAATTCATCCCTCCTAATGAGGAACTTTATTAAATTTTCATCATTTACACCACTTGTGTACATCTTAAGAATTTTACTTTATGTGTTGGTTTCGTAATTACTTAATTACTCGTATTGTGTTACGTAAGCATCTGTGTTTATTACATAATAATTTTAGTTATCAACATGCTTTCATCAAAAAGAAAAAGTTTTCACATTAAATTGTCTTTTAATTCTCATGCTTCTTTTCTAATTGTGGCCTTAAGCATATGCATGATAATGCTTTGCTCTTAATTTATTCACCACAATTATTGCAACAGTTAGAACAAATAAAATTCTACCAAACTCACACACACACACACATCCTCACACACACAAATGACTTAGATATCGACACAGATTGTTTAGAGATTTGAAAGAAACAAAATAGCTGTACACAGTGTCCCAGGACTCAACGTCAAGCCGAAACGGGGTGACAGGATTGATTGTAACCATCATGAAAAAAAAAATCAAAAAGTATATATCTCATGCAGTTTGAAAATTATGGGCTTTTAAACATTTTTCCGTTATTGTGGTTAATTTTTATTATTTTTGTTCATTTAAACTATGGAACCGTAACTCTAAATAGCACACAACCACAATAAAAATGATACAAATGGCCGTTTCGGATTGACGTTGAGTTCTGGGACACCCTGTATAGTATAATTAGCAGATTTGAAATAATACTGCCTATTGCAAGAGAAAAATGAAGACTTTGTGTGCTCAAATTGCGTGATGAATTTGTGAATATGTTGTTTAAATGAGTGATTTTAATGGCTACATAAATTTCAAAATACCTCTTCAATTTTATCTACTCCACATACTTAAATTGCTTCAACTTTATCGTGCCCTATAAACAGTCTGTAAGTGTATAAAACTCAAAAAAGATTATGTATATGTATAAAAACCTGTGTTTCATGCAAAAGGTCACTGACATTTTTCTCATGCGTTTATGCAGAAAGCGCAAAAAAACTTAATGTGATGTTTAAGGGACTCAAATGAGAGATACGTGTGGAAAATTTGTATGAAATGTACTCAATATTTTGAATGTAACTCATATAAATTCACTAGACGTATCGCTCATTCGTGGCCCATAAACAACACATAAGAGTGAGAGAATGAATCTGTTGAGTTTTTCTCTTTTTATCAATTAATCTTAAAAAAATGCTTGAAAATATTATTTTCATATTAAACAAATTCCTACATATACATACATAATTAAATAAGTTCCTACACATACATAATTAAATATAGTAAAAAGCACTAAAAAACACGCTTCGATATCACATTTCATTCACTATTTTTTAAGCTACCTGTTAAAGTATCCATATAACCAGGTAATTATCTGTATAACGCGTTTTTTTAAATTCCCAAAATTGGCTTCAGGCGTCGCCAAATTCACTGCGTCTCCGGAAACAATGTGGCAACTTCAATTTTCGCCCTAAATCGAATTATCATTAATAGTTCAGATACACGTTCCACGGTCAAAACGCAAACGGAATATAAAACCCCGGTTTCAATTCGGCTAGCGAAGCGGTTGCGAGTTTTTTCGAAATTCCCAAAATCGTCTTCGTAAATCTCCGAAATCTCCCTGCCTCCTCAGAAGCAATACGGCAACTTCAATTTTCGCTCTGAAGCAATTGACCGTTTATAACTCAGATGCATTTTTCACGACAAAACCACGTACCGAATATGAAAAGCCTGTTCCAAACCGGTTATCGAAGTGGTTACGATTTTTTTGCGAATTCCCAAAATCGTCTTCGTGAATCTCCGAAATGCCCCCATTTCCCCGGAAGCAATACGGCAACTCCAACTTTCTTACTAAAGCTGCAACACTGTATATACAGTTTTATATACCTACATATGTAACAATCACTTATGTGGTATGGGTTTCCAGTGTTGCTAACATACAAGCAAACAAACGCACAAGTGAAACTAATATAAGCGTGTTAAAAACGGATGTATTTAATTATCATCCTATAGAATTGTTGGTTTTTACTCATGAAGTAGATTTCATTTTGTATGGGAACTTTTCTCAAAATCTACTAGATTTGGCTTAAAACCTCGAATGAGCAGATTTCGCTTTGGTGTAGACTATTATGTATAGGAATGATTTTGGCAAGCTTTCATATTTTTGTTCGGTTCGGTTCGGGGTTGCTGTGAAAATAAACGTTGTGTGAGGAATAAACCCGGCAATAAGAATTTTCAAATACCTTTTGTCTCTTCCATCCACACCACGAGCATTCGACCTTATTCAGAGCAAACTGAATAGAGCATCACATTGCCTTACACTGTGTAACGGAAAATCTCCCTGTAAAATAGCCTTAGAAAATGAGAAAATATTATTTCAAGTTCTTTACAGTGCAAATACAAAATATTTTGAAAAATCAAAAAAAAATTTTTTGAAAATATTTCAAGTTCTTTATGGTGCAAATGTAAAATATTTTGAAAAATCAACAAAATATAGTTTTTCAGTTGCAACGTTCTAAAATCACGTAATACCCTAAAATATCAAAATTCTGTAAACAGAGTTGATTTCAAACGTAAAAGAGCGCTAGAGAGCTACAAATTCCCTTGTTATGCTTGAAATATTTCAAAAATAAAGCGATAATAAGCATAAAATGTTAAAATAGATACACATATCTATTCACACCATCTCATATTTCATGTCGAAAATTCCTTAAATTATATTTTAAGCCTCTTTTGAAAATAATCTATTAATAGCAACGCTAGCATCTTCCTGCGTGACCGAATAACGACTTATTTAAACAATTAATACTTCTTTGCAAAGTTAAAAAAAAACATCTTCCACTTGTTTTTAAACGAAATTCTTTTTTAAATTTTTTCGCCTCTTTAGCACTATTTAATAAGGATATTTTTTAAATAATGCTATTTGATATCGCAAAACTTATTTAGACCTTTTTCCACGAATTATGTGGAGACAAAACAGCAACAATACTGAAAGCTACTGTCGCTTTTGTTTGTTTCCTCCTTTTTTCTTAAGGAAACAGAAGCGAAAGCCCAACAAAAAAAAAACAAGCATTTATTACGAGTATGACGGGAGAAATAATAGGAATTTATTGTTGTGTAATGAGGGTTTGATGAAAACTTAATTCAAGCAATTTTTTCTCAGAAAAAATTTTAATATTAAACATTAAGACCCTGCCAAAATTATGGGCGAATGGCTTCTTTGGGGTTCAATAAAATAGCTTTTTTATCTCTAGTGCACAGTGAGTAAACAATGCTAATGAGTGTGTCAACTCCTTGTTAAGTTATTTACATAGGTGTACAACTTTGATTCCGCCGTTTTTTTTCTTAAAATCGAGGCATTATTGTAAAAAGCTGTTCACTGCTGGCCAGTACTTTCTTCCATCTTTCAGGCAGCCAGCGAAGCGCGCATTGAAAAAACGGGTCATCTTTTGAAACGATCCAATTTTTTACTTATTCATAAGACCAGAAGTGCTGGTCAGCCAGGCTGTGCGCGATTGATTGAAACAAGTGATAGTCCGAAGGAGCAACGTCTGGAGAATGGGGTATGCGAGTATATCTTCACCACTTTCGCAACATGCGATGCTGTAAAATCACTTTATTGTGCCTCTCGTTGAATTGCGGCCGGTTTGTCTTCCAGTCTGGCACCTACTTACGAATGATTGACACAACATTGTGCTGCGTTCATAAAAGCCATCAATTAGCTTCACAAAATTTGCAAGAATATATTTCCATGTTAGCGGAAACAAAAAAAAAACCAAATTTAACTCATGTTGCATTTACACTGCGCGAAAAACATGTTCGCCTATTCAAATTAGCAATTCGCCTAATCCGCAGCACAATGAAGTCAAGTACCTTGGTGTTCACCTCGATCGTAGGCTGACGTGGAAGTCTCATATTGATGCGAAAGTCACCCAGTTGAAATTAAAAGCAACGCAACTGGATTGGCTTATGGGCAGAAATTCTACCTGGAAGTTAGATTGCAAACTTTTATTACACAACGTAATTCCAAATCATATATGGTGCTATGAAATTCAATTTTGGGGAACGGCCTTAACATCAAACATTGAAAAGATTCAAAGGCGAAAAAACCAAATTCTTCCAACGATTATTGCAGCTCCATGGTAGGTAAGTAACTCAAAAAATCACAAGGATCTGTATGTTTCGCTGGAAAAAGAAGAATTCTCTAAGTCGCGGCAAGCTATACGAGTATCAGTAAGCTGGAACATCACTACACTTAATTTTAGCGGTCTCACTCGGTTGAGAAGAAGGGTAATGCTTGCCATGATAGGCGATTTTATCGAGATTGTTTGTGCAAAATACAACTTATTGTCTAGTATTGGCTGGACTTATATAATTTTGTATGTTTAGTATGAAGATTTGAATACTTTGAAGATTCAATAAATAAATGAATGATAACAAAAGAAGTCTGCCTTTCAGTGCTCAGCTCAAAAATATTAATTACATTTGGTAACGTTGGCCGGTTTTAACATCTCACAATCATTCCCATGACTTTTAGATATTTTTAAATGGCTTGTTGCGTTATTCCCATGATCCTGTTGTTTTTGACATGAGTCTTGATCCAATGACTCCAATTCTGCATCTTCGAAAACCTTCTCTCTTCCACCGCTATGCTGGTCTTCGGCGCCACAATCTCCATTCTTCAAGCGTTGAAAACTCTCGTGAAGCGTTCTTACTATAAGGACTGCCTTGTCATAGGTATATTCTATTGCAAAACTGTAGAAGCAAAGTCGTACACCTAATATTTTCTATAAAAATTAATATACCTACTTTTACATATTTTTCCATAAGAACAATTTATGTACATACATACATATTTAAAAGGAATTTTAATAAACAATTTTATGCAATTTTTGTACTTAAACTCTATTCGAAATCATTTTTATAAATATGTCTACAAGAGTTTTCATTTTCTTTAATATATGTATATAGTAAAAGAATTTAAACGAATTTCAGTAATATGAGAATTTATTTGCGTTATACTTTACAGCCCAAAAAAAAAGCTTAATGGCAGTATTCATAAAAATATTTTATATTAAATGTTGTCAAATCTACCTTTGCCTGTATTCGACAGAAAAAATCGTCAATATGATTATTGCAAATCGTCAAAAATTAATTATTTTTGAATAAAAGATTTATTTCAACACCGTAAATAATAGGAAAACGAGTAATGGTTGCCTACAAAAACTACAGAATTTAAAGTTATAACCACATACGAGTATAGGTATATGTATACTCCTACAAACATACAGTTAATTTCATATTTATAACCTTGATTAATTTTTAGGATATATACTGCCGCTGGAGCGAACAGGCAGTCCCAAGAACGCTGAGAGAACAGTTAGCTGAAGCAGCTGGAGAAACAGTCAGTCCGAAGAACGCTGAGGGGACAGTCAGCCATAGCTGCTGAATAAAATATATGCCCTTAAGGGGAAAAACTTTTCGAATAAGAATTTGCTTATTCGCAGTACAGGTATCTCTTAATATCTGCACCTCAGTGGTCACCGAACTATTTCCCTTTTAAGTTTGTCCTTTACCACTTTATACTTCTTACATCATGAATTGAATGAGAATTATTATTAACTACGGTTATTTTCAACCAAGATAAAAATGTAACTTCAATCAATTTCACAACAACAATCATCTTCTGTGTGTGTTGTTGTATTTCTTTCAGTTTGTGCATGTACGCTTAACGCATGTTAAGCACCCCATACACGTTTCAACTCAGTTGGCAACTAAATCGGTTGTTGTACAAGTCAAAGCGTGTATAGCTTTGCCAGCGTGTATAGCTTTCATTAGTTTGGCAGTTGTTGAGTTGGTTGAAGAAAAATTAAAACGTTTTGATTTTTTCAAGTTGACTAGCAAGTCTTTCAATTCGATTGTCTCCGAATTTATATATATAGTGTTTTTGCAAAGAGAACGTTATATATTTTTAAAATTGTCTATAATTTCATTGAATTTAATAGTTGAATGAAAATCCTTCAATTCAGTTTATGAAGTGTGTGGGCAATAATTCAGTTGAAAAACTCAATTCACAATTGAATTGAAACGTGTATGGGCCGCTTTAATCATGATGATTAGTTAACGTTCATTGTATGAAAGAACATAAAAACATAAAAATGTATGCTGCCTTAAAAATTATTGTTAATGACGTTCTTCGAAATTAATTTTTCTGTGTTCCTGCTTACGAGAATTCTAAGTTCTAAACAAGGGGCCATTTTTAATGCGGTTAAGCCAGCTTTGACTCTAACTTGAATTTATTTTAAATTCAAAACTTTTCAAGTGCTAAATATTTATTTCCCTGTTTAACATTAAAAAAAAACGATTTATGATCTGAGCTTTTATTTACTTAAATGTTTTGTTTTGGTGCAAATTGTATCCGACAAATGCAAACTCACATGTGAAATAAATTTTCTTTCATGATAAAATGCTGTTACAAGAGTAAAGTAATTAACAAAACAACGCAGCAATAATTAAATAAACAAAGTCTGCAGTAAGCATACAAATAAATAAATAAATACTATATTCAACAGAAAGAACAACGACAATTACACACAACGTAAATGGGACTTCTTTGTGAATGTAGGAGAAGGACAAAAGACTTCACTTATTAAGATAAATGCTGCGACAATTAATGTTTTTGCTTATAACATGCACATTAATTATGTACATATATATTTACATGCATTCGCAAAGAGAAATTTTCGTCTTATATACAAGTGTGCTTTGCAGGATATTCTATTCACTTATGTTTTAAGGCCAGATCCTTGCTGGTAAATTTTTAAAACAAATATATGTAGGAAGCATTGAGCATAGTGTTCCTTTTGCCTTTACATATATTAACAAAGCTTGCACAACTTTAATATACGGGGTGGCACACAAATAGTGTTACACATGCTCGTATACAATGTGGTAACCTTATGCCGTTTTTTTAAATGTTGGAGAGGATTTTTCAACTTAGACCTGTACCGAAGGCATATCCGTTTCATTAACATTTGCACACAAGCATATATACTCATAGTTCCAACTTCAAATTCCCAAACAAATTAATATCCAAAAACTCCACTCTCCTCTGACTCCCGATCACCATCTGACCAGACTTTGTTAAAGCATTATGCCAAACAAGAAGTATAAAAGCAAAACCAAACAATAATTAAGCCAATCCCGACTTCAGGCCACAATGAACAATTTTCGGATCAGGTGTCATATATGTTTGGATAAGCACAGAGGCCGTTTACCGTATGTCATTTTTAATCGTGTTTGTATAAATTATGCTTGTATCATTTGAGTGCAAAAGGCAAGCGTGTGATTGCCAAACGATTTGCGTGGTTTATTTGGCCTTTAACTGTCTACATGTATTTATGCAGTAAAAGAAAAGTTAGGTCCAAGAGGTAAAATATTATTTCAAGGGTCATTTTATGAAAGAAATCAAACTTTGTTGGATATTTCAAAAAAATTCACACTCAAAAGTCTTAATTTTGAAAAAAAAAAAATCTTCAAATCTTTTGAATTGAATTGAATTGAAAGAACATTCAAAATGAAGGTAAAATCTTCATTCTGGCAACCCTGAACTGGGAATATAATTTCCACTCTCTGGCTCTTTATCTCTCCATCACTCTTTTGCCACAATTAATCTGTTGACACAATTATTATTTGATGTTATTCTGATTGTTTTAATTACTGCTGGGTAATATACAAACCATATGCAATGCACTCAATAAAATTTGTGTTCGGATTAAAAGAGTTAGAAATGAAACGAAAGACTTTAATTGCATTACAATTGAACGACACAAAATGAAAGTTACAACAAATCTTACATCACATACACTTAGCAACTTGTAGTGTTAAGTGTCACTCACTTGTGCAGGACAATTAAGCAAAAGGGCCATTTGAGCTAAAAAATCTAGAAATTGTTTAGTTTAAACTGGAAAATATGTCTTTTTTTTATATTTCTATGGAAAAAATCAGCAGAAAAGGTAGTGCAACGTGCCGCCTACTTATTTATATAAAATGGTATGAAAATTATGTTTACAGAATGTTGTGATGAGGCAGCACTTTCACTCACAGACCTTTTTGCATCATTAATAGGTCTTATTTCCTAAAAGCGATAGAATAATTGGAGAGCTAAGGGAAGGAGTCGGAGCCAAAAATTATGTTTGTAGAATGTTTTGATTAGGCACAACTTTCACTCATAGATCTTTCTGCACTATTAAGAGGTCTTATTTCCGAAAAGCGATATAATAATTGGAGAGCTAAAATAATAAATTACAAGGTAGACCTTAAGTTTCTTAACATTTTAATAGTCCGTAGCATCAACGCGAGGGGTGGTCGGAACCGGATGGGTATAAAACTGGAGATGGACTTCTTGGGCTTTAGTGCCATGGCGTCCGCTAACACTATCGCAACAACGATTCTACAACCGAATCAAAACGCATATTTTGTTATGATTCTAATATTGGCGATAGAATGATTTCTATGGTCAAACCATTACGCAATCACCTTCCTTCACTACACAGTTTTACCTTCACTCGTTCATGTCAAACAATATTGTTCATACCTTTATTTCTATTTTCTGCTTCACTATCATGAAAATTTATGAAGGCAGTAAAATCTGTCATTGTCCTGACAATTATTTGATATCTGGTGTATTTAAAACGAGATGGATGGAAACCCCCAAGTAACATTATTTTGAATAGCTTATTGTCATGACTCAATTGCTCAATAGCTAACAATTGCTTGATGGTAAACAGGAATGATTAAGCAATTTTATATTAAAGAGTATGACAGGAGGCAGTATTGAAATCATAGATTAGCTTATACATTCATCAATGTATTTTTTTTTTTGAAGATTTGGCTATAAATGATAACGACTTCGAGTACAATACAACGTTTTTCAGCGTTTTAAATGTAAAAAAAGGGAAATTTTTTTATACCGTAACACATTTTCGTTTTCTAAGATTTAAGATTATTGCCTTATTAAAAAAATTCAAATTTATGTATATTCTCACTCCTTTCTAAAAAAAAAACGATTTAATTAACCATAAAAGAAATCAAAATTTTCTTGCAACTTTTTTTGTGACTGTTTTTTTTAATGCAGATGTGTCACATTCGTAATTCACATTCAATTTGGGATTAAACGTTTTTCTTATATCAACAATTTCTCAGTTTAATTAATTCCAAATAGAATTGCTAATGAACAAAACAATAGAAAACAAAAAGAAAACACCTGGGATTTATTGTTTGTGTTTTATTGATTGTATTTTGAAACCGATTACGTTTATTTTTCTGAAAATTAACATATCGTTTCTTGGTTTAAGCTTTTATCATTATAAAAATACATATGTTAAATAATTAATGATCAAATAAGTTTGTTTAATTTCACTATATGTGTAGCACATCGTTTTGGCGTGCCGGTACACACGAAATATTGCTTAAAAAAGAATCCGTAATCACAAGAAAGTATTATCGTGCGTTATTGGATCAATTGATTGATGCAGGCAAGAAAAAACGGCCTCATTTAAAGAAGAAAAAAGTTCTATTTCTTCAAGACAACGCACCGGTTCACACAGCATTATATACGATGCTAGAATTATGTGAAATACACTTTTGGTTGGTTAATCATCCACCTAAAGCCGGATTCAGTCATGGTTTCGGTACAAAATTGTTGTTCTGAAACATGTTTTTTTTATAAGTAGTTTAATGTTTCTCTATTTGAGAGCGAGAGCGAAAGAGAGTTGAATTTGTTCGGAACAGTTTCAGCTTCAATTGGGATAATTTTATTTTTTTGTTCCGAACCAATTGAACTGTGCTGCCACCTACTTTAATTGTTCAATCAAAATAGAACTGAGATGCCACAATATATTACGAGTATATGTACACGCATGTGTATACAGTGTATACGTAAATGTTTTATATTGATTATTATAAAAAATAAAAGTAAACAAATTTAAAAAATTAAATTAAAATTAAATTTTTTGCACTGAAGCTAATTAAGAAATGAAAAAGCTACCACCTCGTAACAGTCTCATCAAACGAGTACAACATTAATTCAGGTGTTCCGTTCTTTCTTCTACCCTATTTCTTATTTTCCTTAACGACCTTCTCTACCAAACTTCCAACCCTATCCACTCTTTCGCGGATGACAGCAGCATTTGCCACTCTTTTAATTATAGGCCTAGCCTATCAGAGATCGCTGCCAAGAGGCTAAATATGAATGATTCACTGAACAGTGATCTTCTATTAATCTCCCAATGGGGTCGTAAAAACAGGGTCGACTTCAACGCTCGTAAGAGCTTCCCAAAATTGCATTATTCAGATGATATAAAAAAGTTGAAATATCGTCTTACTACGTGTATTGAGCTAAAATGAGACTATGTTGAGAAATAAATGGTTTTTGAAAAAAAATATATTTTTTTCCTAGTTATCTAGCTTTTACATCAATCCGCCCTCGTAAACTACTTTCTGACTGTAAGTTTTTTCAACTTAATTAAAAATGAAAAACTTCATTAAAAATAACTTTATATTGTTATTTGTTTAGAAACTCGAAAATATTGTTCTCCCTCCAATCACACTGTTAAATTTCTTTCTTAATTGACACTGACAGCTATTGTTAATGATGTTGCTGGTGTTGTTGTTTAGTTTAAGCACAACAAATTGATGCGAAAATTTTATTACAAAACAAAATTTTTAAGGAAGGTAAAAGCTGAATAAAACACAAAACAATTATAATAAAATAAACACTCTTTTTGCCAATTTAACCAGCAATGCAGACGCGAATGAATGTATAAGCAAACGAGCTGCCAGCCACCAGCTTCTCGAGGATAACGAACTTTACGTTTCAAGGGTTGCCTGTTGCCTCCGCCAGTTGCCACACAATTAATGAACAAAGCATAAAGTTCAGCTGAATAGTTGTGATATTGTGCTTAAATTTTATTACAGGTGAATGCTTTTCTTCTTTAATGTTTATTTGGTTTATGGTCTATGACGCATGATAATTTCTTGTTGCTGCTTTTGCCCCCTAATTTTTGGTGTTTTTTTGTTTTCTTAGTTAAGTAAAACAAAAGTTGAACAACACCCCCCGAGAGATTTTTTTGTTTGATGTGGGAAAGAGGAAAAATGAAAAAAAAAATGTGTTTGATATTTACACTTATTTAAGCATTAATAATAAAATAACTTTAAAACTTTTCTTGCATGTCCCGCTTAACAAAAACTTTAACAAAATTTTGTTCAAGTGTTTGCATGAGCAGAAGTGGATTGCGAAGTTTGAAGAAGGCATAACTTTTTCACATAGTTTTATCTTATTGGGATTTAAAAGAAAGTACTAAACTAGTTAACCAGTTGTTAAACTTCTGTTAAAGCAAAGATCAAAAACCCCTGAAGTAAGAACAATTAATAAAACTTTTCATACGCCACACCATAACTAAATGGAGATGAGTAAGTAAAAGGTGTTACGAGGGCGGGTCAATAAGTCCATGACTTTTTGCATGAAACATAGATTTATTTTAAGAAACGTTATTTTGCTTTCCTGCAACTTTTTATTTTTTTTTTTTTTTTTTTTTTTTTTCTCATTCATTTGTTTATTGAATCTTCACAAAGTGAACTAACAATAAGTATTCAAATCTTAAAACTAAATACATAAAATTAATTAAGTCCAGCCAATGCTAGACAAAAATGTTTTATTTTGCACGGTCAATATCGGTAAAATCACCTATTTAACGTTCTGATGGTGGCAAGTGTATCCCTCCTTCTCAGCCGAGAGTGGCCTGCAAAATTAAGTATATTGCGTGCAAGACGATTTGGGTGAAGTTCCAATTTATTGATATGCCTTGTTGCGTACTTTGAAAATTCGTCTTTTACAAGAGGAACACAGAGATCCTTATGAATTCGTGAGTTTTTTACGTACCATGGAGCTGCGGTAATTGTTCGAAGAATTTTGTTTTGTCGCCTTTGAATTTTTTCAACGTTTGAAGCGGAGGCGGTGCCCCATAGTTGAATTCCATAGCACCATATAGGCTTTAGAATTGCGTTGTATAATAAAAGTTTGCAATCCAGCTTCAATGTAGAATTTCTGCCCATAAGCCAATTCAGTTGAGCTGCTTTTAACTTTAACTGAGTAACTTTCGCATCTATGTGAGACTTCCACGTTAACCTACGGTCCAGGTGAATACCAAGGTACTTGACTTCATTTTGCTGCGGAATAGGTGAATTGTTGATTTGGATGGCTGAACATGTTTGTTTACGCAGCGTGAATGTAACGTGAGTACACTTTTGTTCATTAACTTTAATTTTCCAAAGTTTTAACCACATCTCTAACATTGAAATATACTCCTGCAAATTTCGCGAAGCTACTTGATGGCTTTCATGTACGCTGCAGAATGCTGTATCGTCTGCAAAAGTTGAAGTGTGGATTCCGGGTGTCGTTGGCATGTCAGAGGCATAAATCAAATATAAAGTAGGCCCCAGTATGCTGCCTTGGGGAACTCCTGCCTCGATTGGCTGAGTTGGGCTTATAAAGTCGCCTTCTCTGATAACAAACTTCCGCCCACATAAGTAGCTTTCCAGAAGCTTGTGTGTATTTGCAGGCAAGTTCAACTTTATTTTGTGTATCAAGCCCTCGTGCCACACTTTATCAAAAGCTTGAGAAATGTCAATGAATAGTGCTGAGCAATACTTCTTCTCCTCAAAGGTCTGTCTTATGACATTGACTAGTCTGTGCGTTTGTTCTATTGTGCTGTGTTTAGCCCGAAAGCCAAATTGATGATCAGGGATGCATCCCACAGTGTTCAACATTGGACTCAACTTTGCCATTAACAATTTTTCGAACAGTTTTGAAATTGTTGGCAGTAGACTTATTGGTCTGTATGATTCTACTTTAGTGGGATCCTTCCCTGGTTTGGGTATCATAGTAATCATGGACACCTTCCACTCTGCAGGATAATACTCGAGACGTAAAATAGCGTTAAAAATAAAAAGAAGAATTCTACGGGCTACACGAGGTAGCTGCTCAAGCATTTTACCAGTAATTTGATCAATACCTGGAGCTTTCCTGGGGTTTGTGTTACGAATAACATTTTCAACATCTTGAAAACTAAGTCTCAAAGGCACAGGCGGTCTAACAGCATATGGCGGAAATTCAGCAACATCATCCACTGTATCATTTGCAGTAAAAACGTTTTTCAAATGATTAACATACACCATCCCTTTTTCAGAATCGCTTCTTGCCCAATCTCCAGTTGAAGTTCGCAGAGGTGGCTTACCTATTACGGGTCTTTTCAGACCTTTTGTCGCTTTCCATAGAGAATAGTCGGTTTGCAGGCTACCATCAACTTTTTATGAGTCATTTTTTCCTTAAATGGCCGAGCCATTTTTTCTTTAAGTTTGGAAACTATTTTTAATCACTCGGGTCTAAATCTGGGCGGATAAAAAAGCAAGTCGTAGTCCAATTCATCGATTTTTGCTATGGAATCTGCACGTACGTTGCATTGTTCTGGTGAAAAAGAAAAACTTTTTCTATTTGTTGGATGGCTAGCCCACCGTTACTTGCGGCGACGCGGACTCACCTCGAAGAAAGAACACTGTTTCGACTACTATTTGATCTCTCGGGTCTTGTGGTGGATTCATATTTCGTCCATAGTTACGAAACGGCACAAAAACTTATCTGGTACAAAAACTCATTGGGCTAAAAATTGGTGTGAGTCAGAACTCACTTCTTTTCCCAGCTAATAATATAGCAAAACAGCAACCCTCAACTGCTGTTTGAATAACAAATATTGGCACTATTTGGAACTCAAAATCTTTTATATTAATCTATATTTCAACATTAACCACATAAACCAGATTCCCTGCTTGTTTATTTTATATATTCTTAAGTCTTAAATATTTCTTATATGTTTATTTATATATTTTTTCTTTTATTATTGGCTTTAATTGATTAAACAACGATTATTTTTCTATGTGCGAGTATATGACCCTCGTGTTTTGCCAGAACACCAATATTTTGAAACAGATTTTCAACCCAAGCAAAAAAAAATCTTCTATTCATAACTTTGATTATAACACTCTTCAGTTGTGTTCATTTAATGTATTTTACCCCCTTTCTTTTCCAGCATTTCTTTTAGCTTTTACTTATTTTCCCTAGTGCGTATTCAAGTCCCTAAAAATTTTAAATACATGCACATGTTTATTATTTGTATATGAAAAGTTTTTTCCCACTTGACTTGTTTCACTTTTATTTTTCAATATTTATTTGTTTTCCCATTTATTGACCCATGTTGTTTCGAATAAACACAATTTTTGTTTAAATTTCCCTTAATAAAAGAAACAAAATAACTTCAATGACCTGAATTTAAAAGCATTCTTGTTTGCTTCTCGTCATTGGTAATCAGGGTGAGGATTTTATGCATTTGACAAATTTCTATACAAAATTTATGAATTAAATCGAAAATAAACGTAAAATATTTTTTTGAGTATGGTCGTTAGGATGCATAGTTTTGAAATTAATTTAATTTTTCTACGAGTATATATTTATTGTCAAAGCTTTAAATCAAGTGTGCCCAGCCCTATGCGCTTGATACTCAATTGTTTTTGTAAATGCGCTTAGCTATAGGGCTGTGCTCTTTAATACACAAATACTGCGCTCAGCACTAGCAATGAAAAATACACAAACAACTGCGTCTTATATATTTTTTTTGTCGTTCTTTACTGCGCACACACAAAAGCAAAGCAACAACACTTCGCATGTTTTGCTGGTAAACATTGACGACAGCGATTATCAGTGTGAATTTTGTTTTGGTAAATATTTTGCTTTTTACAACAAAAAATATTAAATAAAAAAAATAGTTTTTCCTTAAATGTATTGGTGTTTACTCTTCCATATAGAACTTGTGGGCACCACTGCTTTAAATGCTGTAGTATTTTATTAAAGACAATCATGAATTGTTTTGCTTTATTTCACTTAAAGACTTACTTTTACTAGTTGGAAATCTTCGCACGGTTTGCGAAATTGATATTGGAGATTCTGACGATTTTCAAACTTCAAACCAGATTTATCTGGCATCTATGAGACCTAACTAAAAATAAATTATTTTTTTAACAGCTGAGAAATGGGCATCAAGTAAAAGGTATTACCAACTTAATGTTTTATACTATTTATTTCATAAAACAACCTATTACAATTGGAATCTTGTTGTAAAATAGCAAATCTGAACAATAAACCTTGTGCTCTGAAGTCATAAAATAGGCCAATTAATTTTACAGAGTATAATATGTGCTGGTAACAATTTATTATTATCTGTTTTGGAGCATGAGCAACAAACGCCAGGAAAAACACCATTGCAAAAGATTTCAAGTATCACTTCCACCACCATAGATAGCACTTATATAATTTACAAAGTTAAATAAAACGTAACCCATTGTGACATAATCATTAACGTTTTGTTATGTGAGTAAGTAAGGCGGTTTGTTTTTTTTTTCATCTGATAAAAGCTTTAGGGTTTAAGTGCAAAATCATTAGAAGATTGCATGTGTAAATACCTGTTAATGCTACTGGTAGGTACTTTGGCATCGTTGACATTTTAAGGCAACAATCATAATTACAATTGTTTCACTCTTTGAAGGTAAAGTCAAATTTCATTTGAAGATTATTTAAAATTATGTGTTCAGTGTCAGAAGATGTGAATGCCTGGGCCACAACTGACACGACATAAACTGTGGCCGTGAAATGTGGTTTGCATTGATATTTGACTGTGAATAGGATGTTTGGTAATGGATATTGATTTTGAGTGGAAATTAGCGTTGTTCTTGTGGTACTAAAGTGTCAGTTTGACCCTTTTTTAATGCCCACGACACTTTTTATGACACTTAAATTTTTCTAATTTCCTTTTACACTAATTTATTATTATGCTATAATATTTAATTTTCATTTGGTGATAAGCTATAGCGATACTAATAGAAACGACAGAGAGAGATAAAATCATCATGTGAATGCAAAATGATTTTGATAGTAACACTAAAATAAAACATAAAAAATGCATGACTTTAAATCCTAATATGAATGCCACTTTAAGACTAATGAAAAAATATATTTTTCTTAACCAGTCGTAAAGCAGCTCTGGGCTGAAGAACAGCTCTCGCGTCATCGTAATTATTTTTTAAGTGCGGTCAGGCTTGTTGTTTTTGTTGTTCGGTTTTCGAGAGTTTTGCTTCTCACTCGTACTGGTTAACGGGTTTCCTAAACTAACTGTATTGGATTACAGTTTTTTATAAGTATTTCGTTGGCAACCACGCTGCAACTTCCTATGTGAAGGTCGTTATAGTTAGTCACAGCGACGCTACAAGTTTACTGTTAATACCATCTTGGACATATGGTATTTGTCACCCCGCCCATGCTGTGCATTCTATACTTTGCAACTGTATAGTTACTAAATAAATAAATAAATAAATAAATATTTTTCTTAGTATATATTGTATTTTTCCTAAATATTCCTTATGTTGCGTAATGCAGGTGGATATCAAGGCTGTACTCGTAATGAAGGCAACTAACTAGTTTAGGTACTACTCTCTTACTAATCAGTCTTACTGATAGTTAGACTGCTTTCAATGTACTACCGGGAGTTTATACGATGTCCAGATTGGTTCGTAAATACCGACTCACTCTCAATGAGATGATGATAGAGTACAAGTGCACAATTCAGTCCCCGATAATATTGTACAGTGCAAACTGGCAAAGGCGTGAGTTCGGTTACAATAAAGGGTATAGACGGGTTGGTAGGGAGTTCGCTTCAAAGCAGTAGGTTAGGTTAGGTTAGGTTTGACAGGCTGCCAGCTATTGTAAAGTCAGCCCACTTGGGTCCAGACTGGTCCCGTTGTGTTGCGTGGATGTGATACGTTTCTCAGTAGATCTACACATCACTGGTTTAAAACCCACCCGAGGATCGGATAAAGGAGTCACTTACATGGCATCCGTCTGCCTAGATACAATGCCTTTATATAAGAAAGAGCTGGACACTGACAGAGGAAGTGCTCAACGCCCTCTTCTTCTCTGGGCCACGTCAACCTTGATATTTGACAAAACAGTAAAAAACTCAACTTTTTCGGATTGCATAGAACAGATAGTCTAGGGAGGCTACTTTTCCAATATTGGCAGTTGTGATAGTGGGATTATTATCCTGAGGGGTCTACATCGACGGATGCTTTGAACTATGTTGTAAAGTGATTAAATCTTTGATTTAATAATTTATCAAAAAAAAATTTAAAGATAAAGAGGAGGAAAAGAACGTTTAACACTTCCTCTACCATTGTTCAGCACTTTCATATATAAGACTAGATATTGAAATATTGGAATGCAGATTAGACTCTTTCATCTCAGGTTGGATATATCTGCTTAGAAACATATCATCCACAAGCAACAAAACGGCATCAAATTGCTCTAAAGTGGGCCGCCTTTTTTATCAGCTGGCAGCTTGGTTCACCTAACGTAGTACTCACTTAAACAAAGTTTTACTACTCGTAAAAGTGTATTAGCAAAAATCGTTTGTCGGTTTGTTTACCAGCTTTTAAAATTTTGTGTACACAAATGTTTCTTTCATCAAACATATAATCATGAAAAGTTGTATGTGTTTTGAAATTTCTCTTTTATCTTTCTGAAATGTTATATTACGTTTGTGTATCATAAAACATACATACTTACTACACTTATATACTTACGTATACTCATACATATGTAAAACTGAAACGGAAACCATGGGGTATAACCTACTCAACAGATTCAACCATTCATAAACTTAACCATAAATTTGTTAAAATATCATATAAATATAATATTATTTAATATCCTGTGCTACTCTTAGTTTAATACTTTAAACTCCTTTACAGCCACATTGATATCCTTAATTCGTGGACATGACGGGTTTTGTTAATATGCCTTCGTGACTTGTCTTGAAGTATTGTAAAAATGTGATTGTGTATGAATATGTGGAATGTTTGTGACAAATTCGTGTTAGACTTTATAACCCTATAAGTGAACATGTGCAGAATTATGATTTTATAATGACCAGGTAGCAATTTGCATGACATAGTTCCTATAACACTTTAATACCCCAAAGGCTTATATGGGCCTCAAGCAAAAAGAATTTTTAACATAAAATTAAAGTATTTGAATGCGCCATATTTACAGAATGTGCTAATGCGCAAACATATGTAGAAAATATAATTTAATAGGAAAGTATAACCAGCAACCAGTTCTTTATTTTAAACAAAATTATATGTCAGATATTTTACAAAAGAAAGGGTGTATACAGCAAATCCGCGATAGTGAAAACTTCTCCTAAAGTGAAAATCCAATAATGTGAATATCAAATTTAAGAAAAGCTAACCATTTTAAAGGTAATTTTGTGAATCCCCCATGTAGATATTGTTACGTTTTTGCCTTTAGAAATGATTTTTGCGGATTTTTCAATTGTAAGTGAAATAAAGACAGACCAAGTGTCAAGTATTTGTTACACAGTACTTAAATACTTCACAACAGTATTTGCACTTAATACCACTCCAGACTAGCTTACTTTCCTGACTTATGACTGTCTTACATGCCATTGCATTGCTTTTTTATTTTTTTTTTTAACGTTTCCACAACGTGAAAACAAAAATTTAGTGGTGTTACCCTTAAACGAAACGAGTGAGAAATCGACCGAACGATAAAAATTTGTATCAAAAATTTAAAACAAAAGTAATGAAAAACCCGCGATAAGGTTTATCGTTAAACATTCTTCATGATTTTTTTATTCACGTTTTTTTAAGCTTTTTTATATTAGCTTTTTAATAGTTTTAACATATATAAAAGAAAAAACAAAAATTTTATAATTTTTTTTCTTTTAATAATTTTTTTTTTTTCAAAAAAAAAAAGTTTCCACAAAGTGGAAACAAAAATTTCGTGGTGTTACCATTAAACAAAACGAGTGAGAAAAACGAACGAACGATAAAAATTTGTATGAAAAATAAAAGTTTAAAGTTTTATAGTTGTTGTGTGTGACAGTGCTTAAAATTTTATGCCTGAAACTTGTTTCTTGATTGGTGTTTTTCTCAGCTAAAAGCTTGCATCATGTCATGTAACCACTTGCTAAAAGCTTTTAAGTTTGTCATAGTTACGAAAATGAAAAAACACCTTTAAATATTTTCTTCTATCGATAATTAAATTTTCTCTATTAGAGATGGTTTTTACAAAACTGAGTAAAAATAAAAAGCCGTTATTTTGAACTTTTAGTAGATACAGTTTCCAAAATGTTTTTTACGAATATTAAACAAATATGAAGCACATTTTATATAATAAAAATTACTCGAATTACCAGTCCACATTAATATAAATTTCACATTGTAATTGGCACTAATATTCATTCTATTCGAATTTTTCCACTGAAGAACTCAGTTGACATATTTTGAAAATTAGGTAGATAAAATAAGCAGTGAAAGTTTTTATTACTTGGTTTTGAACAAAACTGCAACCTTGTTCTAATGAAAAATTTTATTAAAACAATTGAGTTTTATTCACTATCAGGTCTATTCGAGAATTCACCCTTCAGTTCGTCGCCGCCGAAGGTTCATTTTCGACGGCTCGGTATCGAGAGCTTTTAAAATACGCGAACAAATATCGTTTTCTGTGTTATCTCTAGTAAAAATATAAACTACACTCAGCACAGCTGATTGGCACAAAACTAAATTGAAAATAAAATTAGTGAAAATAGAAAATCATATACTTTTAAGACGGCAAAAGTAAAAAAGGATGTGCCAATATAAATTCTACCATTTCTCTATATTGCTGCGGAGATGTTTGGTTCTTAGTCCTTCATACATATGTATATATTTTATTGCCAAATATAGTAAATATGTATATTTTCTTACATTTTTCACAATAATTTTTTTTTTTTTTAATTTGTGATTTACGCGCAAAAATCGGTGTCGAACAATATTGGAATTAAAATGCAGTGACAAGGTATTTTTGAATGCAGACGATGTGAAACAAAACATATGTTTTCTGCCTGTCATTCGCATCTCTAACGATTTGTGGTGAAAATAACTTCTCGAATAGAGACGTATATTAACTTCTAACGTTATACCAATCAAAAAAATTATAAACAGCTTGTTTTGTTTTTGAAAGGTATTCTCAAACATTCAACTTTATATCCCAACAATCTAAACAAATGATGGAGAACTTAAAACGAAACATGTTTTAATAATACCTGTCAAAACACAAAGAAACAAGGCTTTTTCGTTTATACACGTCTCTACTTTCTTCAGGAAACTAAAGTCAACACCTTGACATTTGGTTCTACAAAAAATTGCTTTCTTCTGAACTTTTGTTTGAGATATTCATAATTAAAGTTAAAAAAAATCAGCCACCTTATTCATGTGGCAGGCAGTGTATGTGTATATGTACATATGTATGTTATATGTAAAACAATTTTAAAAACTATTTTCAGGTTTCATATAAATTTTATTAAAATTATAAAGCTCTCTTTTACAATTAAATTTATCTGATTAAAAAATAGCTCGCATTCGACATTGAAACTACATTTAAAAAATATAAAGATTTGTAAAGTAAACAAATTAGCAGCTTAAATTATCAATAATATGAAATACAAATACATTTCTATATATTTAAATTGTTTGTACATCTGACTTTAAATAATAGCTTTTTAAAAAATTTCAGTTTCTTTTTCACATAAAAAAATATAACATTAATAAGGTTAAAGTTTTTTATGTTTTCCTTTACATATGCATGTAAATATTAGCAAATTAATTAACGCATCTGTATGTAAAGTTTTGAGAAGAAAAAATAAACTATTTTATAAAAAATCTAGATAAAATTATTTAAGTATACAATGGCAGCCATTAAGAAAGACACCACCGAAATGCTGGTTGTGGAAGCACCATCAGCGCAATAATAAGAATCGCAATCAGCATTCAATATTGTACTATAACGTTTGTTGACATCAGACCAATTGCACAGACCCACTGAGCACCAATCCAAGTCCACAGCATTCTGGTTAAGGAAAAATACAACTTTTTCTTTTTCAATAGGTTCGTTCTCACAATGATATTTAACAGCCAGGAAATTTGCCGCAAACGGATCAATATTGGAAGTCTTCCATTTGCGTTGCGACATTTCGTTATAATTATCCGCCGAAAGGTTAATACTGTCTTTGTTTATACCGAGGGCAGAGATAAGAGTTTGTAGGCCAGCGGAATGTCCAAAATAGACGACAACATTTGGTGATTCGTTACTACTTAAGTGGTGGGACATGTCTTGGACCGCACGGCAGTTAAGGCGTGTATTGTGCTCGAAACCATAACCGAGCTTATAGAAATACTTAAGATCGTCATGGTACTCGAAAACGGTAATTTGCTCCGGCAAAAAGGCCTGCAAAAATATTAGATATTCTATTTAGTTATTGTTTGCTTCGAAATAAATTAAGTACAGATTTAAAAAAAATAAGGAAGCGTATGATTAATGTTTTGACGCACTAGCAATAAAATGGCAACCAAAAAGGAGAGTTGCCGTACGTATCCATAAAAACACTAAACATTTTTAAAACCTACAAAGATGTTATTGTTGGTTAATGAATACAACTTTTTATAACAGCTTTGTTAAACACAAATTGTTTCATAGCAGTTGTACTCTTTACATGCACAATAAGAATTTTTTATAAATATGACTGTAAGTGTACGAACTTGCTTCCACCCTCTTACAATAGATGGCTGTAACGGTAAATGGTGTCGAAATAAATAAGTTTCGATATTGGGCTTCACAAGGATTTGAGTGGTACCTTACACCGAAAAATACAAAAGTACCGTTATCTAAAGAACGGTACTTAGAAAAGAAAATTACAGCGTTTTTCGTGTTCAGGAGATCAGAATTAACTTATCTAGGCATGTTAGGCGTTCTTGGTATTTTTTAAAATTAAAATTTTTTTAAATTTAAAATTTGTACAGCAGTGTTATAAACAATTACTATACATATGTATACTCGTTCTTTATTTCGCATATAGATGGAAAATTAATAGCATAAACAATTATTAAAATTCATAATGTCGCCTGTTCTATCTAAATCACTTGATTTATGTGCATAACTTGGAAAAAAAATACTTAGTTAAAAAAGCTTTCTTGTGGAGCACGTGATAATAAAACTAAACACGAATATTTGTATACTTTTATAAGCACAATATGCACGCAAGTATGTTTTCGTCCTACGTGAACAATTTTTAAAAATTTTAGTTGATAAAGTGGATATTAATATACTTTGATACAAAAAGTTGTAGAAACATCAAGAAAACTTTGTTTACTATTATGAAAGCTATAATTTTCCACAAATATAAAATATTTAATACTAATAGTTTTTTAAAAAGCGGCATTAAAATACGAAATAGGGCATAAAAATTATTCCACTTACCGCACACCAAACACTAACACGTTCCACGTGCCAAGCCTGCTCATAGCGACATATATCATACATTAACTCCACTTCAGAGGATTCCAAAGTATACTGAAAACTTTAAAGAAAATAATATTACAAATCAGCCCCAATTCACATTGTACAACTTTTGTCTTCACAGATTTTGTCTTTTTTTATTTAAAATTGCATTTGCGTGTATATTGTGCAATTTTTATTGATGTATATACAATAACCACAAGTGTATACATAAAAACAAGTACGAGTATACATATATGTATATAAAAGGAGAAAATGTTAACATCGTCCTGCAGCTAACTTCACTTTTAAAAACCCCCTTGAATTTCCCTCTCCCTCACCAACATGGTAAGAATCAATTTGACAAAAGTTGCACAATGTAAAATGAGACTTTTACTTAAAAATACGATTACAGGGTAATACAGATGTTTAGATTTGTCATAAATATATATTTGGTAGCAGAGAAATCTGAATGCAAAATTTTCCTAGCGATCGACAAGAATGACAGAATACAAAAGTTACAGCCTGTTTATAAAACACGACTCGTGGATAAAAAAAAACAGTTAATTTTGAAACTGTTTCCTATATTTGGTTTATGCATCGCAACTAATGGCGATTTCTGTTAAAAGACTTAACAGCCGTCAATTTTTTTGGTTCCTTGGTTATTTCGGTTTGTAAAACGCGACTTGTCTCACCAAATGCCAATGAAAAAAAAATACTGGTCAGAAGAAAATGTGTACAAAAATGTTTTGATTACAAATAATAAGAAAAGTAGCAAATTTTTGGAATAAATTCTTTCAGTTCAAGATCCTTTTTGGTTTTTGTTTTTTAATTTATTATTGTTTTTTTTCAATATTTCGTCTTCCTTCTTTAGGATAATTTATATTATAAATTCAATAAAATATTTGAATTTATACCACACAAACAAATTTTCCTACAGAACTCTTTCGAAAGAATACGAAATATTAAAAAATATAATAATAAATTTAAAAAAAAAGCAAAAAGCACCTTGAGCTGAAAGAATTTATTGCAAAAATTTTGCTAATTTTCTTATTATTTCCAATCAAAACACTAGGATCAACAGGACTCTCAAATTTCGTTTCCACTGGAAATGTGTCATGACCGCTCTACAAGTATACAAGTATGAAATGTTTTGCATTTCCTCGCGTAAAAAAGTTCATAGGAGTCAAGTCGGGGCTTCGGAGTGGCCAATTAATGTTACCTATTTTCGAAACGATTACCTATCCAAAAATTTGATGAGCTTCAGCCAACCGCAGACCGCTTAAGTTTAGAGAGATTGGAACAGATGCTCGTACTCGCTCTATGTTTTCTGGTTACCCAGATATTTTAATATGCCCGAATCGTTATTTTGATCATTTTGATCTGGTCATCTCGATCTTTTGGATCCATTGTTTAATGGTTCGAATCGTTATAGAAAGATTCCTATCGCGAATATTAAAATGATAGCGAAACTGGCGTTTAGCTTCGGTCGCAGAATCGTTGTTGCAGTAGTATTCACTATGACACTAAATCTCTAAAGGTCGGTTCGTAACCCCCACGCTTAACCTGCTGTCTGTTCAAATCTTAAGAAACTTATGGTCCACACTGTAGTTATTTCTACGACTCAAAAACCAAATCGAAATTTCTTAATTAAACTTACCCTAAACGCCTTGAAACTTCTTCAATGGTTTTATTCCATATATCTGAGCTACGATATTTATAAGATTCAGAATCCACATCTTTATAGTTTTGAGCCTGCCATGATTCACAGTAATCATAAGGCCGTAGCAGGTAATCTTTTTCGGGTATATCTTCAGCTTTGGCAGAATTGCCACTTCCAAACAAACCTTCTGCAAACGCTTTGAAACTCTCAATAGTGCGTTGAGAGTCTGTGTGACGGAACTGCAATATTCGAAATTATTTGATCAAATAAACTATTTATGAGAACCTTTTGTATATTATTTTTTATTTTTTCGTTACCAAATAATTTGAACTATTGTATTCTTTTTTCAGCACCCCTGGGAAGTATCGTTGATATGTTTTGGCAGTGCCCCGAAGGTCTTCATAGCCCTGTCAAAAAGAAAAAGGTTTTTAATATAAATTTGTTGTGATAACACTTAAAAATATATTAATTATTTCCATTTTTAAAGATCGTAAACAGCAATTCCACTAAAGAAAACGAAAACATAGCAATACTCAATAATATCACTTACTTGACTAGGATCGTACTTGCCAATGTTGTACGCTTATGCATCCCACTTAATTGCGTTGCAATCATAAACGAGTTACATTTTTTATGAAGAAATTATATACGAAACAAAGTTCCGCGGTTAAGTGCACAAACAAAATTTTCAACATTACGCCAATAAAGATTTATTTTTTAACTAAGCGAAGTTCGGCCAGATACATATGTCAGAAATGTATAAAATTGCACTTAACTGAGATTTCTTTAAATGCGGAAGGTATTTATCTTTGAATTACAGTAATAAAATTTACTTTATTCGATGTCAAAAACTATATTAATACTTCTCTTGAAATGCATAGACAGAAAAGGAATTGATGTGTATCAACATTTCAGTTTAATTTGACGGTGGACAAAGTCCAAGGAGTGAACGTATCAACTGCTCACCAGCAAAAACAGGTGGCAACTTTTTATTGATATATAAATGGCCATAGTAGCAAGACCTTTGACATATTAGCAAGATGGGGTTCGCCCGTTAAAGAAACTCAAAGCACCATGAGCTGCTATCCCGATAAATAACATCTGGCGTTAACCAGACTTGTGTTGATCTTTCTCCATCCTTACTTTACAAATATCTGTAGTAATAAAACAGCACTTTGAGGACTATGGTCTGCAAAAACAAGGGCTTGAACCAACTATTATCAAGCAGCCAATGCCTCTCTCTGCATTTTCAGGTGTAAACTACACCAGAACGTTCCAGTGAATTACCTATCAGACAAAATATGTAGTCTGATCCCCATACAGTCAAATAAATTTAGGTTTATCAGAAGTTCGGAAATGGCCAGGTCATTTCTTATTGATTATTTAGGCAAAACTTCGAAAGCACCTCAACCACTATCCTGGTGCTAATGCTCTGTAAAGCAGAACCTTTTGTAGGCTTTGCTAATACCTGTTAAGCCTTGGAGAGGGATTTCGGTATTTACAACTAATGCTACAACAAATGACGAACTCCTATACCTCTACACTCCCAGAAATCAGAGAACCCTGGTTAGGAATACGAAAAGGTAAAACCTGCTCCTCGGAGGAAAAATGCAGTTACATTAAGACAAAAGCAGATTTTAAGCACTCAATAAAATATCACTTACTTGACCCGTTAAATAATTTTCTATATCACTCGTAATGCTCGCATTCCATTTCCACATTTTCAGAGCAATCAAATCCTCTTGACACAAAGCATCTGTCTCAGGAGCCGTTTTCAAAACTTTATAATTTCTCACAATTAAATCGCGTAACTTTAAATTAAGAGAGAAAACAAGTTAATAAATATTTTAAATCAACACAAATGTACAAATAACTCCTCTTACCACTTCCAAATGGGGTGCCTTTTCTATGGTACTCTTCGAAGGTAAACGTGTGCCGTGTCTGTGAAAAATCCAAACCTTCTGTGCAACACAGCCACTAACCTGAAACTGTTCCATATTTGTGCCCCTAATTATTTGGTATGCAGTTTTAGAGGTAAAATGGCGTGTCTGTGTGCGTTCGAGATCCTTGCCAAAGCAATAGTCTTGTGCCCCAACCTCCATTTGCAAAAGTGCTAAAAAAGCACTTAAAAGTATAAGTTTCATGTCTAAAATGGAACAAGAAAAACAAAATCAAAAAAAAATGTTATAAAGTTAATGAGTAATTTATTGTTTATTCCGGTAAATGACAGGATTTTTGTTAACATATATATATTTTTTTTTAATTCACACCATTAAAAAAAAATTGAAAGGGCGAAGAACACAGTAAAATAATTAATTGAATGCTTTTAAGGTTTTCTAAATGGCAGGATATGTAAAAGAATAAATTATTGTAAAGAGAACATACAAGTATTTTTTTCTAATATCAATTTTGGATTTTTGCACATTGTTAGACATACGTACATTGTATTGTGTGTCTAAGAGGCATTCCTTTTTCTTGACATACTTAGCCCATAAGGGGGCAAAAGGACGCACAATAAATCAACACTGGTCTCTTAAAAGCGGTCAGGTTTGTTGTTTTTGTTGTTCGGTCTTCGAAAGTTTTACGTCTCACTCGCACTGGTATTGGTCTACAGTTTTTTTTTAAGTATTTCAGGGATACCACGCTGCAACTTCCTATGTGAAGGCATAGGTCGTTATAGTTAGTCACAGCGACGTTTCAAACGTACTGTTAATACCATCTTGGGCATATGGTCTTTGTCACCCCGCCCATGCTGTGCATCCTATACTTTGCAACTACATAGTTACTAAATAAATAAATAAAATAAATGTTCTATTCTTTACATTTCTTAATCTTATAAGGCTAGTTGTACTGCATGTTGTACTGCTAGTTTAAGGTTTTGAGAAAATTCGCTAATATAGACATCAATATCCTCAGGGGCTCTCAAGGCAATATTTTCCGTACAATTGACTGTAGTGACAGCCAACGCCAAGGCTGGATGAGCGTTAAAACAAACTGCTTTTGCTAAGCAGATTCTTACACCCAATTTTCACGACGACTTTTAAAGACATCTTTGTTTTTTATTTTATTTTAAAGCTGCTACCAAAATCATGTTACATTTTCACCATGATTTTTTAAGACATGTCTTTTTTCAATTGTAGTTGCAAAATAATATCGTTTGTCTCTTTTTATCCTTTTGTTAGTATTGATGTAGTCATCTTGCCGAAAGAAGGTAAATGAAAAATAATAACAATATTACAAATGATTACAAAAAGGAATTAGGAAAAAAACACGAAAAACAGAGTTCGTGTCTTTTTGTTTACCCCTCTTTCATTTCCATCAAATTTGCCCACAAATATGAAACACATGACTTTAAGACGTGTGAAAAAATCATCGTGAAAATCGGGTGTTAGTTTTGTCTTATACTATTGAACATTGGTATGAAAACATTGTATGTTATACATACATACATATATAAATCCAAAAATGTATCGCTTTTGTGTTATACAATGTAATTTAAAAAGTAAAGAAACAAACAAAAACAAACTGCCTACAAAGGACTAAAAAACAAAAAACCTAATAATATGTTCCAAGAGATGTTTCTTTAAACACTGCTCCTTTTCCAGGTTAGTTTAAAGCTTTTATTTAAAAATTGCAGGCTTTACACAAAAAAGATCTTTTTTCATGGGATTGTATTGATTTTCCTTTTTAAAATTGATAAAGATTGCATGTTAAAGGTACTTAAGTTCTTTTTTTTTTTAATTTTTTTTTATTTATGCAGTTATGGCAAACAGCGTTTGATGGCCTCTTTCTTGTGTGTGGCACTCCTTTTTAATTTATATTCTTTGTTTCCACATGCCAGTTTCTAAGAACTTACTTTCTTAGCTAGTTCTTTAAACAACTGGGAATAAGATTATTATTTAAAGTTCTTAGACGCTTTAAGGATAGGAAATCGTTAACTGTTCAAGGCTGTAGAAATGTAGAAAAGAATAAACAATAATTTATTTTAATGAAAATAAAGTTATCAGCTTCAGCTGCTAGCTAAACTGAATCAGAGAATATTTCCTGATTATGTACATAAGTAAATCCTGTTCAACATTTACAGCGCCACTTTCGAATGCTCGTATATCCCTCAATCTGGCTTATTGATACTCCATTGTTGAGCACTTCCTCTGTCGGTGTCCAGCTCTTGCTCAGCGATTATTATCTAGGCAGATCGATGGTGCATTATTGGCGGAGGTATCGGAAGGTGATGTAAGTGGATTGGACTCCTTAATCCGATCTTTGAGTTTATAAATCTGCTGAGATACATATCACACCCAGGCAACACAACGGCACCGAATTGGACCCAAGTGAGCTGGCCTGTCAAACCTAACCTAACCTACGAAACGAAAGCCAAAACCTGCTGATCTTATACTACTATCTGGTAATGGTTCCGAGCAAAAAATAAAATTAAATAAATTTCAGCTGAAATTGTTCCTAGAAAACTTAACTCTCTTTCGCGCGCACTCTCTCTCTCTCTCAAAAAGAGAAACCTTTGACTACATATACAAAAATATGTCTAAACAATAGGTTTGTTTCGAAACCATGAGTGAATCCTACTTTACTTTATTTAAATTTTTATACTTAAGTAGCGAAGTACTTCCTATCGTTTTCACTAAATGGATGGCTTTAAAAGTGGTGTTGTAAATGTTGAACAGGCTTTATATTCACATCGTTTAACTATCCAGCAGTCTTTGAAATTAATTCAAAATGTATAACGTACCTTTTAAATACATATAATGAAAGTAAAGTTGAAGTTGCAGACGGAAACAATATTTGAGCAAACAATATTTGTACTAAAAAGCCAAATAAATTACACAAACTGTTTGGCAAACATGCGAAAACTCTACATTTATTTTGCGTTGTTTATGGGCGTGTTTGCACAAATATTTGAAATATATCAAAAAATTTTAATTTTCGTGCAAACAAAATTGAATGTTTGTGTTGTCTACACTGAACCAAAAATGTATCTAAATTCTGCAAAATGGGGTGTAAACTTGAAGAAATGCAAGTTATTTACAACCCACAAAATATTTTATTTAAATTTACCCGGATTTTCACTAAAATAAAATAAAGAAATTTCTTCATTTCTACAGGCAAAATGAAGTGGTAGCAGATGGAAGAAGAAGCACACAAACAAGTTATTTTGTTAGAATTTATAGAATTGTATAAAAGGCTGTCCTATTTTTAGAAAATAAAAAGCAAATACTATATCAAGATCCTCAAGAATAAGAGGCTATAACGTTTTTGCAGAAAAGTTAAAGTTAAAAAAAGTAATATCTGGAGGCGAACAATGAAATGACAATACAAACATTTGTTGGAATACGACAAAGTCGTTTTTAGCAAAATGCTTTAAACGGTAAATTTGTTTTAAAATTAGAGCATTAGAATTTATGGAATCAGGTATTTCTATATATACCTCATTAACAGAGTCTTCAGATTGACTTCACAACACCGTTTGAATTTAATGTTTCCGTACGGTCATCTCTAGTTAAGATGCTTTCAGCTACTTTTTTTAATAATTTGATTACTTGGACTGTGTTTTGTGTGCTTTTGTACGCGGTTGGAGCTGACTGAAAAATTATGTCATCAAAAAATCATTCCCTTCGCCGAATCTGCCGACAAGCTGTAGCTTTGTGGCAAAACAATTGTACTCGTGTGTATGAACGCCCAATGTCATGCAAAATTAAGCGCAGAATAAAACTATTTTTCTATACAATTTCTTCCCTTTTTCCACAGATTTTCTGCGCCACCCTAATCATCTTTCTTCATATGTTATTATATGTATGTGGTAATGTGTATTCAATTATAGTAACAGTAACTTGTTATTTGTGAAATGAAAAATCCAAATGTTTATCAATTCCCATCATTTATCCATAAAATATTTTATTGAGACACAAATTATCTTTAATTAAAACTGTAAGATTGAGAAGCTTTTTTCCCAAGTAAAATTTTTATGGGAAAATCTAACAAGAGTCATGTAATATGTATGTATAATAAATAAGAACATTTATAAAGGATGATTGTAGATTATAATAGCCCGAAAGAAAGAAGGTGGCGCAAAATTAATCATCCAGTTTTGTATTTGATCAACTTTTTTTATTAAATAAAAAAAAATCTTTTGAAGGTTGAAAATTTTTACTTGCACCTGTGCAATTTTTTCTATTGATTGGAAAATGGCTGCCGCCAGTATTAATATACATTTGTGCCCATTTTATCGCATTTATCATTACTATCTGCAATATTTCTCATTAAGGGCTGCAATTGTCTGGGGTTCGTTGGCGTGACTTCAAGTAGCCCCAAAGAAAGAAGTCTGGAATGGTTAAATTGGGCAATCTTACTGTCTATACCAAATCGGAAGATTATGAGTCCAGGTAATGCTTCCATCACAATATTTATTGTGGCTCTTACTGTGAGTGCGGTTGCACCGTATTGTTGTAATCACATGTTCACCAAGCTCCGCTCATTCCAGTCCGACAGATTGAGGAAATTGATGTACATCAGCACTGTACCTCATTTGATGATGGACCAACTTCCCGGGGTGAATTATTCACGATTCAGCAACGCCACCGTGTGGCTTGCAAAGTTCACACAGGTCGCAACTTTTTGCCATTAGTGTGAAGCCATATGGATAAACCCCTTGCTACAGACCTCTAATCCTCCCTATATGCAATTCCCCACACAGGCAATTGAAGGCAAGGCTTATGAATTGTTCGGCCGAAGAGCATTAGTCCTTAAACAACTGACTCGTCTGACAACCACTTCTGCGTTCTTATATTGCAGGTATCTGTTGCAGGACAACGAGAGGTATTAGCTCTCGTTAACCTGCACTATAGTTATTAGGGGAGACTAATTTCCCTCCCTGCGAATTTAAGTTTAAACGACAGCCAGAACATTACAGTCAAGGTATGCACCTCAACCATGAAATGGTATGTAAGCAGAGCCTCCCGGTAAGTTTGCCAATCCGCGTTCTGCCAAATTAACCCTTAGTAAGGATTTCGGAAGCCCAATACAACACAGGTCCCGCGGCTTTTTAGAGTTTTATTTGTTACAACAAACGAGAAACTCCTACCCTTATATGCCCCAGAAAGGTGCCCTAGTTAGGTGTAATCCAAGGCAAAACATGCTTGCCAGGGGGTTGCCGTGGGGATAAGTCAAGTCGACGAGTGTAGTTTACGCCGATATGCCCGAAACGATTAACCCACTTGGAGACATCATTTTCCGCGTTATTGCCGATATACATATGGCCACAAATGTCAATTTATGTTTGTTTGTTTTATTCCAGTTCAAAGTTCTACACCAAACTAGAGTAAACATAAACTTAACAGCTGATAAAATGGCACACAGTTAAAAATGTATTGCCAACTTAAACTTTAATACCTCTATAAAAAAACGCCCTATATATGTCACATATTCCGTCTGGAAAAATGAATGTTAAACAGCAGTTTAAAAATAGTAGTTCAGTTTTCCCTGCCACTGTACTCATAATTAGTGCCTTATTAAAATTTTACTGGCTGTGAACTAAATAAACTTCAACAATAAATAAAACAAACAGACAATTGGATCCGTTATTTACTTTTCTGAAATGAAAAGAAAAATAAACAACGGTAAATAGTTGCGACGACCTGTTGAAAATTTTTATTTTATTGCTAAATTTTAGAATAATGAACAATAAAAATGATTAAAAAAGAATTTTCTTTGTTTTTACATTCGCTTAACACAAACAATTTATACATATACATACATACACATGTTTGTATGAACATACCCAATTTTCCGTGTTGTGCAAACGTTGTCAACAGCTGATACAAGACCTGTCGTATTTACTCAACGACACCAAGACCAATTAGTTTGATTTCATTAGAAAATCTAGAATCGATTAATTTTATGTTATCTGTGTCAAATTTTGATATCATTAACGTAAGATTGGTTGTTGAAGTCAGTTTTGATTACTTTGTCATTAACGACAACTTCGTTCAACTTCATTAAATCAAGTCGTCGATATATGTATAGATAAACTCTTATTCGTGTACGAATAAGAGTTCATCTATACATGTACTTTGTCGTCAGTAGTTGGTCTTCATAGTGTCGTCGAGTAAATACAACAGGTCTTGCATCTGCTGTTGACGACGCGTGCACGACACGGCCACCTGGGTAGATGTGTATTTCAGGTGTTGATGTTTTTGTGTGTTTTTTGATTAATTTAAAATTAGATGCCAAAAATATCAAATCCGTTAAATTTATTTTCAAACCAAAAACCCATTATGAGAAAAATAATTTTCTATAAGCAAAATGTAAATAAATAAGTAAGTATTGTATTTTTACAAAACAAACTTTTGTTGCTCAATAGTTTATATTCATTTCATAATATATTTTTGTTTTATTTCGGATAATATAAAACAACATAATACAAAAAAAAACAACTTCACTTTTGTTAAAAAAAAAATAAATAAAAACAAAAGAAAATGACGTAAAAAGAAAGATATTTGAACGAAAGCTATTCAACGACTATTCAACTATTGAACGAAGAGTGATCAGTTTAGTGACCAGCTCACTTTGTTAAATGAGATGATTCCTTCAATTTTTGTTCTTTATTATTATTTGTTTTTGAACCTAATTACATGGGAATAAGTAGTATTTTGTCGTCCATCATGTGTACACGTGCTTTTTTCACCGCCTTCCGCTTTCTTTATATGTTCGTTCTTAATTCCTTTTCAATGTAATTCATTACTTCGCAATGAGAGAGGTGTTGGACTAATTTTTGTTTAATTCCAACACTTCGATCAAGTTTGTTTTGATCTTCTCGTTATGTAATTGATAGGTGAAAGCCAAACGCCCACAAACACTGCTCCCTCTTTCCTCGTCTATATAATATATTTTCCTAGTTCCAGTACAATGCACTGCAGGGGTCATCGGTACTGATCCAAGATAAAAAACCACTAATCATTTAACTGGCGTTTTCTAAACTTTCTTTCCAAGCCCTACATATACAAAACTTAAAAATTGAAATGCATTTTTCACAAAACAAGTTTATGACGTTGTTGCAATTAACGACTGATGTGTATGGTTGTATTATACATACATAAACAATTATCTGTTAAAATTACAAGCTGAATTTGTTTCAGTATGATTGATGAGCTCTCTAACACTTACATACATATTTTGTTTATTTCATCTTCGACATGAAATCCAAGCAAGCACGTGTCTGGAAAAGCCTCAAGTACCCAAACTGAATATTATTTATTTATGTACGTCTAACAAATACTATAATCAATTATTGAAATTTTTATGATATATTTATTATAGCTTTTCTCTTCTCTTGCTGACACTTTAAGGTCAAGTATTAAAGAAAATTTATTAGCTGAAATAAAAATATTTAATAAATAAATTAATGTTTTTTGACATATGTACATACTCGTACATATGTATGTATGTATATTCTTGTAAAACACATGTTTTATACTTTAAAAATTATTTGATTTAAATATTTCTTTTTTTGGTTTGTAATATTGTGAAAAAATAAGGCAAATAATTTTCAGCGGGAACTGAAGCAATGGACTCTTAATTTTGACTAGGAGTCAACTTTCTACGTGAGACCAACAATATATAATAATCACTCATATGACATGGATTTTAAGTGTTGCAAACATACAACTCAAACTATATAAGCGTGTTAAAATGAGTGAAAAATGGTATTTTGCGGCAATCGTGTGAGCCTGCCTTAAGTCAGAAAAGCCAGCAAGTCTAGTGTGTAATTATATAGTGGTGTTAAGTGTAAATAAAGTTGTGAAATATTTCAGTACTGTGTAAGGAGCAAGCGTTAGTGTCATTGTTTCATTTGCAAGTAAAGAATCCTCGAAAGCGTTTGTAAAGGTACAATATGTAATTTTCCCAGTACCCATTATTTTTGTATATAAACCGATTTTTCTTTATTTTTCGTCCCCTATTGTTAATATAATTTTAATTCCATGATATTTATAGCTATCGGTTAACTTTCAAGCCGCTAGACATATGTATATTAACTTAAAGCCCTAATCTTTTAATCATAAAATGAAATAACGTCATTTCAGAAACAAGTTTATTTTTACATAAAAAAAAATCGTGCAATGCTTCAAAATATATTAGAATCTCTAATGTTTATTCTTCCGTCATCGATGAAAATAATAAATGTTTATTTATTAATAAGACTTTTTGAAATAGTTTTGAAAATAAAACGTGTTTTTTTCATTAATTTTTTTTTTTTTTTTTTTTTTTTGAAAAGAGCAGCAAACCGCCCGTCTACACAAAGTGTTGTAAGTGATGGCAATAATGACCTAGAAATATTTGTTTTTTTTTTTTCAAAAACATCAAACATTTGTTCACAATTAAAAGAATAAACTAATAAAATAAACCAGAATATGTATGTTTACATGTATGTACTCTTATGTATATATGTGTATTAGTGTGTACATTTCTTCCTCTTTAAACCTTTTCATTAGTTGTAGTGTAAAATTAATAGAATTTTAATTTGTTGCAAGAGATATTTTTCTAAAAAAAAAACGGAATTAAAGAATAATCGATTAAAAAGTCGTCTATCTGGGGTTTCTTCATAAAAAATCTTACTTTCAAAACTGCAATCGCTAAATGCGCGTTATGCTGATGAAATTGAAATATAAATAAATAGTCTTTCATGAATATGCCTTTTTAAAACGCTTTATCAATTACAATGAAATTCATTCATTTAAGTTTTTAATCTTGACTAATTGAAGTGTTCTTATGTATTCATATTTCTTTTTTCCTTAAGTACACAGAAAAAAGTATGGCCCTCCTTAGACTACGATCTTGTTGCATGCATGCTCCCATCTAGAAATTCCCGAAAAGTGTTTGATTTAAATATTTCCAGACAAATATTTTGCTGAATTCAGAAAATTAACAAAAAAAATTGTTTCATCTTTCATTTACATATGTATATAAGAAACATAAACATGCCGAAGAAAATTCCAGATATAAGGTTGCCAGAGAACACAGAGTTTCAACAATGTTTTAACGCTGATTCAATTTCTGATGTTAGAATGGCATCATCTCCCATCAATATTGCATCTTCATCAGCCTATTTAAAACAGCCTACAAACAGCTGTACCGAAACCACAAGTTGGTACTGGCAGTGATGGCTAACCCAAGCAGTGGAAGGGATGTGGAAACGCCGATATTTTGTACCTTGGTTTCAAATATTGGAAGTAATCATTTATCTTATAGTTGACTTGAACATGGAAAAAGATCAAAAATAAGATAATTTAAAGAAAGATAATTTAAAGAACAGTAATTGTGTTTTTTTAAATATGGGCTAATGCAGGCTCGATTATAGATAGCAACCGCACTTGGTTTGCCTTTGGGCAACCCAACTAACAAAAAATATTGTATGGCAACTATTTTCAGTTGCTTAAAAGATATGAACTGTTTTTTTGTTTTGAAAATGGTATAAGTCCACTTTTTAAAAAAAAACTAAGTTAACGGTAGTTTTAATGAGCTACAGACACCTTCTCTCTAAAGTAATAATCACAGTTTCAATACGGTTATTTTTTGAAATAAAATGAACAAAAACAGTTTTGCTGTACAATGGTATCGCAAACAAATTTCTTTTGAAAGTGGAATAAGTCCATTCCTAATACATAAGAATATAACTAAAAGAACTTTTTTATTGCAATTATTATTGATAATTGCACGCTGATCGCTTATCTCGTGCTAACGTATTAAAAACAATATTGTTAACAAAATAAATTGTTCTTATGAAATGATGAGAAATTGTTCTTATGAAATGATGAGAAGTTTTGTATAGTTATCCTATGGGCCTTGGTTCTTATACAAATAGTATTACCTTAATATAATTGCTGTTAAACTAGAAAATTAAACGTTTAAATAAGTAATATTAGTTGTTACAATAAATTCATATACTTGTGAAGAATACGACAATCCGTCAATTAGGTCTGAAAGTGATGTTGGTAAGTAAGCGCCAGAAAGCTCTTAATGATTTTTATTATAACTAAAATAAACTCTTACTAAACTTGGTTATTCGTATATTTATATGTCTTCATTTTAACTATTACTTTTTACATAAAAATCCAATTCAGTAAAGCATGTATGTCTGCAAATATATGGACTTATTACGCTACTATTTTTATGTCTTGCAATATGTTCTTTTTGAAAGTGGCATAAGTCCATGTGGAGTTAAGAAAATCGTTTAGTTTTTCAAATAGTTTTAGTCATTTTTATTTCGTAACAAAATTTAAAAGGTTTATAGTGTAAATAACATCACTCGAACTTTAACTTGATTCAAACGCAAACCCTTAAATATCTCAATATATGAAAAAATGGACTTATATCACTTTCAAAAAAACCAGTTCATATCGATAGTGATATTTGGACTTATTAGCCACAAAAGACAAAAAAAACTTTTTTTTTTTTTTGTGAAAAAAAAATCTAGAATTTTAACTTAAAGCAAAAAATTTTAAATGAAAATGATTTCATCAACGGAAGAATATGTATAATGGGGTATCCATTAAAATACGGTTAAGGGATGCTCTTAATCCTTTAGATTCGTGCTATGTGATGTAAGTAAATAAATACCAGGTATAGGATAAGTTTTGGCAACTACGTATCCGTGTGTTTTTTCAGCTTTGAAGTTCTTTTCTGCCTTTCTAAGGATGCTGTGGTGTATTTCGTAGAAATTTTAAACGAAGACCTCCTCCAGTTGCATGCAAATTTATTTTGTTTCAGGTCATTTCCATTTTTAACTTTATTTTTCGGATGTACGAACTGGTGGATCAATATTATATAACGTTTCTGAATTATTGATCCAAACCTGATCTGTAGTTGCTTTACCTTCTCTAAATGCCCGAACTTCTCGAACACCGTGTGCATTAACTTTCTACAAGGGTGTCCAACTGTTACCCAGTAGATGTCCAATTTGTTAACTTTAAGATAATACTTAACTTAATTTACTAATTTTTTTTATTTCTCAGTCCATTTCACTTTCAAAAACCATACAGCAAATAAGAATTTGTAGTTCCAAAAACTGCTTTAAAATAACAACTTCAGGGTTGCCAGATTTAGTTATGAGTTGCCATCTGTAATACCTTTTTATCAACTGACAACGCAACTAAAGGCCCTGATTCACTACCCTACACGATCGTACGATTCATTCACAGGAAACTGTTTCAAAAGTCTGGCCGACTGGAAAATATCGCTTCAAAATGGCGTTGTAGACCACACTATTACACAAGTATGATTGAAATAATTTATTTACACAATAAAACAACTAAAACTTTTATGAACATAATAATTTTACATTACTTAAATTTTTTTCTTGAGGAACAAACAATATTCATATATTTTTCACAATATATACCACACTAATCGCACAGAAACCATAATGTTTTGAAAAGTTTCATAAAATTTTTCAAATCGCATGATTTGTCAAAAACTCTGTTGCACGGTTGCATTTTTAGTACTTTTTCAGTATGATAGTGTAACATGGCCTTAAAGTGCGGTTACTATCGTTAATCGTTGTATCTGTAAATACTTTTACTCAATATCATTCTGTAATAATTTTTTGTAAATATATATTTTTTTTTATTAAAATTAAAAATATGTTTTAGAAAAATAAAATTTTGCAAATTATTTAACATTTTAGTTTGTTTTAGTTTAAGCAAATTGAACATAATCATTTAAATTTAAGTGTTTGTTTCCATTTAAAATTTGTTAATGTTTTTTTTTTTTTCTTTGTCTTGCGCCAAAAAATCTTGAGTGACGCACACGCTAACATTTGTTGTAAATAAATAATTTGTTTTTTTTTTTCTTAAATTTCAAATAAGGTCTTAACATTTTTGAATAATAGACATAATATTACAAGCTGTTGTAAGTGAATTGAAAAAAATTTGTTTTATTTGTACGGAAATTCGCTTGCATATTAATTAATTTAAATTTTTGTTCGTGATGTTAATCAATTTTAACGAAAAAAAAATTTCAATTATAATTTTCTTATAATAAATTATTCAAATTATTCATTAAAACAATAATAATTAAGATTTTGTCATACTGCACACTGAGGCGGAAAGTAAATATTTGGAATATAATTTATAAAATACTAGCATTTACCCGCGAGTTTGTCTGCGGAAAACAGGTGTTTTCAGTAGCCTGTTTTGAAACGAAACCAAAATTATTAAAAAAATAATTTATTATTAAGTCATGACTTCGCAGTATGTGTTTCGTGTTATTAAGTTTATTTCAAATTCGGCTTAGTACTATTACACATTTAATAAATCTGGATAAACACCCTCATTTGTTTTATATTGCAATTCTTTTCAAAAAACGTGAAGAATTTATAGAATCTGGGCGTTTTTTGACTGGAATAGCAAATCGGATTGAATTATTCCCATATTCCCCTATAATTTATCGCACAATACTACGTCCCAAAACTATAATCTGCAACCGTGTGACGTTACAGTCTTAGAGCGATAACCAACTTGCAGTCTCAGTATACGAGGTCTGATCAAAAAATAACCGTTATATTTAAATTTCAAAGCAATTTGCTAGTGCCAACACCAATTGACAACTCAAAAAATTATGTCACAATAATAAAAGTTAGTAATCAACCGCACATAGATAAATCCATACATACATACATACATACATCTCGTACATACGATCATATTTCATATTTATAGACTTGAATTGCCACAAATACTCATCAGTAACACGGGGTCAATATATTTATGTCACATTTGTAACTTAAATAAACACTAATATTCAGAAAAAATAAAGAAAACGCTACAAAGATTGAACAAATATCGTCTCGTTTTCTATTGTTTTCAAAGACTTTGCAACCGTTACACACAACGACTCATTTTAGAGATGATCACGTACTCGTAATTGAAGAGATACTTGAAAACATTTGTTGGCATGCACAACCTGTGTGTGTAATTTGCAATTTACATATGTGCATTAATTCAGAAACACTTTTTTCTATAAAAATTTAAGTGAAATTTGCAATTTATGAGGTGCTTTCAAGTGATAAGAAAAAATTAACAAAATATGTATACTTATGCAGTTTTCTTTTTTAAATGATTATTAGTATTCTTATTTCACATATGCATACTTAAATTTATTAAAGGTTTATATGGTTCTAAGTGCGCAAATCAATTAATTTCAAATAGTTTATTTTTCTTAAATATTTTTATTTCCTTAACGTTGCTGGAATGCAGATTAATTAAATACAAATATTTAATATTAATGTTTTAAAGGGTTTGTTGACAAGGAATTAATTAGATTACTTATTACTATCATTGTGTGCGAGTGACAGCCCTTATGATAAAATTTTTCAAAATAAAAATAATAAATAACAAATAAATAAAAACTATATTACATAAGTATAAATCGTCAATAAGTGAACTTTTTAGTTGTTACATATGTACGATACTAACTAATTGTGAGCAGGGTTGTCGCCTCCAGCCAAATTGGCCATCAAAATTCGCCAAAATATTTTTAGTATATTATAAGTCCCCTAAAGTCTCATCAAATGATTTTTCATAGTTTAGTAGTCATTTATAATTTTTATTCTTTTAATTTACATGTATTATATACATATATTTTATAGGATTATTGGCTCTATGGGCTTAATAGTACATATTAAAAAAGCGCCATGCGCATGATTTCTCGTTAGATGACGTAGCTTAACCTATACAAGAGTATGTATTTAAAAATAATCTAGGGCTGTATTAACATTGTTTTGTGGCGTCATTTGACCAGCATGCGCAGAAGATTTCACTTTTGTGTGGGACTTGTCGTAATCAGGTATTCTATCATTCTTGAACAAGGAGTAGGTATACGTACTTTTTTTTGAATCTTATAAGATAAATCATTGAACACCAAGAAGAAAGCACTTTTTTGCGATCAATAGAATCTTATATGAATTTTGTCTATGTGCACATTTTGTACAAAAATAATCACTTATTGTATATATTTACTGCTTTATTTATAAAATTTTTTTCATATTTATTAAGCTCTTACTGCACTGATTTCTATAGAAAATGTGTGTAATAATACCTTAATAAACATGAAAAATTTTTTATAAATAAGGCCGTTAATATATAAAAACAAATTATTTTCCAATTAAAATCGGGTTTTAAAAGATATTTTGCAAAGCTGGTTATCGGTAAAATTGTAATGGCGTCTTTTTGTAAACAAACAAATATACAGTCAATTCTTTGACAGCTCTTATTACTCGTATAAGATGGTTGCTATGAGATGACTGATGGCCCATCAAGCATTGATTTTAATTATGATTTTGTGGCGTTCGGGATATTTCATCAAATTTCAAATATCTTAATTCTCATCAATCATATTTTTGTTATCCTTAAAGGCTCTGATTCACTATCCTACACGATCGTACGATTCATTCACAGGAAACTGTTTCAAAAGTCTGGCCGATTTGAAAAAATCGCTTCAAAATGGCGTTGTAGGCCACAATATTATACAAGTATGATTGAATTAATTTATTTACACAATAAAACAACTAAAAACTTTTATGAACATAATAATTTTACATTACTTAAATTTTTTTCTTGAGAAACAAACAATATTCTTATATTTTCCACAATATATACCACACTGATCGCACAGAAACCATAATGTTTTGAAAAGTTTCATAAAATTTTTCAAATCGCACGATTTGTCAAAAACTCTGTTGCACGGTTGCATTTTTAGTACTTTTTCAGCACACATTTTATATTTGGTAGATCGCACGATCGTGTATGATAGTGTAACAAGGCCTTAAAATGTTTTTCGCATTTAAAAATAAAAATTGGATTCGGTAGATTATTCTTTATAACTTTTTATTTATGTTCTTCTTTTTACTTCTTTTTCTCAGCAACCATTCACAATGGAAACAAAATAATAATAAAAATTTGTTTGTGCTTGATGGCTTGCAGTAGATACAACCAAGCATGTGACAGCAAGCATACCAGAAACTCAAAAAATGTATTTTCTATCAAGCATCGTCGGTGTTACATATACTAACAAATTTTCACACATACCATGATCTGTTTATATTTATGTGCTCAACTGTACTATAATTCATATAAGAACTTCATTCTTCAAACAACAACCTTCAAAATAAAAACACTTGTTGATGGTGTTACTGCTGCTGTTGTTGTTTACATTTTTAAAATTCCATTCACAAAAAGAAAATTGGAACCTAAAATGAAAAAAGAGACACCCGAACGCTTAGTTGTTGTGTTTTATCTTATGCACTTGATTCTTCACATCTCTAATCATTTTTCAAGTCCACAAACAAAAGAATAAACAATTGAAAAAAGTATTGAATTCTAAAAGGGGACACATATTTATTTTGTAACAGCGTGGGTGTGTGTGATGCGTAGTGAATTGTTAAAGATTTTCCCATTAGGAGACGTGTAACACGAGTTACTTTTAAGTGGGCAGCGTCAGCAGATGTTTAAACAATTTATTAATTTTTCTTAAGTATTTTAGAAAAATAAAAATACCAGTATTATGTTTCCATATTAATTTTTATGCGATTTTTAATTTTACAATTTCAATATAAACGAATTTTTTCCTCAAATTTTATTGCAAAAATGTTGAAATAAAACTAAACGTTGCATGGCCAGAAAACAAATAAACAAATAATTTGTTTTAAATAGCTATTAAATAAAACTTAAAAATAATTGTGACACCTTTTATTTCAAAATTCTTTTTTGAACAATTTCGAGGGCAACACTGGTCGCAAACAGTTACGATCTCTGGTTTTAACTCTTTGTAAAGTTTAATTATGTAAGTAGCTAGCTTCAAGGTTATGGAATCGTTTCTAAGCAAATATTTTTGTTAATCAAATTCCTTTTAAAAATTACGTACTATCTGTATATCAATTAAACATAATTTATTTATTTACTTATCCTAAACAAATTTTTCAAAAACAAAATTGGGGTCGACATTTTCATTTTGTTTATTTATACATACTCTTACATATGTATGTACGTACATACATTTGAGTAAGAAAAATTACATTACCATAATTTATAGACAACATTATTCTCTTTCAGTTTTATTTCTTCTTTTTAATGACTTTCCGTCATTTTTGTGTCTGGTCTACCATAAAAAAGAATAAATTTTGGAAAACTTTAAAAATAAAACCTGTGTTTAATTCAAAAAAAAAAGTATAAAAACCTTATGTTCTTAAAATATACCATAAAAATTTATTTATGGCTTTTGTTCATTTATCAAGGTCTTGAACATTTCCTGTGTCGCTTCGTCTTAATGAATTCAAACTATAGTTTCTCTTCCTTGGCACATCTACAGTCAAATACCTGCAGAACCTTTTTATATGTTATAAAAAACAATTATCGCAGATCTTGTGACTTTTTTTGTGGAAGAAGTATCAGCTCATTATGAATGCTATACATGATTCTATAATATTCACAATATTTATTTCCTTTTGATTTTATTAGCATTTTGCGGAAAAATAATTTGTTTACATATAAACCCTCATTTTGTAATTGAAGCAAGTCTTTTCGTACTATTGAGTAATTTCTATTTAAGAAATTAAAAAATATTGGCCAATTGTTAATTATGTTAGTTTGTAGCATTATTATTCTTTTATTTTGTTTAAATTGAGTGCATTTAATTTATTTTGATTGAGTGTTACGTTAATTTATATTAAACTCCCATTGCAATAACAATTAACATTCGATTGAAATGCTTTATCTTATTTATAACTGTTATTTTTTATTTTGTTTTGCATATTTTGTATTTTTGTTCTGATTGTTATAAACTGCTCTCAGTTTAATTTTTTGTTATTAATAATTAACTGTATGGTTTAGTTTTATATAAGAAACAGTTTTTCAAAATTCATTCGCATACGAACATTGGACGGCAACAGTCCCCAAATATTAAAAGCTGCGTTTTATTTGAAAGTGGACAACTTACGACTTTTAGAGTCCGATTTGTCCCTTAAGAACAATAACATATTTTTAAAACAGCATTAACCAACTAGGACGTTTTCTCGTCAGGTCCTGGCTTTGCTGTTTTAAAATAAAACTTGGGGAAGGACTAGTAAATTCAGCTTTCTACAAGTTCTTTTTTTTTTTGTGATATAAACTAATTAATAAAACCTGCAAATGTAATGTAACTAAATGGTTTTACCTCTATTTGAAATTCTATGAAATTTGTAGTGCAATTCAGCGTTTAGTGCAAATGTCTTGCAAAACTACAAATGCAAAAATCACAAAGGTTTTCACCCAAAATTTAAAGGCATTTTAGGAGGAGTAAAAAGCAATTAGGTGGGCAGCCAGAGAGCAAAAATAGCATAGATTTATTTATTTATATATTTACCTTATTTCATCTACAGAATTATATTCTTATAGATTACTAAACACTTATTTAAATAACAAAAATTTCATCTACAGAATTATATTCTTATAGATTACTAAACACTTATTTAAATAACAAAAATTTGTTCGTATTAAACCTAACATTAAAATTTATCAATAGGTTCATTATTCGCATAATTAGTCATCGGACAGTTCTCCTCAAACATACGATTATTTCTTAAATCCCTGGGAAAACAATTTCTGAATTCACAAACTCAGTCGTATCGTGTATCGATGTATTTGGAGAGAAAATTTCAAACACAAAACTTTAAAGCAAAAACAATTTTCAAATATATTTTTTGTGAGTTTAAAGTTTGTGTTTGAAATTGTCGCTCCAAATACAACGATACGACTGAGCTTGAGAATTCAACAAATATAAATTAAAATAATTTTTTAATTCTAGGCAATCAATATTGTTAGATAAAATATCTAACAAATTCTGCGATCATTTAATGATCTCCTGATCTCATAAGAAGGCAGTTCATAACGCCGTAATAACTTTAAAGCGGTCTTAGTAAAAATTTTCTGAACACGTTCAATACGATTAGATGTACCCACACGGTAGGGATTCCAAAATACTGCCGACCAAAGAATTGTATAAAGATTTCAAGATATATGCATTGTTTAAACATAAATAATACAGTTCATTGTAGATCTTGAATTTGGTTGTCATTAACGGAAATAGTGTGCCCCAATCTTTTATACATAAGTACTTATTGTGAATGCATTTATTATTTTTTGAACGAAAACGTAACTGAACGAAACTGCTGGTTCGATGATGACTTTTGAATTTATGACGGTGATTGTGTTTCGTACTCTCAACCAGGACTGATCGATACCAGCAGCTTCCTCAGAGGTTTCCCAGCTAATTTGAAGCTTAGAGCCCGTTAATAAATATATTGAATTTAATGTAAGTGATAAACTATCTTTTTATTATCAGGAATCCCCTCCTGCAAGTAAGTTTAAATAAATTGGATTATTCCCAATCCATTTTCCTTCGCTACGAGTAGCGTTATTCCAGTTTGGTGACCATTTAGATCAGATATTTGATTCTAACCACAAAATTGTACATGCATCCTTTAAATCTTTAGAATTTCTTCGTATGAAACCAAGCACACAATAAGCTTTAGAAACAACATGATCAATATGCATAGAAAATATCAATTTATTATCATAAAATACGCCTAAATCCTTTACTTCAGCTGCACGCTTAATTGAGATGGCATTAATAGAATAATCGAACTTAAATGGGCTTAAGATATGAATATAGGACACTGAGCTATATTTTGATATATTAATATATACAGCATTACCAGAGCACCAGTCAGATAATTTGTCAAGATCAGATTGTATTTTATGGCAGTCTCCCAGATTAGAGATAGAAGAGTACAATTTTAAATCATCAGCGAATAACAAATATCTAGAAATTTTTAAAATTGGTGGAAAATCATTGATAAAAAGTATAAAAAATAATGGCCCAATATGAAGGGGATAAGCATCTATTAAAAATGAAGAATGGCAAGGTTGCCACATTTGGTCGCGAGGGATCATTACTTTACTTCTTTGAAAATTAAACCGATGTAACGTTTATTGTGAATGGAGTCGGATATCATGTAAATTTTATTTTGAAGCTAACGGTATTTTTTTTAAATATTTAAAGAAATTCGAACAAAAAACATCAGTTTAACATATGTAGAAAACAAATGGAATATACATACATACACACATAAATATTATGTAAATATATTTTTTAAGAAAACATAAGATATCAACTAAAAATATTAAATTCAATTAACAAAAAGGCTATTCGCAGCCCTACTTATTATATTTCGTTATTTTTCAAGTCAGCAAATTGGTGTTAAGTACTCGTATATACAAATTTTTCACAAACGTGAATGTGTGATAAAGGAAACTACATACGTACGTACTCATATGTATATACAACTTCCACAACAAACCGGTTTAACAAGAATTTTAACAATATTTTTAATTACACATACATACATATATGCATGTTTGTGTAAATAAATTAAACAGGTGGTGCCATCACAAAACTACGAGGGCAGATTGATATTGAAGCTACCTAGCGCTAGTTGGAAACACAAACACAAAATAAGTTTTTTTTGAAATTGAAATTTCACCCAAATTCATCGATTAGTTTCTTTGTTGTAGTCGTTTGGGGTAAATAACTTTTGTGTTTCTGGAAAAAAATGAATTTCGAGCAGTGATTAAACACTATTATTTAAAAGGGAAAACGGCGAAGGAGACAAAAGAAAAGCTCGATAAACATTAAACCGTGTCTTCACGTGCCATCGACTTGAACATAGCATGAACATAACGTCGGCAGAGCGAATATAAAAATAAGTTCATGTTCTTGATGTGGCTTATACGTATGTTCGGATTTACCTTATCAAAGTGTTCAGCTCGGCGCCATTTTGTGTATTTTTGTGCGTGATGGCCAACTTCATGGCGAACATCGGTTCTCAGCCATATGCTCGCGCATCGATGTCAGAGCATGAGCGAAACATGAACATGAGCGGTCCACATTAGCCATTTGCGATGTTCGCCATGATGCTCATACCATGTTCATGGCTAATGGAGACCACCAGTTACGGTAAGTCTGCTCCATCAGATTACATCGTAAAATATTGGATTGTTGAATTTAAAAGCGGCCAAACAAGCACTGCAACAATACCAGCAATAGGAAGACCAAAATACGTGGTTAGTATGAATGAACGCCAAGTCAAGTTACGTGAGATTGTTGAAATGGTAAACATAACATATATATTTTATCTTTTATTTTATTTCTAAGCACCATTTATTTAACTCAAATGTTTATTTTTTTATATCGTCTTCCAATTCTCATTATTTTCTTATTCCATTAGGACTACGAAATGCAATAAGAATTTACTTTTTTCGTTCTGGCTGCACAAAATGCTTCGCATCTTTTTACACCCGGCAAACATTTTCTATCCAAATTGAAACAAGAGAGTGGGAACAAAATATGCAAACCCGTTTTCTTCTGATAAAAGTTTGTGAGTAGCGAGACACATCGATAAGAAATACAAATGAGTCCATTTAGTAGCATAAAGGTGAGTGACATTCGACTCTTTTTTCGGTATCAAATTGCTATCATCAAGATGATTGAAAATAGCGTCCTTTGGGTAACTAATTTTTGACGAATTGGAGCAGAAATATATAAAACTTGCTTTAATTTCTTCATAAAAGTAGTCTCACGTTTTTGATCAATATAAAATAGGAATTCTTGTGTCTTATCTTTTTTTTTTTTGAAGGGATTGCTGAAAAAATATCATCCATACTATGCTTTCTTCTTACCACTAGATTAAATAAATCATTTAAAAGTCAAATCACGTAGTTTTCGAATAATTTCTTTTAACTTGTTTTAATTAATAGCCACTCCTAATTCTTTTTTTTTTTTATCAATCCAACTTTATGGAAAAGTAAGACATCACTGAATTAAGCAAAACACAAAGAATTTGTTAAAAGGTTTTATTTTAAAACGGCCATTTTACATTCCATGGTGTATAATAAATAAAAATACCTCGTTTGCAAGTTACTAGACTCAAAACTCTTGCTGGCAGATATATGGATATATAGCACTCCTATTATTTTCATCACAACTGTACAGTTCAACTTTTTAGAACTGGGTCAGCAATTTTTTATTTCTAATTACAAAAATTTAAAATTTTTCTTCGAATTGCATATATTTTTAGTTTTCCAAAATTCAAATCACACAAATTCGTTAAATTACTTTACGCCAAACTTATCTTTACTTGCGGCGCTCGCATAGATAATTAAGGGAACCACTTTCAATCATGCTCGCTCAATCTTGCATAAATAAGACGCTTAAGCATCGCAACAAACTATTATGCATTTATAAAGAAATGAAATATTTGAAAAGACTTTGAAACAATTGGTCTGATCCAATGCAGTTGAGGGACCAGTTTGGTTTCTTTGGGATTTTCGTTTAAAGCATTACATGTTTGTTTTCTAAGAAAATAAAATAAGGTCGTGATAACAAATCTTTTCGAACCCAAAACCGCATTTATTTTTTTCACTTTTTATTGGTTTTTTATTATTTCGTTTTTTTTTTTATTCTAGTTGCAATGTAATTTATTTACTTTTATTATTTAAATACAGATGTATGTAAATAGATACATATAATAAACTGTTATGTTTATGCGACCTTACTATTAACACTTTTGTATTAGCATACACAAATTTTATTTTTGTTTTTTTTTTATAGTTATGTACATACATATGTATATGTATGTATGTACACATGTGCATACCCAAATATAAATAATCTTTTATAAATAATTTCTAGGGATTTTTTATTTTGTAAAGTATTGCATTTTTAAATCAAATATGTTAAATTATGCAAAAGAAAATATTTTAAAATTTTATACTACCACCTACTCTTTGTAATTAAATAAAACGTTTCACTTATTTTTTTTTTTTTTTATAAAAATTAAAAAAAAAAAATCACTGTATTTTTCTATATACGTAGAAAAACAAATTTGTGACTTTAAACAGCGCGCTAATATTTGAGACAATATTTTTCCGTGCCGTCCGACCGTTTATTTGTGCGCCTTCAATCCAACTGTTGTTTTTGTTGGCCATGTAAACATTTTCATTTGTAAAGTTATCTATAAGATACATTTGCTTTTCAAATGTTATTTTCCACTTCTAGATACATTCGCGCTGCCAGACAAGGCTGCCAGAAAGAATGTGGACGAAATCGTCAATATACGGATAATTTTTGAAAATATTGTCACTTTGGTTTTGAAATATCGTCAAAGAAATCGGAAAACTACCAAATTGTTAGTGTATTTTAAATTTTTATTTTAAAATATAACACATTTTTAATGCATGCTTATTGGTCTCAAATTTGTACATTAGCGTTAATTTTGCAAAAACTTAAAAATTAAACATTTTTTCCGATATAAGCTCGATTTGTCAGCTTTAGGGCCTGCGCGCCACGTGTTAACGTTGTCCAATTTTGCTAAAATTTTGTTGGTGAAAGTTCCTCACCAAATCTCACAATAATCCGACCGGCACTCCTTGAAATTCGAAATTTTTTTTTTTTTCATTTGAAAAACCCTGTATACGTATATATATGAGGAAAAAATATAAAATTTTGTGAAAATGAGTGAATTTACTTAATTGTGAATAAATTCGAAAATAATCAGTCGATTTTTATGGTCGATATCTCGTTTTGTTGCTATTATTTGTGGCTTTGTAATAGAATAATGAATCTGAAAATTTTTTGCCGTTTTCTATTTTTCATGATTTTTTTAAAACAAAAATTTTTGACATTTTTACGTAAAAAATATATTTTTCTCTTAAATTTTTTATTATAACTCCGAAACTGTTCATCCGATTAAAGCAAAAGATATAGACGGATTAAAGTCTATGTAAATCTTAATTTTTCTGATTATATTTGAATAATATCCGATTAGCAGTTTTTGAGTTATCACTAATAATGTGAAAAAGCGTCTAAAAAATGCAATTTTAGAAAAAAATTTTTTTAAAAAAAATCTATCCATAGAATTTAAAAATTCTACCATTTTTGTACAAAGGTAGTCATGATACATCAAAATTGTATAGTGGTTTTAAAAGCATATGAAATTTTTTTTATTTTGTTGCGTTGTGTAATCAATAATATTTCTCACTGATTAATTTGACAGTTAAATCTTACACTTAAAAATCATTAATTAAAGGAAGCGTCGGGAATTTCGTTTTTCTCCGTTAACTTTAAGAATATTTCCAATGCTTTCTCGAAGTTCCAGTTGGCGTCATCCAAACATCTGAAATGAATCAAGATGAAATGCAATCAAAATGGTTTATGGAAAATAATAAGCAATAAAAAACGTTCAATTTTTCGCATTTGGGTTGGCGAAAAATTAAGAATGGGGTTAAAAGTCGTGCGAATATACATATATTAAAAACAGTCTATTAATTAAAAGTAACTTGTTTATTTAAAGTGACGAAGTGAAGTGAAGAAACGATGATATCCAAAAATTGTTATGTGCGTATCTTATGTCCTCTAAGAATTCATCCTTCAAAGAAATTCAAAATTTCTATATGTTGACTTTTGCACTTTTTTAAGCGTTGTGTAGGTGACTATTAGTTGCTTTTAAAATACTCTTGAGCTAATAGTTCCATTAACTTTTACTCGCTTATCTATCCAGCTTTTCCCGGAATCCATTCTCTAAAGAAATTCCATACATTCCATTTCCAATTTTCAAAATTCGGATTTTTTTAGCTCTCATAAAGATTCTTGGCTTTATCCGCTCATCTGTATGCTGGAACGTTTATTCTCTCTCGAAGACTTGATATTTTTAGATATCTCATGGTTAATCCTGAAAGGACAGAGTTTTAAGGCCAGCCCACATGCTAAAGGTTAACCCAGCCGTCAAAAAGGGGTGTTATGCGATCCACGCCCATCTGTTAAGAAGGTTAAGAAACTGTATTTAAACGTAGCTGCACGTTACATGGGGTTATGACGTGGAGAAGATCCCTTTCCTCATACTCGTCGGACCAAAAATATACATTTTCAAATAAAACACAAAACAAACGTACAACTTGAAAACGACTATGGACATGACAACGGATAACATGGGGTATTCTAAGAACACCAAATGCGTGACGATATCTTCAGATGACTGTATTGGCAGTGGAGTGTCTATGGACTTTGAGCAAATGTCCGTGCTTTTACAGCAAAATTCCGTGGTTTGGCAAGCTGGCCGTGCTAGTGATAGCACAACAGCTGCCCAAATGCCTGCTGTGGACAAGGTGACTGCAAAGAAGTTCTCGGACCATCGAACTCCTACACCCTTTACCAACAAAGGAGTTGCGAACAAGTTTTTCTGCTCCCAAGTTGGTGGTAATCGGGGAAATATAAGTAAGGAGCCCCCGAACCAAATTTCGAGCTCCCAAGCTACATTCCAGATACCTTGCGGAAAGGTCAGTAAGGAAACCGCAAACTTGTTTTCGGGTAACCAAGCTGCACCTCAAGCAACATATAGTAAGTAAGGCATATAAATCCCTCGAACGGGTCTACTTACGGCGGTGTGCCAGCAGTAGGATTTATGGGGAGCTGGTGAAGCAGACAGCGGGCGCTTTAACGGCAAAAGAGAGGTCCTGGATGTGATAGGCAGGAGCTGTTTTGGCCGAACTGCAAAATTCACTTCCTAAGGATGCTCGGCAACGCTCTGAGGAGACAATGTTGCAGTGCCGCTAGCCAGCGTTTAGGGAACGTTGACATTTCTATATGTAATTATCCAATGAAAAACTTGCTTACCTTGTGCACCATATTGATTTTAAGCTAGTGACCTCTTGAAACATAACTAAAATTGCTTCCTTATCACTCACAGTCAATTCATCTTTCTTCAGTTTGTCATCGGCTTTAAAATATTTGAAAGCGACTTTTGCTTGAGTAGCTGACGGAGTATATACATTTAATTGATCATTAAGTATTTGATAATTAGTGAATAGCCTAAGGGGACCCTAAAAAATCCAAAACCATAATATGAGATTCAAAAAATTTAACATAAAAAATGTGTATTATTTTACAGTATTACGTTGAACAGGAGCCAAAACAAAAGTACGTGAAAAAGCCAACAATATATCCGTTTCCATCAAACTGGGAGCCAGGTCCAAATAGACGCCGCTAACCACAATAACAACCATAGTCTCCTGAAATACACAAAATTATATTTGATTTTCAATACACCTTTAATATACATATTTGAGCACAAATTTAGATGTTAAAAAAAAATACACTTACATTAAACACAATGCAATCTGTAGTAAATGTCAGCATATCGTGCGTAGTTCCAGGTAGATCCAATAAAACCCTTAATATCTCTTTTCGTCCATAATGCAAAGAAGCATATGCTCTACTTAGTTCCGATGTTTTTAAAATATTCCTTGAAATTTTTAAATAATTTAAAATTCGTTTGCTATTCCGTGCTGTGATTTTAGTCATATTATAATTACAGGTAAGACTAAATATTGCCTTGGAATGATATAGATCTGTAAAGGAAAAATATAGAGCCACCTCACAAAGTTAATTTTGTGCGAAAACGATACTCGACCTATTTTTAATTCTTCAAAAAATTAAAAACTAATAGATTTTTCGGAATGAAATCATGTTTAACAAAAAATGTTATGTGCAATTTAAACAGAATACGAATATGTACGACTAGAAAATTTTTATAAAATACACTTAACATTTTTCAACGAGACCAGATTGGACCAAAGTGTGCTGGCTATTCAATAGCTGGCAGCCTATTAAACCTAACCTTGAGTGTATTTCATAAAAATTTTGCGAGACGTATGACTTATTCGTTTCTTGGAAAATTCACACTAATTTCATTCCGAAGAACTTTTAGTGCCAGTTCATGCGTAACGAAGCTGTTCGTTTGTTCGCACAATTACATTTAAAAGAAAATCAACCTTCAAAATTTTGTTATTGTTTTAAATGTAATTGTATGAACGAACGGCTTCGTTATCTGCGAACTGACTTTTAAATTGTTCGTTCTCTAAAGAGCCAAACAATGGATGGAATTCCGTTTCCGAAAGGAATCGAACTCTGGCTGGTGTAGAAAATACCATGATATAAAATCATCATGGAAAATACTGTTGGGCATACCTTTCAAGTGCATTCTATTATTTTCGAATGTTTGAAAATAACGAGTTACAAATTCATTAACAAAATCGTAGCCGGCTGTGTCGCATAAAAAGTTTTTCTGCGAAGGTAAACTGCTCTTGGAACTAATATCCACATTATCCTGTAAATATAAAAGTATAAATTTTTAATTATATGATCGAATGAATGTGCGCACATAAACACATGCATGGTTACACACAAATCACACAAATGTTTGCAATCTCAGTTGATTGTGGTTATTTAGTTTTTTAATGTTCCTCATGCCGACTGTTATTGTTAGTTGTTTGTATACATTGAATGTCAATAAATAAAAGAGATAGTGAGAGCAACATAATTGTTTTACTTTCTCTTAAAAAGACACAAACAGTACTTTTACTACTAACGAGATTATTCCTGGTTTTATACTTAATCTTTCTATAGAGCTATCAAATAACTCTTCCATTACAATATTCGGAATAATTGGGGAACCTTGAGATCTAATTGAGAGCCTATTTATCTGCGTATATATCTTTCCATTGTGCTAAAAATATGTTATGTTCTATAAAAATTATATTTTTTAATACAAATATTTGTTTAAAAATAAATGTTACCTAAAAAACATTACCAAAAAAAAAATGTGTTTTGACAGGTAGGTTAGGTTTGACAGTACCTAACCTACTTGTCAAACACAAAAAAAAAATTTATTAGAAAACTTTTTTGTGTTTTGACAGGTATTATTCTCAATAATTTATTTAGAATATTGGCATATAAAGTTGAATGTTTGAAAATATCTTTCAAAGATTTCCAAGTCTACTGATGATTAGGGTATCTCCTATGAGATGACGACATATAGACAGGTAGGAGACATAGAAAACAAGCTGTTTATAATTTTTGATTGGTATAAATACTAGAATATAATAAAGTAGATAAACTCAATTGTTATTGAATATTACAATGAGTATCGACAATATCCTCCAGATACAGAGATCAAGTCACACTTTCCGGCAAATATTTAGCACATATTATCTTATAAAAGTTTTTCATATCGGGTTTACCAGCTTTTTTCTTTACAATTTAAAACTGACGAATGGAAAACATACATATGCTGTATGCAGGACACGAATGAGCGACACGTTTACAAATTTTATATGAAAAGCTCCCAATTCAGTCACGACGCTACGCTCATTCGTGCTCTGTTAACTTCACATTAATTTAGAAACTATTTCACTGCAGGAAATTGATCAAATGTATAAATAAGTTATACTCAACCGTTTTAGCAGAATTGTAAGTTTTAAGATCCGAAATTCAAAATCGCTTAAATTTAAATGAAATCGATTTCGAATTACAAAACATTCATGAATACATAATAGATATAACTAGGAAATTAAAATCTTAATTACCAATATTTTTAATTCTGAAAAGTACTTTTTTACACTTGTTATGTATTCGCCAGCAACACTGTATTTAGAACACAAAGGATTGCCATCCAATCTAAGTGATCGAATACTCAAATTTCCAAGATCTTTAATATCATTTATATCATGTATCCAATTGTCACCCAAATCGATGGCTTTCAAATTACTCATCATGGCCAAAACTTTTGAAAAATTTGCATTTAATATTTTGTTATGAGCTAGACGTAGTTCAATGCAAGTCGACATAAATTTTTTTGAGGCTTGCATAAGAACGCGAGTTAAAATCTTGAAGGAACTCAAATTGATGACAATATTTTCCAAACCTGGAAAAAAACGATTTAAAAATGTATGTATGATTTTTTTCTGCCAAGATTTCAAACTAACCTTCTATGTTTTGAAAATTGCTTAAATCAAGCACACGATCCATGCCATTAAAACGGCGATTAAGAGCCTTTTCTATACTATCCATGGGATCCACTTGGCCCTTTTTGAATGGGCTTATATTCATCTTTAAATAGTAAGCAGCAGATTTATCCATTTGCAGTTGTGGTGAGTAATCTGTGGTACTTTCGGTGGGTGGTGGTGGAGCTTCAAGATGTGGTATTTTAACTTCTAAATTGCAATTTTCTACCAAATGTTTTATTTGCGAAAAACAATCACGTACCAAAAACTGATGCTCTCCAGCGGTAAACTAATAGGGGAGTGTGTTGCATTAAACATTAAAACATATAATTAATTTTTGTTTTGAAATACATACCTGATAATAACAGGGATAAATATCACTTAAGGTGGATGATATTGTTAGAAAAAAATAATCAAATATTTCTTCCTTCGTAAATTCATGGGCAGCATCTGGAATCTTAACAAAAAATATGGTTGCGCTAAATTTATTCTATGAAAAAAACATTTACTTTAATCTACCATAAACGCATGCCAATCGGTACTATTTTCAAATTTGTCGACATCTGCTTTATTAGACCAATCGATTCGATAACCATCAGTTTCAGCGTCCAATCTATTCAAAGGAGTGTACTCATTTGAAATGTTTTCCGAGGGTATTCCATCCTTTAATAATTTTTAACATTTTAGTATTATTTATATTTTAGTATGCATGTGTAATGAGTGGTTCTTACAATTTTTTTAAAATTTTTCAAAACTGGCCCTAAGCACTCAGGATATGTTGGTGATTTTGTGAGTGGATTACCTTGCAGCATAACTTCATCAGCTTTAAGTGGAACTAATTCACGACAAACACGGTTAGGAGAACTTAACTATTAATATTGTTACAAAAATAGTTTAAAATTTTTCAGCATTAAACATTAAATAATATAAGAGTAAATTAACAATATTAAAAAACTCACGTTTTTAAGTTTTTTTTTTTTTTTTTTTTTTTTGTTTTTTTTTTTTTTTTTTTATTTCAGTAATCTTACCATATTATCCCTTAAATCTAGTATAACAAATTCGACTCCGCTAAAGACTTTTAAAGGAGCCAAAGTACTAATTCCATTGCCGCTTAATATTATTCCATTAACTGTGCGAAATTGTTCGTCATCGCGGTAAATTAAATCACAGAGACGTTCCAAATTGCCTTGATTACTAAGATTGACAACTACATCATAGAATTCGCGATTTTGAGCAAAAGACGACAAATTTAAAATTCCATTTTCACCGCTTCGATGTTCCATGCGAGCGTACAACGAGCTCAAGGCTTTGGTTATTTGGGAAATGGGAGAAACTTGTCCGTATTTAAATTCACCTACATTCAATTGAACTTCCAGATATATAGTAATGCCCTTGGGCAAATGTAGACATAAATTTTGTGCAAACAATTTATCCATGGCCGGCTGACACTGGCGAACCAGAAAACGATCTTCTTTATTTCCATGCTATTGAAAATATACGTGAAATATTACATGCTTGCTTATAAATACATATATATGTATCTGCATATGTATACATACTCTATATGCAACTGGATAAAATTCCTCACTCTCAACAGCCCTAAATATGGCTTCCAATATGCCATATTTCCCTTCTATGCCCATAAGTTTACCATGATGCTGTACAACGATTTGATGCCATACAAAGCCCTGATTCATAAGTTTGGGATCATACGAGTTCCGTTTCTTATAAACAACAGTATTTGAGTAGTTAATCTCAATGCTCATGTGATTGGGAAAATGTAATATTTCATCTTTATAAAAATTATAAGAAAATTTAATGAGAGCATTTTGTTAATAAGTATAAACTACGTTACCTGGACATTTGAGAGTATTCATTTTATTTTCTTTTTTTTTAATTCCAAACTTGTAAAATTAGACTTCATTAGCCGGTTAAATTGGAGGGAATTGTTTTTATTTACATGACGTTTCCTCTTTTATATGTACATACATACGTTCCACAAAGAAATAATAACAATGACCAATAAACTTTCAAAGGTGGCAGCGCTAATGCAATATTACAGCAATACAACAAAAACACGCGTGTAGTGTACTGTAGCAAGGTTTCCAAGGCGAATTAATTATTAGGTGGATGCATCGGCGAATTCAGGCGAATTCGGTTAATATGGCGGCACTTTGTCAAGTTTTGTTTACCTTTTTCGGCGCAATTTGAATTTTTGTACATGTTCTTTATCAACTACTTTTGACAGCTTAAGTGTGAATTCGCCTTTTTACACAAACAAAATACCTGTTGTTTTTCTTATTGTTGTATTGTTGTAGCGAAGCGGCTACCTTGTTTTTTGTATCATGAAGGTTTCCTTAAGGGCGTTTCAGACTATCATACAAGTCTTAAGATTTTGATTGGATTTTGTGGGACAAAAATCTAAAGATATTTGTGTTGACTGTCAAAAAATCTAAAGTACTATCAAGGCGAATTAATTATTAGGTGGATGCATCGGCGAATTCAGGCGAATTCGGTTAATATGGCGGCACTTTCGTTGTCAAGTTTTGTTTACCTTTTTCGGCGCCATTTAAATTTTTTACATGTTCTTTATCAACTACTTTTGACAGCTTAAGTGTGAATTCGCCATTTTACACAAACAAAATACCTGTTGTTTTTATTATTGTTGTATTGTTGTAGCGAAGCGGCTACCTTGTTTTTTGTATCATGAGTACTATTACATTTTGTTTTCACACTATCACACCTAAAGTAAAAGAAGGAATATGACTTGAAAATAAACAGCCAATTTACTTAACGTCTGGTTTTATTATTTTTATTATTTGATTTTGCAAAAAATGCAACCCTGATCCAATGAAAAATCTTATTGTTTAAACAAATTTCTAAAAATGGTGAAGTGTTATGGGATGTCAAATCTTTTACCGTATTATTTCTCATTTTCATAATGCTTTACATTCACACTATCACACTTGCACGTATTACTTGATTTTTTGACAAGCCTTAATACAAAGTGTGATAGTCTGAAGTGCCCTTTACTGTAGTGACCTTTTTATTATTTATATATTATTTACTTCAAAAATATTTGAAATATACATTATTTTTATTTTCACAAAATTATTTTTAAATCTTTAAGCCACAATAAATAACTAATTTAACTTTTAAAAATGTAACCAATATAATTGGCGTTAAGTGCTCAAGGCGAATTAATAAGGCACTCTTCTGTGTGGTGTTTTATTATTTCTACAGGATTTTCATTTAGAGTTGGGTAGTTCGCGAACGAACTAGTGTCACTGAGCTATTCACTACAGGGAGCTAAAAGAGCCGATCATTTCTGCAAGCTCTTTTAGTTCCGTAGTTCATGTTTCTTCCTTTTGTCTTCAAGTTTTCTTTTTCGTTTATGTTTCTTTCTTTCTGGTTGATATGTATACGGAAATGGTCAAACAGTGCTACCAGAATTTGACGTTAAAAGTACATATCTATGTTATATACAACTATTCAGAATATGAGACAACACAATTTTACTTTGGTTTTTTGTATTATAAAAAAAAATGATATGATATGCGACCATAATTGAATATGAAAACATCGAGACATCATCACAAATATATCGTATTTTTTTTTTGCTTCTTAATAAAATTATTTTTCATCACACCTGAAAATTTCTAATCTCACCTTTTATTAATCCTTATAATAATTGTACTTTTCATTTGTTTACAGCAATTTTGTTTTGCTTTTCTTTATCATGAAACCTGAAACGAGCCGTTTATTGAAAATATTATTTACGGAGCACTGAGCTACTGAACTAAAAGAATGACATATTTCAGTAAAAAGAGCTGAACTAAAAAGAACACTCTTTCAAAAGAGCTCATGAACTCAACTCTATTTTCATTCTATGTAGTACATTACTCTCTGTACTAGACATTTGTGATATTTCTTTTTTCTCTTTTTAACTTGGGGGTTACACGAACAAGTTTTGCCTTTCAAGTTTTAATACACTCTCACTTTTTTACTAATACATTCATAAACTTAAACTTGATGCGAATTTGATACGAATTTGCTTTCCAACTCTGTGTTCAAATTTATAGGCAAGAAAACAGCTGATAGCTATTTTAATGAACAAATTTTTCTTTTTTGTGTTTAAAAATTCTGCCGCCATAGTTTTTTGTGTTAATTTATTAGAAAATAAGTTAAATTTGTGGAGATTTATTAGAAATCAAATTTATTATTTTTAAGGAAGCAATTATTTTTAGTTGTTTTTTTGATGCCGGCATCTTGAAAATAAAATTGCTTTGTAATTGCGTGCAGCCTACGTTACAGTTTTAATTTGTTTAAATTTCGACAAGCAGTATGTGTAAAAAACTTGATAGTGAATTGAAAATAAATTTGATGGTGTAACTGTAGGGTAACTTATCGCATTTTTTATATTGCTGCTGCATATCATTATTGCCATATCACCATCAACTTTATATAAGCTACTAGCTGTGCTTATAAAAACAACAACAAAAAAGAGAAACGAAAAGTCTGCCTATTAATATCTTAAATGTGAAAGATTTAGGCAAGACCAATAGAATTACAGCCAGTTTACCAATTTCGAAAGAAAATGAATGCGAAAGAAAGCCAGTCACATTCGAATCAATTTGGGTTTGTCTATCTCACTATTATTCGTTCGCATATTCTTATGTATTTGCATTGAGTTTTGACAGATCGTTCGCATAAAAAAAAGTTAGACGAACCCAAAGCAAGTACGCTGTCGAGATTGATAAACTGGCTGTTAAAAATGTCTGCCCATCGTCTTGTCTAAATGTAAAAGCGGTCTAAGTAATTACTTGCATGTGGCCAAGCCGAATTAAAATTATTGAATGCATGTAGCAACGGAGGGTTAAAGAACAAGTTTGTTTGTAATCGTTGGAAATGCAGAAATTTGTAAACGTTTTTAAAAAATCAACATGCAATATAATTGGCATGATACATGTTGATCCGTTACCAGGTTAACATAGAATCAAACTTATTTGCAGCCGTTTAATTCAATATTGTGTATGGATATACATACAATTTTTTTAGGAACGCCTTTATACACAGGGAATTGGACCGAAATTATAGAGAAATGTAGATACGAAGCAAATATTTACAAGAAGCATAAATTGGTATGGAATAACTTATGTATGTACAATAATTAAATTGACCACATATGTTAATTGTAATTGTTTCGAACACAAACTTGTCTAAGTTCATACAGTAAGCCAAAAGCATTCTTTTTATAAATTTTACTTTAAGGATTCAGTTTTAATTGAAAATATGCATGATATTCCATACGTGCAACAGCAACAGTTGGGGCCAGAAACAATTGCAAGCATGACACGTTTATCATTGGAAATAAGAAAGATAATTCCAACCGGTATTATGCCTATTGGCATACAAATCTTGGCCTGTGGCAATAAACAAGCCTTAGCAGTAGCTAAAGCTTGTGATTTGCAATATATAAGAGCCGAAGGTTTTGTCTTTGATCATGTTGCAGATGAAGGTTATACGAAAGCATGTGCCGGCGAATTACTTAGATATCGTAAGCTAATTGATGCTTCTGATATTTTGGTTTTCACAGATCTGAAAAAAAAGCATTCATCGCATAGCATAACACAAGACCTTAGCCTGCTTGATACAGCTAAAGCGGCAGAGTTCTTTCTAACAGATGGTGTCATAATAACTGGAAATTCAACGGGAGTGGCAGCAAACCCGCAAGATTTATTAGATTTAAAAGGCAAAATACATGTTCCTATTTTGATTGGTTCCGGAGTAACTAGAGATAATGTAATGGAGTATTATCCTCATATACAAGCGGTTATAATAGGTTCACATTTTAAACACAACGGTCATTGGCAGAACGGATTATGTGAAATATCCATACAAAATTTTATGAACTACATATCAGAATCGTGTATTTCCACATGATATTTAATATTCATTAAAACTAATTGGTTATGATATAAAAATACAAATGTCAAAAAAATATTTTAAATAATAATGTTTTTTATACTGCATACATAATAAAACTGAATGGTTTAAAATAAATTAGCAAAAAAGTCATAAATTCTTTCACGCAAAGAGTTTCGTGATTTTTCAAGATTACTAACTGCCGTCTTGCGTTGGAATTCGAAAGGCTGCTGCTTTTGATCAAATAATTTATCCACTGTGTCATCAAATTTAACACGCTTTTTCCGAGGAGGTATCAATATATTACCATTTTGAATATTCTCCTTTAAAGCATCGGGAAAACTCCAGTTTGTGGCTTCATCTGTAACATCTTCGGATTTTTCACTCGCATTATTGCTTTTATTACTGCCATTACTCGATCTCAACGGAAATAAGACATCACGATAATTTATATTTCCATGTGCTGGTTCATAACTTTGCAATACATTTTCCCGTGGCACTGCCCGTGGTATTGTGTTGTCCACGTTTTGTGTGCGAAAATACGATTTAGAGTCTGAATATCTGCTAGCAAAACCATAAGTAGGATCATGATCGCTGATTATGTTATTTGAAGGTTGAGTATTGGGATTATCATTTTGTTGAGCAAGTCTTTGCGGTGCCTGTTTTAAAATACCACGTGACACTGCACGCATTTTATCAGTTGATATAAATTTATATAATTTGGATAACCGCTTATCTGGTGAAATTCGCTCAATTGATCTTTTGCGTAATATATTTTTATCGCTTTCATGGGATAGTTGTGTTGTTCTTTTATTATTGGTATTCGAAAATATTTTCTTATCGCTACTTTTAATTGAAGTTGATGTGGCTGGAGAAGTTAGCTTACGTTTGTTGCTTCCTCCAAAACAAGATTTTGATGCAAAAGAAGATTCTGCATCTGTTTCATCTTCAGAATTTGTTGTTCGATTTCTATTACGAAAAATTGTATCAAACTCCTAGACGGGATCATAACAAAAAATTTATTAATTTTAACATAAAAAGCCACGCTTTTTTATTTAAATCAAAATGTGTACTTTTAAGTTTCTTAAAAAAAAGACGTCTCATTTTTTTTAATTAAAGCAATTAGAATGTAAAAAGCTAAATGTTCTAATAATCAAATTATAATATCATCTCGCAAGCAAAACGAGCGTCACATATCACCTAAAAATAAATTTGGCGTTTTTAGATCGCCTGGCGACTTTGAAAACATGCCTGAATACCTTTCTAATTGTTTTTTCAAAAAGTAAATGAGATTAAACTAAATTTTTAACAATACTTATCTTTTTCAGAAAATATTTTTCCTGAATATACATAAAATAAAGAAATATAAATTATTCTAACTTTGTTATACGATAAAAAAGTAACCTCAAAATAATTTAATAGAAATCGGAATTAAAACTATTTAAAAATATAAATTGCTAAAAGAAAGTGTAGTTATTGTATAATTTAACGAAATTACAAAAAACAAGTTGAATTTGAAGTTTATTTAATCACGCCAATAATATTTTCTATATTGATTACTATTTCTACATGTTGTGATATAATTTTTTTAAAAAAGGAAAATAGTAAAGAAAAAAAATTATTTGGTTGAAAAAGCAAGTGTATTTTGTTTTTGTCGTAAAATTTTTGAAATTTTTTTTACTCGATAATTTTACCGGTTTTTTTTTTTATTCTCAAACGATATCTTTCTTTGAAATTGTATATTTTTTAAACGCATTTGTAAAAAGCATTTCTTAATATTTTAAAATTTGTTCAGTTCTTAAAGACAATAAAAAAATAGTTACCGATTTCTTTTGTTTGGGACTCAACATATAATCTTCCCCAAAATGTTTTATTTCTTTCTTCCTCAATGGAGTTCGTTTACTACTTTCTTTTCGAAGCGTTTTTCGGCATTGTATGTGCAAATCTATAGCATCACGTATAAAACCTACCCATGTACTGCAAACGTGTAAATCTTGAGTTGCGAATATAATTCCGTCACCCTGGCAGGTAATTTTAAATGTGCCCGGCAACAATTCATACACTTTACATTTGTTTAAAGGAAATATACAACAGCACTCCAAAGAATTTTCAACAATTGTATTAGGTATACGATCTTTAACAATTTTGCAATACATAAAAATATCGGACATAAGAATACAATAGCGTTTAATTTCTGCGCCAGTGCGAGCAACCTTCTGTAGAATGCCTTCCTTAATAACTTTACGTGAAGGCTTCACTATATTCGGCGAACGGTTAATAAGGGAGTTTTGCAAATTTATTAACATTTGGGTAACTTCTTGATCTTCTACACAAGAGTTGATATGTGAAACTGTACTTTCAATTTGTTTAATAGATTCCTTGAGCAACTTAAAATCGGCATCCGCAGGACTGGTATACAGTAATACTTGCTCCAGGAGAAGCTTATATCGAGGTACTCTTTGTATCGGCACAATCATCAAAGAGTTTAATTTCCGCTGTACTTCCGGGCGCGACTCATTTAATTGGAGATATTTGCGAAATGCAGCATTTTTTGAAGTCAACTCTTGTAACACTAACAAAGCATTACGATAATCAAAAGCATAAACCGAATATAGTTTAAAAAATGGTGCCATTTTCAAAAAAGATTGTGCAACATTTTCCATGTTTGATTCAAGTTTACTCAAGAATTCTCCATTTAAATTGTATATCATTTCGATCTGTCCAAAAAGAGTAGTGTGACTGGCATTATCAATTATTTGCTGATCTTTTAATGGCTTTACAAAATATTGCATTAAAATTTCCAGTTGCTGCAAATAAGTTTTTTCCGAAGTTATTATTTCCTCAATAGCCTGTATTCGAAAATTTCGTCTCTTATCCATTTCTGTTCTTGGTGAATATATTGGTGTTTGGCCGGTGCCGCCCGCCAACATAGAGCATACTTTTTTATGCATGAACATTTATAAGATCATTCGTAAATACTAATATATATAATTCCATACCTTTGTTCCTCGATTTGGCAGTCAAAAGATTACGCTCCTGCAGCACCTGTCGTAATTCACGGCTAAAACTGAGCGGCGTCTCCGGCGTTCGTGGTGACGCCATCTCATTAACAGCATTGCTGCACTGTCTTTTGCGGGGTGTATACATTTAAATAAATCCTCTTGAAACAGTTCTACAAGCGTTTAAATAATTGTTCTAGGTATAAAATTTTAAACTAATTTCATGCAGGTGCTAATAAAAATTGCTGCGGCATTTTCAAAAATTTAAATTTGAAGTACAACAAAACAATGCCACCAGACAACCAAACTTTTTAAGTAGTCAAATATGGTGGCAGGCAGTAGTGCTAACTTTTTTCTTGAATATGTACCAATATCCTCAAAAATCGCTAGAATAAAGCTAAAATTTTGTTTCAGCTGAAAATTTAATGGAACGCATTTACACCAACTCAAAATCTAGTAGATTTGAATTGAAATCTACAACGAAATCTATATCGTTTACACCACCGTTTTCTGACATCTAGCAAGATTTCATTTGCTCAAAAATAATTTATGCATGCGTGTTTGACAATACAATATTATCAGAGACTGAATACACCAGCATTAAAGTGCATATTTTTTGTGCCCAGAGACTGCATACACCACATTATAGTGCAATTTTTGTTGCAGCGTAGTATTTTTAGTACTTTTTGCAAGAAATCACAGTTGCATCTCTTAGTACTGAGTAGATTTCAGGAGATTTCGTCGAAATCTACTCATAAAGTAGATTTTATTTTGTATGGGAAATCTCAAAATCTACTAGATTTGGCTTGAAATCTCGAATGAGCAGATTTCGCTTTGGTTTAAATAGGCTGTTAGTCCTTTCAGTATAGTGCAAATCACTGAACCTCGCAACAAACTGAGTGCAGATTGAGAAAATCAGTCGATCCATGGCAATACCACAGAGGTCATGAGGACAACATCAACTGAAGCACTTATGAGCTGGATGCCATGTGGAAGCCAAGCAGATAGCATTAAAAGTTGCGATCAGGTAGAACGCGACATGAGTATGGACCCACAGAACAGAGATAGAAAAAAAACTAGTTCCCGGCTAGGTAGCTAGCAACTGCAACCCAAAACCATTCCTCTCAAGGATCGAAGAATCTCCCTCAGAATTTGGATCTTTCTATGATCCGTGATTTACAAGGATGGAGCAAAAGGAGAGAAAGGGTTGGAGGAGGCGTTTACATAGAAGAATTCAAAACCAATACCAAGCTAATACAGTGTTCTTTAAGCTGAAATATCGGCTTTAAATAAAGCGGCAAGATCGCTAACGTTTCACAAGATATTCGGTAGAGATATCATGGTAGTAACGGAATATACACTAATTCCAGTCTAGTTCCGTGGACACGCTCCAATAACGGCATTAACATCGTTGACGAGCTTACCAAAAAAAGGGACAACCCAGATAGGAATATAGATATAGGTCAGCGTGTTGAAAAAGAATAAAGCTCCACACGCTGAAACGTGCCCAAGAAAAACCTGTAGCCACGCATTAACTTTAAGAGCTCTGGCTATATCTCACTTGAGAGTCACTGTAGCAGTCATCAATAGACATTGCCCGTTTGGGAACCATGTCTGAAGTTGCTAAGACGAGGAAGAAGAGGAGACGATCCTTCATCTCCTCAAAACACGCCCGACACTGGACCAGCACCGCCTAAGATATCTAAGCGTGCGGAGCTTCAATAGCCTATCATGTCTATCTTCGGTAAATCCGACCGCGCTAGCCTCTTTCATAAGAAGCAGCGGTGGCTAGCACACCAGCATGTAATGCAATACGAAGCGGGTTCCCAAATTTCCTCCCCTTTCCACTCCTCTCACTTTTTCCCACTAACTTATATTTTTCACTTCTAGCTTCTGCTCTTCCCCTTTTCAGGTAATCACAAAGGGAACGATTACAAGACCCAAATGAGCTGGAGAACCTAAGTTGTATCAGGGAATGCAGTGATCTGCCTAACTTTAGTCCTCAAGGCGAATTTATAACAGCTGTATGTAGGAAAAATAAATGCAACCTTTAAAAAAAAATAATAATTTAAAGAAAAATATAAATACAAAAGAGAATTAAACAAAAATATTTACAAGAAAAGAAAAACTTAATTATTTCGTGAAACAATTAAGTTTTTTATTCGCTATTTTTAGCTTCTACCATTTATACCAATAAAAATTATAAATAGCTTGTTTTCTATGTTTCCCAGCTATCTATATGTCGACATTTCATTAGGGTAGTTCCTATGAAATGTCGACATATAGATAGCTGGGAAACATAGAAAACAAGCTATTTATAATTTTTATTGGTATATTTCGTGAAACTTTTGATTGTTTAGTGAAAATTTAATGGCGTTTTCTTTTTTAACAAAAATGTTATAATTATTATACCCTTTGCCCGTTTATATATTCTGCTCTAAAAAGTAGGCAAAAGTATAAATACAAAAAAAAAAACGTGTATCGCTCCTTTATTGCAAAATAGTCATAACTAAAAAAGCTTGTTTCGAGAAAAACACGTTCCAAATTTTTAGTTTCCATACTAGTCTTAGAAAAAATTTTTAGAAAATATCTTTTAAAGGAAACAATTTAAAAGTAATTTGAACATATTTTTGGCACAATATAAAAGGTAGTGTTGTTAAAAACTTGTGCGAAAAGCTCATTTTTTGAGATATGTTGCAATAAGGAAGCAATATGTTTCCCTCAACTTCAAGTACAGGGTGAGATATTGCCTTTTTTACTAATCTGCAAATAGTTATTCTAGTTTTCATAATTTATTGGTTATTTCATAAAAGAGGAAAAAAGACAGTAAATTTATTAATATGTATGCGTTTGAAATTGGTAATGGTAATTTTCTACACAGCAAGTTTTGGTATTTACAATATAGTTTTGGTTTTATACAATATTTTGCCTTCTTTTGTAAATGTAAAATATGTCACACTTCTTAAAAATAAGTTTAGGAGTGCTTTCTCATTAGACAAATTAGTTGCGCAAGTCAACGTTTTGCTTTTATTTATTTTCTTTTGACCTTTCTTATATGTTCACATACAGCAATTTAGCTGCGCAACTTTTATTCTGTTTTATTTAAATTTTCTTTATATTTTGAATGGCCCGAAAAATAAACAAAAGAAAATACCAAAAACAAAATGTGCAAACAAAACGAATTGCTGAGTACAAGGAAGTCTGCACTCAAATATCAGCTATTCTTCCCCCTCCAAGCTGCTGTTACTTCTGACAACTATAACTATATACATTTCATTGTTTGGCTTGCGTTTTGTAATAGGTTTTGTACTGCTTTTGCCGCCATAGAGCTGGTTGAAAAAATTATGCCGACAAAATATCACTTTCATCCCCCCGTTCGCCGACAAGCTGAAGTACAATTGTTCTCCACGGTTATTGCACAATCACATGTAATATTTTTTTTTTTTAATTAAATTGAAATGTTCTTTAAGCTTGAGATCGGTTTTGTTTTTATATAATTAAAGCATATTTTATATAAAAAACAAAACTGACCTCAACCTTAAAGAACATTTCAATGTAATATTTTATTTTTAAGAACTGAAACGCCACAAAACAATTATAAAATACCCTCGTCTAATTTGCAACGCTGGTGGCTTTATCGCTCTAAAAAACTGTTCAGAACAGCTGTAAATTATTTGATCAATCTGGCCAAATTTTAAATGTTGTGAATTGGATAAAGTTTTGTTGTCGTGTTAAACTTTGCTGTTTTAAAAAAGACCTTAAGAAATAAAAATGCAAACAAAAACTAATGTGGAGCAACGAGTTTTGGCAAGAATTAATCAGGAAATAGGAAGCGACTTCAAAAAGTTGCACAGAGCGTCAATACTAGTAGAGGACTATAAAACCCGTTTGGAAACTCTAAAGAATAAGGTTTGTATAAATGTACATACACAAGTAATATACAAACTAACAAATAGATGTTAAAAATTTGTGTAGTGGAAAATATTAAAGCAACATTCTTGGTGTGAGAATTATTATATCCAAAAATTCGTACTGTAAAGTGGACAAAAAGAAATTGTTTTGCGACTCCTTACTCCTAATGAGGATTTAAACGCGTGAGCGATGTGCAAACAATAAAATTATTTTATGCACTACTTTGGTATATTCCAAACTTTGTATCGTCTAATAATATAACAAGCAATAGGTCAATAGACGGACGGACCTAAGCTATATTTTTAAATTATCAAAAAAATTTTTCGAAGTCTTATGTGCATGACGAAATTTTAAGTTTATAGCTAATTTCTGAAGCAATGATGGTATCATATTTAACTACATACAAAATATTACACAAATTGCTACGTTATAAAATTCTTCTAATTTTACTTATAGATAGTTTAAAGAAAATTTAAAATGTAATAGTAGAAAATGGAAAATGCAATTGTTCAGAGAAAATTTAAAAAGCAAACATTTTCAATTATTTGAGTTTTAACCATACATATCAATATATAAAAATTGTATTTTACACTGCATATTTTATTTTTAGTTAAATTATGAAGCTGAAGATAATATTTCCAGTTTTAAAACCGCATTTGAAACTAAAGATCAAGCAAGCAAAAGTATTGATTTTCAGTTGATTAAACTTCAGCAATACGGCAATAAACTGCTGATCCGCATCAAAGAATCAAACAATGCGATTAAAGGCGCGTATCCCGATTTAGAACATGTGCGAAAGTTGCAACAATTAGTGCAGTATTTACGCATAGTTCAAGATATACAAGAAATAAGGTGAATAACAACACAATAAATAATTAATATTTTTACTTTCTAAATAAAACGCTCTCCTATTTCAAGCCAATCCTTAAACAATAACATTAATGGTAAAGATGAGGAGAAACTAATAAACTTGTATTTAAATCTTTATGAAGGAGACGACTGTCAGCACAGCATTATAGGACGCTTAAATAATGTAGAAGCACCGTATCTAAAATCATTTGCAGTACGTTCTGCAATACATTGGCATAGCCTATTAAAAGAAAGATTTTCGAAGTAAGTTCATTCATACAACTATGACATGTTGGTCATTGAAATAATTCTATTTTAGAGAATTTGAAGCTGTATTAAAGTGTATGAAGTGGGGACAAAAAGAACACGATCTTTTAAATTTTAAACCATCCACTGATAACATAATGAAAGCGCAGTTATTGGCAGAATATTTATTTTTGGTAAGTTAAAAAAAACTAGTAGATAAACTTAAAATTTTTTATTAAGTCTTTAAATCTGTAGTTAAAATCTCCGGCAGATGACATTGAGCCATTGGAAACTATTACGTCTAGTATTATATGCCAGCCTATCTCAACAGTAACCAAATATTTGCTTGCGCCCTACAAAAAACGGTTTTTATTTTTAGTTGGTTTCTCTTAAATTTTAATTATTCTGTGGTATAATTAACAGATTTATGTATCACTTTACGGGTGTAAAACAAACAAATCGTTTAGATAAACCTGAATGGTTCTATACGCAAATTCTAAACTGGGGCAAAGAAACACATTTATTTGTAGGAAAAAATTTTCAGCCGTCTGCTGTGAAGGCTGGAAAAATTGATTTCAACATACGGGTAAAAAATGTCACAAACCCAAGCTCTTCGTTAATTTATCTGTTCTTTTTACAGCTTGAATTTATTCGGGGGCTAGTACAATTAACAATTGAAAAACTTGCACAGGATATTGAGGAAATCAGTCGCGATGAAAATCTCTTTGCTCATTTGTTAGACGAAACTTTGGCTTTTGAAGCAGAATTAAGAGAAAACTTTGGTTACCCGGCTAGCTTCCCAAGTGCAATATGTGTTGTTACCCAACCTGTTTATCTGCTAAAATGGATCGCCTTAGAAGAGCGCTGTAAATTTCTGAAAAACAAGACTATTTTAAGAGTTTAATTGAAATATGTATTTATTTAGTTTGTTCCGAAAAAATGGATATGATATTGCAAGATGAAAATCCTTGGCAGTTAATAGATCCTAACATATATGATGATGAATTAAAAATTCCAAAATGTGCCGATCAGTTTATTCGACTTCTGGAGGCAATTAAAGATCGTTACTATTCGCTTATTCAACCTGGACATCAACTACAATTTCTTACTTTGCAGCTAGAACTAGTAGATAATTTTCGTCGAAGGCTAGTGCAATTGCATAGCAGCGGCTCCGTAGAAAGTATAATCATACTGAATGCCATAAACTATATTAAAATGGTTTTAAGCGAATGGGGCGAAAACGTTCACTACCTTCATCTGCATGCTGCTTTGGTGGGTCCAAATGTCGATGAAATCAATTCTGTATTTGAACATCCAGTTAAGGAACTTGAACACTGGACTCAACAACTCTTACAAAATTTGGCAACGAAAGCTGTTAACGAAATCAAAGCCAAATCTATGCCTTATAGACACGACTGCTGGCCCATTATGCCGGAGCAAAGCTCTCAAGAACCATTCATTCTTTCTCCTAGTGCAGGAGAAATGTTCCAAGTAATGGTAACGATTTTACATAACTTGGAAAGAGAACTTTCGGCAAATCTGTTTAATTTAACTTTAAGACTTATATCAAAGCAAATTGATGATTATATGTTGGATAGTATGATTATGAATACGAAGTTTTCACCAGCTGGCGCAGCACAATTCAATTACGATATGACTCGTAATTTGTTTGCTTTATTTGGTCAATACTGTCGCCGGCCAGATTTGCTATTCAAAAAGTGAGTTTTGTTATATGTATGTATAAATCTAGTTAATTTAACATCGAAATTGCTGTTTTTAGAATTCACGATGCCAATAAGCTGTTGAATGCTGCACGTGGTACTGCCCTGTTATTACATGAAAATTTGCAAAACTCTAACAATTCGCTGGAAGATAAAATGAAAGCTTTAAAAGAAGTTGGTATTGTTAATTTCAAACCAAAAACATGCATTGAAGTCTTAGAAAGGCGTACGGATATTATTACGTGCTTAAAAATGTTTTTATAGTTTTAATTTTCTACTTTAGAATAAATCTTATTATGTTAATAAAATATGTGTAATGTATGTAAATTTTTAGTAACAGTTTAACATCTCCAGAGCTCGAGTTTTAATAATTAATTAAACATTAAGGACAAGAAAACATTAAACTAATTCATCTTAGTGACAAAAACTACAACTGTAATTTTAGAAACAAAGTGCAAAAGCTTAAATTCATATCTATTGAATATTACCCAATTTCTCTTGTAAAAGAACTATTCAATCGGCTAAAACAAACAAGCGTGCAATGGAGCAAGTGGCTACAGCTGTAAAATAAAGGTATACACAAATTATTCATCTAAACATTGTATGATCTTATATTAAATATGTGTCTTAGTTACGATGGTTAAAACAAAACTAGACAATGTTGTTTTAACATACTAATTTGATCAAATTTGTATACTGTTGTGAACAGAAAAATCATCCAGTTATTTAACCTATGTACTTAAAATGTAAAATATGAGGTCTAAAAGTAATAAGCGAGGCGCCAAATATGTTTGTTTTTATAATAATATATAATTTTAATTATCTTGTGCAAAATTGCACGGATAACATGCCAAGATAATTATTAAATTTCTATCGCAAAATGTTGAGTTCAGATTATTACTATTTATAATTATTTAAAAAAAGTTCCATAAAAGTAGAAACTTGAATTAGAATTCGATTAAATAAATTATAATTAGATATTAAGTCAAAAAGTCTGGGTTAAAAATTGTGTAAATTTGTAATTAATTTAATTTTCAGCAGTTATAAACACACATTTTTGACGAAACTATAAAAGGTGGCATCACTGCTGGACTGTTTCTTCGTCAATTCTCTTGTCTATTTTTTTTGTTTAGTTCGATAAATTTTATTTGCGGTGTTAAACGTCAAGTGCTCGTGTAATTAGAAAATAATATACCTATTTTAACATATTTTATTTAATTTTGTTGCGTTAATTTCTTCTCTACGAGTTGGGTTTATTCATTATTTCATCCATAGTATTAATTTTATATACTAATTTCTGAAACTAATGTATATTATTGTTTTAAAACCAACTTTCTTAAATTAATGTGGAAGTGTGTGTGTATTTTGTGAACAAAAAGGTGGGTTGTCCAGCCAGAAATGTTATGCAAATAATTCTGTGAATGCCTAATTTTCGCCTAAATTATTTATTGAAAATTAAAGAATATCATATTTTACTTTTTATATACTTAACTTTATGAAAAGAAGCTGTGCCTATAAAAAACTACCACAGAGCTTTAACGATTACTCATCATGGCATTTCGTCCCCTTTTTGTGTGTGATATTTTTAGTCTGCTTTGACGAACAGATATTTAAAAATAAATATCCTTGGTACCCTTTAAATATGACTATAATTTAGAGATATGTGATTCGTAAGATAATACATTATTTTGCATTAAAAATCAAGTGAAAATAGACAAAAAGCATATATGTATGTATGCAATTCTTATGTGTGTATAAGAACAGAATGTTTACGTACTTCAACATAATCTTATATAGGTACCTATATCCGCTTATTACTCTTCCGCTTTCGTATTTTTCCAGAACCTTACTGTAATTATTTCTTGTTATAAATATAAATCAAATTTCTACTGCCAAAAATTCTACATGTTTGTGAAAAAAAATCAAATATACTATGGCAACGACTCCAATTAACAACAATTGTATATCTTAAACTTTGTGAAAAAAGAAAATAGAAGACATATCCAAGTAAGTTGCAAGAATTATTCTGTATAAAGATACGAAAATATGTAATACCTAATACGACTAATAAGTATTGGGTTTTTTGATTTTATGTTTATAATTTAATATTTTTTGTTACTTTTATGCAAAATTTGTCAAATAAGGTTTTAATAGATACATATGCATAAAAAACATCATGTATTTTGTTGGTAGAATTTTCGAAAAATTGTCAGAATTTTATTTGTTCTTTGATATTTTATGTTAAATTATTTAGTATTGTTAAAAATAAGAGCGTTTGGACACGATGAATTTACTTCAAACCTTTGTTTTGCCTGTGCGAATTTGTTCATAAAATGCTTTTTTAGCTCTACTCATAATCAGAATTTGATGTGTGCAGCAGAGTTAATATTATTTCTAATCATAATTGAATTTTTCGTTATTCTTTAAATTGAACTAAAATGTTTGAGAAGAATGAAATCAAGAAAAACCATGATTTTGAAGTCCTCTGATACATACCTACTTAAATACAGGGTGGCGCAGAACTAACCACCTTTTTAGTCGGAATGAAGTGGCATAACTAAGACGGTAATCGTAGACTACTGGCTTCAATTCTTTAACAAGCTGAACATTGTACGGGAACAAGTGCAATGTGGCCAAAATCCTCTGGTTGGACCTCCATGATAGTCCCAGCTGTGCTAAACGTTATCTTGTTAATGTTTCTGTAATAGCCTGTACCCAACAGATTAGATATTTCCTTTCGGTACATGGAATGTGTCTTACTGCAAAATTTTTTTTATATTAGTAAATTTATGTTTATCTTCGTTTAAAAAAACGTTGCATTGCGTCAAAACAATTGACTTTTGATTTTCAAACTAAAATATTATAACTTTTGATCGCTGTTGTGTAGTATTCCATGTTAAATTCAATAAGTTTTCTTCGCAAAGCTCTGAAAAAAAAATTAAAAATTTGGATAATCTTAAAAAGTTTTTGAACATTCAAACTATAAAGGTAATTCTGCGCCACCCTGTACATATTAATATTTTTCATAATCAAAACAATGTTTAATCATGACCTAAATACGCTTTAAGTTCACTTATACGAAATGATAATAAATTAAGATTTCGTTTAGTTTTGTGAGTTGTTTGTAATTAGTACCAATAATAAATATCATCAAGGCAGCATATTCGGCAATAATTTTTTTAAGAGAATTTTAGTTAAAGTTTATAATTTGAAACTTAAAAAAATTTTAGTACATAACTACATGAATTCCTAGCAACGGCAAACTGTTATCTGAAGCAGATTTAAAATAACACCGCGCATTTAGCTTTACTTGTACTCAGTGTGACCAGATCCAAAATATTTTGTTTTCTTGTGTGCTTTTATGGTTATATTTTGAATTTGTGCGTTACTGAATTTTATTGTCTTCGTTTTTTGTAGAAATTCTTTACGAGTTCAAATATTATGCAAAAATGTGTACAAATTTTTGGTAAATAAGCGGACGTTATATAAAGCAATCAATGTGTATTTCGGTGGCCAAAGCGGCAGGCACAAAATCTTCAATTTGCACAAAGGCAGTAAAATAACAACTAAATCCGGCGTTACCGTTTTGTTACATGTATTAACGTTTTATTACTCGTATTTGTATTTGTACACATACAATTTCACTACTAGAGCTACTTTGGTACTTGTGTATATTAGTATCTCCGGAAAGTAACTTCAACCCGCGCATTAATGTTTCTAACAACTAATTCATCATTGTCAAAGTCTCTATATTTTGTCTGTATAAAAAAGTTATTTATATTATTTTAACATAATTCTTATTTTCGATCGTTTTATGTTATATAAAAAATTTAACTGCATTTATTTTCAATATTTCGATAACAATTTGTTATTATTAAAAATTTTTCAATTGAAGGCTTTTTTATTTGCTTGTATTTTCTAAAAATTTTGGCATGTAATTTGTATGTACTTAATATAGATATTTCTTTAATCTCTGTTCAAATTTTTTTTTTTGTAACGTACTTCATGTTTTGAGGCAAACTTTCGTACGTTAGCGTACGTTACGTTGCTCTTACATTAACCGTTTTCAGTTCAACTGCACCTTTGTTGTCATCAATACAACTGCAATTAATTTAAAAAGCTCCTTCAAATTTTTAAATAAATTAGAATCTATTCCTGTATTTTCCTATCTCACCCAGAGATTAACTGCTTTTCTGGTCACTTAGTTTGTTTCAATAATTTTTCTCCTTTCCTATTTATTTTAAGTTTTAGCTTTAAACATATTTTTTTAAAAGAAATACTTTCGCGAAACTGTTACTTTCTGCTTTTAGACATTTTCTTTTAAAATTTAGTTTTTATAACATTACTTTGTTTTCGCATTTCAATTTATTAAAGGCATTAAATTATAATCTTAAATAATTATTTTTCTTAATTTTTTATTTCTATTCTGTTTTGATGGTGTAAGAATAAGGCTTAATAGTCGCGTACTCCTGATTACAAATTTCAGCTTTTGCTTTTACGTTTTTTTCTAGATTTCTGAAATCAAATTATTTATTTTGGGACAGCTTTTAATGTTTGTGTTTTGATATGTATTTACATACAATGTATTGTATATTAAAATAATTAAAATGTTATAATACCACAAGTGAGATTATACTATTTTAATATAATTATATTCAAATATTTATGTTTTCAGATACTGATGTCAAGACTGTCAAAGAAATTGCTGAAAATTTTACAAAATTGAAAAAATAATAAATGCAATTACAACAATTCCATCCAATTGAAAACGTCAATAATATACTTTATACAACACAATATGAAATAAACCAAATGAATAAGAATATTTTGAACGGACTTATTTTCTGGTCGCTTTATTAATTATAAACAAAAAAGATAAGATTATTATAATAAGTATTAGAGTTCATTAATTTTCAAATAATACCATTACCTAAATAACAAAGACTTGAATTGGATATTGAGAAGAAAATACAATAAAAAAAAGCTATTTTTATATTTATCATGGCGTATTGCGATGCTTGAACGTTTCCGTTTATGTAATTTAAGTCGTCACTGTCGTTTGCGATCTACAGAACTGGCTCGAGATAAGAAACAAAGACAACAATGTGTTACAGTACTATTTCTCGATGACACTACCCATACCTTTCGGATAGAGGTAAGTTGGATGTTAAATTGCAAGTCTTTATTTTCTTAAACACAGACACGTACATACATGCGAAGCTAATTTTTTAAATGCAATTTATGTATTATATGCATTGGTTTATTATTTTGTTTATTAACTTTCACAAAAAATTCGCTGTAAGCTTTTTCTTTAAAACAGTTGTTAAACAAATATTGACTAACGTTACTTGTTACTTTCCAACATTTTGTAATCATTAAGCACGCATTTTTTAATTACCAATTTAAAAATAAATTTGTATAGGAATAAAAAAACACCACGCAAGCAAAAACGAAAACTGCACTATAAATATTTTAGTATTACTATCGGATATGAATTTACAAAAATCTACTCATGCATACATAGAAATGTATGTATATATGCACTAGTTATTGAATAATAAATATTAATAATAATAATATTTAAAGTTCGCACTCCCAGCATAATATCAAGTCTAATCCATCATCTAATCTAGTCGATTAAGTTTAAGAGCACCACCTGGCTTTCAGGTGGTGCTTTGGTGGGTGTGGTGGCCCCAATGTTTAATATTGCCATGGTTCGCTGACTTTCTCAATCTGCAGTCTGTTAGTTGGGGAGTCCAATGATTTCCACCATACTGATACTCCATAGAAAATTATCGGTTTTATGACCATCTCATATAGCCACACAACTCCTTGTTGTTACATGCACCATGTTGAGTCTATTACAGATAGCTGTTGTAGCCTTGGCTACTCTGGCCTGTAAGTTTTCTTTCCATGCTAGTTCATTAGTTCGTTTTCTTTTGAAAATCTTTTTGAGGTTCAATTTTATGCAAATGATTGTGTAAAAAGTATAAAAATATACATTAATAAGTAATCAAATAATATGAAGCAAACCGCAACCAGTTTGATATAAACGCACTTTTTATAAAAATCTTTTAGTTTGTTAATCGTAAATACTTATATATTATTTTATTGATAGCATACAATTATTCTGATGTGTATAATTACCTGCATATGTCTGTAGTTCGTTACTAAGAAAATTAGTAATAGTATTTTATATAAATATTATAAGAAATTTAATTGAGATTGCTATTTTAGAAACGTGCTAAAGGTGGCGATTTGCTTGAACAAATATATCAATTTCTTGAGCTATCCGAGAGGGACTATTTTGGGTTGTTATTTCCCACAAAACCAGGCGATGTTGTTGTAAGTTGCATTGAGCTTATTCACTTAAATATTTTAGAGCTTAATCCAAGGCGTAAAACTTATGTATTTAATAGCGATGGGTTGATGCGCAGAAGCCATTCAAAAAGCAGTGCAGCAGTGTTATATCGGATAATGACGACGTTCCAATATTAGAGTTTAGAGTAAAGGTATGATAATTAAAAAAATATATATAATTTCAGCAATGGAAATCATCAAACAAAGAAATGCCTTCGCATTTTTTAAGTAATTGGTAATACAGCCAAAGCCCTCCTCAATTCTCCAGATAAGCTGCTCCTAGGCCTTTTTTTAACAAGGCTATCGACATGATTGTTGTATGCAAAGTGAACAGATATATTCTACATTTTTTTTTTTTTTATCTTGGACCAATTAGTACTCAGTGGATGATCGAACCCTACATTGTACAGGAACAAGGGAAATAGGTTATGGAGAGGAGGAAAGAGATAGCAGTGTTTGTGAACGTGTGACTTACCTGCCAATTACAACATAAAAACAAATATCATCATAGGATTTATATTGTTGAAATTAAATTAGTTAGAACTGATCAGTGCTCAGTGTATACAGGGTATCCCAGCAGTCAACGTCAAGTCGAAACAGGCTAACAACATTGATTGTAACCATTATGGAGAAAAATCAGAAAAAAAAAATCTAAAAAAATGCAAGGTTTTGTGCTATTGATAATAAACATATCAATAAAACACGGACGATTGTAATACAAAAACAAAGAAAATAATTAACACGTGTACACAGGATGGAAGACAAAACTCTATCTATTCATTAAACGACGTTAAATTTGAAATTTTGCTTAAATTAAAAATTATTTAAAGAATTTGTAGTGGAACTTCCCGACTCAACAATTTAAAATAATACGCTGTAACAAATTGCGCACCAATGTTTTATTTGCACCAAACTCCACTTCTTTCTAAATAAAATCACTTGTAAATTTCTCTTTAAAAATTAAATTTTTCTCTCCCTCTCTCATTATTAGTTTTATGTGAGCGATCCGAGCCGTTTACAGGAAGAATACACCCGTTATCAGTTTTACTTGCAAATAAAACGTAACATATTATTAGGCAAACTGCCGTGTTCAATTAACACGCAATGTCTTTTAGCAAGTTACACTGTTCAATGTAAGTTGTGTTTAAATATAAGAAAAAGTTAAAATTTTATAATTTATGTATTCTAATATTTTGTTCTTTTTATAATACAAAGCCGAATTGGGCGACTTTAATGCTTCGGAACATCAAACTGGCTATTTAAGTAATATGCAATTGTTAGCCGATCAAACGAATGATGCTGAGCGTAAAATATCTGAACTGCATAAACTACATCGGGGCCAATTGCCAGCTGATGCCGAGTATAATTACTTAGAGCACGCCAAAAGACTTGATTTATATGGCATCGATTTACACAAGGCCATGGTTCGTAGATTTATATAAATAAATGTATCTATGTTTTATAGTTCAATGTTAATATGTAATTGAATAGGCTTAGTAAGTGTTTTTCAGTATGGTTTATAAAAAATATGGTGTTAATAAGTTTTTTTTTTTTTTTTTTTTTTTTTTTTTTTTTTTTTCTGACTTAGTGGAGAACGTTTACAGTATGATTTAGTTTCCACTACAGATTAATGTAAAATGCAATCAATATTGAATTGTTTTTGTTGATAGATTTGATGCTACTTCACGGTTTGTTGGTTGTTTTGTTGTAATTTTTATTAAAGAAAACTTGTTTTGTTTACTTGAAAGTTAAAAGGATGTTTCTCGTGCGTGTTTTGAAGACTTCATAATTTTTAAGCGAAATTTTACTGTTACTGCTTGCTAATAGCGGCTGTACGCCGGGAAGGTATGCTACTCGCAGTAATTCCATTGTAATCCAGACTGTAGGCGATGAGTCAATCCCAAAGCATGCAGTTGTGGCGTTAAAAAGTTTTCAATCATATCACGCCGTTTTCATTTTCAAAGAAGTAAGGTAATGATTCCTCCTGAATAAATGGCACATCAGACTGACACTTTCAATGGATGCAAATGTGACTGATGAATAATATTATCACACGATTATGAAGACTTCCACTGTAGAAGGGTTATTGATGACCTTGTGAATAGTCGTTGGAATTACTGCAGGCTGTTTGGCTTAGTTGTTAAGCCCATTTTAGACCACCTACTCCCAGATTACAGAGAGGTTAATGTGCACATCTGCTTTGATGGTGATCGATGTTTCCTGCACTTGCCATCGAAAGCGCTTTTTACAGGTCTGAAATGACTGCCGGCTGATCGTATGGTAATGGAAATGGCCTTGAATTCGCCGATCAAATTAAGCGTATGCAGGTCGTGTGAGAGAGGCGACAGTTGGTCATGCCTCAATTATAGGAAGAATAGAGGGACTTTCTGTGGCTATTGATTGGCTCTACTGTCCTACAAAAATTTCACTTAATGTTGTAAGACACGGTCTCGGAGATAGTCGGTATAAATCGACGATAGCACTTGTTTGATATGTTAACAGATGGATCCAAGTCGGTCTTAAGGGTTGGTGCGGTTATATTCAACTACCTGTATGACATAAAGATTAGCTTTAGCCTACGAAGTGATGGTGACGTAACGCGGGCGCAAATCGCGGCAATAATGATGGCAGCTAACTGGGCAACGTACTGCAGGATACACAGAGAAAATATCTGGAGTTGTAAATTTGATTTTACTCAAGAAATGTAACTTGCGCTACATTATTTTATAATATATTTTTAGGAAAAAAAGTGCTTTTTCTATTGACATAGCTCGTTAGATACATTTTTGTTATGGAAGAAATGCAAAAAGTTGTAAAGGGTTATTTCTATGTAACAAGACTATAAAATTAAACATTTACGTTCTTTGTATACTTCAGAAATACATTAAAAACATACATACCTACATACTAATAAATCCACTAAAACTTTTTTAATTTTCAGGACTCAAATGGAAAGGACTTACAACTCGGTGTTTCTGCTATAGGTCTATTAGTATTTCAAAATTCTTTGCGTATCAATACATTTTCTTGGTCCAAAATGGTAAAAGTATCGTTTAAACGAAAAGATTTTTTCATACAGCTACGCCGAGAACTGGTAAAAACCCTAAAAACAAAACACTTAAAAACTAAAAGCTTATAACATATTTAAATTTTTATAGTCGGAAAGCTATGATACTTTATTAGGATTTAGTATGATATCTCATAAGCACGCCAAGGCTTTATGGAAATCTTGCGTAGAGCATCATTCATTTTTCCGTTTGAAGCGACCTCATCGTTTGTCACGCTTTCTAAATTTAAGTTTAGGATCAAAGTAAATGTATATCGCTTTGGCTTGTATTTTTATTGATTAATTTCTACTTTCAATAGATTTTACTATTCCGGCCGCACCGAATTGCAAGCTGTCCAAGAATCAAAGCAACGGGCAAAAATTCACAAAGCATTTGTCCGTTCTCCAAGTAAACGCTTAATCACTATTGGGGCCGGCGCAACAACCACTTCACCTTTAACCAATGGTGGTAGCGGTTCCGATAGCAATGGTAGCGTTTCACATAATGGAAAAACTCCGTCCGCAATAGTTGCAGCTCACACGTCCATTTTAACCATTACAAAGTCTAGCCGTCCGCATCACGATAACAAGGTTACGTCCAAACAATTGGATTCCATGCCACGCAAAGCTTGGGAGCAGCATAGCGACGAATATGATATACAACTGTACGTAATTAATAAAAGACATTTTTTTATATATAGAAAAATTTTCTTTCTCATCTCCACAATACAGTGATACCGGCTATATTGAACAGTGCAGCCGAAGATTTGAGTCTCCAGTACCTGCATATAGTACAGGTTCGCGTAGTCCTAATGATACACAAATGGGTCCAGCTATAACAACCTATATAAATGGCTGTTTGGCAGCACCAGAAAGTGGTAGTGATTTAATAACAATACGTTTATTAGCCGATGAACATGGTCGTTTTGGTTTTAACGTTAAAGGCGGTATCGATTTAAGTTTACCTGTACAAGTGTCGAAAGTTGCACCAAATACTCCCGCCGATCGCTGTGTTCCGCGCGTCAAAGAAGGCGATGAAGTCCTGCTTATAAATGGCAAAGAAGTTCAAGGATTAAAACATGAGCAAGTGGTTTCCATGATAAAAGAATGTCGTAATACTCGCAATGGAGAACTCTTACTAACTATGAGGCCAGGAGGTCGAACCACTGCATTTACAGAAGAAGAAGAACCACTTTATCAATATGTACCGGAAAGTGATGAAATCGGCTCACATTCAAACCTCTTGGATGGTGATGCTTTATTTACGCAGAGTCTTCTGTTATTAAGTGACGGTTTAGCGTCTGGTGCTTTACTTGCTCAGTATGAACTTATGTATCGCAAAAACCCCGATTTGCTCATAACTGAAGCTCGAAAACCGGAAAATGTTGCAAAAAATCGCTATCGAGATATATCTCCTTATGATTGTACTCGAGTGTCATTAGTGAACTGCTCGAGTGGTGATTACATTAATGCAAATTATGTCAATATGGAAATACCCGGCGGTATTAATCGTTATATAGCCACCCAAGGACCTTTGGCAACTACAACAGCAGATTTCTGGCGAATGGTTCAACAAGAAAGTAGTCATTTAGTTGTCATGCTCACTACCGTTATGGAGGCGGGCAGACAAAAATGTCATCAATATTGGCCAGTAACAGGTGATGAGCTTCAATTGGGTGATGGCTTTTCGGTTAAATGTCTGACTGAGCAACCAGATGAAACAGGCAGTTTTGTTTTTCGAGAATTTTTGTTGTGCGATAAGCGTACTGGAGAGCAGCGCCACATTCAGCACATGCAATATCTTGCTTGGCCAGATCACTGTGTACCAGCCGATCCAAATTTATTTTTGGAATTTGTTGAACGTGTTCGAAATGCACGAAATCGCACATTGTTGCAAGAGATTGAAGAGAGCCTTAAGCAGGTGCGTTTACTTGAGGCTGATGCTGATGAGAATGGAGGTCTTATGAGCGAACGTAAATGTGCTGCTAGCAACGGCGTTACTCCTGAAGATGAAACACCTGTTTCTACAAGTGTTCATCAGTGAGAAAAAATGTTGTAAAGTAAAAAGATAAAATGGTAATATATTTCTATTTTAAGGTGTATAAGTGCTGCCAACCCACCTGTGATAGTCCATTGTTCGGCTGGTATTGGTCGAACTGGTGTGCTGATATTAATGGATACCGCTTTAGCATTAATGGAGGCCCGAGAACCCGTATATCCGTTGGATATAGTACGAACAATGCGTGATCAAAGAGCATGTATGGTACAAAATGTGGTAAGTAATATTTGCAAACATTGAAGAATCTAGATTGTAGACAGATGTGAGAAGACTTAGGAATTTGTACTGAAAAGCACTGATGTTCATTTAAAATGGAATACCTGAAATATATAAAATTCAAGTATTACTTAATTTTAGTTTTGTATTAAAAAAAATAAATAAAAATAAAAAAAAATCATTTTTGGCTGAAGGTGGAAACGAATTTGAACCAGGCAAATATTTATAGAAATTGGAACCGCTAAAAAGGGAGTTGAAAACCAACATTATTTTTGATATTTAACATTAAAAAATTGAAAAAAAAAAAAACTTGTTAAATTGCTTATTAATGGCTTTCCATTCAGCATATTTTACAAAATAAATAAATAATGTCCTTTAAAATTATTGGTACGGTTTTGGGGTTGCTAAACAAAAATTGAGTGCAGGACAAAATATTTGCAACCAGGTTGGGTGGGCAATGGGGAAACAAAAACACCAGTTTCTCCCCTATAAGAGATCGGGAAGGTGGCAAGCAAAGCGGCTTGAGTAAATGTTCGGTTTTTCAGTATAAATAAATATTTTTTTATGTCGGCGTACCCAGGGAGAAGGTTGGAACCCACTGAGTGGTCTGTGCTCAGAGAAAAGTAGCGAGTTGGAAACCTCCCTGGTCTCTGTGGCCGTAACATAAAATGGCAGCTTCTATGAAATGTCGATATAAGTCCCTTGAAATGCTGTTTTAAATCCCTTAATCTCATTTTCTAAAAAAATATGTTTATGAATACCTTTTTTGCTTACATATCTTATTTCTCTTTATTCAGAATATGAAATATACAAAATATATTTTTTCTCTCTAATATATGAAAAACATTAATGTTACTAAAATAACCTTCGTTTTCAGTCGAGTGCGACTATTTTTTAGAAATTCGAAAATTCATTGGCCAGCGCATTTGCCATATTTGTTAACACTCGACTATTTTCTTTTATGTTATTTTGCCACATTATTGTACGAATTCGGATGAAGCTGTAAATTAAGGTTGTTCTGTAAAAAATTTTTATTTTATACATTTTATAATATGGAGAAAAGAAACATTAACAAAAAGTTATTAAACCCCACGTCATCGGTAAAAAAAAATCAATTCTAATCTCATTTTACTTCTATTTCAGCTATATGTCCTTTAATAGTTTTTTTTTTTTTTTTTTTTTTTTTTTTTTTTTTTTTTTTTTTTTTAAGCAGGACAAAGCAAAAACGTTAACTTTATTATTATTTTTTTAATTACAGAGCCAGTATCGTTTTGTATGCGAATGCATATGTGCTGCTTATATGAAAATATCTCGTAATAGTGCTTTATTAGCAGAAGAAAATGATGACCATAATGATGGAGCTGGCGATGGCGATTAGACATATACGAATGTATTTCAAATGAACCTACAGAAACGAAAAAATTGTTTATGAAACCGGAATAGTAGTGATCCGGTTCTGCATACCCTACAATTTCATATGTTACTTTAACATAAATATTTACAAACTATTGGTAAAATAGTGCATGTGCCTCTCTTTACTTGAAATCACAATAATGTTACATTAATATCTTACAGGAACACAAATACACATAAACAGATTTTGAATCACGAATGTAGAGTATAATATACATAATATATGCATAAACATATTTTTGTAAAAAGTACTTTAAACATACACATTTACATACATATATATTCGCCCAATAGAATAAGAATTATAATAGATGAAGACATTTGCTTTCTTTTTCGTAAAGTTCCCCGCTCATATTACTACATAAAATTTGATTTGAAATTATGTTAAAAATAATCTATGTGATTTGTTTAACATTCAAAAGGCATTTACATACATTATTTTGTTTGTTTGTTTTGCTACAAACAAGTACGTAATTACTTATGTACATACATATGTAGTATATTCAGTCCAAACAGCGCAATATTTAAATAAATATTTTGTATGTATGTACATACATATATCTGACATATTTTTATAATATAGTGTTAATTTATTGATAAAATCACATTTTATTTTAGTTTATTTTTTATACTAGTAAAACTGAGTGTTACAACACTTAATTCATTAAAAGGAACCGCGGATAATTATTTAAAGTGTCCATATACAATTTCTTTAATTATTGTCATTTTCTCTTTTTCACTCTATGATTAAGGTCTGCAATAGTTTTAAACAAAATTTATAACAAGCATTTGAAAATATTATAACTCTTACAACAAATCTTAAAATTTGCACATATATTTTGATTAATTTAAAAAGTACTAAAAAATATATACCTTGACACTTAATAACAAAAATAAATAACTTTGTCTACCAATAAGATATGTATGAAAATCAAAACTTTAATCAATGTACAATATGTACATGCATACATATGTATTATCCTACAGCCTTATGTAACAAGCGATTTTTTATACAATGTCACTTATTGCAAATCTTTGCGTTTATTGTGCAATCCGAGTCGGAGATAATGTTAAAAGTTATTAGCCTGTTTATTGCACATTTTTAATATTATACTATGCTTCCATACAATATTACCATTATTTAAAAAAATTACTCATAAGTGCTTCCATTGAAGTGATCTTCGAATTTTCTAAACTAATCTGGCGTTTCATATTTATGGCAAAGAGAAATTATTATTCTTTTTTGTACAAAGTTTAAATATACGCAAGATATTGGTGGTATTTTGATTTTTAAAAATTAGATATTGGTTAGTTAGATATATATTTTTCGTTATTTTCGAAAAAGTCTTCCAAATTGAATGGACAAAACACTTTTGAAATGCACTAGTTCTTTGATAAAGTATTGTTACGAATTCTTATCACATCTAACCCAGTGTGCAGCCGTAGATCTGCTTATTATAAATGTATATCACATTCACAGAAACAAGATAAAACTAAAAACATAATACACAAACAAATAAACATACATGATTTAAAGTACGCAAAATTCTAAGTAAGTCAACTACAAATGATGTTGTTGTTATTCTTGCATTCTTGGTATTTCGTTTCTTATTGTTTGTTGTTGTTACTTGCTTGCAAGCATGTGTGTGAATGTGTATATGCGTAAGAATTACATTTGTACATTTGAGTCTAGAATTATGAATCTCTAGAAAGATCATGAGGATTGTAGAACTTGATAAAAGATCATGAGGATTGTAAAAATAAGCAGGCAGGTCGGCGGCAGCGAGTCAGTTTATTTTGAAACCTTGTGCAAGACTGTCATAAGTCAAAATAGTAAGCAAGTCTAGTGTGTAAATATACACAGTGGTGTTAAGTGGAAATTGAGTTGTGAATTATTTAAGTACTTTGTAAAGAACAAGTGTGTTGAGTCATTATTTCATTTGTAATTGAACAATCCGCAAAAGCGTTTTTAGAGGCAACAACAGTTTGTCAGTTGAATGAAAATAAAACAATAAAAAAAATAGAAAATGAGTCCAAAAATTATAAGAAATAACAAATGAGTCGAAACGAAATTAGAAAAAACTATAAACAACAGAAAATATGCCTATTTCCATGTAAAACATTTTTCAGTACGAAAATAGACTTGCCTTTTAGACATGGCGTGTAAAAAATTTTATTTAATTAATTTTTTTCAGATCAAATTAATTTATTTAATATGCTGAAAAAAGAGATAAATATATAAATAAACCAAAAAATTAATTTTTTAAATCTGTTGACTTTTCGGCTGCCCTGTACAACTTATAGCGGGGTTCTTTTGTATAAATTATAAAGAGGGAGAACAATCAAAAACCGAATAAAATCTGTATACAAAATCAATAAAATCGTTTACAAAAAAAAAAAAAAAAAAATCGTTTACGATGCGCATTAAGTGTTTTTGTATTGCGAAATTGCTTGTTACGCTGTTTTGGATAACTAAAAAAAAAATGTGAATATTATACATAACGCTCCTTTATTGCAACATAGTCATAACTAAAAAAAAAGCTTGTTTCGAGAAAAACGCATTTCAAATTTTTAGTTTCCATACAAGTCTTAGAAATTTTTTTTAGAAAATATCTCCTAAAGAAAACAGTTAGAAGTAATTTTTGGCACAATATAAAAGGTAGTACTGTTAACAGTTCTGCATTGTTAACTCGAAAAGCTAATTTTTTAGATATGGCTATGTTGCAATAAAGAAGCGATATATTTAGTTATTTATCAGACAATTTCAAATTTATTTTAACATTTGAGCCGGAATACGAAGAAGACACAATACTTTTTTTTGCTTTTATTTGTTGTAAGAAATGATTTAGTTTGTATTAGAAAAATAAACAAAATTATTTTATCTTAATATTCTTCGATCTTCGTTTGTTAAATAAATTTAATTTTTGCAGCTTCAGATCTTGGTTTTATTTTTTTTTTATAACAAATTAACAATTTAAAGTCTTTTATTTTTCGATAACAAGTTGTTATCTTCAAGGAAATTAATTTTAATTGTTATCGAAAAATAAAAGACGTTAAATTGCTATTTTCTTATAGAAAACAAAAAAACCAAGATCTCAAGCTGCAAAAATTAAAGTTATTTAATAAACAAAATTGTTAGAAAAGTTATTAATAACAAAATGGAGAGTGTTCGCGAAAAAGCTACGCAAACGTTTGTTTATTGATTATCCCATACAGCGCTACCAAAATTAAGACGTATAGCGCAACGTAAATTTACGATTTCATTTGGACTGTAGTAAATAACTTAAATAAGAGTGTCAACGTTGTGCCATAAACAGTAATGTTCACTAAACTTATTTAATAAAAATCTCTAAATAGAGATAAAATTGTTAAGTTGATTTTAAAGCATCGAAAGTGTAATTACTAGTTGCCACAAAAAATTAGTAACATTTTTGAAACTAACTTTACGGAGAGAGAGAATGCCAAAATTACTTTTTCCAACTGCAAAGCGTTGACGATGCGCTATTTTGGTTTGGTCTTACACTTTGCAAGTGGATTAGGATTTTTGGCAGATAAATTACACTTGACACGCTAATTTTGTTTGTGCTGATAGAAGATAATGTATGACAAAAAAAAACTATTGCCCTGATTATCGGTTACAACACAACATTAAACCCGGTAATGCAAATTTTTATAATTGTTTGTAATTAAAATCACAGATTATAATGGTTTTTCAGTCTTAAATTTACAAAAGTTTTTTGAAACTTCATCGGCGAATTCAGGTGAATTCGATTAATATGCCGGCACTTTCTCTGTCAAGTTTTGTTTACCTTTTTCGGCGCTATTTAAATTTTTGTACATGTTCGTTATCAACTACTTTTGACAGCTTAAGTGTGAATTCGCCTTTTTACACAAACAAAATACCTGTTGTTTTTTTTATTGTTGTAGCGAAGCGGTTACCTTGTTTTTTGTATCATGACTAAATCATACAAAAAAAAACTTCATATTAAAATGGCCCGAAAATGTTTGTAAACAAAAGAAAAAAAAAATGACGGCAAGCAAATAATAATCACCTGAGCAGTCAAGTTCACCTAATAATGAATTCGCCTTGTTCTCATTTTTCTTAGCGCCAAAGCTTTTGAAGCTTTGGTTTGGTTTACAAAATGTAAGAAAGTTGCTAAACATATGGTAATATTGAACGCTTTTCTGTTTCAAAGTAACAGCATAAGAAAAATCGTTGTCAAAATTATGTATTAATAGCATGTTCACATCACATATTCGAGATTCGCTCTCTCTTTCATGATTCTCGGCCCAATCTTGATTGAACAAACGTTGATCTGCCGTACAAAATTTTGAGAGCGAACGAACTTGGTTCATTTTGAACCATGTAAAAATCACCATCCAAATTTGATAACAAATTATCCTAGCGATATTTATCTGAACTAGCTCTCAAATAAAATATAAACAAAATATATAATATAAATAATGTGTGTAAGATAAAAAAAAAATACTAAACATATAAAAATTTTATATTTACATAAAGATTTAAATAAAAATTGAAAAAAGAAGTAGTGAAACGGTTGCACAAAAAACAATTCACAAAGTGAAACAAAACAAAAATAACCGTCTAAACAGCTAACAGTTTCATACTACCGTCTGAACGGTAATTATAACTAAATTTGATTGTAAGTTGAGTTGTAAGTAAGAACAGTATGTGCCAATTTCACGATAACGAAGCTGTTCGTTCGTTCGCACAATTACATTTGAAACAATAACAAAATTTTGAATGTTGTTTTTGTTTTAAATGTAATTGTGCGAACGAACGAACAGCTTCGTTATCGTGAAATTGAACATGTAAGCCATGATCGCATTTTAAAAAATACAGCATTAAAGTAACAACTGTTGTAAACGATAATCGGGGTATAAGTTGCGCTATACTGACATTTTTTTTTTTTTTTTGTAAATTTAAAAATATGGTTTGTTATTTTATTCCATTAATACTATTGAAACGTCAACAACCTTTATAGCCCACATCTAATATACATCTTCTAAACTTAAGTTTTTGATAAATAAAAAACATATATATAATGTATATAACATACATATACTTTTTCTTGTAAAATAAACAGTAAATAGCGAGCAAGACCTATAAGTATTTTAACACCAAAAAAAACCAATATACATACGTAAATACATACATATATACGTGCATATAATAAATATCAACTGCGTACATTACATATAATACGAACATGTCTTTTATTATTACATAATATAAAAAGGTGACTAAAGTCGGTATATAAAACTATTATTTGCCGGAGATTCGATGTACGCTATGTATTAAAGAATTCTTAGCATATAGGAGGCTAGCTCTGAGTTTATATCTTAGCTCTTTAAAAAGAATCGCCCGCCGCAACAAACTGGACTACACAACCTGTTGAGTTGCCAGTTTAACAGTTCTCAGGAGATAATCCTTACATATGCACTGGAACTAGGAAATAGATTATTAGGATCATCGCCTCAGTGTTATAGTGAGTCAATGGAGACGTCACCGATAAGCTGCTTCACTCTCTTTTGAGGACGGTCGAGTAAACCCAAAATAGACTTTGAGACACCGGCTTAAAAATGGGAGTTGTATTCCACTTTCGACGTTTGCAGGTGATTTAAATAGTAAAGATCGGAGAAAAACCCGATACTTATGAATGCTTCTTTAGAGACATGAAACTCACACTGTATTTTCATTCCAGGAGCATCCGAATCCTCAATATATATACCACCCATTAGTATAATGTGCTTTCTGAGAAAACTCAATATAAACCGATAAAAATCATCAACGATACCAAAAGCAATTTTTCTTTCATCGTAATGTTGGATCAAGTGGCGCTATTTTTCCATGCTGACGGGCACAAAGTAATTTGTGTGACTCTAGATACCTCACAAAATGGTAGTTAACCATTCTTTCCATATCTTTGAAAATCGCAGAACAAAATGCAATTGGGCGGTAATTTTCAGAGTTATTTGCCACACTGATTTTGCGGATCGAACTTACATTAGCAACCTTCCAACACGATGGGAACTTACCAATATAGTGTTTTGTCTTTCATTCTGTGCACATGTGCTTTATATAGTCATCCGTATTTTCTATATACATACCCGTACTATGTATGTTCATTATTATTTTATTTTTAAGCAATATTACACCGGAATAAGCGGTGTTTTGTCGTCCATCCTGTGTACACGTAGTTTTTATTGCACTTTCAATGTAATTCATTACCTTACAGTGTGGGAGTCTGAGCAGTGCCGAAGGTATATACACTAGACACTGATCAATAGTAACTAATTTAATTCCAGCACTTTAAATGCTGTGTTAATATTTGTTTTGGCCTTCGCGTATTGTTATTGATAGGTGCAAGTAAACCGTCCACAAACACTACTCCCTCTTACCTCCTCTTCATTATCTCTTTACCTAATTTCAGTACAATGAACTGCATATGTGGGATCATCCCCTACTGGTAGAAGAACACTGCTTCAAGACCAGTGCTACAGTACCATCGGATCCAGGAGACGTCTTTGTGTCGAGATCAGCCAAACCCCATTTGACTGCTCGAACTCATGCTAACTCTCTTAACGAATCACCAAAAGCTCTTGCTGGTCCCGGGGAGTAGTAACAACTTTGACACGAAGACCCTGTTCGTGGAGAAACTTTTTACGTCTAAATATGCTGGTACATGAAGACTTGACCTGTTTTGGTAGTGGTCCGTATCTGGAGTTTAGTTTGAACGCGAAATCCTGAATGCTTCCGCTCTGTATCTACCTGCGTATTTGTGGGTTTAATTAAACCAAAACCTCCTACTTCGAATCAAAGTTTGCTTGAAGGGGTTGATTGTTTTCATCCTTAGCAAAATGGTATTTTTGTGACCAGTTTTGTCGAAGCATTTATACCACCGTCAGAAAGCAAGGTTTCCAATTGAAATGCTCGCAAAATTTGTTAAGTTCAACCCAACGAGATTAATATTTTAAGCGTGAATATATTTTAAGTGTTTGTATCCGTTTTTGAAAAGTTACGAAACTTTGAGAACAAATAGGAGGCAGAAATGGTGCAATCATCCGAATTGCCGAGAGGTCCACAAACTCTGACGTTATAAGTTTCGTGTGAAACCAGGAATTGGTCGAGTGGAAATAATATCCTTCAACGCATAAAATATGCGTTTGTTTGTTCACTAATTCCTCAAGCTGGTTATACGTAGTGAATAAAGCAGCATATTGGTCTTGTGCAGTATGATTCGAATGATGAAGCCGGGATGAGTTGTGAAAATTGAAATCACCAGCAATAAAGATTTCTCTGCATTGGTATTTCTCCAGGATCCTCGATATGCATTCCGGGAGCGCATCGAAACCAGAAAATGTAAAATCTATCCTAGAGTTTGGCATTATGTAACGAAACCCGAAGTGCAAAAAGTATCGTGTTTTTTCATTTAACCCAAAGACATAAATTCAGCATCATCACGCCCAACGGTTGCTAGCACTAGAGCACAACTTTATTGCGAAGGTACATTACAAGGCCACAATGGAGATGAAATAGGGATAGAAATAGATACCCAGGTATATGAATATCCTGAGGGTCAGCAATCTCAGATACTTAGTTTTCACATAAGGTGAGAACATCTGACCAATGGAGAGAAGTGGTTATACTTACAAAATTAAGTTTGAAATTACCAGACGTTCTCATGAAAGATCATGGAACAAATGTCAACTTTGCAACATTGACGAAGCCGGAATTAACTGCTTCTGAGTTGACTGGTAAGTATTCTGTGTATATACAATTCATTACTAAGTAAACTTCACAGCGCATGTTTGCTTCCCTCCTCTTTCTTCCTGAGACTGTATTTTTTTTTTTTTTTTTTTTTTTTTTTTTTTTTGTTTACAAACATTTTTGAATCAATTTAATTTGAAGATTTTTTTTAAATAATTTATTGTAATCTCAAGAAATCTTTGTGCTTTTAATTATACATTCGCCTAGCGTGCACAAAAAAAAATTGTTTTTTGTGTTTTGACAGGTATTATTAAAACATTTTTCTGTTTTAATTCTCAATAATTTATTTAGAATATTTGGAAATAAAGTTGAATGTTTGAGAAAGAAAGTCTTCCAAGTCAACTGAATATTAGAGTAGCTCTCACAAAATGTCGACATATTAACGGCTGGGAAACATAAGAATCAAGCTGTTTATATTTCTATTTTTCAAATAAATTAAACATTAAGAATTAAACAAATTTGGTTTAAGACTACTGGAGAGCTTAGGTAGTTAGTATTAATAGTTATGACATTAACCACTAAGTTAAATTACTTATAATACTAGGTAGCAGTTGTAAAGTTCTCACTGGTTAACTGTTTTCTTTGCAAATTTATTTGCAACTGTCTAGTCAAAAAATAATACTAGGGACACTTGCCATATGAAATGAAAAGGGGATAAATCCGAAACAGAACAAGGGAATGCGTTACTGTTAAAAAAAGCGGGAAGGAATATATGACCTAAGCTGTCAAGTACACATAGTATGAATTCGCCTTTATACAAATAGCTTTTGACGCTATTAGTTTGCACACATCTGTTTTTTCTTCTACCTGATAGATGATTGTTCTACTCAAGGCGAATTTATTGAATTCGACTTGGTTCTACTCAAGGCGAATTTATTATCTTATTGAATTCGCCTTGGTTCTACTGTTGAAAATTATCTAATCAGCTGTTACTAGATGTGTACGTTTCCAAAATAAAAACACGAAAGTTTTTTTTAGAATAAAATTGCTTTAATTGAAGTTATAACTAAATGAAAAATGGATGAAGTCGACAAAATAATTATACATTCGTTGAAACAAATCGGTTGCAAATTAGAAAACGACGATGAGAATGAAGTTTTCGGACTCAAGCATTTTACGCCAGATCTTCTTGTAAGAGCAGTTTCAAAGTGTTTACAAGAAATAAAACAAGATGCGACACTGCCAAAAGCATTGCCGGAAAATATGGCCCATCGATTTACTGTAGCCACTACTTTGGCGGAGATGTGTAGTGCTTGCGGATATCGTGGTGATATTGGTTATCAAACTTTTCTTTATCCAAATGAATTGGACATACGGCGAGTATTTATGTTTCTAATTGAACAGCTACCTAAAGAACAAATAGGTTCTTTGGATGATTCACAACAAGAATATAAAGATGAATTAACTTTACTTATGAGAGACGTACGAAAGAAAATAGCACATCAGCTGAAAGCTCCTTGGATTCCACAATATTGCCGTGGCATTGAAAGTAGAAAGGCGTATGGCTGCAGTAGTATTGGCATAAATTTTCTTCCCAATTTAAATTTAAACATTCCCGAAATTGATAACTCTGAACAACGAAAAGAAGAACAATCAATAGTTACTTATCAAGTTCCCAATATTTTTCAACAGACTTCTATTGGGGACTTTGACTTGGTAAGCTCGGTTTTACATAAAAATTCAATTGACCTGTTTGCAATGGCTGGGCACTCATCCGAAGATGCTCGTTTATCCCTTACGAGGACAACTCACCCCATTATTATATCTCCCGCTAAATCGCTTACTGATGCAAGTGATGTTACAGATAGAGTAAAAAATAAAAGTGAAATTGCCATAAGAACCATCCTAGAAACTATCGCAGATGAAATTGAAGTTATTAAAGCGCAGAATAACCAAATAGTCCAAGAGCATCAAATAGCCAATGCGAAAATCAATCAATTCCGCCAACAGAAATCAGAAATCGAAGCTGATATAGATAACATGAAAAAAAATTATAAAATTCTTGAACGAACTTCAGTAATACTAGATAATCCTGAGGAAAATATATGTAAATTGGAAGGCTTAATAGAAAAAATAAGAGAACGACATTTAACTGTAGAAAGTCAATACCAATTACATAGAAATCCTGCACTACAACGAATAGAAGAGTTACAAAAACTAAGGCAGTCGAAAAATCAACAAAGTATACACGAACTTCGATTGATCATACAAAAGTTACAAACAACACTTGCAGAACAAACCCACAACCATGCTTTACTGGAGAGTGAATTAAAGAAAACTACAAGCGGTGTTGCTTCACGTAAAGAATATACTAGACGTATTTATGAATTTATTGGAAATATAAGCAAACAACGTAATGACATTTACAAGATTCTAGATGATACCAAAGATTTACAAAAACAATTGAATTCTGTTTCTGCACAACTACAACGTCAATTCAATTACACTGACGACTTGCTATTCCAAAGTGCCAAACATGATTTACATGCTAAACAAGCCTACAAATTTTTAGCTTCTCTGCACGCATCATGCAATGAAATATGTGATTTGGTTTCACGTACCGGCCAAATGACTAAAGAATCAAGAGATTTAGAGGTACAAATAGACCGAGAACGCCTGCGCAATGTGGCGGCTAGTTTGGAAAAAATTACTTCAGATACTCAAAAATTCGAAACGATTATAAAAACTATGAAAATAGAGATTAGTCAAGTGGAAAATGAAATACACTCAGGTTAGAAAAGTTAAATTTGATAAAACCTTTAAAAAGGGGCCACATACTTTAATACACATATAAAAAACATATTATTGATGTCAACTTATTGAAATCAAAAATATTCCAATTTTACTCCATTTAAATTAAATTGAAATAAATACATACACATTTTTAGGTAACTGGTCGAATGTATTGTAGAATTGACACAAAAGCTTATGTGAAATTTTAGTTGCCTAAATTTCATGAAAAACTGCAGTGAGTATAATCTGTTTTTATGCAGGCATTAAAAATAAATAAATAAAATAATTCAAAAAGACTCCATTCAACAACAAAATGGCGCCTAGAACTCGGCTTTTTTTTAATTTTTTTACAAGCTAACGAGAAAATGGTTGGATGTCAATAATTTCCGATTGTTGAAAAACAATATACATAGATATGTATACATAAGTATGTAACGTACATAAAGCGTTGCGTGTATTTAGTGTTGGTTTTATGCTGCTTGCGCAAGTATAAAGCTGGTTGAAAAATTATGCCAACAAAATATCATTCTAGGTACACCCTTCGCCTACAAGCTAGCAGAACAATTGTTCTCGTGTATGATAGAACATTGACAACACCAATTAAATGTTGTCGGCAATCTCTATCGCTTAGGCCTATCAAAGAATACATAATTGCTGTGGAAGACGAATGTATAACCAAGTGTTTTTTGATGACGAAGATGACGCCTCTTGGAAAATGGGGGGAATGTTTTGTCTATAATGTTCAACCAAATTTTGTGTGGTTTCTGGGGTTAGTATGTTTCACTCAAATACGGAAATTCTACATGTGGTTCGATCAAATCGAAATAGCACTTTTAAGTTTTGAAATTTTAATGCAATATAGATGATAGGATAGCACTCAGAGCAACATCTTGTACTTGAAAAGTAAAAATGTGTACGAATGTGCGAAAGGCTGCCAGGCCATTGCATGGCAAAACATTTGCTGTTGTTCGTTGAATTAGTTTCTGAAGTGCTTCGTATCCAAAACAGATAGCACCAATGGGTACTATAAAGTTAAAAAATCAGGACCTAAACTAACAGCTGCATTGTAAAGCTAAATTTTTAATTCAAGTTGAAAAAACAATATTCTATGTAATTGTTTTGCTTATTGTAAGCGGCAAATAAAAATTTAATTTTTTCGAATTTGTCTTCATTTTTGATGTTCAGTACTACATTTTACTTTTCATTATTCAGTACCATGTTTCAAGGATCTTTTTAGCTTAAGGTTTTTTGCTCTATTCAAAAATTTATGGTAAAGCATGTTTATTTCTACGTGTTTTGAGCAAACCTATATGGAAACACACTATTAAAGGTTATTAGTTTTGAAAATAATTAAAATATATAGTGAATCCTACCATTGCTTTGATTTTTATAATTATAATTAAACAAATATTTGGTAGTCCGTTTTCAACATTTATTTGTTCAAAATTATATTTAAAATTGCTTTGTTGGTTTTTCATAAAGAGCCACAATATAATAACTAAATATATACTAATTTATACATTATATATGTATGTATGTACGAATGTATGTACCTCAATTTAGAAAAAACAATATTTAATATTAATAAAAAGAATTAGGATAACATAATATTTAAATAAATTTTTTTTCAAAATCAAACATGTGATATGTAAAAAAAAATTATCTTAAATTAATACTTAAAACATATAAAAATTAAAAAAAGGCTTTTAAATTGATCAATCATGACCAATATATTTTTTTAAACTCTGCAAACCTTCGCTCGATGTCCATTGTTTTATAATTGTATTGAATTCCTCGTCCAGAGAATTAACGATTACATCCAAATGGCTATTTATAACAGTCTTCTTCATAGCGCGATAAGACTTCAATGTGAAAAGGAAAACGTTATTTTTTAATTTTTGAATACTCAAACGTATATCAATCAACTTACCTCCACAGAATAAGATGCAATTCTTTTCGCAGTCATTAATGCATCATCATTTACTTTGTTTGAAGCAGTTAACTTATTCACCAAGCCAGCTAACGCTGCTTCAGTAGATTGTACCTTTTCGCATAACCAAAACAATTTAGTTTTCTATTCATTAAAAAAAAAAACATAAAATATTGTGACTAAAATATGAATAAAATGACTTACAAATGATCCCCGTATTTTGTTCATATTATGCCAAAGACAATAGCCCTCTGGAGTTTGTCCCATTTTAGCATATGGCATTTCAAATGTAGTTTTGTCACTCGCAATAACAACATCGAATAAAGCCAGTTGTATAACACCAAAATTCGAAAGACTGCCATTAACTCCACCAATAACTGGCTTAGGATAAGTTGCGAGAGTTTTCAAATAATTTCTAAAAAAAAAAAATAGTTTTAAAATTTAGACAAACATTAAAACCAACAAAAAAGACCAACAGTGATTTTACACAAAATTAAAAACAAATTTTATACCGATTCTGCTTATTTGAAATTTTTAAAGCAAATTATAAACGATTTTAGATTCTTTGTTTTCAGTTTATTTTAAAAGTTCAGAAACAGATAATTATTAAAAACGAATTTTCTATCCTATACGAGTACTCGCGAGTAAAGGAAATTGACAGTTTGGCCACCACTAGTCTAGAACAATGGTGTCCAAAAATATCGTAGTGTTTTATCTTCTATCCTGTGCACACGTGTTTTTTACTGTCGTCTGTTTATCATCAATTTCTGTTGAAATAAAATTACATCGCAATAAGTAGCAGTCAGGAATAATTAGTGTTTATCTTCTATCCTGTGTCCTTGTTTTTCTTTTTACAGTCATCCGTGTTTTAGAAGTTCACTATTAATTTCTTTTTAATGTTCTTGTTATGTAATTCATTACCTAGCAGTGTGTGAGGTGTCGGACCAATTTTTGTTAGTCTAACCAGTGTCAAAGGTATGTATACTCGCATATACTGGGCACTGATCAATTTTAAATACATATTTAACTAAATAATTTAATGCTAAATGGCGAATCACGATTTGCCGTGTGGTAAAGAGGCGCACTTCACAGGGAGGCGTTCTGTCAGTTTTTCTATGAGATCCTAATTCGTTACTAGTGGAATTGGATTCTCGGGTAAGTATCCGAACATACTCTCAGAGCAACTGATTTCTGTAGTAAGGCTAATAATTAATGGTGCACAAATAGTATTCCGAGTGTGAATCCACAAAGTATGAAGGTTGTATTCTTCACTCGACGATGCAAGACTACATTGTTTGCTCTACTAACCGTAGGGATGGTTGAGATCAAGTTGATAGACTGCGACATATTTAGGTATCTACCTAGATTCCAGACTATCTTGGCGGAGTGTTTAGGCAAAGGCGGACAAGGCAGCTGCCACAATGTTTTTTGTACAGTAGGGCCATTAGTAAGACGTGGAGAGTAAGCCCTTGGATTTAGTGAAAAACCCATTTACTGCTAGATCGAAGAGAGATTAATGCTTACATCTACGCTGATGGTGACCGGTGTTTTCTGCACCACGCCATCGAAAGTATGTTATACGATGCTGCACAAGCTGCCGCCTGATCTTATTGTGAAGGAAATGGATATGAATTCGGCGATCATGCTATAGGCAAGCAGGGTGTGGAAGGAAACGTCAGATATTCTTGCTTCATTGATGGGAAGAATAGTGTACCTCCCAGTGAATATTGATTACTGTTCACCAGCAAACTGTCCGACAAGAATTTAATTACAGTATAGGTGATGATTGGAACCTATTGTTGTGAGAACGTCTTTGAGATATTTATTTATTTATTTATTTATTTATCCAATATTTATTTTATTATATTTTCAAATTAACTTAAGTTTTGGCAATCTTTTATAAATACCCATTCTTGGTGCCGAGACTGACCGATGTCTAACTTTCCATACAAAAAAATCAAGAAAAAAAACCTATTTTTGTTAAATAGATAAAAATAATAATTAAAAAAAAATTTTTGCTTAGAAATAGCAAAAAAAAAAAAAAGTTATAGAATTAAAATAAGCGCATTAAACTGAATTGGGTTCGTCATATAAAATGTATACAATTTATTAAAAAAAGCGTAAAAATGTCCACGTTTTAGAGTCTTTGTACTTTGTTAACATTTAAGAGTAGTTGGGCAATGGGTGAACATAAAAATATTCTCGTTTTTGGATGATCACTTTTCTACGAGTTCACCGTATGCACATAAACGTACGTATTTATTACTTACTTAGCTGAAGTTGCCAAATTTACAGCATAATTTTTTCGTTTCTCTTCAGAAATTGTTAGCAAGTCAGTTATATCAATGCCTTGGCAAAAATGAGCATCATTCGTTCCAATAACGATGACATGACAATCTGGATCCGAAGCCAATTTATCCAAAATATCGACCAATTTATTAAGCATCTAAACAAAAATTCAAAACAATGTAAATTAAATAAATTTAAAGATATTTTAAACAATCGAGTAATTAGCCAATTGGTCAAATTTACATGAAGAGTACTAGCAACGTCGGGCACCAGCTACATATTTTGGACAGGATATACTTCGAAAAGTAATTTTTTAATTGGAGTTCTTCTGAATATTATTTGTCTCAAGTAGAAAACCCCTACCAGAAAAGTTCACATTTTGCCCGAATTTGTATTTGTTTTTATAATTGATTTTTTCCGTATAGGTTAAAGTTGAAGCGCCCGGCAAAAAACATACATTTGTCACATGAATTATTTAAGCTAGTATACTTTTTTAGAGATATAGGAACTTCCGATAAGGATTAATGTCGAAGCAGTTGTCATACTAATGAAGTGTGTTTGAATTTTGTTTCCAGTATACTATGATAAATCACCTTACGTTTACAAATCGTAGCAATTTATTTCGATAATTTGTTCTCTTTTCGCCAAATTTATGGACGGCTCGTTACGTTTATAATGCGCATAATCATTTATTTAAGCAGCCAACACGAAACACTATGGTACGATTCATAACCACTTTTACTCTTTTGGATAATATTTATCTAAACCGAGCCTGTAACGTGCTTGTTTCAGATAGAAGGTATCGCCATTCTCAATAAATCAGGAAAACTGAATCGTGATTTTTTTATTCCCAAAGTCGTTGCAAATCATTTGGAAGAGAAATGCAGAAACGCTTGGTGTTCGAGTTATTTAAAAATTTAGACTTGTGATTTGGCATCTCTGGTGATATTTAAATAAATTAAGTGATATTTAAATAATTAAATATCATTAAGTTTGTGAGCTATTAAAGCAAACATTTTGGATATTCCAATAAATTTGTTGTTTTATCACAAAAAAAAAAAAAAAAAAAAAAAAAAAAAAACGCTATCTAAACAATTTTTTTTTCATTTATATCAGAAAGAAATGTTCGTTCTCCATTATTCAAAAATTTCAGATCATCTACATATGAATGATTGATATATATATATAGTCTTGAAATTAATAAGTAAATGTTTCTTGGACCACGAATGGCGAAATTAATTATTTTGGTGTTTAACCAGGACTCTTTCATAAAAAATGTCATATATTTTTTTTTGTTTGTGTTCTATTGTGACGATTTTACCTGAATTGTAAATGTATTGCTGAGTTTGGCTTTATTGGTACTAAAAAGGATTTGAGCAACTTTAGACGATTTTTTAACGATAACATCGGAAACAGGGCTTGTAGATGGTGCTGCATCTTTTTTCTCCTTTGAGTTTGTAGGTGATTTTATTGATTGTGTCTTAACTGCTTCCTTGTTCCTTTCATCACTTGTAGTTGCTGGACTGCGAACATTACGCTTACCAGCGATCGGTGCAGCTTTTTTCATATCATTGGTCAAAGTCGCAGCAGGACTTTTTGTACGTTTTTGTGATTTTTTATTTTCGGGCTTAGCAAATTCAAATGATTTTCCTGCAGACGGAGCAGGTATTGATCGACTTTTTGAACTGCTAGAACTTTTAGCAGAATTTGATGTGGACGAGGGCGTCTTTGTCGAAAGATTTTCATTTGTTGTGGCGGGTAAAGTGTCATTACGTTTAGTTGAAGCATTGCTTGAGTTGTTACCGCTTATCGCTGCAGGCGGGCCGTCTAGGCTTAAACGATTTAACGAAGTTGTACTAGAATAGGAGCTATTAGAACGACGTCTTATTATTAAGGAGTCTTCAAAATCTTGTTTCTTTTTTTTGTAAACATAGTCCCACGAAGATGATGCGCGAGATTTTGTTGTACGTTTACCCTTATTTGATTGTGTGGTTGTTGCCGTTGTTGTTGTAGTAGTTGGAGAAGTGGATGTTGTACTTCGTGCAGGAGAAGTTGCCTCCTTGCGCGGCAACTGAAAATTTTAATAAACGTTGCAATATGTTTATTTGTTTGTTATTTATTAAGAAGAGAAGAAAAAACTACAGAATAAAATTGTAAACTTTTTTATATGTATAAGAATTTACGTTATAAAATGAGAAAAAAATTAATTAACAATAATTTAATATTTATATACGAGTTATGTGTTTAGGGCAATGAAATGTTTTTATAATTCATTCTTTAAAATATCGTCCATAGAAAACTATGGGAAGTGATTTCCATGTTCTTGTAATTCTTACATGAAGAGATTTTTAATAAATTTATGGAACGATGTTATGACATATTATCTTGGGATTTCTATTTGATCGAGAAAAACTTAAATTGTGAAGCCTTGTGAAACAAAAGTAAAATGCTCAATGTTATAAGTATCTCAAAAGATAGGTCAAAAAAATTTCAGAAAGTAAGGAAGGATATTTTCTATAGTACTCATCTTATATACATATATAATAAACCGATTAAAATCAAGTGGATTTAAGGGCAACTGGACATTTACTAGGCGCTCAAATAATTAATTGATCACATCACAGTATTGAATTTTGTTTGTTGAAAATTGTTTTGGTTTTTGTATTCTACAGAAAACGTAAAACTAAAAAGTTTTATGGAAATTAATAATACAAGCTTCTAATTTCGAAAGAATTGAATTCCGTTTCCGAAAGAAATTATACTATTTAGCATGGTTGATTAAGAAAGGCAATTTTCAATTTAATATCACACAACACTAAAGAATTTTAAGAACGTGAATTTTCCAACAATTCGTTGGAAAATTCGTTGGTTAAAAATTGCTGATGGATCGCAATAAGGACCAGTTAACAGAAAATTGGATTTTTTAAAGCTAATAAATAGTGTTTTTTTTAAAGTAAAATCTGATAAACACACCTTTTCGCAAATGGTTGCAGCCCGACTTCTCATCATCGGTCTGGTCGGCTTCGCCTCTCCCGAACCTAAAGTGGCCTCAAGTTTTTCCAACGAATTGAGCATATTCACAGCTCCTTCGTCACCCATTAAACGATCAACTTCAGTAATTTTCTTTTTCTTGGCACTTGTGGCGCTACCAGGTCCATTGGAAACCGGTGTTTGTGATCGCCTTTTAGGAGGGGATGTTGTTGTTGATGACGTTTCATTTTCCTCCTCCGCGGCTTTAGCATTTGAACTCTCTGTTTTACTGTTTGATTTTGTCCCATCCTTTTCAGTTATATTTTTCAATGAAACGTGACTTTTTTCTATTTTCACCGAGCTTGTCTTCTCAATATTCGAATCTATACCCGATTTTTTTGCTTTTGGTGTTGTAGGTCTTTGCGTTTTCTTCATTGTATTTTGGTTAGCAGTATGCAACGTTTCCTTTTTTATCGGGGTTATTGTTGTCGAGCCTTTTTTTATTGAAGTTGCTGGTAAAATTGGTTCAGATTTTGTTTTAGAGTTACTACTTGATTTTACGAGTTTTGCATAAGAAAATGTAGTTTCTGGAGCATCTGGGTCCCAAATAATTTTTCGTTTTATTATTCTGGTTCGTCGAAACCCTATGTGTAAAATACAATATTTTTAAGTTAAAAATGTATTATAAGATTAAATAGTTTATACTGAATAGTATTACACAGCAGTATTATCCAATTCTTCACCAAAAAACTCATATTAATTAAGAAACATTTAGCAAAAATCTTATGAAAAATTGTATAGTTTTGATGTCAATATAAAGAAAATATTTATTTAATTTGATATATACATACGTCAATTTATTCTTTATTTATTGTTTAGTTTAGTGCAATCGCAATTTCATGTGAAATTCGAGAGTCAGAGCATTCCCGATAATTTTGTATTTCTAACATTTAAATTACGCAGACTCTAACATTCTATAATATTAAAGAGCACTGCACACAATTTCTTTTAACGTTAAAAAAAATAAAACGTGCAAATGGGATAGTGTAAATGTACGATACGATTTTTGACTTTATCATTTTTAGAAATTTGTTTAAACACCAAGTTTTTTCATTGGATCAGGGAAGCATTTTTTACAAAAGCATATAATAAAAATATTAAAACTAGACGTTGACCAAATTGGCTGTTTATTTTCTGTACATATTAGTCATTTTACATCAGGTATGATGATGTGAAAGTAAAATGTAAAGGATTTTTTGACAATCGCAACAAATATCGATGGATTTCTGTCACAAAGTCCAAATCAAAATTTTAATATATGATAGGTCGCGTCATATTTTCAGTAGTATTGAAGATTTTAATAAAAGAAATACAAGTATATACCTACAACACTTTAACCGAAATCTTTGCTCAATCTTGAATTAAAAATGTTATTAGAGTATACATTATTAAGCAGTATAAAAAGAAAATACGAAAGTACATATCGCTTCTTTATTGCGACATAGTCATAACTAAAAAAAAAGCTTGTTTCGAGAAAAACACTTTTAAAATTTTTAGCCACCATACAAGTCTTAAAAAAACTTTTTGGAAAATATCTCTTAAAGGAAACCGTTTGTTTAAAAGTAAAGTACAAAAAAAAAAAAAAAAAAAAAAAAAATTCTAAAAGTTCATTTTTTGAGATATCACTCAATAAAGGAGCGATATAACATTGAAGTAATAATTCTTGAATTAGGAAAGAAATAATTTTAGAAATGTATTTTTGTGAAATAGATGCAAAAATTGTCTAGAATGCATCCAACCCGATTTTAAATTTCTATAAAATAGATTACTCGTGTTCAAGTAACCAACCAAATAAAATAAAAATAAAGCTTGAGAAAATTTGGTTAAATTACAGCGATGATCACAGTTGTTCAACGCTAGTGAGACAACAATATTTACAAATTGCTGATAATTTTCAAAAGTCAGTAACTTAAAATTATAAGCCACACCTGATTGTGATGATACAACTTGTGTATCTTCCTCCGTTTTTGTTTCGATGACGCCTTCTACAGGTGTTGGTTTAGAAGATATTTTTTCATCCGCTTTAGTGATATTATTACCGCTTACACTTTTGTTTGCACTTGGCATTGCAATGGTAGTTGTAATAGGCATGGGAGTATCCGACACGGTGGCTGTGCTGGAAGGTATTACAACTACATTAGTAATTAACGCTGCACCGTTCTTATTTTCGCAGGCCGTAGTAACAACTGTTTTATTTTTATAGCTTGATTGCTTTGTTTTAGATTCCAATTTTTGAATTTCAGTTAGTTCATCGTCTTGCTCACTCCAATCCGCCTCTAAAGCAGATACCAAATCTAGCGCCGAATCGATTTGCTTTATTGGTTTAATGTCTTGTTTTCGACGTCGTTGTGCAGTTTTTAGGCCTTCTATTTGTTCTAAAGCTAATGCCCTTTCTTCTTGAGGGGTTAATTTTTTGTTTAAGCTTTGTATTATTGTATCCGTAGTAGAGACAGCGATATCAGCTTGTTTTGTGTTATCTTCAGTTGCATTTGAATCTTCATCTATGACTTCCATAATTTGATACTCTCCTTCACCTTCTATTGTTACTCCATCTAATATTGTTTCAGATCCACTATTGTTAAGCGGTTCTTCTACATTACTATCAAGACCCTTCAGAACGGCAATAAGATCTTCGTGCTCTAATGCTGTTTCTCCAGAAGTTATAGCATCAAGTTTTGCTTCAATATCTGTCTGCTTAAAGTTTTCTTCATTAACTGCAGTTTTTTCACTTGAATTATCATTTCCATCGCTGTTTGATACAATATCAACTTTTTTAACTGTTTTTTTGTCAGTATGTTGACCTGCTGTATCTTCAAGATCAAAGTGAGACTCATCAAGATGATGCATTTTAGCAATCTCTCGTTCCAAGGAGGATAACTCGTCCAGTTTTTCCAACGATTTGCTGTTGCTTGGGTTAACAATTAATTCATTGCAAAGAATACGTGGCGCATTATCTGCACTATCTGTATCACCATTTGAACTGGATGCATTTTTAGTGATACTAATAGGTGTACCTGTGTGTTCATTGCTTATTGCCACTAAGGCAGTGCTTGAAGTCTCCGTATCATCAGACATATTACCAACTATTGAGGTTATGTCTGGTATCCAACTAATAAGGCCTTTACAATGATTTTCTTTAATTTTTTAAATCAAGGGAAAATTCAATGTTTTTGTAAGACTTAATTTTTAGCAGGTAGTAGGCGCCATTTTTTCATGTACTTATTGTTTGTGTTACTCACGTCACAAGAGTAGCGGCAATGAATTATTCACTACTTATCTTTCCAAATATTAGTTTTAAAGCTTTGATACTTTACATACACAAATTGTTTTTGAAATTTATTTGTTTTTTTAACAGTTTGTTTTTTGCAAGATGAAATTAATTTATTTTGTAGATTCTTTTACAGCTTCTTTAATATAACCTGATCAAATTATACAGTGTTGTAAATAAAATTATTTTATGCCACTTCAAACGCTTAAAACAAGAGTTGTACCAAGGTTGTACTAGGTGAACACAAAGCAGAGTTGCCAGAAGTAGACAGATTAAATGATATAATCGCAAAAAGATGCAATGTTTGGAATAATAGGAATTAAAAAGTTTTTTTTTTTCATAATTTTTTTTATTATGTTTTGTATCTTGTGCGCCTGCCATTTTCATCTTTACAAGAAACTTTGAGCAGCGAAGCCGGTGTTTGTTATACCATAGAGGAGAAAATCCTACTGCCCGGCCAAAGGCCGGCTACGCTAAAACAATTTATTTAATTAATTCAGTGCTATTTACTGAAATTTCGTTCACACTTTCGTTTTTCTAACAAATTATAATATGTATATATTAATATCTAGCGCTTTAATTTAAAATTTTTTAAGAACTGTATTTACACTTAAGAAATTAAGAGTATTGCATAATAAAAAATTATAAATAGCTTGCTTTCTATGTTTCCCAGCTATCTATATGTCGACATTTCATACTGGTATAAATGTTAGAAGCTTAAATAGCGAATAAAAAACTTAATAGTATTGCATAATATTATAATGTATCTATTCAAAAGCTTGAGAAATGTAATGAAATATTGCAACTTCATATACACGTATATCAAAACTTCAGAAGTCCATAACTCGGAAACTAAGCATTTCCGCCAATTTCTTCATTCACATTTTCTTCTTATTTTTCAATTTTCTACCCCTATATAATTTTTTTTTAATTTAGAGCTCTGTTCGTAAAATTAACTTGTTCCTTAATATATATATTCGGTTTCTTGAATCATAGTTTGCCGAATATCCTAATGAAGAAAAATGGCGCCAATTTTTTTTTCTGAATCTATGTTTTAGTACTACAAAATACAACTCAGGTTATGAGTTATTCGTAGTTTTATCATCACTAAATATAGAAATTGTCGGCTTGCGGGTGCTAACACGTTTTCCCGTTGTCGCTGTACGATTCATAATTTTTTTCCTTTTCGCGATTAATTTGCAGAGATTGTATTTATTTAATTTAGGGAAGTTGAGATTTTTTGTGTGGTTTAATTACTGCGTTTGTTTCTCAAAGAAATAAAGAATAAAAGGACATGGATCCCCAAAAGCTGACCGAGTTGTTGCGTGCAACAATTGATCCTAATACTGAACAGAGGAAGGCGGCGGAGGAACAATTGGCACAGGTTGGTACATGGTATTTTTCGTATGAATTCACAAGATAAAATTTCATTACGGATTTATGGATTTTTATATTAAACTATGCAATGCCGTCTTATTGGCGGATGACGTTACCTTGTGAAAGGGAATGTGCTTATGTATATTTTGAGGCTTGAGTTTTATCATTATTGCTTTAAATTCCAATAATGATGACATGCAAAAGAAAACATGTGCTTTTTAATTAAAACAACTTAAATTAATAGAAAGTATGTATTAATTATCTAAAAATGAGGTTTATATATCAAAAAATAAAAAATAAGATTAACTGGAAACGCGTCGGACATAATTTACCGAATTTTATCGTGTCAATTTTCAGCCAAAAAAAAGTATACCAAAATTGCCAAAAAAAAGGTTAGTGAAAAAATTGCAAATATTAGAAATAAAAACAAACTTTGACACATAGTATTGATGTTAATGTAGCGTTTTTGTTTATAAATACAGACAGTTGTACTCAACACTTAAAATTTTGAAGTTGAAGGAAGTTAGTTTCCTGTTTATTTTTTATTTAAATAAAAATCGAAGGATGCAGGTATTCCTTGGCCGGATGCAGGGATTCTCTGGCCGATTGCAGCAATTTTCTGCTTTATGGTGTAACAAACACCTGATTTACTAACAATAGTTTTTTATTTTTGCATAGTACTATAAGAGATCTATTCACAAACTTTTAAATGATACCAATATTGACTATAAATTGAAAAATATGGTTTAATATCACTTGTACGAATATATACATATATGAAAACTTTTTCGGTCCATAACTCGGAAACTAAGCGTTTCCCCCAATATTGCAATTATACATCTCATTATTTTTAAATTTTTTTAGACCAGATTTAATCAAAAAAATAATAATTATAACAAATATCAGCTTCGTTTACTAAATTTCCCTATATAGTCGACTTCGGCCGGGCGGAGATATTTTCTCTGTCATAAACGCCGGCTTCGATGACTAAAATTTCCCTGTATAACTCGGCCATCGGCCGTCCGCAGGGATTTTCATCACTATAATATAACAACAACTTTTTTGCATAACTATTAACACATACGTAATCTAAGCTATTTAAATAAAAGAAAGACCAAACTTAACTCAGAAAAAACAAGTATCAACAACATTTGTATTAAATTGGAATAAATTTTCGTTAAAACTGAATTGACTGATGACTGACACACGTTAAAACTGAATAGTTTCGCATGTCCGGTATTGTTCATTTATATTCACAAACTTTGTTTTAAAACTTTTTAACACCATATCTAGAATATGAATCTCTACATAGTATCAGCAAAAGATTATATCATGCAAATTCTTAACTTCGTCCACAAGCCATAGGTTGCACTCCTGCGGTCATTTCAAACACTTCACACTTGTGTTCACGAATTCATCTGAAGTAAAAAAGTCAAATTGCTCTTCGTTTATCATTTTAAATGGCTATCTATTCCATTAAATGACGCCAAATGAAGTCTTAATTGTGTGATGGTCAGTGTTCAGTAAATAATGCGAAACCTTAGGAAAGTTAAAAATTCCGGGATTTGTAAATGGTTGCTTTCATCACATAAAATGGCGGTAAACGTGATCGAATAAAGGCGGCTATGTAGCCCAACATTATGGTGTGAGATAAAAAGGTAGTGAATTTTAAAAGGTTATACATCACATAAATGGCGCCCAACGTAAGGTCCGAACGAAGTTTAGGTTTGTTGATATTAATTTCATTCCAATAAATCTCACCCACAATGAGGTCAGCAGAAACAGTGAATTTTAAATGGATTCCTTTTATGCTTTTCGATTTTTGTTTACTTGCATGAGGACGACGAAATGCTTTTAAATTATACGGATTGTTAAATTTTATGTCATTTACAGCAAGCAAGCTTTTAATTTCAAGCCCAAGCCATGGTTATCCTACGACTATTTGATTAGTGTAATTATTTGAGAAAGTTAATGGTGTTTTGTCGTATGTATGTACATATCACTCATTTACAAAAAGAACGTCTACTCAAAAAAGCTAGCTTAGAGAAAAACACATTTAAAGTTTTTAATTTCTACAGTAATTATATTAGAAAATAGCTTATAAAAGAGTCAGTTGAAAAGTCATTGGAATGAAGTTGAGTTATTAATTGAATGAATAATTAAAATAACAGAATTCTTTATAACAAAATAATTTCACCAAGGACAAATAAACAATAAAACAAGTCAACAAACTCAGCATTAAATTCTTTAATTCTAATAATTATTCTTGATTGTTGACGACGACCTTTTATTCTTAACTTTAGGCATTCTTATTTTAATGAAAAATAACTTAAATTTTTAATGTAAACAAACTGAGATAAACTACATTTAGCATTTTAACGCAATAACATGCAATCATCCAGACAAAACACAAGTAATTATCTTAAACTTTCTAAATTTAATTTGTTCATTTATTTGAACAAATTTACACATTGTTACCCCATTATAATAGTTACTCGATAATAACAAATTTAAAATAATATTAGAAAAGTTTAAAATAGCCTTAATTTAACTTTTCTTTTAAAATCTAAAGTATAATTCATTGAATCATGGTATTATTTATATAAATGAAAAAAACAAATAAATTTAAAACTTTCAAGAATAGAAAATTATTGCATAAAAGTTTTAGTTGTGTTAACATTGCTTTTTTAGAAAAAAAATTAACTAACATAGTTAATATAGCTTTGAAATAAACATAATAAATAGCATGTTGTAATTATTGTGCTTATAAACTTAGTTTTTTTTTTAATTGTTCTTTCCGAGGAACACGAAACCAAGCTGAAACAATCAATAATTGTATTATTCAATTTTTTGTTTTTTTCTTTCTTCCGTTCTTAGATTCACAAAATAATTGGATTTGTGCCCACAATTTTACAAATTGTCATGCAAAACACAGTTGATCAACCTGTTCGTCAAGCTGGAGCTGTTTATTTGAAAAACATGATATTCAACAACTGGGCTGATCATGAAGTAGCTCCTGGTGAACCAATACCTTTTTCAATTCATGAACAAGATCGTGCTATGATACGAAATTCAATTGTGGATGCAATTGTTCATGCACCGGATCTTATTAAGGTCCAATTGTCTGCCAGCGTTAGCCATATTATAAAAAATGATTTCCCAGGACGCTGGCCACAGGTAGTTGACAATATTAGTATTTATCTACAAAATCCAGATATGAATGGATGGAACGGTGCCCTAGTTACTATGTATCAACTGGTTAAAACTTATGAATATAAACGTGCAGAAGAACGCGTCCCGCTTAATGAGGCCATGAATCTTCTATTGCCTATGATTTATCAGCTCATGCTTACATTAATGAACAATGAATCGGAACAATCAGTGTTAATGCAAAAACAAATATTAAAAATTTACTATGCTTTGACGCAGTTCAGTTTACCATTGGATCTGATAACAAAAGAAATGTTTTCTCAATGGATGGAAATTTGTCGTCAAATAGCCGAACGCCCCGTTCCAGATTGTTCTTATTTAGACGACGATGAGAAGCCGGAGTTTCCTTGGTGGAAAACCAAAAAGTGGGCGTTGCATATTATGGTTCGAATGTTTGAACGGTAAGTTAGTAAACAATATATTAATAACAGATCTGTGTGTGTGTGCAATATTTTCAAAATTAATAGAATTCCTAAAGAGTTTTCAGAAAATTGCCGTCAAAAATAGTAGTGTGTGTTTCTCCATTTCGAACGTTAACGAATGATATATGAGTATTAAATATTCTACAGCGAACGTATTTATATCGTTTTCTCTCGATTGAATTTTGAAAATTAGTAAATCTGCTGACCACAAAAAAAAAGACAATAAAAATAAAACCCAAGGTAGGCACCTCAACCATGATCAGCCCGTGTTGTACAGTAGTGAAAATGATTTACATCAGCACTTGCCTATACGGATAATGGACCAATTCCACGGAGTGAATTATTTACGATTCACCATTGCCCCCGTGTGTCTGACTAGGGTCGCACAGGCAGCAATTTTTGCTATATGTTTGTGGCAATAAGTACAGCTTCTTGTTGAGGAGTTCAGGCCTTCTAATCCCTCCTGCATGCAATTTCCCAGCAAGCCGAAGCCCACCAAGAGAATCAGCTCTTAAATAAACTCACCCGTCAACCGCCACCACTGGTTCCTTACAGTACCAGTACGTGTTGTAAAGGCAACGGATCCTCGGGAGGTTGTTTGTCCTCGAAAAAAGCCACGCACCAAACAATTATCAGGGATGCTAACTCCCCCTTCCTGTGTTTTAGGTTTAAACCACAGCCACAACGTTCCAGCCAATGTAGGCAACTCAACCATGACTAGTCCGCGTTGAACTGAGCAGAATCACCCGGGGGCATGCTGATCCCCGTTCTGCCAATTTAAGGCTTCCTAGAGTTTTATATGCTACAACAAACGGGGGACTCCTTCCCCTCTTTACTCGAAAAACAGAATGCCCTGGTTTGGAATACGTCAAGGCAAAACTTGCTCCCCGGGGGACAGCGCGGGTGGCAAAAAAAAAAAAAAAAAAAAAAATAACGATAACTGTAGTTAGCTATATAAAATACACAAAATGCCATTAATAAGTATAAAATAATTTTTATGAATAACGCCGTATAACTATAACAGATCTATAACTTTTTTTTCCGCAGACACTAGAAAACTGATACACAAAACCTTTTAACAATTGAGAGAGTTTAAAAAATAAGTATTTTTAATATTTTTTTTGTCAATTTTTGTTTGTTTTTGTTTTTAGTTATGGTAGTCCGCGCAATGTCGTTAGTGACAAATACCAGAAGTTTGCCGAATGGTATTTACCAACATTTACTCAAGGAGTTTTGGATGTTTTACTTAAAATTTTAGATCAATATCGGAATCGGATCTATGTTTCACCACGTGTTCTTACTGATAATCTGACTTATATTAAAAACGCGTAAGTTTTTTTTTTTTTTGCTCATAACATTTTTAATTATGATCTTTCATGTGGGAGCAAAACTAAGAGTATATAATTTTGGTTACATATGTCTGTATTTATTTATTTTTTCCAAAGTGTAAGTCATGCATATTCTTGGAAATTAATTAAACCACACATGGTTGCTATTATTCAAGATGTTTTGTTCCCAATCATGTCCTTTTCTGACCAAGATCAAGAGCTGTGGGAAAATGATCCTCACGAGTATATCAAACAGAAATTTGGTAAGTAAAGATTGAATTAGTGCATTGATAAGAAAATGCATTTAACTTGTTGCTTACAAGTTTCAAATTAAGTAATGTGAACAGAACATCATTTAATAGATATTTTTGAGGACTATGCTACTCCTGTTCCAGCTGCTCAGTCTCTTTTACATTCCTGCTGCAAAAAAAGAAAAGGAATTTTACCCAAAGCTATGAATATAATAATGCAGGTATGGTTTTATAACAGTAATGAAATTTCTTCTTGTTAAACTGGTTTTCGAAAAAAAAAAAAAAAAAAAATGGGAGCCAATTGTGCTGGGATTCTGAAAAAAAATCAGTCTTTTTACATTTACATATTTCTTTGAAGTCATTCGTAAAGTAGTTTTTTTTTTTATTTCTAAAGATTATTACATCGCCAAATGCGGACAACAAACAAAAAGATGGTGCTTTGCATATGATCGGCTCTTTAGCCGACGTTCTGTTAAAAAAACGTGTATATCGCGATCAGGTTGAAAATATGCTCACCACATATGTATTTCCTGAATTCCAAAATCCAGCTGGACACATGCGTGCTCGAGCATGTTGGGTGCTTCACTACTTTTGCGATATTCAGTTGAAAAATACACAAGTTTTAGGAGAAATAATACGTTTAACGACAAATTGTCTCTTGAATGACAAAGAATTACCTGTAAAAGTCGAAGCTGCTATTGGCTTGCAAATGTTCCTTAGTTCCCAAGATGCTGCTGCACCGTATTGTGAAGCACAAATTAAAGAAATTACAAAAGAGTTGCTGACTATAATACGTGAAACTGAAAACGAAGACTTAACAAATGTTTTGCAAAAAATTGTTTGTACTTTCTCTGTGCAACTACTGCCAGTAGCTATGGAAATTTGCCAACACTTGGCAACTACGTTTAGTCAAGTATTGGAATCGGAAGATGGCGGCGATGAAAAGGCCATAACAGCAATGGGTCTTTTGAACACCATTGAGACCTTACTTACTGTTATGGAAGAACACCCTGAAGTAATGAACAATTTACATCCAATTGTAATTAATGTTGTAGGGCACATATTCCAAAACAATATAACCGATTTCTATGAGGAAACTTTCTCCCTAGTCTTTGATCTTACATCGAAGACAATTTCAGCGGAAATGTGGCAGATGCTAGAACTAATTTATCAGGTATTTAAGAAAAAAGATGGAACAGACTATTTCATAGATATGATGCCTGCTTTGCACAACTATGTGATAGTGGACACTCCAGCTTTTCTCTCGAACCCGAATCGTTTGTTGGCCATGTTCGATATGTGCAAAACTGTAAGTTGATTACCAATATATGTATTTGCTTTAGTTAATACGAAGTTTTGTTTTTCAAGATGTTGACATGCAATCCTGGGGAAGATCCCGAATGCCACGCAGCTAAACTTTTAGAGGTTATAATTTTGCAATGCAAAGGACAAATCGATTCTGTAATTCCAATGTTTGTGGAATTGGCCTTATCACGACTAACTCGCGAAGTGCAATCCTCAGAACTGCGTACAATGTGCTTACAGGTACTTACAGAAAAGTATATTTAATTAATATTTTTAATAAATTTGTGTTAAAGGTTGTTATCGCTGCTTTGTATTATAATCCTCAACTGTTGCTTTCCATTTTGGATAAAATGCCCCAACCCAATGGCGAACCAATTTCATCGCATTTTATTAAACAATGGTTGCTTGATACCGATTGCTTCCTTGGGTAAATATAATTAAAAAAAAAATCGTATTTATTGCCATTATTTTTTTTTTAGAATTCATGATCGAAAACTGTGCGTTTTGGGCTTGTGTACATTGATTTCATTGGGTGATGCCAAACCAAAAGTACTGAGTGAAGTTGCGGGTAAAATAATTCCTTCTTTAATTTTACTTTTCGATGGCTTGAAAAGAGCTTATGAATCCCGCGCGCAAGAAGAGGAGGAGGATGAAGAAGAAGAGGACAATGATGACTGCGAAGGTAGTTTAATTATAATAACTCCAGGCTTTATGTCGTGGTGTATATAAATCATAATTTCATTATACAGAACCATTGTCTAGCGATGAGGATGAAATAGATGAATTTGCTACAAACTATTTGGAACAAGTTAGTACATTCTGTAAAACTAAAGCTGCCGAATCAGGGATTGAAATGAGTGCTACAATTAAGGATGATGATGAAGAAGAATCTGACGATGACGAAGAAGAATCTGTTGACGATTTAAATGAAACTGCTTTAGAAGGTTTTACGACACCTCTAGACGAAGAAGAAGACGAAAACGCTATTGATGAATACGTAGCTTTTAAAGATGTTATAACCGGTAATATCAGTGAAGGATTTTTGATTATTTGTGTAAATGTTGTGTATTTTTGTTTTTAGCTTTATCTACTCAAGACCAAGCTTGGTACACCGTATTAACTTCCGGTCTAACACCAGAACAAGCTAAATCATTGCAAGAAGTTGTCGTAACGGCTGATCAACGTAAGGCTGCTAAAGAATCAAAATTAATTGAAAAACGTGGTGGTTTTGCATTTACTCAACAAACTATACCATCTTCATTTAAATTTGGTTCATAATAATACATCGAGAAAAACATCTTTAAATGAAATATATCCAAATATCAAATTTGCTAGAATGCTAAAATAACGAACATTTTAATATGTAAAGCAAAATCGAAAAATTAAAGTAAAGAAATGTTCACAATCAAGATGTATTTTCCTGATGAAGTTTCAACATTTATCTGTCCAATGTTCTTAAAACGATTGTGAATGCTACTTTAACTAAAAAAAAAAAAAAAAAATTATTATTTATAACATATTTTATTTTAATATACCTTTTAATGTATATTTATTACGAAAACAAAGAACCAACAAAACTTTAATGATGGCACACATTTTGATTATTTAAAGATATTCCAAATAACATGAAAAAATGCTAGTAAAAATGTCACTGAATTTGTCTAATTTTTATTTTATACACGATTTCTACAACAATCTTTTCGAGGTCAGCGTGTTTAAAAAACGCTTGAGTCAGCTTGGTAGCAGACTAACGACCAAGTGATCGCTTTTATTCAGCCTATAGATTCACTGGCGTTGTCGTTTTCAAAATAAAAGAGTCAATATATAAAATTATTATTTGGCAAAAAGTATTTGGGGGTTTTTTAAGTTGTTTAATATTTTCATAAGCATTTGTTTCAATTTTATATACATAAATACTATCATTGCAAACTTTTGCTTTGAACTCGAAAATTCTAGATCTCATTGAAAGAGAGTGACTAAATTGTAAATTATACTATCTTCCAAGGCGTTACATTTGCATTTTTCAAGTACTAAACTCATTTTTTTTTGTGTAATTGATACGGCGATGACAAACCCATTTTTTTAAATTAAGGTTTACAGCGACCTCAAAAAAATGCGTTTCAATTAAACTTTTTATACATTAAGCTATTTTTATTTAATTGTAGTTACAGGATAAAAAATAATTTAAAACTTTTGCTATGTCTACTTTTATAAATATACGATAAACAGTATAATATGCATGTAAAAATAAAACAGCGTATATTGAAAATGATATGTATGTATGTATTTTAGCTTTTACTTTCCTTATTTCAAAGCTGTTTCAAGTCACGTTAGCTTAATACACATTTTTACAAAACTGGCCATGAACTAATTTTTATGTTAATAGTTGAATAAACAACTACAATTGAGCTCCCCAGTTTATATTTTTCAAAATCATCTGATTTATATCTTTGGCAAATTTATCTGTTCCGCAATTACCAACGTTTAGCTGGATCAGGGAAGCACATTGCTATTAAAGTCTTAATTGTTCAGTGTCAGTGGGATAAGCTGTCTTCAACAGATATTTTTTGTAAATAGTTTCTTAAAGCAGTTCTTTCACATGCTAATCAATTTATATTCCATGTTTTAATTAGGTACAGGGTGGCCCAGAAAGACTGAAGTGGTGTGAATTGCTTATAACTTTTTATTTAAGAGATATTTTTTTAATTTTTTTTTTTTTTTAATACATTAAATTTATGGGGAATATTTTTGGATTAGTTATTAAAAATGATATCCCGCAAGTGGTGGCCATATTCTGCTTCGCACAAATGTGCTCTTTCCAACACATTTTCCATGACCTTTCGCAAAACTTCCGGTGGTATGTTGTTAATTTCTTCTCGAATATTGGTTTTTAACTCCTCAATAGTCCTAGGCTTATTAACATAAACTTTTCCTTTTAAATAGCCCCAAAGAAAACAGTCTGGAGCGGTTAAATCCGGGGAACGCGGAGGCCAATTAAAATTGCTGTTACGAGAAATTATTCTTTCACCAAAGATGTCGCGTAAAAGAGTCATTGTGGCCCTCGCAATTCTTGGACAAGTTGAATTTTGTATGGAAACAATCCTATGGTGTGCAAAATTCGCTGCAGCGACGTCCTTGAGAGGCCCAGTTGTGACGAACGTCTCCTGGTTGATGTTTCTGGATCCTCCCGAATACTCTCCTGTACCACTTGAATATTGTCAGCCGTGTGGACAGTTCGGTGTCTGCCGGGACCAGGAAGGTTCCTTACTGCTCCTTGTTCTCGAAAATTTGCAACCAGACGGTTTATTGTTGACTGAGAGGGTGCAACCCGCACATTAAATTGACGACGGTATGCACGCTGAGTCAACACAATGGACCGTTGATTTGAAAAGTAAATTTCAACAATTTGGGCACGTTGTTCAATTGTGTATTGCTCCATTATAAATTATCCAAGTCTTCTTTACAAAATACTGAAAAGAAAAGAAAAAAAAAATTATAATAAAAAAGTTATAAGGAATTCACACCACTTCGGTCTTTCTGGGCCACCCTGTATATAGTTTCAGCGATTAAGCGACTTTCCTTGATGTCTTTTCGTAGGAATAACACAAGATGGGAGGTAAAGCTGAATTATGTTAACACGACCATAGTGATCGTACAAGTATGAAATATCAGCTCTCTTGCACTCTTTATTTTCTCTTGCCACCAAACAAACTCAAGACTTCAAATTAGAATATCCGGGTGTGAAAGCTGTGATTCTAAGATGAAAAAATAAAAGCAATATTAAAAAAAAGTTCAATCCAGTCAATTCCTTCCAAAATTAGCAATACTCGTATATGTATGTATACAAGTGATTTTCTTTTCACTTAACAGCCCAACCTAAATTAGCGCGTCAAGCGTAATTTATCTGCCAAAAACCCTCGTGCACATACAAAATGTATGAGACCAACACAAATATCGCGGCGTCAACGCTTTGCAATTGGAAAATCTAATTTTGACAGAGAGTAAGAAAGCTTTACTGTCTCTCAGTAAAGTTAGCTTCAAAACAAACGTTAAAGCCAGCGTTGCCAGAATTAATATTTTAACCTCATTTTGAAGATTTTTTATGCAAAATAAGATTTGAAGATTATTCTCTCAAAACTAAGATTTTTGATATTCAGTGTACAAATAAATAGTGTATAGACTATTTTCAAACATACAATGCATGGTTTAATGAACTATTGTGGAATTATTGCTGCACACTTTCGATTTCAAAAAAGCCCTCAAAAATCTAAAGTTTTCATATCGCACAATAAAAAATAATTATTTTTACCGAGTTAGCAACAGTTTAAACTTAAGATGAAATAAGAATGCAATACATTTTTTTAAGTGTTCTATCATTTTTTTATTTTAATATTTTTTAGGAATCAATTGGTTTTTTTTTTAATTTTCACAAAATATGTAAAACTTAAGTTTCAGATTTATTTTACACTTAAATATACAAACAAAAAACCCGGACAAAAAAATATTTCAATCAAAATCACTAATTACAACATTGTCAAATTTGTTTAAAAACTAAATAAATTCAAATCCTTCGTATTTCAGTTCCGTTTCAATACGCTGTTCCGCAAGTAATGTTTTACCATAAATATCAAAAGCTGTTATGAATGTAGAAGTCTTTCCGTTTAGTTCTTCTGTTTTAATTGCAATTATTATGCGATCCTCAGTTCCAGGTATAAATTTAAATGACGAAAATCCGTGTGTTGGTTGCAAGTTGCTAGATTCTAATGGCACTGTGTCGATTTTGTTAAAACTTTCGTCGGCTGAAATTAACAGGTTGCATCCCATATGCTCATCACGAGTTTCATTGTACCTTAAATAAATTGTTTAAAAAAAAGTAAAAAGTGAAATACAATTTATAAACAGATTTTGAAAATAAAAATTAAATAAATATTTCTTATTTTTACAACTAAAGATCGTTTTATGTTATATAAAAAATTTAACAGTATTTGTTTTCAATATTTCGATAACAATTTGTTATCATCGTCAGGAAAATTAATATGTTATTAAAATTAAATAAATAAAATTTTTGAAGTATTAATATAAGTAAATTAATCAATTTTTACTTATACTTTCTTGAACCAATTTGAAACTTGCTTGCTATGTCGCTAGACAACGACTTTCGCAATAGGGCGACGTCGTTGTCAATTTTTAGCCACAGTTGTCAACTGATACTCAGTTGGTATTATTTTGTGCGCATATGGTGACGTTGAGATGTTATCGATAATTTTGCGGAAAAAATATCATCTCCATATATTTTGAGTTATTAAACTTGATTTCTAGTTTTTGTGAAAAAATTTTGTTTATGTTTGAATCAACCGGAAGCAGTGATGATGAAAAAATAAGTAAATAAATAAATTATTAGGGTTCAGAGAAAAGTAATGAGACAAAGATCAGCCATTTTTATTTTGCCGTAGGTAATCAATCTAAACGGTTTGCAACGTATTTGTAATAAGACGTAAGCTTTTTAGTTTTGTGCTTTTTGAGCAGTTTTGTCGAATATTTTTGACCGAATAAAACAGCATTTAAATTCGTATTAAAAAAAAATTTAACTGTAATGTAATCAAATGAAAGTATGTATGTACATATATTTGAACTTACTTTTCCTTTGAACATCTTCGTGGTAAGAAAAACCATTTTTTGTGAATTGATGACCAGACCCCGCTCTCATGTATCATGTAGCCCGGCCACGTAATTTGCGTAGATTCTGACCGTAATCTTTTATAATTATGTGACCAATCTACAGACTTCACTGAGCCTGTTGGCGAAATTATCTTAACATACATGGGATTCTCATTTTCAAATTCACCTGTCGCCGTTGTCCATTCTTTACCCATAGAACCCACATAAAGCATACGCTCTTTCACTGTTGCCCATTCAGATTTAAAGCCTTTTGCATTGCGTCCATTACCATCGAGTAGAATTATCCATGGAATTGGCTTGTCACTACTTGTTATATCATATACCAGACCGGTACGATCATCAAAACTTAGTATTTTACCATTAAAAGTAACTAATTCGGATAGCTCCATACCTCGCCCTTTATGAGAAAAACTCGATTCAATTTGTATTGGCTCTCCACTGTCCCATTTAATGGTTATTTCTTCTGTAGATCTAATATATGATAGATATCCTTTCTTTAGATAACTTCTCCACAAAGTAGCACCAGCATTTTCGAGCTTTGAGTTCGTATCCATGTCAGCAACCATACCAATTCGAAATGTTACAACTCCTGGTCTCCCAGTTACGACCCTGCTCAAAGGATACGTGCTATTGTATACTGAAATTTCCTCATTTACACTAATTTTACTATTAATAATACTGTTGCTGCTAGCCAAATTTCGATGTCCACTCGTTGAGCTGGCATAATTTTTTAACCAAGCCGCGTCAGACGAGGAAGTGCTTCCGCGAACGTAATAAAATAATATAAAAAGTGCGCATACGCCACCTATTAACAATGCTATGTGATAATTAAAACGAACAGTTCTGTTGCCAATACGATATGTTGGCGGCGTCCGCAATGCAGAACGCCAGTCACGGCTATACATTCTTTTAGGAGCACTATTATGGTTGTTAAGATCTCGGTAAAAGTATTGCTGTCGATGTGCGGATAATATAGAATTAGTTGATGTCGTGGCGAAGAATTTTTCTTTAGCATTGGGTAAATTATTCATTTAGTAGTAGGAATATTTGATATTTTTTTATTCGAATCATAGGTATATACAATAAAAAAAACTATTGCTTAAAATTATTAAATCAGGTTAAAACAGCAAAAATTATTGATTTCCGTTGGTTTTTAATAAATTGCTTTCATCAAACTTAACTCTATTATCATCAGCTGGTTTTTTATGAGATTTTTTTTTCCAACCTTTGGAGACAATGCGAAATCATGTGCATGCCAAAATAGCAAGCAAGGCGAATTTATTATTAGGAGATTCCACGGAGAGTTCAGGCGAAATTCTTATCAGTTGGCCTTTACTTGCTTTGTCAATTTTATCATGCACTCTCGTCACACATACACGATAAAAATAAATTACTAACACTGACTGTGAGTGACTTGCAAGAACGATAAAACTAGATTACGCCATGCGCATGATTTACCGTTAGTTGACGTAGTTTAACCTATGCAAGAGTAGTATGTATTTAAAAATCATCTGGGGAAAAAGTACTAAAAACTCAACTGCGTGACAGAGTTTTTCACAAATCGTTCGGTTTGAAAATTTTTATGAAAATGTTCATAGCATGATGGGTTCTGTGCGATCGCTGTGGTATATAGTGTGAGAAATATGCGAATATTCTTGGCACTTCGAATGGCCTTGAAAAATACCCAAAAAAAGAATAAGTCTCAGTTTACACACATCAGGTTTTCTTGATCAATTCTGCTTCAATTTGCTTTTGAACTTGCATTTATGTTCACACACAAAAGCTTTATGTCGTCAAGTTTAAGTTCTTTTGCCTTCAAGTTTTCATATTTTTTGGTATTTCATTTTAAACTTGACGGTACCGTCAAGTCTGCACCCTTTTCCATTCTCTTTTCCCCGTTCTCCCACAAAGTTAAGACTTGACGAGTCAAACTTGATGTGTGTAAACTGGCACTAATTAAATATCAAATAAATACTCATTAAAATTATAATGAATTACTGTTTGTTGCTTTTTGCATGTAAGTGAAAAAATAACTTTCAATCGAAATTTCTTGTAAGTGTTCCCACTACTTGCAGATGCATGTATGTATTAGTAAAAAAGGGACAATGTATTGGGTTTTTGCACTTGCGTGTGTAAGCAACGAGTAACAGTGCATGTGTTTCTTATCACCAATTTTGTGACAGTTGAGTTTAATAATTCGCCAATTACAAAATCAAAACACTACACGTATTGTTTTTTTAGTGTTGTAGGTAGCCGCTTCACCTTTTTTTTTTGTATTATGATAGCAAGTGATAATGTTTTTATGTGCTTAAAGCGAATTGAGTTAATAGAATGCAAGCCAATCACATACATATTGTTATTCCAAATTTCTTTTTGAATTGTCAAAATCAGAACTTTCTTTAACTATCCAGCTATAGACAAATTGAAGAACGCTGTAAAAGCTACTAAAAGATAAAATGCGTAAAATACTGATTTCGATCTTATTCTGCATTATTGAAGAAATTGTTTAAAGATTTAAAATTATATTTTTCAATTTTTTAACAACAATTTTTTATATAATATATAAAATTAAACTTGCGGAATTTTCTGCCGCTTACGAAAATACAACTGAAATTTGCACTTTGTTTGATAGAACTGCTCTTTAACGAGTTTGATGAACAACATGGAATCCAACTCCATTAATAACGAACTCAGGGCTAAATTCCTTAAAAGAGGAGACAGCCACTCTGCAAATTGTGGCTTGTAGGTGAAGGCCGCCTACGCAAATATAATTTTGGTAATTAGCCGGATATTATTTAATACGATTTTAATCATATTTTCGGTTTTATAAATAAAAAATTATAATATTTATATATTAACTTCCAATCACTTTTCATTTCATATATTTACAAAAATATGCAATACAAAGCCTCAATGGCCAATAATATTATGTTACATCACAGCAGCATAGCCTGAGTATACAAAAATGTTTAAAACAAAAATAACAAATAATTAATATATTATATAATTAATAAAAATAAATAAGCTAAATCAAGAATACCAGCTCCCCAGCTGAAAAACTCAGAAAGAAAACATTAGCGCGGAATGAACACGTCCAAATCAGTGGGATAACCAAAGAGAGAATATGAAGGCGAAAAGCAAAGTATTTCAAAGCATAGATGAAAACATTAAAAGTTTCAAACGAAACACGTTATTAGAATCAGAGAATATGCGCAGAGAAACAGGTAATATATTCCACCCTCTAGCAATACTAACCACAAAAGATTTATAAAAAAAACTGTGTTATCACTCAAGAAATTAAATTAATTCTTTCATTATATATTTTATATATTCAAAACCTTCCGAATGTTCAATAACAGACGAGAACAATTGTTCTGCAGTTTGTTGGGGAACGGGGTGAAGGAGATGATACTTTGTCGACATAATTTTTTCAACCAGCTTTATACCCGAATAACAAAAAACCCATGCAAACATAAGCCAAGCAATCAAGTGTATACAAAAAATATCTGTCCATCGTCTGTCTAAACGTAAAAGCGGACTAACGGCAGATAAACTAGTTTTGTGTTATGAAAAGAGCAAAAATTGTTCGAACTAAAAATTATTTTCGTGTGTTCTAGCACAATAATACTAATTTTGTTTTTTGAGAAATGTTGTGAAAAATCTCAATTTCATGTTCACGTACATCAAAACTTAAGAGGTCCATAACTCCTAAACTATGCGTTTCCGCCAATTTTTCCAGTTAACATTTTTTTTCTTATCTTTCATCTATATATACATAATTGTTTTAATTTGGTGAACTGTGCATAAACTGGACTTATTTATTTATTTAAAATATTACAAATTATAAACTAATAGTATATCAGGCCATGGCTATGAGGCTTTAGGCACTGGACTTGTTGTTTTCATTTTGCAGGGTTTTGAAATTTCAAAATTGACAACTAACATCAGATGTGAGCGTATTGTAATCGGTACGTCATATGTCACAAAAAATCTTCAATTTGCTTATACCAGCTTTTCTTTGTCCACCTATTCAATTAAATTCAATCAGCACATGGATAGTAACAAGGGCACTGGCAAGGCGACTTTATACAGGTGAATGCAAGCGGAAAGGCGAATTCAGTACAATGTATTTTGTTACACTAAGTTTACACGTGCAAGTAACTTGTTACAAGTAGCGTGTACATATTAACAACCAATACATCGAAAAAAATAATAAAAACACTTGCAATTTGCACGATTGTTTACACACGCAAGTGCAAGTTCATTTTCAAAATGTCGTCGTGGACAAACGTTGTACGCCTTTGTACTACATGCGCTTTTAATGTCTGTGCTGCCAAAGTTTTAGCCTAGCAATATTACAGGGGAATTATATTAAGTACATAAATTTTTCACAATATAAATAATAAATTTGTAATCCAAAGAAAAAATAAGTTATAGATGTTTATTTATTTTTGTGTTTTTATATTATGTTCTCGGCATATAACTAAAAATATTAATATTTTAAAAATTTTTCCTTGAAAAATACCTATTAAAGCTAAAATGAAATATCTATGAGCAACACTGTTTGTTTCTGCTTGCATGCAAGTGAAAAAATCACTGCCAACCAAAATCAGTTGCAAGTGAGGCTACTACTTGCAGGTGTGTGTATGTATTAGTAAAAAAATGGTAATGTATTGGGTTTTTTGCACTTGCACTTGCGTGTGTAAACATTAAGTTATTGTCAAGGTGTATTAATGTATACACGGTGGCAGCACTACGGCATGTGACAATTTTTTGCTTCAGGCAATATAGTAAAATAAATAATCACCTGTGCTGTTAAGTTCACCTGGTAATGAATTCGCCTTGGGCACTAGTTAAGAACTATAGTGCTTTGAAAATTAATTTTTTTGTTAAAAAAAAAAATATATATATAACTGCGAATTCGTAAAATAATGTCTTCGCATTTTGTAAGTGTTCTGCGGCAAGCTTTGAAAACTTTTGATAGAATCAATCAAACTACTTTAAATAGTAATTTAGTATTATTAAAACAACTGGTAGATCAAATAACTTGCCGAGATATACAACTAAATCAGGATGAACTTTTAAAGGACGAATTGTATTTGCGGTCTGATAGAGCGCCATGTACATTCATGCACATATTTAAAAATGAAATAGTTTCCATGAGCGTATTTATAATGAGAGGTGGTTATACAATGCCTTTGCATGACCATCCTTGCATGCATGGCTTGCTCAAAGTTTTGCATGGACAATTAAAAATACAGTCATATACAGAGACACCCAAAAGTACTGAGCCCGTCGCATACAAACAAAATACTGGAAGTGTAAATGTTATAAGAGAAGATGTTAAATATTTAAAGCCAGATATGGAGTGCACACTTTTAACTCCAAAGGAATGCAATTATCATGAAATTACAGCTGTTGACGGTGTAGCTGCATTTTTTGATATACTAGCACCGCCATACGATTCTGATTTTCCCGGTATTGGAACACGACGTTGTTCTTTTTTTCAAGCCATTAAAAATTCTCAAATTTATGTAAATAACGGCGGCGACGTCGATATTGAAAGGACTGTCATGACGTTGCATCGTATACCTGTACCGATTACATATTATTGTGACACTGCTGATGCTAACGAATCTGTTTTGGAAACTGCATTTCTTTGCTCGCAGGAAGCTTATAGTGCTTAAATTTTCAGACTTTACATGTACATCATAATATATGTGTACAAAATAAATAAATTAAACATAGACACTTAGGAATTGATTAAGAACAGAAGCCAAAAAGCAAAATAAATATGTAAGTCCATAATTGTTTGTTATTTAATACAAATTTGTAAAAATGATTAATTGAACATCACATTAAATAGTTGTTTCCGATAGGAAAGAAATAATGAATTTGTGTAGTAATTTCGTAATTAAAAACAGTAAAGCATGCGGGCCTGTCACAGAAATCTATTTATATTAAAAGTTTCGTACCTATTTCAATTCCAAAAACGCCTCTTCAGAAAATGGCATTCGATAATTTTTCTCGGTATAAAATTACTAATTTTTAATGAATTAATATAACTTTCTACATGTGACACTACATAAAAAATTTAAAACATTTCAATAAAGCAACGAATTATGGGTTTCTTTTGTTTACCACAATATTACCACATTTAACATAAAATTGTCGCATTTAACTTAAAAATAAAAAAGTTAAAATTTGTTGGGATGAAGGAAATCGAACAAAGTCTGAAGAAAGTAAAACAAAATTAATGGAAATAAAAATTCGTGATCAAAATAATCCCGAATAATTTCTTTAACAGGCCTGATAATTAAGAAGTAAAACTTGTTTCTAGTTTAATGACGGCAATAAAAGATATTATATATGTATAACAGCAATTATTTATTTATTCTGTTGTGAAATTAAACCATTAAAGCCAATTATTAACAGTATCATAGTAACCATTCCTCGATATAATACTATTATTTAAAATATATAAATATGCAAATAAATGATAGTCGCAATACGTTAAAATACTTTCAATGGCACGCCAGCCAAATTGGAAAAAATTTCAACTTTTAATTTGTTTTAGAATATTGAAATAGTTTTTGATTTCTTGGCGTAATTTATTCTAAGCATATTCGTTTCCAGCTGTATTAAGATTTCACAGATAAAAAGACACTCTACTATAGAACCAGTTAATCTAAAGGAACAAATAATTCATAAAAAACATTTTTATTTTATTTAACACTTCGTAATGCAAAAGCCATTTAGACCATATACATAATGTCTTAAAATTGTGTTAATTAAAATGTATTATTTTCTTCTAAAATCTCTTTAGGCTCTTCCTGTTTTTCTTCTTCTGCATTATAAATAGTTTGGTTGCGTCTTTTAAATTTTTTAATTGGTGGTTTTGGAGAATTCACCTTTAGGACTTCATTTTCAATATTTGTAACTTCATCCGAAGCAGTGATTTCACTTGCTACATTATTTTTATCATGTTCACTTACGGCATCTTCCATATTGTTTTGACCTGTGCTCAATAGTGAATTTTCCTCTCCAGGTGTTTTAGGTTTCGGCAAATTCAAACCGGAATTACTTTTGCGTTTCATGGGGCTACATGCTGTCAAGCAAAGTGATGATGTTGAGGTATTTGGACTAGAAGGTAGTTGGTCATCCTGTATCAGAGAGGAATCATTTAAACCTGAATCTCGCGTGCTATCTAGTGTGCTAGAATGACTTAATTCATGACCACCAATTAACATTGATAATGATAAGGGATCATCAATACCCAAAGTATCACAGAATTGTAACGATTGAGGATTTATTTGCGATTTCGGTTGATTATATTGCTGGCCCTTGCAATACGTATTAGGATCGAAAGCCTCCACTGTACGGCAAAAATTGATTGGAATTTTTAAATCACACTCAAACTTTTTTCGTACTTGCTCCATTTCTTCTTCAGTTGGAGTAAAATCAAAGCGCTCGCCAGTAGCGCTTTTGTTATTCGGTAGATAATAGTATGATTCTTTTACATTGACTAAATGATTCGTTAAATATAAAATTGTTAACCATTCTAAATCATATTCAAATTTTAAGTGGCCCTCGTCATCTGTAAAATTTTCGGAATTTATGTCTAGAATTTGCAAAAATCTTCGTTGAGGTAGACACTTATCGAGTGCCAAGAATTTTGTAAAAGACCTTGCAGAAAATTCATCATCAGCGGTTTCTTCGTTTTTAACAAAATCTTGTTTTGAACCCATGTTATCTGCGTTTGAAACTGAATCTGAGTGCTGAACTATTGCCGCAAATTTACAATGCAAATGTGCTGCAAACCAAAAGCGCGGCCGCAATATATTTAACAGGTCTTCGCATGGGCGACTTCCAAGTTTGTCACTATCCATTTCGTCGCGTAGAAACGGTTTAAAACGTGCGAGCTGTTGCTTATCTCCAAAATTGTATATGCCTCTTGGCCAATCATGCGACATAAAAATATCAATTTTACCTGATAGTTGTTTTAGACGAAATACTTCTAATTGGCGCACATGATAAACACTGCGTTTCGTGTTTTCCGTGTAAGGAGAAAATTCAAAACGGCCTTTTAAATAGTCGTGACCTTTATAAATGCCTGAGACACCAGCAATTCTTATTCCATTAACGTTGACAACACCGGCATAACCAAGGTAAAAAATATTAGGAGCAACCCAACCACCGTAAGGCAATTCTTGCAAATAATTGGAAGCTTCATGATTGCCTCCTATAAATATAGTAAGCATAGGAGCTTTCAATTCACCACTATAGTACCTGTAGAATTTAATCATTGTATTTAAATCAAAAAAAAAAAAAAAAATCATAGTTTCCTTACTTGTAAAATGTACATATATTTTGATGTTTCTGTGGAACAGCCATCGTTTGCAAATCTTCCATATTACGCGTGGACTGAAAATCTCCACAGCATAGAAGCATATCCACCTTTATATTGTCACGTTTTTCTAGCTCTTTAATAGTTTCATAAATTCTTTCCAACTCGCCATGAGCGCATCCTTCAACTGCAATTTTCATTCTGATTTTTGTTCTTAAACTTTTAGACGATGTTTATATGCACAGAATAGTGATCCAAATTCTTTACACAAACGATTTTATAACTAAAGCAAGTGGAACTTTAATTTCACAAAACTTTTTAAAAATGCTTTAGTTTTTAACTTGTTTACTTTTCCTCTTCGCTTTAAATGTGCTATGCACTTTGTTTGATTACAATTTGATACAACGGGTGCTTCATATAAGACAAATACATTTGCCTCAATAGTGCTGCCAGATGTGATTTAAATTTATAGTCAATATGCTGGGAAGTATTCAACAGTTTTTCAGTAAAATCAAAATAAATTACGCATGTATAGAAACAAAGGTTTTCGTAGAAAAATACAATATACATACATATTTACATATACGCATATTAATTTCTTAAAAGTACATGAAAATCATGAAAATAGCCACATAACAAAAAAAAAAAATAATAATAATAATAATAATAAAAATATCAACAAGGATTATCTTAAATTTCGTTGGTTTTTTATCTTTTCAGAATTTTGAAATATTGGTGTCATGACAACTTGGTGCAAAACATGGTACAATAATATATAGGCAGTGTCGAAACTGTGGCCGACATTTTTTTCTGTGATGATAGCTATCAAAAGTTGTTTATGTTGTGCGCTCATCCACAAATTTTTTATTATTGTTTACAAATTGAAAGTTTTTGAAAAAAAAACAATTCCAATAATACTTTTCAAACACAACAGACAGCTTTTTAAATGTAAAAACTTATTGAAAAATTATTTGTAAAATAAAAACACGAAGACAAATATACGTTTGGTTTTTTATTTTCTTTGATCCAAAGCAACAATAAAAAGCCATGTTTTTTTATTGTTGGGTCTTGTACCATGGCAAGGCAGCTGCCTTGTACCATGGTTTGTACATTTGTACATCGGGATTTAGTTCAAGTTTTTACTTAAGTTTTTTCTCTAGAAGGATTTTTTACAATACAAATCTGCTGTGATCAATGATTTTTGATTGAAGAAGACAAGAAAAATAATAATAAAATCTTTAGCTGGGGGACATCTAGCTGTTTCGTAGTCGTTCAACTTCAATAATATTAATTATAAAAGGACGCAGCGCGTTTTCTAAAATTTCTATCTTCGCAGTAAAAGAGAAAAGGTGTTCGTTCATATTTATATTCTTTATTGTGGGCATTAAAAAAATATTATGCTATGATATATTTAAAATTTCATCAAATTTTCCACAGTAGATACTAAATTTGAATCCATTAAGGAATCTAATGCCTTTTGAACTCTTATATCTCTAAGCAAGTCGAGTATACGCTCATCTTCTTGTACGGCATCCAGAGTAGGGTATAATAGGTCATAGTGAGTTTCGGCTACAGACGGTTTATTAAGAATGTTAAGGATTTTCTTTTGTAGTTCTATTTCTGGATCTGGGGTAGATTTAATTTCGTCTTCAGCAGCATCACCTAATTCTACTTTAAGTTGAAGCTCGCGCCTTTGCTGAAGGTATTTAATAATACGATCGTACTGTAATACGGTTAGAGGCATATTTGAAGCTAGCAGGTTCAACAACATTTCTATAGCTTCAGGATGTCGCTCTTTTAAAGGTGGAGCCAAGTAATTAGAGGTGTTAGCCGGTATTATGGGTACAGGATTTGGTAAATTTTGTGTAATCTGTTGTACATTCATTTGCATCGAAGCATTACGTTGCTGTGGATTTGCCTTGTCGCGCATCATCTTTTTACGAAAATCATCGCTAATTAATTTTATTGCATCTTCGACAGGCATGTTGCGATGTTCAGCTGGTTGGCCATATAAAATGTTAACAGTTATGCTGTTATGTTCTTCATGCTGATTCGTAACCAATATGGCATACAAGCAGCCACGCGATGCAATATTAGAAAGCTTTAAACAAAGGATTTGAATTTGTTAAAAATACAATAATATTACCGGGAGTCCTATATATTCCTATTATGTGTGTTTCCAGTATAATTAATTTTCAAGAATAAATAAATTAATTTCTTTCATTTATAAGTGTAAATTTAATCTAATGCCCTAGAAAATTTATTTTATTTTAATTTTAGGTACACCAAATTATTCAAAGCACTCGTGTGCTTATCTATATCAAGTATATGCAAGAGCCCACATTACACACATTGTTTGTAAAATACTTTGCTATGGACCACCTACTAATGTGGGATTGAACGACGGCTAGATTTTAATAAAACATACTATCAAATAATTTAAAAACACAACGATTGAAGTGTAAAGAATTATTATGGTGAAATGACAACCCTATTCACAAAAGTCAAATTAATTCGTTTGCAACATTAAAGTCAGAATATTATTTCCGAACGGAATTGATCTTTGTGACATGGTTAAATTGAGTATTTCTGTATATTGGTCTTTGTGAAAACAACGCATTTTAATGTAATGTTTCACCGAATATTCCTTTTAACATATAAACATAGTGAAGATATAACTAGATGTATTAAGCTCTTAGCTACGCTCAGGTCCATAAATCTTATTCTAACCTTGCAATATTGACTTCAAACTTACCACTTTACCAAGAGGTACATCTGCATTTGGAAATAAAACATCTACTCGCAAGTTTAAACGTTTTAATCGATCTTCTATCATTTCGGCGTATTTTCTAAAAAATTGCGATTTTTAGTAATATTTTCAAGTTAATTTCTTAGCTACTTACGTATTTTTACGGTCAACAACTATGATTTCACAATCATTGTAACTTGAGTTATCTGTATTATTTATACCATTGTTTGCATTAGCAGCTGCTGGCAATGCACCTGTGTTGGGTTGGGCCGATTGCGGCCAATTGTTCGATCCCGCATTTTGTGCATTTTTCTTATATGTACCAGCATTACGGACTGTTATTATATTTCCTTTGAAAGTAGATTTCGTCAAAGCGGAAGCTACTTTGTTGGCTACTTCTTCCGTCTCGAATTGCACAAAACCAAAATTTTTCTGCACCAACGATGCTAAAACTTTACCATATGGCAAACATATACTCTCCAGTTCTTCTCGCGTGCACTGTGGTAAATTACCTACAAATACACGATGCGTAGCGGTGTTTGGATCTCTTATGATGGTAAGATTAGCTTTATCGTCAGACATCGTCTATGCAGTCTATTTGGTAATTTTTATGTGAAAAATTGCGGAATATAAACAAAACAATTTGATCAGAATTGCTTCTTTTTGGCAGCTATTTAGAGTAAACTAATAGCCCTACACCATATGGTTAAGATAAATCGACGTCGATAATAGTGTTCATGTTAGTGTGGGGATTTCATTCGTGCTATCCGTTATTACACATCATATGCACTTGCTTAAAAAAATTTAGTTAAATGAAAAGTTGGAATTATATTAACTGCACAAACCAATAAGTTTACTTTATTAAATTTATATAAATTACAGTTTTGAAAATTTTATAGTTTTAAATTATATTTCTTTTACACTGCAATCCACAGAATCGCTCAGTATTAATTTATGTTAACCATACATACATACATATGTATACAAATATTGTTTCGAGTCAAGTCGCTTTAAATTACTAAGAACAAAGAAAATGTTTTTTTGTTACAATATTTTTTCTATGATCGCTCTTAACTTTATTATTTTTTACTTGCTCTTCAAATATTTATTGGTAAAATACATGCATACATAAGAATATTATTCCAATTGTAACGGGTTTACAGTTTAAATTATTAGCGGAGGCAAAATAAATTTCTAGCGCCGATAGCTTATATCGGCATATATGACTTACGCAACTATTAGAGAAAAATTAAATTTATCGATGTTTGTACTGCAATAATAGTACAGTTATTTTTACGTGTCTAGATGAATAGTTTGCGCGTTAATTTTTAGTGGTTTTCTTTACCAAAAATTATTAATATGTGTTCAATAACTGACAGTGAGAAAACATATTGTTCAGAAGTGGAAAAAATGTTATCAGGTAACTAGAAAACAATAATATTAATAAAAATGTTTGCTTAAATAAAGTATAAAAAATTATTGCAGCATGTGACGCCCCAGTGGGCAAATCTAGCTATAATTTGCCATTGCGGCGTTCTCAACGTTTATCTCAGAAGCTTTCAAAATCTTATGAAAATAATAAAAATATTTCTCATAAGCAAGTACCAGAATGCAATGGCGTACCTTTAGATTTATCCCATAAATTTAAAGAGTCTACAATGGAAACGTTTCAACTGGGTGAAGCCATAGCTACAAAAAATGTTCTGGATGATGCTAAACATAGTGATAACTTCCATTTATCAGAAGGTAGGTTTAATTACATTGAAGTAACATCATACAAAAACCTTACTTCTCATTTGGAGCAATACCGTAATATCTAAAAAAATTTGTATCGAAAATTTACTAAAATTCAAAAAAGTATAAAAAAATCTAAGGAATGTCCATAATATAAAACAAGTTGTTTTTTTAGCACTGACACATCATCACATCGGAGTAAATGATTTCATGTAAAAATTTTTAATGTTTTTTTTTTTCTTTTGAAAAGATATTAGACCAGAAAAGGTTGCATATAATAACAAATCTCAACGTCCTAAAACCTCATCCAATAGTGTTTATGGAAACAACGTTTTGAAAACAGTAACACGCAAAACTTTGAAGCAAGCAAGAGGTAATAGCTATTCTAAAGAAGCGCGACAGCAGCAGAAATATTTCAATGCTAATGGCATTACCAAAACTATTAATCAATCGTTCAAAAATGAAAATATTAAGAAAAGTAATCGTGTTAATAATTTGGAGAACACTTCTCCTGAAAACAATTCAAAAGATTTAGCAATCACAAAAAAACTGGATTTTCTGCTGAATAATAAACTCGATGAGAAAACAGTGGTGGAGAATGCGAGCAGAAAAGCGTTTGTCAAAGCCTCTTGCCAAAGAATTGTCTCAATGGAAATAAACAACGAGTCGTTTGAAGATATTAACTTCTCAGAATCTTTAAAAAACAAACCAATTGAATTAAATTTAATTGGAAAAAATTCGAGTAACATTAAACCGGTCAAAAGAGGCCGAAAGAGGAAGTATATATCCGGCGAAATTGATTCAAAATCAAACATAAAACCATCCAAAAGGAGTCGAAAGAGAAATCCGAAATCCGGTGAAAATTTTTCAAAATCAAACACTCGTTCTTATAAGAAAGACGGTGATCCCAATAATGTAGAAGTTTCAGACTTCGAACAAATTAATAACATAAAATCGGACGAAAGCCAAAACGTTTATAAAACATTGAACAAAATGAAACCCAACATAGCATTACGAGCACAAACTGGTATTACAAAGAAAAAACTTTGCGAGGAAATGACTGCAAATACTAATTTTGAAAATTCATGCAACAAAGTTAAAACTGAAAAATTGTCCCAGAAATCTTATGAAGAAGCAACACATACAAATAAGTATATACAAAAGATACCATCTGCAATAGAAAACAGTGTTTGCTGTCAATACATGGACAATAAATTTAGCACAATAGAAGCTAAACATGACAATCTGTGTGCTAAATTTCATACAGCATTGTCTCAAGAAACAGGCAATGCACTTAAAACGTTTAATTCCCTCCAGAAAGCTGAATTAACAACTGAAAATTGCAGAAAGGAAATCCAACAAAAAAATTCTGTAGTAAATAAAAACTACATTAAATACTTTGATAAAAGTCAATTTTTAGACAACATACGAAATGCTCGAAGTTATGTTGATCCTCTAATAATTGAAAATAATAACTTAAGAAAATCAAACACTTTCGAAATCCGGCCATCACCAGCAGAATCTTCCGGAGAGCTTTTAAAAAAGTCCTTTTTACTCAATACATATCCTGCACATTTTAAATATCAGTTACCACCTGAAGCTGTATTAAGCCGTTCATTAGATCCGCAACCTCTACTTACACCTGACGATACCAATTCTTCAGAACTACTCGATTCATCATCTAGTTCGCCGTCTCTGCCTGAATCGCTTTGTGAACTTTTTAAAACTAAAGATATTAAAGATATATTGGACTTGAAGCAAACTTCCTATCATCTAAACAGCTGCCATATAAAAGCGTTGGCTTTAATTTTGAATTTAGATGTAGAGTATCTGCTCAAAATACTGGATAAAGTTGTAAACATTAGCCCTGTTGTTTTAAAAAATATTGAAAAGGCAATGAAAACACCTTTTGTACGAGACAATGATTTATTTTCCAACTCATCAAACGAATTGTGGAACAGTAGTAATGTAGTGCCGAACAGCCAAAGTCCAAAACAAAGAAAAATTTCCTGTACAATCAAATAACAAAATCAGTAAGTAAAACACATAATTTATTTATTTGATTGATTTGTTTTGTTTCATATTTTAGTGTTAATGGTACTGCACTGAAATAAACTATAAAAAATTATATTTCTTCAACATTTTGTGATTTTTTCGATGTTATTGGGTTTAAACGCGAATATTTTAATACATTTTTTCTAGTTTAGTTGGTTTTTGTTTGAATTAACTCATAAGTAAAGCATACTTTGCCACTCTCCCTTGCCAGTCAAATATTCGAAGACTTTGCAAAGAAAACTTTCCGTTGTGAAAGCGGTGATATTTATAATATACAAAAAATATGTGCAAAAGACCTTACAGGGAGTCTCCATTAGCCATGAACTTGGTATAAGCATCATGTCCTCCACGAACACTACTCCTTCTTTCCTCCTCGGCATAATCTATTTTCCTAGTTCCAGTACAATGCGCTGCATATGTAGGGGTAATCCCCTGAGTACTGGTCCAAGATAAAAAAATGTCGAACAACGTAAATGGCTAATATGGGTCGTTCATGTCTATGTTTCGTTGACACTCTGACATCGATGCTCGAGCATATGGCTATCAAGTGTCAATTTCTGTTTTATCCGCATACAAAAATTCTTGAAAAATAGACAGAACATCGCCGAACCGAACACTTAGACAAACTAAAAATTATAGTTAATCAGAACATGAATTTATAATTACCTTTGCTCCGCCATGTCATGTTCTAGTCGATGGCACGTGAACACAGATATAACACGTGAAGATGAATGAAAAACCCAAAAGTGACACAAAATACCTCTCTTGGGAGTTCAAATCACAATCGCAAATCTCATGCGAGATGTGAATGTCAGAACACGCCCGAGAACTCAAAGCTTCATGAGATTGTTTTTGTGTATTATATGTACATATATTTCATTTTATGTAGCTTATTTATGCGTCCCTGTAATGAACAGCTGTTATCGTTTCCATTTTCTTTCTTTTTTGACAACAGAGCCATGCTACCAAATAACAGATACAATTTTCGTGTTAAATGCATGTGTGTGTTGTAATTTGTAGTGTGTTAAAAAAGTAACCAAGTTTTTTTTTTAAACCAATAATAAATATAAAAAGAAGAAAATATGTGTTCAATCGATGTTACAGCGAGTGAGGATTTCCTAAATGAGCCTCAAAGCACAGCTCTTTCAGAAAACAATAAAATGGAAGATGCAAGTGAAAATGTTAAACGACGAACAGTAGTTGGACCATGGAAAAATGTGTAAGTAAATAATGAAATAAAGCTGATACATTAATTCATAAAAACATTTTAAGTTCTGAGTTTACTAAAGTGTATGATTGGATATTTGGACCACAGAATTCTCCGCAGACCCGACGTAATGCACTGTGTAAAATTCAAATGTGGAATCTTAGACGCAGCACTTTGTGCCCAGCCGCCGTCTTAGCAACAAGTGTGATCATAGATGTACAGCTTAAAGATAGCCCCGAAACGGAATTTAAGGAAGTTGAATTGCAAATATTCTACTCAGGCGCATTCACGCGTTTCTTCAATTTTATGTCTTCAATAATGCAGTCTCACAATATGCGAACTATGTATCAAACTGCCAAGGAGCTTGGCTTACAATCATTTGTGGTCGATTTGCGTCATTTATGTGCCCATGGCCAAGTTTTACCACCACTTCAATTACTTCGAAATACAGCTGAGTATTGCATATCATGGTTACATGACTACTACTGGGCATCTCAACTTAACACAATGTGTGACGTTGATGCAACCCACATAAGACGCACGGATAAAAATGAGTTTGATGAGAATATATCTAAATTGTTTAAAATCTACGATGCCGCTTTGGAGGGCCATATGAAGGGTGCTACTAATTTAAAAACTTTAAAACGACATTTGCACGGAAGTCGCTTCAGTTGTCTGAAAGAGTTTTATTTAACAAATAAATTAACATCTTTGCAAGCCGCTTTTGATGTAATAGTGCAAAATCTATGTGCTCAAGTTAAGCGAGATGTTGCCATTAAAGATATGGTGGAAATTTATATAGAAGCCTTTATCAAAATGAAATATTTTCTTTCGCTACACCAGGCTCTGTTATCTGATGATGAATTGGTATCTTTAATGAGTGTTACACAAACGTTGTTTCGCATGTTGGCCGTTTATGGTTTTGTGGAGGATTTATTCTTATCTTTGTTTGAAATAACCGAAAATCCCATAATCGAATCAAGTAAACGGGCTGGTGCTAGTTTCTGGGCTATCAAAATAGCTGAAGGTTTTCGTGCCTTTCGCCAATGCAAAAGAATGTATAAATCTGAATTAGATGCGGTAAGTCAAATAAGCCTAAATTTAATCGTTGCATTATTAATATAATTAACGTTTCCTTATTTGCATTATTATTAGGGTGCCAGAATTGCTGAAGCATCTTTTTCAAATAAAGATTTAACAAAAATATCGGAAGCGACTAAAGAATTTCTCATTTACAGCGCTGTCGATATGAAAAGAACAATAATATTTGGAGATCACTTTCGCCGACCCTGGGTGTGGGTTTTTGAGCGGAGTTTTATCGAAGATCGTTTAACTGTAGTTAATGAATACTCAGCTCCCATATTAAAAAGGTATGCACTTCAAGAAACTCTAAAAATCCTCAGAAATGTATTTTAATATATAACTTTTACAAAGTTTATTATTCCTTATAGAACCAGAATTAAATATAAATGAAATTTGCACGTTAAACTCACTTATCGATTGTGTGTTTGGAACCAATACTGAAACGGAGAAACAAAAATTATCCAAAGAAAAGATTGATAAAATCTATACTGAAGTAGACTTATTGAAGAAAATTAATAAAACAAATTATATGGAAGTTGAAGTACAGGAAGAAAAGGAAGAAAATATTGAAAACATTAAAGTCAGTTATGGCGTATGGAATATAATGCCTGGTAAGTATTGTTTTTTTATTTTGGTTTGTTAAATTAAATTTTCCAAAATTACATTCATATAATTTCTTCAACAGATGATGAAACTCATGATTGGAAATCTTGTCCTCTAGGCCGTTTACCTTGGGAATAAAATATTAAGATATGTAAAATATAATTAAAGATTTTTAACGTAAATGTTTAAATTATTACATAATTTCGGCTAAATTGCGGTAAAATGAAAGTAAATAAAAAATTCGCTTAGAAGACGATAAATTGGCATAAAATTGCTGGAACAAAAATACACTTTATCAGTCCCGAAATTTCAAATATCAAAGCAAAAACGTCTGTTATTTAAAATACAATGTTGAAATTCAGTGTTTTCAACTTTTAAAATTTATAACGTACTGAAGTTCAGTAAAGAACGCTTACTTCTGCAAAAATGCGCAGAGTTGATAATGTTTATCTATTAGGTGTTAGCATTAAATGTATTTGCATTCACATACATTTGTTTTTTAAACATTCTCAGCATAAAGCTAAGTGCAAATGCCGATCAAAGCAAACAAATGCAAAGTAAACAAAGAACAACTACAAACCTTATTCGCTTTATACGTGCAGAGTATTTATATTTACTCGTATTGTTGAATATTAGTAAAGCAAAGCAATTAAAAATTTTGCTGGTTTTACTCTAAATATTTCCGAAAGTATTTAAAGGTCTTTTTTTTTTTATCTTTAGAATTTCTCTTATTCGCAATTTATTTAAAACGAAATATTGAAGAAATAAAACAAATTGTATTACCCATAATTGATGTATGTTTTCCTGTATAATAATTAAATTTAATCTAGAATCCGATTTCTAATTTTCATTTTTAAATAATTTAGAAAAATTATAAACAAATTGTTTTCTATGTTTCCCAGCTATCTATATGTCGACATTTCTTAGGAGTTACCATAATCATCAGTAGACTTTGGAAATTTTTGAAAGATATTCTCAAACATTCAAAAATCTAAATAAATTATTGAGAATTTAAAAAGAAAAATCTAAAAATACAAAAATTATATTGAGATAAACTAAAAAAGTTATTGAGCATTCAACCATAAAGATAGTTCTGCGCCACCTTGTACTTACTTTAAAATTAATTTTCCAAAGAAACATTTCAGCGAAAATTTCAAGATTAATGTTTTGATCATGATCTTTTAATTAAATGTACAATAAATGATCAGTTTTACTATATTTAATACTTATTACTCTTAATTAGTTGTACAGAAACTTTTGCAACTGGTTATTGTAAAATTAGTATTATCTTCTCTATCAGAAATTTGCTGCTTAAATATTGCTGGAAATGTAGCCAAACATACTTGTTTTTCAATTGTTGTTACCATGTTCTGCTTTTTCCACATTATTTTCTAATAAGTCCATATTTTTGATGTCACTTTCTTTTGAATAATCATTCCATTTTTGTATCGAAGAATCAGCAAAGAGCGCATAAAGAACACCGCAGCCAATAGGTACAAAGCTGCATATAAGGAAGACGGTTCTCCAAGCTTCAAAAGTTTGCTATCATAAAAAATGCATACTGTATGTATGTATGTATTTGTGCTAAATACAGGGTGCCCCAGAACTCAACGTCAAGCCGAACCGGGGTAGCAAGATTGGTTGTAACCATCATGAAAAAAATCAGAAAAAAATACAAGGGCTTGTGTGAATTAAAAACATTCGGAGTAGTGTTTTGTCTCTCATCCTGTACACCCGTCTTTTGTTACTGCTATTCGTATTTTCTAGATATTTATGTATGTTCATTGTTTAAATTCGTATGAAACCAAATTGCACCGGAATAGGTAGCGAGCTGTGTACATGTGTTTCTTTTTTTCACTTTTCTTCACCGTTGTCTGTATACGAGTATGTATATTCGTATGTATATGTCCATTAACAACTTCGTATGAATCCAAAATGCACCGGAATAGGTAGCAAGATGTGTACATGTGTTTTTTTCTCCATTTTAACCGTTGTCCGTGTTTTCTCTATATATGGTCATTATTAATTTATTTTCAATGCATTATTGTTAAAGTTAAACCTCCACAAACACTACTCCCTCTTTCCTCCTCATCATAACCTATTTTACCAGTTCCCGTACAATGCACTGTAAAATGTAATCTTTGTTTACATTTTTTTCTGATTTTTCTTATGATGGTTGTAATCAGTCTGGTCAGCCTGTTTCGTCTTGACGTTGAGTTCCGGGACGCCCTGTGTGCATAAAAATAAAATTTTTAAAAAATGTCTTAATAATAGCACCATAGAAAATTTAACTTGTAATTTTTTTACTTTTTTTTTTGGTAAATCCATAACAAGGCAGCTTTAATACGGTAGTGGTATAACCACTACTTTGCGTAAATTTGTCAAAAACACATAGACTTCCTTGCTTTTTCAAATAAAGTTTGACAACTGTTCGTAAATTCTACCAACAAAATACATGTTGATGTTTTTTGGTGTTGTATTTATTGTAATTCTCCCACTACCTATTAAAGCTGCCTTGATTCAAAAGCATAAGTTTCTTTTAAAAAGCACTATAGTTTACAATAAGCACGGGAACGGAGAAAGCCAAATTTCTAGGCCAAAAACAAACCTATGCAGTATTTTGATTCATGATGAAGAAAATTTACATATAAATTCACAAAAAAAAGACTATTTCACACCTTTTGGTTCTGCCATATTCTAAGAGGCGTTATCGTAGTCTTGATGTGACTACATCAAAAATCTTAATTGAACACTTGTTTTCGATTACAATTATCTATTCCTTGATAGGCCTTCGACATTTCATAGACCTAAGCAATAGATAGTGACTGTCGACAACATTCAATCGCTGTTGGCAAGGAGTAAATAAATGCCAAATTTTTACGTCGCCTTCATGTGATTACAACGACGCCTCTTGGAATAAGGGGGATTGCTTATTTAATCCTTACTAATATTAAATTAAATTGAATGCTTTTTAAGCTTGAGGTCAGTTTTGTTTTTTATATAAAAATGTTTTAATTATTCTTCAGGAAGAAATGTGAGAGTATCTCTGTCTGTCTGTTATCTTTCCACGCCTAAACCGCTAAAAAACTAATAAAATTTAGTATACAAATATTTTGATGTCCCAGAATCAATATCGGATGTTTTTATCCCACAAAGGGGAGAAAAGCAGACAAAATAACCGTTCAAAAAATAATTTTTTAAATAGCTCCGCTATTTATGAAATGATTTTTTTTGGAATGGTTTGTGAACGGAGAAGTCCATCCGAAGCATACGAGTACATTTTTGATAACGTCAGACATTTATTATTCAGTTTCCAATATTCTTAGTTCTTTTAATAGTTTTTCTACAACCTGACATAGGGCAGACAAAATTTCCTTTCAAATAAAAAATTTTTGAGTAAAAATTATTAATATAAATACAAAATTTTGAGATTTATGTACCGATTTTCAATATTCTTTCTTCTTTTGGTAGTGTGCTAACAGACTAAAAAAAAGTTTGTGGACAGACAGACATCGGACAGACAAAAACGTCCGTCTGAAATATAAATTTTTGAGTAACTCCGTCATTTATAAATCAATTCTTATTATTCTTTCCTCTTTTGAAAAAGTATGTCCACAGCCTGAAGATAAACTGATGAAATAAATGTCCGCCAAAACAAAATTAAAGTAACTTGAACTGATTTTCAATATTAATTTTTCTTTTAAAAGAGTTATGGGATAAAATAATTTGGACATCGTGTTGCCAAAATGTCCGCCTAAAAATTAAATTTGAATAAAATGTATTTTTTTTATTAAATAAGCTTATTAAATTAAAAAAAATTTTTATGCCCGTCCGCAAAAAAAGAATAACTGCCATTTATGACCCGATTAACTTTTCCCTTTCAAAGTGGTTTGTTTATTAACTGGCTGAAAATACAAAAAAAAATTGGGCGTTGGACGACACAACTTTAAAATTCTTTCTTCTATTGGAAAGGATGTGACGACAGATTACTCTCTCGAAAACTTTTTGGAAATCGGCCATTTAATTTCTTTGTTTATATCGAGTGGTTAAATTTTAAGCGTCGATGTTGAATGTGAACCACATTTCATTTGACATTTCTCAATTTCAGACTAACTCAATTTGAACCAAGGAAACATACCTAATCGAGCAACGCGTTAAAGTTATTCAGGCTTTTTATGAAAATTGCCGTTCAAATCAAAGTGCATCTCGTGTACTTTGCGATTTTTTGGAAAATTTAATCGTCCAAATGTGCATACAATCCGAAAAAAAACGTGAATTTTTACAAAACATAATAATTTACATCAAAAAAATGTTTGAAATTGTTGCTATTATAATGACGAGTACATATCGCTCCTTTATTGCAACATAGTCATAACTAATAAAAAACAGCTTGTTTCTAGAAAAACACATTACAAATTTTTAGTTTCCATACAAGTCTTAGAAAAATTGTTTAGAAAGTATCTCATAAAGAAAACAGTTTAAAAGTAATTTGAATAAATTTTTGGCACAATATAATTTTTTGAGATATGACTATGTTGCAATAAAGCAACAATATGTAAATGAATGTGTCTATACATCTTAAACTTACGTTATTTAATGTTAATATACCAACAATATAAGGCGATATAAAAGCTGGCAAACACCCTATTGTGCCACAAATACCACTAACTATACCAGCGTAATTGGGTGCTATATCGATCATTGATGACAGAGGTCCAGAAGAGCCTGCACCTTGTAACATGGTTGCTAAGGATATGAACACAACAGCGCAAATTGCGTTTCGACCAAATAATGCCAAAGCTAAAACAAGTACACCCATGCCGATGGCACCTAACAAAAATATTTATTTTTTACAAGTAACGATAAACATTCAAAACTTACATATTGAGGTGGCAAGCTTTCTTAAAGCTGTGCGCTCCATTTTATCTGTTCTTAATAAATAATCTGCATATAAAGAAAATGTATAAGCAAATACCATTCGCAGTATGTGGGGTATACCGGACAGTATACCAGTCTGGAAAGGAAAAAAATCTTAAATATCAAAATATAAATAAAATTTATTAATTTTTTCAACAAACACAAAAACTGCGAAGCTTTTTTGCTTGTCTGCAATAACACTCATGGTCTCTGGCAGGAATCGAACCTGCGACCTCGAGACTGTTGGTCGAGTACTCTACCAAATCAGCCATCGAGGCACTCTATATCTACAAATTTTTAAGTGCCAACTTAGTGAACAGCTACCGAAGTTGTTTGTTCGTTTGCATAATTACACTGCTTTTTTAATACGCTCAAGGCAGCTTGAATTAGTTTCACTTGTATGTATGTTTGTTTATATGTTTGTATGCCATATGAGTGATTATTACATATGTGGATATATAGAACTGTATATACAGTGTTGCCGTTTTAGTGCTGTTGGTGTTTTCGTATTGTTTCCGGGGAAGTATAGGGGATTTTGGGGATTCATGAAACTGATTTTGGAAACTCCAAAAAAAAAAATTATGAACCATTTCGCTGACTGGTTTTCATTTTCGGTGCGCGTTTTTGCCGTGGAACATGCATCTGAACTATAAACGGCCATTCGTTTTTCGTGCGAAAATATAAGTTGCCGTATTGCTTCTGAGGAAGTGGGGAGATTTTGACGTTTCCTGAAGCTGACTTTGCGAATTCCCAAAAAACTCGGAACCGCTTCACTAACCGAATCGGAACCGGTTTTTCATATTCGGAGTGCGTTTTGGCCGTAAAACGTATATCAGAAATATTAACGATCATTCCCTACGGGGAAATGGGAGACTTTGGCGATTCCTGAAGTCAATTTTCGTAATTGAAAAAAAAACATGTTATGCTAAAAAAAAAAAAAAAAAACAAAAAATGGGATTTATAGCGAAAACGCTTCCATAACAAGAGTGTTGGTGTAAATCAAAGTCACTTTCGTTCAGTTCTTGAAGAATTTGAATTTTGAAAGGATGGAAGTTCAGCTCCTTTTTTAAAATTTCATAACTAATCACTCTTGGAAGTCCCAGTAAGGTTGCTCTTTTCCCTATTGAAAGATGCGTATTTTCACGTAAACTGCTTTCAACGAGTTCAATGTTTTCGTGAGTCCTTGAAGAGCACTCGAGCACTGTTAAACCTCCATAAGGGTAGACGGCGATTGTGTTGCGGCAAGTTGTTCGCCATATGAAGCTCACAAGATATAAATTGTTTTGTAAATTATTATAGCCTCTTTTTCTTGAAATTATGTTGCTAAAGCCTTTGTTTTTTTAATTTCTACAAAGAAGGTAAACTTTTATACAATTCTAAAAATATTATTATTTTTGATTGACTTTGTGTCTCTACTCTGAAAAATTTTCATTGATATGACATTGAAAATTTAGCGCTAGACAATACAAACATTCAAGATTTCTTGTACAAACTAACGAACACCCCCATAAACAAACAAAAATGTTTGTACAAACCTAAAATTTTGACATGTTTGGCCAACAGTTTGTATAGTTTATTTGGCCCCTAAGCTTTATCATATATGGAAATGCAAGATTATGCTATTTCTTACCGCTCTTATATCCCAGTTATGTAAGACCTTTAAGTATGTTGGCGATTGCGTCATTAAAGTATATAAGCCCCAAACACCGCCCCATTGACCTACAACATTCATCCAAACCGGTCTTGAAGTCAGTATTGCCTTCCAGGGTGTCGGATACTTTCGCACAGTTTGTTGTACACTGGAACCCAACGCCTTTTCTATATATCTTATTTCCAATTCTGAAATACGTGGATGTTCTGTAGGGCTATCGTATACCAATCTCAACCATCCAAGCCACCATATGGTACCGATAATACCGCATATATGGTAAACCCATTCCCAAGACAAGAAGTGCATAACGTAGGCAAATATGGGGTACGAAACAGCAACACCAATTGAACTGCCGGCATAGGCGGTAACAAATTTACTACGCTCATTTGGCGGTATCCATTTGGCAATCAATACATGCATCGCTGGCCAAGTCATACCCTGTAAATATTTAAATCGATTTTCGAAGATGTATGTATGTATAAGTTGCTTCTTTAAATTTGGATTATTTACCGCTATAGCTCCTTGTATTATTCTTAATATAATAAGAATTTTTAAATCGCAGAGTGCTGCTATTGGTATGAAAAAACATAACCAACAGCACACAACGTTCGAAAGGCCAAATATTAACTTAGTGCCATATTTTTTAGCCCACATACCGCCAGGTAATTGGGTCAACCAATGCAGCCAAAAAAATGAGCCCAATGCCAAACCTTGCTGGTATTCGTTCCAATTTAATTTGTGGGTTCTATTTTTCGCCTAGAAAATTATAGAAAACAATTTTATTAAAATATTAGCTCCCATTTGTTCGCCCATTGTGCAAGAGATATTCTCATCGTCATCTCAACTAGAAACAAAACATAATTAATATTTTATGTTTCTTATTATTAATAGAATGGTTGATAATTTTAGATGATTATACACATATTTTACATCTAACAGAATGAGTACATTTTATATGCCACAATAATTTAATTAACGTGATCATTGTTGAAATAGAGGACATTGAGTTATACTTTATTGCAATATTAAAGTAGCAGCTTTTTATCTTTAAATATTTTTAAAAGAGAGAAAATATTTTCGTGTCTTCTGGAAGAGCATTAGAAGTAAGACCAAATAGAGTTACAAAAAGATTATGGGCTTTTATTACATATGTATGTATGTTCGAGTATCTCAATTTCATTTTAAAAGCTAAACAACGGATGAGGCCATAACTGATGATGTATCAACTCCAAAGCTCACGCAGCTTCCAACTTTTGCCATAAGTTTGTAACCAAATGCTGAATATCTCGGGCCTTCCAACCCTTCCTGTATGCAATTTCCCCGACAGTTAATGCAAGACAAGGCTTAATGAGTTGGTAGGTTGAAGTTTATTAAGATCATCAACCCTTAACCAACTCACCCGTCTATTCGTCACTCCTGGTTCCTTAACGTACAGGTATCTATTGCAAGACAACAGCACTTCGTGGGGTTGTTAGCCCCCGAAAACCGGTCGTGCTCCATAGTTATTAGGGATACTAACTCCCCTTCCTGGGATTTTAGGTTTAAACAACAGCCAGACTGTTTCAGCCAAGGCAGGCACCTTAATCATGATCAGCACCGAGAGATCTGCAAGGCATAATCTCCCGGAGGCATCGCTGATCCCCGTTCTGTCAATTTTTACCCTTGGTAGGGGTTTCGGAAGTCATCAACACAACATAAGTCATGCGGCTTTCTAGAGTTTTGTTTGCTGCAACAAATGAGGGACGCCTTTCCCTCTATGTCGCAGAATACAAGGTCACTCGGTTTGGTCTACGGCGAGGCAAAACCTGTTCCTCGGGGGGTGAGATAATTGAGCACCTGGCAATCAACATTCGGAGGGTTATTAGCAACATATTGCACAAATGCTGTGAAAAGTTTGTCTTCCAAGTTTTTGCCCGTGGCGGCCACATGACCGGAATCATATTTAAATATTCCTGTCTTATCATTAATATTAAAAATATGTTCATACATACATATATTTCTTTGTTTTGTAATATTATTATTTAAACTTTTGTATCTCTAAAAATAATAATGATTTTATATCAACAAAATGTTAAAAAAAGCACACTGCCGACCAAATTTTCATTCATAATAACATACATACATATGTATGTATAAATATATACAAAGATTAAAAACACTTGACTTACTTTTGGTTCGATGGCCCTCGTATTCATTTGAAGCGACGATTCATTGACATTTTCTGATATTGATATCGGCGTTTGTTGATTAGCTCCTTCAGATTTAATTACAACCATTTCGACAATTGTTATATTTAGGTTAATGCAAAACATATAATTAATAACAAATCCCCAAAATACCATGTGCCACAAAATAGTACGCTTTTTCACTTAAAAAAAGGGAATTGAAACAAAAACATTTAAATGTATGCAAATAATTTAAAATAATTTTATAAATAGGTTTTAATGACATAATCTAATTTTCCTAATTCAAATACAATGCGGTACATATGTAGGGACAGTTACATACTTAACTCACGAAATTTTAAAATAACGGTTATTTTTTGATCAGACCATGTATATTCGTTTTTCACATTGAAACTTATACATATCGTCGTCGAAAATCGTAAAAAGTACTTCTCATTAAACAAAATCAAAATCGGATTTTCGAATGATCACGTTAACTTATACAACTCTATCACTTTTTATTTTTTTTGAAATAGTTTACTTGTTATGCTTTAATTCCATACTCTCTGATGTATTTTTGTATTTTATAAAGTTTTTGCTGCTTCTGTAAATTTAGAATAAGTAATGTTATGTACTTTTGGATTTTTGGCGGCGATATATACATTTGTGTTACAGTGTGTACGAATATGCTTATTAAGCTCTTGTCAGACAAATTTTGTGAAGGCAGTTCAAAAGAGTTTTTTATAAATTAGGCAGTTAAAATATTTACCATTCATTGTTATCACAATTTGTTTCTGGTCTAAACACTATTACATTATTTTAGTAATTGCAATTTATTTACGAAAATTTTTATTTATACATACTGCCTTATTTAAAAAAATTTGTTAAGTTTATTAAGTTGTTATTGCACTGATTTCCATACAAAGTTTGTACAATAACAGCTTAATAAACATGAAAAATTTTTTATAAATAAGACCGTTAGAATATAAATAAATACATATTCGTTTAAATACTCGTACACTGTGTTTCTGTTTATTTTTATAAAAAATTAGTCTTTTGTTTTCATCTTCACTCTTCAAAGTTAAAAATTAATCTGTGGTTAGTATTTCGTCGATTTGGTATACATATACTCAGTAATTACTTGCATTTAAATGATTAGGAATATAAAGAGAAGAGTGATAACAATTTAATAGGGCAGAAACGTTTTTTTTTTATAACAATAAGTTGGTTGAACATAAATTACTCAAAAATGTATTGAACTTATACGTTAGGAACACAACTGCGACGAACGACGAGTTTTTGGGCGCGAATATTCGTCGCCAAAAGTAAAACACATTGGTGTATATGAAAATGCACACAATCGTGATGTTGGTCGAATATCGTCACACTCAGCGACAGTTGAAATAGATTTATTTCTAATTGTTTTGTCAGCGAACGACGAACAAAATAGTATCAGGCAGTGTTGCCAGGAGATTTGTCTTGAAATTCCTAGGATTGCAGTCTTAATATAATTTTAGTAATTTTGGCGAATTGGGAAATACTTGTTGTGAAAATATTTAACGTTGTATATAAATTGTATGCAAATGCATCGATATCCTATTTGGGCAACGATTTTTCCTCATAGTCGGACAAATTATAATACTATAATAAGAAATAATATTATTAACCATTATTATGATAATAAGTAATAATGTTAACCTTTTGTGATAATTTAAAGATTCCCTACAATAAGCCTAATCATACAAAATCTGGCTTTTTTCCCCTACATGTGGAAATAAACAAATAAATTTGTACAAAAAGGAAAAAATCCCTACACTTGCCAACACTGGTATCAGGTGACCAAGTGTCTTATATAAAAAAAAAATTATTTTTCAAGAAATAATAATTTTTATATTTATATTAATCCATGTAGTGAAAAATTTATGAAGTTGTTCTCAAAATATAAAGTACCTCAGATAATTTGTTTAAAAATCCCGCTTTCGGATGCGATCTATATAGATTTCCTCAGATAATAACTCCCTCTTTCGGATGGGATTTATATAGGTTTACTTTTAATATGTTCCGCTTAGTAATTTATATTAATTTTATTAATTTTTTCTTTGCACAATGTTCGTTGATATTGTGTTTCACATGACGAATTTATATAATGGCGAATAACTGGCGAATTCGTTGCGATGGGCGAATTTTGTCGTTAGTCGCATTTATTGTGTTGCTAGCACTATTTTAATTAACTCTCTCATATTCTGTAGACTTTCAAAAACTTTTTTATCAAATGTCTAGGAGGTAAAACTACCAAGACTTCAGAAAAAAGAAAAGGTTGTGAAAATTTGTGTTTGTTTATTTTCGTTTTAAGTTACATACATTACCTCAAGTGGATGTAAACCGATTTAAAAGTTTTTTTTGCTTTGATATTACTTTCACCTTATTCCAGTAATATTTATTATTATTATTATTTTTAAATCGAGCAGTCTGTGGCAATGATCATCGCAGCTCTAGGCTGAAGAACAGCTCTCGCGGCATCGTAATTATTTCTTAAGTGCGGTTAGATTTGTTTTTGTTGTTGGGTCTCGAGAGTTTTGCGTCTCACTCGCACTTGTTAACGGTTTGCCTCAACTAACTGTACTTGGTTTAAAATTTTTTAGAGGTATTTTTGCAACTTCCTATGTGAAGGCATGGGTCGTTATAGTTAGTTACAGCGACACCACAGACGTACTATTAATACCATCTTGGGCATATGGTCTCCGTCACCCCGCCCATGCTGAGCATCTTATACTTTGCAATTGTATAGTTACATATAAATAGAAATATACATATGTCAATATCCGCAAAAAAATTTAAGTACGCTAAAATGTATTTATGCTCTAATTTATTCAAGTAAGAAATATATTTTTATCGTATATTAACTTTATTGTATTTAAGATAAAAATATAATAAAGAAATGTCTAATACATTTTTTTGAGTTAATTTTAGCCAATTTATCTTAAAAATCTTATCTTGTTTTTATTGACTACTAAAAGTAAAGTAATTTATTAATAGCTCAGCAAAATGAAAAAAAAAGAAAAATCAATGTCAAGAAAACAAAGAAAAATTATAATAAAAAAGAAAAATAGTTCATACAGCGGAAGAAAAACTAACTTTTTTCAGATGAATTTTGTTTCAGATTAAGCACAATTAAAATTCTAAATTTTCCATAAATCGAATTGATAAGACTCGGTTCAGAAGCTTCAGATTTTGCTGACAGCGTTGCCACATGAAGATTTTATCTTAATTTCGAATATTTTACAAGTAAAATAAGATTTGAAGATATATTTCTTAAAATTATTATATGTTTTAGACTTAGTACTACAATACTCGTATTGAGCTATACGATTTATCTAATTTACATACACAACAACTTCTAGGAATTTAAATGTTATTCTGTAGTAACCGTTGCAAAATCGAATTAGTGAAGCTTATAAGATTGCGGTTTGTTTTAATTAACCATATATTTACATTGTAAACATAAGATTCTCCTACGCCCCTCATCATATTCGAACTACAACCGTTTCAACATACATACTATACATAAATAACCATGACAGCTATTATCCTTTAGTAGACCAATACGGTGAGTTATGGAAACTTAATTGCGGATAGAGCAAAATGAACTGTCATCATGAAGCACGTACATACATACTATAGGTCTGCACAATATATTTGCATACGTGTAGTGGTTGAGCATGAGTACTTTGTTGAAGTATCAAAATAAAAAAATAAAATATACATTTTTTGACAATAAACAATTACAAGTAGATGAAATTTCAAAAATTTGTATGCTTTGAGTGTGTCCGTACATATCGTCAGTGGGTTTGGAAACCTTTGAAAGATATTTTCATATTATTCTTCTGGGTCAAGTTCAAATCTGACTTCAGCCAAGAAGGTTTTTTATTATTTTTTAATTATAACAATAACTGACGCGTTGCTACACTACTCATCAGTTGCTACACTAGTATTCGAACTCGGTATCATGTAAACATGATGTATTTTTAATACGGGCAATCAACCAACTCAGTCACCGAGCTTTTTAATTATACTTCATCTTATAATTAGAATATTCTTTCTTCCTTTTAAATTCTCAATAGTTTATTTAAAATATTGGAATATATATATTTAAACATTTGAAAATATATTTCAACGGTTTCCAAGTCTACTGATGATTAGGGTACCTTCTATTAAACGTCGACATATAGACAGCTACGAAACATAAAAATGAGTGGTTAGTATTTTTCGATTGATTATAGACATCATTACTATCATGCACACCAAAAGTTTTAGAATGGCAATACTGATTATTGTTACTATGTAATAACTGCAAATTGACATTCGTAGCAACAAGCGAAGGGTAACTTGCGATACCGTAATAAACCTCGAATTTACACAACACAGTGTGGTTCGCTAACGTTGTCTTAGGTTATCTATCCAAATTGATAAACGGGCTATTAAAGTATGTGCTGTTCAAGAAAAATATATTCAATGCAGGCTTCTAGTATACATGAGATTGAGGTAAAGTGTTTAAATAACAAACCCAGGAAAAAACCATAAAAATCTTCACAATAATGTAAAATTGATAGTAACCAAGAGCACAAAAGGAAATCAGGCAAAGGAAAACGATGTGGAAGAAAAGCAGAAAAAAATTAAACTTATGAAAAACCTTGTAAATTCGCACAAATTGACGGCAACATACCTTTAATGTTGTTGAGTTTATTTGTACTCGTATATGCATTTGAACTTGATATGCCATAAACGCAAAAGCTTTATGGCTGTTACCAAACAAACCAAGCCAAATGAAATGCCATGAAATGTTGTGGCAATTGGTAATGAATGCGGTGTAGTTGTCAACTTGGTCATCTTTATGGCTGCTTTGTAATAAAAGGGAAAATTTTCAAAAAAGGCAATAGCGGTCTATTAAGAAACCTTTATACCTGTTTTCTAAAGGTAATTTGTTGTTAAAGACACTTTCGAAACTGGTACAGAAGATGTGGTGCATTTATACAAAGCACAAACTGCAGCAAGTATAACTGTGCACAGTGGACTACGAAGGATATGGCTCTTCATGCTTCTGTCTCAGCTGAGAAAACGAGTATAAAATTTAAAAAGTAAATCTTAAATTAATTTGTCAAAATCTGAAACAGATTTTTAAGTGCAATTTGATATTTTTACTTATGCCGGCTATGAACTACCTGTGAACCATTGAGATTGTTCTTGGAATCCCCATCAAGTTTCTTACATTGATGAATTTATATTCAATATCAGTTTTCAATATTTTAGAAATAAGTGGACTTCATATGAAAGAGTTCAATTCCGGTTGCAAACGGAGTTTAATCCCTTAAATCTTCAGAAGACAAAAACATTGAGAGGTAAAATACCTCACACCGTTCTCTGGAAGTTGCCAATTCCATTATACCAATTTTATTGGTATTTTGAATTATGAATTTGGGAATAAGCAATATTCCCAAATTAATGAAACAAAATACTTAATATTTATTTAAACATAAATGTTTTTTCTTTTAACATATCGCTCTTTTATTGCAACATAGTCATAACTAAAAAAGCTTGTTTCGAGAAAAACACATTTAAAATTTTTAGTTTCCATACAAGTCTTAGAACAATTTTTTCTAAAGAAATTTGAATTAATTTTTAGCACAATATAAAAGTTTAATTCTGCGTTGTTAACTCGAAAAGCTCATATATTGAGATATGACTATGTTGCAATAAAGGAGCGATATGTATGTAAGTACCTACTCCTTTAATACAAGACTTTATCATGAACTTGTTGAACTTGTTCAAAACTTTCGTTCAATGTAATATGAGTAAGAAAGGTATTATTTTGTGTTTAAAAGAAATATTAGCAGCTTTTGAAGTGTCTCAAATGTTATACAGAGTTGTTAGTTTTATTACGGCCCCATTTTTATTGCTGACCCTACGTTTCTGCTCTTACTTAGATATCCCGCTTTAGGGTTAGCGCTAGGTGGTATAAAATATAACGATTTCTGCTTTTGCATAGGTTTGGCGACATGATTTCCGTTAAATTATTAAATATTTGCGAATTTTTTTACTACACATTTCTAACAGACTTCTTTCATATAGCACGATTCTCTTTTGGGCCTGCTACGATACGAATTTTTTTTAGCGACTTTATTTCTTTTTATTATATCGCTCTTTTTTCTTAGTGGTAAACTTGCAATCATTTACAGAGTTTGTCATATTTATTTTACAGGGGCTAAAAAGTTAAAAACATGTAGAATTTTTTAAGATTAAATAATTTGTTCCCACACCATAGTGAATTGCGGGCACAGAAAAAAAAACATTAAAAGCAATATAAACGCATAATTTGTTACTTTCTATACCTTTTCCTTCGGATTTATTATTTGTGTATGTGTGTGTTTTTAAATTGCTTTGATTTCTTTTAATGTTTTGATGGAGATACCCTACTAAATCTTTATTATAAGCAAACAATAATTTTTTTGGAATATTGTCAGCAAGGAACCAAGAGCAAAGACGCACTACCAACCAACCAATCAACCATCAACCGATCGACCAACATCATTTATCAACAATTATGTTTGAGTTGGCGAGCAGCAGGATACAAACATTTAATCGACTTGTTTGGCGTATAAATTTCATTTAATTTTTCTTCCCTTCTTTTGAACATCATTTTCAATTGACGTTGATATCTTTGGAGTTTAATGATTGGCAATATTTTGGTTTGGAATCGTTAAAGTGCCACGTTTCGTGACCGCTGTTTCTTCTCTCTAACGAATCACTAACTGATCAAAATTCTTAACAAGTGTGCAAAATTCTTTTTGTGCATTTTTTTTGTGGTAGTAACAAATTTTAGTTTTTGATTGAAAGCCTTGGGCGGCTGTGCATTTTTCCTTTTGTACAAAAATCAGACCAAAACAATGATGGATGTATCCTTTTTTGCTTTGACTTATTTTAGTCAAAATATTTTCTAAAAATTTTAACTTTGCATGTTTAATATTCTAAATATTTAAGTGATTAGATTATTTTCTCCCGAACATTGCAATTAAATATACTTTATTACTGGCTATGAGCTAGAGGTTTGCAAAATTTAATTTGAATTTTTTCTTGATCATTTAGAAATGTTCCTATAGCTATTATTTGATACTATTAAAAGCTTAAATAAAAAAAAAGTATGTGCTCCAAGAGCATAAAATGGCATCGAGAGCTGACATTTAGTAAAGAAAACCCTGTAGTAGAAGTAATATTTGGTTTTTTAATAATTTTTTAAATAAATATTCTTGAAATCTTCCACTAAACACTATTATTTTATAATTTCTCAAACAAATAATAATAATTTTTTTAAATAAATATTCTTGAAATCTTCCACTAAACACTATTATTTTATAATTTCTCAAACAAATCAAATGGTAAACTAAAAAATTTGTCGATTTGCTATGTAAAGTGACAGGGACTTTGTGTGCTAAGGTACTTAAGCGTGAAAAGTTTCTTCATGAGCACACCGGGACAGGAAGTGCCATTTCCCGGATAATGAAGCTATTCTTTTGTTCACACAATTACATTTACAACAGTAACAAAATTTTGAATTGTTTTAAATATAATTGTGGGAACTAACGAGCAGCATCGTTATGCCGGAATTGGCCCTAAGACCTTTTAGCTATTGTGCTAATCTAACAATTCCAACTCTTTTAAAGAATGCTAACCTGCTGTCTGAAATGTTTGCAAGCAATTCATACTTGCCGGATAGTAGTCAATCGCTTCCCGAGCTCGAGATAGTACTCGTATTTGTGACTATGCCAAAGGTATTTTTCCGAGCTCCACAATTAACAGGGTTTTGGCCGACCTCGACGTAAATAAAGTTCCTGGACCGGTTGGCATTCCAGCATTGGTCTTCAAGCCGTGTTCTCCTATGCTTGTGCGTCGATTAGCACTTTGCATCATGTTAGCTAAGTTAGCTTTATTTAAAAAACCGTTATATCAACATATTTCGTTGACTTGAATAAAATAAAAATTACGAATATTAAACACAAAATATATGCGCTTATAGGAATATGCACGAGTGTACTCGTATATCAACACAAACAATTCAAAATAGTAACCTATGCTTTCAAAATATACATACGTAATAAAAAATATCGTGATATCAATTTGTTGGGAATGGGAATAAAGGCTTGCCCCCACAACTTACATATTCCGCGATAGGGGTGAATATTTTAATTAAAACTCCGAACTTAATGAATATTTTTAAATGAGAAATCTGATTAATTTCTGTTTGTTATTTGTCAGAGTGCGGTTGAAAACCAGTGATGCCAGTAGGACACGAAATATAAATTTTTCGTATCTTTTGTTGACTTCATGTACCATGTACTTATTTATAATCCTGACATTTTTTGTATATTTTGAATCTGCACACAAAATGTGCAGAAATAAAATATTAAACTTTCCGTCTCTGACAAAGTTTTTTAAAGTTATCATTTCGTTATGAATACTAAAAAAACAGTGACAAATAAAAACAAGAATAACATATATTTTGTTATTAAAGGCCGGGGCACATACAATCCGTCGTACTTTGTCCGTCTCTTTTATCAACTGACATCACGTGTACAAAGTATGAAGTTGGCACAATCAGCACTTTGATAACGGATATAAAACCAACTGCATTTTACTTTAGCTTGATTAAAATCTTTGAATTTATATTTCAGACACAGCACACAAAATCTAACACAATTTTTTTTCAATTTATTTAATTTTTGAACGAAAAATTATATTAAAATATACAAAAAATATTACCACATAGTTGTCAAAGCTCTCAACGTACGTTAAAAGTTAAAAGTTGCTCAACTTTAATACTTTGCGTTGACGGAGAAGTACCGAATGTGACAAAGCTCATAAGCCTACATGTATTTCAACTTAGCTGTCAGTTGAAAAAGGCAAAGTATAACGTACGACGGATTCTATGTGCCCCGGCCTTAAGTTTTTCATATTCTTCTTCTGTCGTCTGCTTATTCTTGTGTATGTGTTAAGATGAAATTTTAGAGGAAAACTATAAAGATCTTTACAGTTAATAATTTCAGACCCTTTTTGTTTGTGTAATAGTTTTATAAAATAAAAAAATTTTAATCCCGAAATTAAAAAAAAAAGAAAACTAAAAAAGTTGACTGCAAATATTATATATTTATGTACATATAAACAAAATGAATGAGTAAATTATACATTTAAAAAAATTTTATGTACATATCGTTCCTTTATTGCAACATAGTCTATATAGAATTATTGGAACTTCGTTATAATTTACAGGCCATGCTACAAAAAAAAAAAAAAAATTGATTTAAATTTTTTTTTCAATATGGATCTTTTTGGGAAAAAATGTATCTTTTTTTGGAAACTAAAGTGTATCTCTCTCAAAATTTTACTGGCAACACTGTTGAAAACATTAATTTCTCTGTCCTCTCAAATTGTCTTTTACCTCTTGCCTGGTATTGTCTGAGTTCTTCTAAAAATACTTTTATGTGAAACATTAAAAAAAAACTGTGGTTTGTTGCACGCAACTTCTAATCTCAAATAATTTTTAGAGTTCTTTTTCCAATTCCTTTCCGCATTTATCAATTAAGAGTGTGATGTCAGTTCATCAAATATAATTTTTAAAGAAGGAACGCATGCAAAAAATTGGTTTTGCGCTCATATTAATTTAAGAAAGAGAAAAAAATCATGCATGTTTTGGTAACTCAATGTCTAAGCACAGTGTTTAAGGAAACTTAATTTATGGCATGTTGTAGGAGTTTTGACTTTTTGTCTAAATCAACCAACGCCTTGTGTTGCCATGAGTTTTCTTTTATCTTTTTTGCATTTTTTTTTTTGCAGCTGCTGATGTTATTAACGAAACGGCCGGTATGTTAGATAGTGGTTGTTGCTTTTATTTAAATTTTTTGCTTCATTAGGCTTTGATTTTTTTTGTGGCTGGTTTGAAGTTAAATGTAGACAAATTTTAAATTAATGTAGTATAATTTATGCAGTTGTGGTTTTCTTTGCTTATTTCCAATACACAAATTTCGCAGTCACGCAACAAATTTCAACATTTAAGAATTTTAGAAATTTCTGGCAGAATGTTATCAATTTTGCAAAAATTGGCTTTTAGGTTTAAGGCTCTGCAAACGGCTCTTGATACATTTTTTCTGGTCAGCAGAGCACCCAGTAGGTGACTACGCAGTTTTAATTACGTGTCTCGTTGTTTGTCCGCAATGGACTCCTAAACTACTACTTAACCGATTTTAATTTTTTAATTTATTATATTCAGTCGAATGCCACCGAAAAAATCTAACCTCAACAACGCGAGTAGAGGATGGGTACATCGCTAATGCGTTGAAAGAGCTCAACAGTAGGCGGAACAAATCATAATACGAAATGCAGCCCAAAGAGTCAGGACAGCAGAGCGTCGTGCACAAGAATGTCGAGAACTATAATAGCTAGATAACCACTGGGACTTGACGCTTGCTGATGCCGCATTGACATCAACATAACATACGTCAGCTTTTTGCAATTATTTTGATGACATGTTCTCCATCGCAAGCACAAACTTTGTGCGAAGGATATAAAAATTGTATGACAGCAGACATATTGCACATATCGATGCAAAGACATAGATATACGCCAGAGATTAAAAAAGTGGTAACACTGGATCCATCATTGCGGTGACAGTAAATTGTTGGCTATGCATACTTCCAAGTTGTTTGACATGGTGCATTACTGTCAAAACCTATCGCTTTTGATGCCGGTGAACATTTTTCTCGGTTTATATCAAACTTTCTCAGATATCGCTTTATGCGAGTTATTATGGAAGGCGTCGAGTTCAAGATTCTGTCTCCTACTCTATTTCTTATTTTTCTTAATGTTCTTTTATATCAAACTTCCAGGCCTATCCACTCTAGTATAAGTGATAGCAATATTTGCGATTCGTACTCGTTCATTTATAGGCCCAGCCAATCTGTGATCGGTGGCAAGAGACAAAATATGAATATCTCATTGAGTAATGACCTTCATTTACTCTCCAAATAGGGTTGACTTCAACGCCCAGTGTTGTTTATTGCACATACGCGTGACCGACCATTCTGTTTCATTTCTACTTATGTATAGTATAAATATTGAGGACCCAGATGCTCTTGGAATGAAAAACATAGATATACGACAGAGATGTATAATGAAGCGTTAGTGTTGATCGAAGATTTATGTGTTTTACTTTCAAATTTACTACTTAATTATATGGTTTGCTATCAGCTGATCGCCCAGCCACCGACTTAGTCAACACCAACGAGAGAAACATCATGAAGGTAGGCGAACGGCACATTCAGCATTCAAGCTGCCATTGGGCATTCATAATAAACCAAATTCAATATGTAACATAAAAAAGAATAGTGGAACACCTGCAGTGTTGCATTTTCAACATCTTTCATTTGTCAAATATTACTTCACGTGTTTGAGCAAATAAAAAACATTAAATAAAATGAAGTGAGCAGCTATTGCCTGTTAGAAATTTTGACAGACCGGGGCCGATGAGGATGAAATCTTGCTTTATGCGCAACGTGTTTCGAGTCCAAGATGCCTGTGGGTATTTGTTAGAATTTTAAATAATTTATGAAGATTTGAACTAATAAATGTAAATAATAACACCTTAGAATCGAAATAAGCATGGTGGTGGCCAAGTCTGATGTTCTCCTACCATTCCTACAAGTGAGTTTTACTCTATTTACTTTACTAACTACTAATAAATATGTTCTTAACTATAAAAATTGTTTTTTGTTCTGGTTTTGGTAACATTTGATATTTTCAGTATTGACTCGATGAATTTTAGGAACGAATTTACGGGGAAATTCATTATTGTTCGTCCCATTTGTGTTCTAAGTATTGTGCATTTGTAAAACTTTATGTATTCCTAAGCCATTTTTAACTAAAAAAAAACATCTACACCATCAATACTTGGAACTACCGCCAAAAAATATTCGAAAAATTAATTTAAAACAAAAAAAAAAACTTATAAAAATACATTCCTTTCTAATCATAATGACTAAAAAGATCTCGTTTATGGTTCATCTTTTTGCTACTTCTGCATTTGCCAAGTGTCTGCCGTTAATGGGTTTGAATGTTTGCTGATATTGTGGCAGTTGTTCTAGCAGCAGAAGTAATTTCACTCCTCCTTGGCTTTTCAGCAAAAACGTTATTTTTCATTACATAATTTTTCATATAAAAAGTTTGTTTGCATTGGTTGCTTACACCTCTTTTTCTTAATCTCCGTCTTGGTTTGATCAGGTTTGAATAAAAAAATAGTAATAAAAGTGCTAAAGCCTTTGGCTGTTAGTAATTGAATAGATTTTTATTCCAATTAGAGACTCATGTGCTGGACTTTTCTTGCAAGTGTTATTTTTCTATTTAAGAATGCAGAGGAAATTTTTAATTTCAGACGTCGCTCTATGGGTATCAAATAAATTAATTACTTAAGCTACAATTTGTGAATTGTAAAAGGTAAAATATGCGATTTTGTTTCCTCAAAACATAACTTGAATATTGATTTTTTTCTTTAGCATACCATTGGTGCATACATGACTCAGATGTGTTTTAACAAAACTTGTTAAAGAGACTGGTCTGGTTTTTTTTCGTTTAGAGAGGGGAATCTCAGATGCTGTCGTAACAGCACTGGTATTGATTGCGCTCTATTTTTTCAATGAGCCATGTTTCTACCCTGGCACTGGCTTCGCACTGCTTCAGGTTGAGGTTCCTCCTTTGTTCCTACCGGATAGCACGTCTAGGTTCTGCTTTTGTATCATAAGATCTTTTCCATAAATTTTTCTACCGTGCCCATTTCCTCTCATTTTCCATCATAACTTCCATAATGGTTTCCGCTGATATGCTGCCAACATTCTCCTTCACATAATATCCTTACTGTCTCTGTCTGTTACACCTGAATAAAGTGTATTCTGCATCATCCGGGCTGTCATACCCATAGATACACATCGATGTATACCACCCATCCTGTGTGGGTATTCCACAAAATATTACATGTCCAGAAAGCGTTTGCGTTACATAGTAATTTATTTCACCATGTTTTCTATTCGACTTATTAATCTCTGTGATCAATCTCGCTGTTCGTCTGCCACGTGATCCACCATTCCATTTTACCTCCCACTTTCACAAACAACAGCAAGATCATCCCTATAGAAGTGGAGTTGCGGGTATTGGCTGAGCAGATTTATTAAATATCTAGAGCTGAGGCTAGATTCCACACTCACATTCGATGCCCAGCTAGGACATGCTGCAACAAAAGCTGCTCAGCAGATTGATAGGCGGACCGAAATGACCTAATAAACAAACAAAAAAAATCCTTTAAAAGTGGTTGTACTCATTTATTGACTGGTATATGGCCAGGCAGACTGGTTCGTAAAAGGCACGCAAATTTAGCGCAAACAAAAAATTTAATTTAAGAAAGCGCTGCCACTCGAATGATCAAGCCAGTGATTTAAGTTAAAGTGCAACCAATTTGTTTTTTTTTAATAATTTCACTTTTTTACCACGAACTAAAAGAAGAAACTAAAAATTATACTTAATTACGAATACTTTAAAAGCAATTTGAATTTACATCCAATCAACGTTAAGTACTTTGGCGTAAATTAAAAATCAAAAACGAAAGAAAAAAAAAAATGTTAAAACAAGAAAAATATGAAGCAAAATACAATATTATTCGCGGCTTCATCTTCATCATTACTGGCGCGGCACTTTTAAATAAAAGTCTTCTCTTTTAATTTTAATGCTGTCACAGTACTTGAAGAGGTACTTATATTCAACGAACATACTTTTTAGCTTTTCATTTTAATTAATAACAAATAATTACAAGGTTAAGGGATATAATGAGGGCTTTGATAATGCTGCAGAAAACAATTGTCTTCAAGTTGCACAATTGCAACAATAGCTTCATAAAGACAAGTTCATAGTGAAAACTTTAACAAGAGAAATCAAATTATTAGGTTATTAATATTGGATATAAAATAAAAACATGTTTAAGTAACACATACTACAGGTAGTGTGCAAACTACAGACGCGCATCGGTATAACAGGCAGAATTGCGAAAACAGTTTAACCCTGGTGATGAGCATTACTTTTTGTACAAAGAAGATTATTGTGTGTTATGTTGCTTTTTTTTGCTTTACTCTATTATTATTATTATTATTATTATTGGATGGGATGTGGTCCTCATCGGCCACTTGCACTGCGACTAGTGTTGATCTATTGTGCGTGCCCTTGCCCCATTACTGTTTAAGTATGTCAAGAAAATGGACAAGCTCCTTCATTGGTAGGGATATTAAGTCACATTCACTTTACATATGTGCTTGTAGCAGCATATATCTCCTGTGTCCCAATGCTCCATAGTGGTTGATCAAGTGGTCCATTGACGCAGAATCTGCCAAGGTCTGCGTTGGAAATGCCCATTTTGTGCAGGTGCTTAAGGCAGGTATAATGACCTATCAGTGTTCTGAGGCTTTTCCTGTCCAGTTTTAAAGCACATTCGGTCCTCTTTGTATCAAAGATTGGAAACTTTTTGGAATGTTCAAGACCAGTTGTCTCGTTCCAATATTGCTTAACGATGGACTCCGTCTCTCTCATCTCTTGATTAAGGAGTCCCCTCTGCTCCTTTTTTGGCCTAGATGTCAGCCATCTCATTGACGTAGTGCCCCTCATCAGAGTAACCTGATTCTTGCCAGTTCTTTTAGCCTGTTGTGACATTTCAGTACTAACCTTGAAGCACAGACACAACTTCTCAGAGCCTTCAGTACTGATTGGCTATCAGTAAGTATTTTTATCAGCACTCCCTTGTGTCCCCTAACGGAGAGTATTTCAACCACTTCGTATTGCGTATAATTCCGCCTGGAAGTTTGAGGTGTTTTTACTAAGAGTTGTATATCTACGTGCTCTAGGCCCTACTATTCCCGCCCCTACTCCTTGGAGCGTATTGGATCCATCCGTGTACCACTTTTGAGAACCATCCCGCAATCATCTAAACTACCTGGTAAATGAGTTAGTTGGATCTATAAGGTCGCTTGTTTGAGACATATCGGTTACGTCTCTGATACCCTTTAGGATTGCGAGATGACCAGTAAGGTTAACTGTCTTTAGTTTTTCCCTTTTGTAAATTGAGATGGCCTGGACGGCCGCCTTTTTTTGAACAGCCATGTTAAGCGGTACTAGATTGAAAAGAGCTTCCATGCCTGTCGTTGGGGTGGTTTTCATCGCCCCTGTGATACATAGGCATGCAAGTCTCCTTGCGAAGTATTGAATATAGTGGGTTTTCTCTGTTTCCCAGCTGTCTATATGTCGAAATTTCATAGAAGCTTCCCTAATCATCAGTAGACTTTGGAAATTTGTGAATGCAACCAAAGAAAGTGTAAAGAAAAGTAGAGACGTGTGCGAAAGAAAAATCTTGTTTTGAACTTAATTAATTAGAAGTTAACAAAATCTGATTCCTTATTCTAGTGACAGGCAGTGTATGAGCATGCAATCCTCAATTGCAAATATAGAACTGGAAATTAGAGTGCAAAGCTTTTGTAGTCATTCGAAAAACCGTCCACAATCGATAGCAAATGTTTTTAATTGCACTAATTTGCAATATGAAATGCCCAAAAGTGTGAATAGGGCTTATGTTTTTAATAAATCAGCTATGGCTCAGTTCAATACACCATTGAAAGCAATAAATTTTATTGTAATATTTTTTTTGAAAAGCAAAAATCAAAGAAAGAAAAATGCAAAAGAACTGAAACTTATTTGATTAAACATTAAATTTCCATTACGCCCTGAAAATCTTGCATTTATTATCTGTGTTTTAATAATGTTCATTCATGCTGTAAAACAAAGTAGCAACAACAACAAGAACGGCAGCAGCAGCAGCAGTGAAAACGGCAACAAGAATGGCAACAACATAAGCACACACAACGGCAACATAATACAGCAACGTGAAAAAATAATCAACGGAAGAAAGAAAAAATGTCTTAATTACCTTGAAAAACAATCCTAATCCAAAACTGTGAACATCGTTTTGAGCTGAGTCGGATCTTTTGTGTGCAGTATTTGTTTAGTTTTTATTTATTTTTTTTGCAATTTCTTCTTCTTTTTTGGATTTTGCATTAAATAAAGAGCAGACACTCATTTCAACAATGTAGAGTTGCTGCATTTGCCACCACCGCCGCCACTGTGATTGTTGCAAACATTTTTTCTCTTTTTTTTGTAAGTTAATTTTAATTTTTTTGCTTTTATCCGTTTTTGTGTCAATTAAAATGCTGAACATGCCCACCAGAAGTGCTGGGATAACAACAAATTCTTCGGCAGCACGATATCAATACTGCCACTCAAGTTGCTTTTTGCACTTGCTTAAATAAATGTTATTGCTGTAGCTGTTAATGATGTTGCTGTTGTTGGTGATGGTGCTGGTGCTGCTGAGATGTGTTGCATTTGTTTCATTTCCATGCCCGTCTGAGTGTTGAACGGGCAAAAAGTAGATTATTACCAAAGTGATTGGTTTAATTCATACTTGGCAAATGCATAAAACTACGTGATGTACTCCAAAATTATTTGTCCGTATGCTGCTACAACAAGAATCTGTCTGATATTCATTTTAATGTTGGTCTTTGAATGTTTGCCTAAATGTTTGTTTGTTGTTAGTGTTTTTTTCTTCTACTATTGTGTGTGCATATTCAAGCCGTTTGGTGTTGTAAAACTAGAAAACTATTACTGAATTCCATTTTACTCGTAATGGTGGTTTCTATATACTTATTTGCAGGTTTTTTTTCTAATCTTGGCAGATATTGGGGTTAATTTATCATATGAATAAAATTATTAAAAAAAAGTATTGAAAATATCTAAATTATAATTAGAAGTATATGTACCCACATATTGTTGGTCTCATATAGAAATCCTCTACCTGACATAATTGCAACTTTACAGGAAAAGGAAAAACTATAGTAGAAACTGCATTTGTCAAAATGTAACTTTTATGTACAATTTCCTACAGACAGACTTTTTAAGTGCTGTCCACACCTGACATGAGAACACTAACAGGAACAGCAAAATACTCGTACTGTTACTGTCAGGTGTAGACTGTAAATGTTACTGTTTTCTTGCCCTCTTGACACGGCTGTTAACACGTCTGTTTTAAAAGCTCTGTCTTAACATAAAATTACATTTTAATATGAAAAAGTAAAAAGAGTTTCAAATTAAGAGAAATTACCAAAAAAAAAAGTTTAAATTCTTATTTTAGATTGCAAATTTTGCAATAAAAACATATTTTTTTCCACAGTCTATAAAAAAGGGCATAAAAAGTGATGATGTGCTTTTGTTGACGGAGCTGAAATAATGAAAAATCGAGACATATGGGTACTCCTCCATGTAACAATCGAGCCGTCAAGGGTATGTTTTAACAGTATGTCTTAACGGCGTTTCATGTCTAATATAGAAAGGCAGTTACTCATGAAACTATTTCGTTACCTCTTGTATGAAATATATTGTATTGGGTGTACAATAGTGGGCTGTTCAAGCACAAGAAAAATGTCTTACAAGACATCGCAATATTTTCAAGAACTATTCATCTTCTTCTTTCATATTTCAAATATACTGTCTTATGTCAACCATACACAACACACGTTCAGTCCTCAGGCCTGGCACTGTACAATGCGTTTGTGTAGTGTATGGTGAGGATTTCGTATATACGTAAACGTATTGAAAATTAAAATTTCACATTTATCAGCAATCTGTTTGACAAAACGATATGGTTTCTTTTTCAAAAAGTTCCGATTCGTCAAAGAGGCCGCTTGTTTGCCCAAGTCCATCGAGTACACGAGCTAATAACACAATGTAAAAATTATTTATTGCACAAAATCTCGTTTAAATGTGAAAACAAAATTATATAATTTTCCATTTAAAAATTTTTCTTTATTGTTTCGGTTGTTGTAAACAACGGAACGAAAGCATCAATAAATGACTTCAGCTTTCATGAACGTGTTTTAAACGATGGCCCAAAGTTGATTTTAAATGTGTTTATGATGTTTTTTAGCTTCTGGTTAAAAACTTATGTCAAGAGTATTGCTGTTGTTGTAAGCGATAAATTCGTTTTTGTTGTTGTTGCTGTATAATCAAACCTAAAGGGTTTTGTGCCTGGCGATGTTCATGTAACGGGCGAATTTATCTGATATGTATTTCTGTTTTGTCTACAGATTGGGCCTGTTTGTTGGAGGTGCGCATCTGTATTGAGGTTGTGTCATGTAAAGAATTTTTGTATCTGATTTAATTTCATCTCTTTCAAGTTTATCTTCAACCGAATGTGATAAGATGTCAGTTGTTGCTGTTCGAGTTGGGTTGATAGTGGCGCGCCACTGTAAAAATTTATTGATTGTAAAAAAATTGAGGTGACCAATTGTAAATATTGTGATCAATATGAGACAAATATATACGAAAAAATAAATAAGAGCTCGGTAGCTGATTTGGTTAAGCGGCCGTATTAAATACATCATGTTTACATGATACCGAGTTCGAATCCTAGTGGGTGCTGATGAGTAGTGTAGCGGCTACGAAACAGCTAGTTGTCCCCCAGCTTAGAGTATTCAATTATTTTTTTCTGTCTTGCAGCAATTTGTGTTATAATTAAAAATAATTCTTGACGAAATCCGGATTTAGATTTGAACCAGAAACATACTATCATACAATATTAGACATATTAAAAAGTTTAAAGCGGGCATTCCAAGTAAAATCGGACTACTCGGAGAAAAATTTTATTTTGATTTGCTTTATTTTTTACTGTGTTGATGTTTCTTCTCATCACCACATTTCATCAAATTTTTAAAATTATTTTTGGTCCGTGGTTTCAGAGACATCGAATTTAAAAAAAAAAATCAAAGGAAGAAATGTTTGGATTCAGCAGAGGTGATACAATCACAACAACCATTAGATGAAATCTTAGGGTTGAATGTTTAGGGTTGAACTAGAACCAGGGGATGTTCTGCTAAAAAAGAGTGAAATTCACCCAATATATAACCTCAAATATCTTTTGCATCGTAAGGTTACCGTTGAGGAGCCACATAAGCGTTCAGGACCCGTTCAGTGCCTAAACTGCCAAGAATTTGGCCACACTAAGGCTTACTGCAAGTTGCCCGCTGTTTGTGTAGTATGTGGCGAACTTCACGGCACAACTCAGTGCAATAAGCCAAAGGCCGACGCAAGTGTTAAAAAATGCAGTAACTGTGGAGGTAACCACACTGCAAATTATAGAGGTTGCCCTGTCTATACTCATTTTAAGCGGCCAATGACAAATAAGTCATCGGTTTCTCCAGCAGCCCAGCAGCCAAATGTCATTGGCAAAAACAATTTTCCCCAGGTAGGCCATCCAACCAATTTCACAAACACGCAGAATACCAAACAATTTTCATATGCTAATGTGGTTAAATCCGACCAAAACTTGAACCAGCAACCCAAGCCCCAAATTTCCGATCCAAATTTTAGTAACCTAGAGGCAACTCTGCAGACTCTTGTTCAATCCATTAACACTTTTACCGTCTCTATGACCAACATGATGCAGGAAATGCTAAAAATGCAATCCACTATTTTACAGGCAATTTTAAAAAAATGAATTGGTTAAAAATATGTTTCTGGAACGCAAACGGCATTCGCCAACACAAAAATGAACTTGAGCACTTCCTTATGGAAAAGCAGATCGATATAATGATGATTGCTGAAACCCATTTGACAGCTAACAGTTTTTTCAAAATTAATGGCTATATACTGTACGACACAAAAGATCCCCGTGGAAGATCTTGCGGAGGATCGGCAATTCTAATAAAATCCAGAATTAAACATTTTTTAATGAACGAGACATGTGAGGAATATCTCCAAGCTACAAATATATGCCTTAATTATTTTCATGAAAAAATTGTTATATCCTCGATTTACTCACCACCACGATTTTCAATAACAGAAAGACAATATTCAATTTTTTTCAAATCACTTGGTCCTCGATTTTTAGCGGCTGGCGACTATAACGCTAAACACACTTTTTGGGGATCACGTTTAATTACCCCGAAAGGCCGTGTGCTTTTTGACACCGTTTCCAAAATGGGCTTAGGTGTGATTTCAAGTGGACATCCCACTTATTGGCCGTCAGACCAACGCAAGATCCCAGACGTTATAGACTTTGGAGTTACAAAAAATTTTCCCTCAGAATGGATGCAAGTGGAGCCTTCATTGGACTTGTCCTCAGATCACTCACCAACTATAGTTTCTGTTTCGTTCCCCCAGGGGGTTGGTTCCCCGTTTTGTGACTTGGCGTTGACCGTCACTCGAGTTAATTGGATAAAATATAAAAAATATTTGAGTACACATTGTACGGAAAACATTGCCTTGAGAACGCCTGAGGATATTGATGTGTCGATTAACGAATTTTCTGAACACCTTAATCTAGCCGTACAACATGCCACCACTAGCCATATAAGATCCAGAAATGTGAGCAACATAACATATTCGTTTGAAATTGAACAACTTCTAACAGAAAAAAGAAGAGTTAGAAGAGAGTGGCAACTTCGCAGGTCTCCCCAGCTTAAAAGCAGGCTACGAGAGTGCATAGCTCAGTTAAGAAATCTGCTCGAAATCCAAAAAATGGCTTCTCTTAAAAATTATCTGGAAGGTCTTGATGGTACCCCTCAAACCGACTATTCTCTATGGAAAGCGACAAAAGGTCTGAAAAGACCCGTAGTAGGTAAGCCACCTCTGCGAACTTCAACTGGAGATTGGGCAAGAAGCGATTCTGAAAAAGGGATAGTGTATGTTAATCATTTGAAAAACGTTTTTACTGCAAATGATACAGTGGATGATGTTGCTGAATTTCCGCCATATGCTGTTAGACCGCCTGTGCCTTTGAGACTTAGTTTTCAAGATGTTGAAAATGTTATTCGTAACACAAACCCTAGGAAAGCTCCAGGTATTGATAAAATTACTGGTAAAATGCTTGAGCAGCTACCTCGTGTAGCTCGTAGAATTCTTCTTTTTATTTTTAACGCTATTTTACGTCTCGAGTATTATCCTGCAGAGTGGAAGGTGTCCATGATTACTATGATACCCAAACCAGGGAAGGATCCCACTAAAGTAGAATCATACAGACCAATAAGTCTACTGCCAACAATTTCAAAACTGTTCGAAAAATTGTTAATGGCAAAGTTGAGTCCAATGTTGAACACTGTGGGATGCATCCCTGATCATCAATTTGGCTTTCGGGCTAAACACAGCACAATAGAACAAACGCACAGACTAGTCAATGTCATAAGACAGACCTTTGAGGAGAAGAAGTATTGCTCAGCTCTATTCATTGACATTTCTCAAGCTTTTGATAAAGTGTGGCACGAGGGCTTGATACACAAAATAAAGTTGAACTTGCCTGCAAATACACACAAGCTTCTGGAAAGCTACTTATGTGGGCGGAAGTTTGTTATCAGAGAAGGCGACTTTATAAGCCCAACTCAACCAATCGAGGCAGGAGTTCCCCAAGGCAGCATACTGGGGCCTACTTTATATTTGATTTATGCCTCTGACATGCCAACGACACCCGGAATCCACACTTCAACTTTTGCAGACGATACAGCATTCTGCAGCGTACATGAAAGCCATCAAGTAGCTTCGCGAAATTTGCAGGAGTATATTTCAATATTAGAGATGTGGTTAAAACTTTGGAAGATTAAAGTTAATGAACAAAAGTGTACTCACGTTACATTCACGCTGCGTAAACAAACATGTTCAGCCATCCAAATCAACAATTCACCTATTCCGCAGCAAAATGAAGTCAAGTACCTTGGTATTCACCTGGACCGTAGGTTAACGTGGAAGTCTCACATAGATGCGAAAGTTACTCAGTTAAAGTTAAAAGCAGCTCAACTGAATTGGCTTATGGGCAGAAATTCTACATTGAAGCTGGATTGCAAACTTTTATTATACAACGCAATTCTAAAGCCTATATGGTGCTATGGAATTCAACTATGGGGCACCGCCTCCGCTTCAAACGTTGAAAAAATTCAAAGGCGACAAAACAAAATTCTTCGAACAATTACCGCAGCTCCATGGTACGTAAAAAACTCACGAATTCATAAGGATCTCTGTGTTCCTCTTGTAAAAGACGAATTTTCAAAGTACGCAACAAGGCATATCAATAAATTGGAACTTCATCCAAATCGTCTTGCACGCAATATACTTAATTTCGAAGGACACTCTCGGTTGAGAAGGAGGGACACCCTTGCCACCATCAGAACGTTAAATAGGTGATTTCACCGATATTGATCGTGCAAAATAAAACATTTTTGTCTAGCATTGGCTGGACTTAATTAATTTTATGTATTTAGTTTTAAGATTTGAATACTTATTGTTAGTTCACTTTGTGAAGATTCAATAAACAAATGAATGAGAAAAAAAAAAAAAAAAAAAAAAATGAAATCTTAGGTTTAAATTAATTCTCGAAAAAACAAAACCCTTGAGAGATAACGTATGCAAAAGTGACATATCTCCATCCATTTCACATATTGGTGCCACAATTGAGGACATTGAAAACGTTTGCTACAAGGAATCCTGGTTTATAGAAGTAGTGCTGGTTGTAGTAAAGATATCCAAAGCAGTTTGAGGATTGTAAATCATATTTTTGGCCTTTTAAATAAGTTGTGAAAGTCTCAACATGAATGCAAAATCTTTCTTGTTATACTCTTGCCAAGCTTGTGCCATATCTAAGCGTGAAAAGCAAAGCATGCAAGCAATGAGGAATAGATACTTTTGCAGATTTTGGGGAACATTTGTGCCGACCACTATTTCCGAACAAAAACACTAGAATACCACTAAACAATTCCTCCTAAAGATGAATTGGGCAAATTCAAACGGCCTGGCCACACGGAAAGAAGACATTACAGGACAGGCCGTAGAGTATAAGGCTCAGGTTCTACAATATCTGGAAGGCTGCTAGCACCTGAAGGCACCTAATCGAAAAGAGCTAGAATGGTATATCCTGGCTCTTGGCGATAAATAAAATCCCCATGTTCCACTAGGAGTTGAAAGGACCTTAGATATATGGGGAGTCGCACAACAAAACGTGCTTTTTATTTTTAGAAAATGCTTTTTTGATGTATTTGCGTTAATTAGGCTTAGTTCTACTACAAAAATCTTTATTTGCATATTTCTTTCCTTCTCATAGAAAAATTTTGTGTTTAAAAAGTTGATGCAGAACCAAACGTACTTTTTTTCTTCTATTTTAACAAAACGTAGTTTTTTTTATTATATTGTTTTCTGTTTGCTTCATTAAAAGTTGAGATGGGAAAATCTGGCGATTTTCTCGAATCGTGCATGATTGTAGCTTGAGCGAGCGTGTGTGATCACGATGCAAAAAATATTCACACACGTGCTTCTCTCTATATGTAACAGTAATACAGTAGAGAGGGAGATATCGAATGCAAACTACCTTATACTTAATAGAAATAAAATATTAATATATTGAGTTCAATTGATTTTTTTTTGAGTTTAATTCAGCTAAAAATATATGGTCCAAATTGAATAAGAGAAAATTCCTTACATAAAAAAATATTTACATATCAAAAATACCCAAAAGAAAATGTTTTTTCATTTTATTTTAAACAAAGCGTGCCTTTTTTGTTTAATTTTAACAAAACGTGCTATTTGCATATTAAAAGCCCTTTAATTTCGTACAACGTTAACACATATTAGGACGATTTATCGCCGTCCGATGCATTTTAAAATAAGGAATCAACTTGTTTTGTATTCAGGACTCATACTATTAAATAATCGGGTAAAAAAAATAATCTTTGATTTTCCAACATTGCCAAATAATCAAAAAGGCACGTTTTGTTCTGCATACTTTAAAATTTTGCTATGGTCACTTTATAAATTGCCTTGTGCTGGCTAAGTAACAATACTTTATTTAATGATTTAAAACAACAAAGAGCATTGAATTTATTTCAAGTCAAGTGTTAAGATCAATGACAATTTCATGTTGTGTCAATTCTACACTCAAACATACGTCAGCTGACCAGACTTCGTTCTTCCTCAACATACTCTTCTTCGTGTTGTCAATATCGGTCTGTTGGCTTGCTGGATTTTCGGTTGTCTTTTCTTTTCTGATTGCAATATTTATATGTAAGTACATATGTGCCGGGTAATATTGATAAATATTTGTTAAAGTTCATTTTCAGAAGATTTATTTTGAATTTTAAGCGCTACTATAAGACTGCCAACAAAGGAATCCAATAGCCCACAACAAATTTTTCATATAAATTTAAGTAAACAAATATAAAAAGTAAATAAATATAAAAATGAAGAGAAGAAGTTTGTGTTGAAATTCGTAAATGTGTGGCATATTGTTGAAGAATAAATGCTGTTAAGCCATAATTTTGCTGTAAAGAATTAAAAACAATTGTTTAAATTTTTTAAAAGGCCCATAAAATAAGCGTTAATTGTTTCAACAAATGTTTATGCTCGCACTTGATTTCAAACAATACGAAAAATTGTTAAATAAAAAAATTCACTGAACACACATTTCTTTTGTAACTTTTTTCTTCTTTACTTTAAATTTTAGTTTCTTGTACAGGCAAACTTTCATAACTCGAACTTCTTTCTCCAAGTGAACTTTTCTTTGACTTAAATTGATAAGAATGACAGTAGGACTAGGAAAATAACTAGCATGCAATTCTCCTTCCATAGTTCGATGACCGTTGACTCGAAGTTCTTCATAATTTCAGATATCGAAGTTTAACTGTATTTTCCTCTAGTTTCTTATAAATACTCTTCTTTTAACTGAATGAAAGTTTTATGCCATCGTTTGCTGGATTTATTAACAAATTAAATTAAAGTTTAAACATGTAAACATGAAAAAAACGCGGTGTCGTTTGTATGAAAAAACACTTAGAAAAAACTTTGGGAGTTTTCGGGAATTGGTAATAAAATGAAATTAAGAAACTTACTACTTGCGGTACTAATTTCTTTTAAATATTTAAACCTGTGTGTACATATTTAAAATGATTTATAACTGAAATCAAAGGCTATATAATTTCTGTCAGTGTTCGTTTGTTTCCTTCTTTATAATACACTATTTAATCATCAAATAAACATTAAGACAAATTTCCCAGAAATGTCGTTTGTTCATGCGCTTATTCAGCCCCTCATCACACAAAACTGATTAACACAATCAACAGAAGTCGAATTGTGTTAAATTTTTAAGTAGTTCTAAAACACTATTAAAGAATTTTATTGTTACTGTTTTTTATTATTTGTTTAAAGACAAGAAACAATCGATCGATCGACTTAACGTCAGTTGGCGGTATTGCGTTCGTTCAAATACTGTTCTTTATTTCTTCTTCTCTTAATGGGAACATTTTTAGAGGGTTAGTTAATTAATAATAAAATTTTGTGGAGAAACAAAATCATTGTGGTTTAATGTGTATTGAAAGATATTTTTGTTACTCGGCTTTTATTGCAGGTCGTAAATAATGTTTCAATGTTATATACTGATGAGATCACTTTACACCTGTTAACAGTTATGTTTTTCTCAGATTTGTTTTCCACTGAAATGTTCTTGCAAGGCAACAGATGAGTCTTGTGAGAAAATAAAATTACGTTAGAAAACCCGCAAAAGACTTACTGTTACATATAATTGTTTGTGACATATTGGAATATTCTAATCAGCTAAAGAATAGTTTTTTTACACTTCCATACGAGTATAGTAATATAAAATTGATTTTCGTCAGCTCCTGCCTTTGACCTAATTGGACGATGCAATAATAACGCGGGTGAAATACGTTACTCTGTCATATTGATCTTGAGATCATGCTGAAATGTTCGAAGAGCTTTAATGTAACAGGAACTGTTAGCCCAAAATCCATAAAGCACATCAGATCATAACCATGCTTGTGTTGCTGCTCCCCACCATCTAGGTCCTTACATTCCAGGCATCTATTGCAAGAAAACAGCACTTCGAGAACCTAATGCAATGGCGAAAATAGAATAATCTTTCACAACATTCACAATTATCTAGGAGTATAAAGGATCTCCCTGAACATTTCACTCAAGATAGACACTTCAACTTACGATCAGCGCCAGAATGGCCTGTTGCAAAGAACATACTGGGGACGTACTGGTCTCCGTTCTGTATATTAACCTTCTCGTGGTCGAAAGTTTCCGCACAAAAGAGAGAGTTCAGACATGTATTTTTTATTGCAACAATATTCGGTTTATTGAACAATATTTTCTTTTTAATCTTTTTACGAGTATATACAATATTTAGCTTACTTAATTAGCACTAGACAGCTGGAAAAATTATATATATTTTGGCCGTGAAAATTTGAGTTTGTAAAAATACAAAAATAGCAAAGATTGCTCCTTTAATTAGAGTTTACCACTATATAATACCCATTGCAATTATTGTGGTAGAGTTTTGATTCGAAAGTAGCTTTTCATACAAAAAACAAGAACTTCTAAAACTTAAGTTATTGTGTATAATATTGCTAAACTAATCTTGCCTGCAACAGTGTTGCTTTTCAAATTTTACTTAATATTATTAAATCAATAATTTATTAGGCGTACAACTTTGCTTCCGCCATTATTTTTCCGAAATTCGAGGACTTATTGTAAAAAACTTTGCGATGACGGAGAAGTACGGAATGTGACGAAGCTCATAAGACTAAATGTATTTCCACTTAATTGTCAATTGAAAAAAGCAACGTATAACACATGACGGATTATATGTGCCCCGGCCTTAAGCAAGTACCTATAGTGCGTTAAAGTTATGAATTTAAGTACTGTGTAAGGAACATGTATGTGTCATTATTTCATTTGCAATTGAAGAAGCCGTAGAAGCTTTTTAAAGATAAAAACGTAACAATATCCTGAAATTTATAATCGATGACAATAGAACTACAGATATGCTAGAAATAACATATTTTTAAAGGAACAAACTTTTTTGCATTAAGTTGATATGCATTATTTTGAACAATAGCTCACAGTGTTGTAGTATATAATAATGTTGTTGTAAACATATTTCAAACTGCCTTTTCTTTTCGTGCAGGGACTTTCGACTTTTCAAACACTTTAAAATCTTTTCTACAGCCTTATGAGGTCTAAGTGTAATTACCAAAATATATAATTAGGTTTTTTTCTTATTACCTAAATATCTTTTCCAGCAGGGCTGCCCAAAAGTTATATATGAAAGAGCAAACAAAAACGAATTTTATTTAATAAGCAAAGCATGCGAAAGTGTTGTTGCTTTGCACTTGTGTGTGTACACACACACGAGTATATTAAGGCAAACAGCCTATAGCAGTGGTGCCCGCAAGTTCTATATATAAGAGTAAACACCAACACATTTAAGAAAAATCTATTTTTGTTTAATATTTTTTGTTGTAAAAAGCAAAACATTTACAAAAACAAAATTCACACTGATAATTGCTGTCATCAATTTTTACCAGCAAAACATGCGAAAGTCTTTTTGCTTTGCTTTTGTGTTTGTGCAGTGAAGAACGACAAAAAAATATAAGACGAAGTTGTTTGTGTATTTTTCATTGCTAATGCTGAGCGCAGTGTTTGTGTATTAAAGAGCACAGCCCTGTCATGGGCGCATTTACAAAAACAATTGAGTATCAAGCGCATAGGGCTGGGCATACTTGGCCTATAACTAAATGCTTTTACAAACACAAATGACCACCAAGCGCATAGGGCTTGGGTACTTCTGTTTTAGAGTTTTAAATTGCGACCAGATAATTTTTTTTTTATTTATTAACTTTCAAAAAGCGTTGTTCGATACGTTTCGTACTTTAAAATTATTTTTTCTCTTTCAAAATATGGGCACAACTCAAGGTTTATTTATCTATCGTAACACTGCATTAATGCTGGTTGTGCTCGTATTGTATGGACCACATTTATTATTATTTACATCTGCACAAACTAGATTTAAATAAAACCTGGTAGCAATTTATAAACTTGATTTGTTATTTAACAAAAAGTAAATGCAGCCCCACCAAACATAAAAATTTATAAAATAAAGTCTGTTTTTTTATTGTTGAAGGTATGAGTGGCTTGTAAAAGTCTTCTGGTCTCAATTGAAAAAAAAAGTTAAAACATTTATTAAACTCTTAAATTAAAGCCAAGTCAAGCCAAGCGTCTGAATTGTACAACAAAACTTAACATGCATATAATCGAGCTACATATCTGTATCTATTTCATTTGTTTTTCATTTTCTTTACACAAACCTACATACAGCCAAATAGCAACGAATATCGAATGTACACCTGGGCGTCATATTCTCCTTGCATTTTACAACATTTATTTGTTGCTTTTTGTCTAGTACGAGTAATGGATTCTGTTTGTTTGCTGACTGGCACTACATAAGTACAACCAATTTTTGCCATTGTTGTCATTACCAAAGCTAGGAGTTAGCACGAATAAATATTACTGCAATACGCGTGCTTAATCATTTAACCATAGATCGATTAAAATAAAACAGGCCTCAAACTCGTAACCATGCAGCTGCTTAAACTTTTCTGTTCAAATCACTCAGCCAGTCGCTCAGACAGTTTTTTGTCCAAACGCAAAGCGTGAATAAAAAAAAATGTTGCAGCAGTTAAAAAGGGAATCAAATACGCCCAACTTATTGAAAACAAATTTCAAATGTATAGATTTCTAAAGTTGTGTTTTCTAACACTTACACTTGGAAAATCTGTCAGTTATACAACTCTTGCTGCAGATAAAGCTTATAAATAGAAATTTAAGTTATATAAACAATTTAATGTATTAAATGGTATAAACATGTAGCTCTCCTCAATATTCTGAAAAATACGCGTAGAGTGTAGGTTTTACCCTTATAAGAGCAAGACATTCTAAACTGGAATTTTTTTTGTCTTGGACCAGTACTCAGAGAATGACCATTACAAAAAACATGGCGAATTGGTGTCGCTGCATCATAGCTAAGGTTGCCGTAACTTTTAAAAAACTTTTAATTTCCTATTACTTTTGAAACACAAGCTTCTATGCACATCGTTTTACGTTACCTTAATTTTCTTACTTTAACATAATTTTTTCTTAAATACAAATTAAATTTTTATTTTTGTATTAATTAAAATCAAGTGGATTGAAGAAAAACCAAATAATCTGCTTTTCTCTTTATCTCGCGTATGGTCAGTTGGGTGTCCTTCATGGAAAGCAAAAAGTAAATACTCCCAAAGTATTCACGGTGAATGCATATTTTTTTTTTTTTTTTTTTTTTTTTTTTTTTTATTGGACCAGTACTCAGGGGATGACCCCTACATATGCAGTGCATTGTACCAGAACTAGGAAAATAGGTTGTGAGGAGGTGGAAAGAGGGAGTAGTGCTTGTGGACATTTGACTTGAACTTTCCAACGTTATAACAGACAGGAAACACGTCTGCAGGCAACTTGTTCCACAGACGAAGCGTACGGCTGAAAAACGAATTCTCTCTGTAATGCGTAGTACGATTCACCGGGCAATCGACCACAAATGGATGAGCTCTGGACGATGAGCGCGTATTACGTAAAAAGGTAACAAGATCCCTAATCTCGTCAAAGCAAAATCCATTGTAGTAACGATAGAACAGAGTAACGCACCCCACACTGCGTCGATGCTCCAGTGAATCAATAGTGTTGGATACCCTACTGTCACTGATGAGCTTCTTCGCCCTCTCCTGCACACGGTCGAGTAACCCCAAAATAGACTTTGAGGCACCGGCCCAAACATGAGAGTTGTATTCCATTTTCGGTCGGATGTAGGTGGTATAAATAGTAAGGAGGTCGGATGGAGTGAAGTACATCTTACACCGTTTCAAAAAACCGAGGCACTTGAATGCTTCTTTAGAGACATGAAAAATGTGTTCAGTCCAGCGAACATCACACTGTATCTTCATTCCTAGAACATCAAGAGCATCCGATTCCTCAATATTTATACCATCCATAAGTACAGATGAAGCAGCATTTGCGGTCGTTTGTTTGTGCGTTAATAAGCAACATTGGGTCTTACGAGCGTTAAAGGCGACCCTGTTTTTACGACCCCATTCGGAGATTAATAGAAGATCACTATTCAGTGAATCGTCCATATTTTGCCTCTTGGCAGCGATCTCTGATAGGCTGGGCCTATAACTAAAAGAGTACGAGTAACAAATGCTGCTGTCATCCGCGAAAGAGTGTATAGGATTTGAAGTTTGATGGAGAAGGTCGTTGAGGAAAATAAGAAATAGAGTAGGAGAAAGAACGGAGCCCTGCGGTACCCCTGAATTAATCTTGAACTCGTTTGATGAGACCCCATCTATAACAACTCGTATAGTGCGGTCCCTGAGAAAGCTCGATATAAACCGAGTGAAGTCATCACTCTAGAGAAAAAATGTATAATGCAATGAACCATTTTGATAAATTTGGGAACTCAAATATTGTACCCAGGGCCTCCAAATCACGTAAAACCACAGCCAGAGACAATAGAATAGTCGTAAAAGCTCTAAACAGCTAAAAGTTGAATTAGAGCCATCATATGGCATTTACATATCTAGAACTATTCGACGGAGGCTTAATGACAGTGCCTTACGTGGATGCATCGCACAGAAAAAACTTTCGTCTCCAAAAACACTTTGTAAATCCAGATTAGATTTTGTCAGGAAAGCCATTAAGAAACCAATGAGTTTTTGGAAATATAGTTTATGGAGTGACGAATCCAAGTTTTACCGATGGGGATCAGATGGAACACGCTATGAATGGCGTCTAGTTAACCAACAACAAAATCTCAGATATACCATAAAACAATAAATTTACTATAAATAAAAAATGTGTTAATTATGTGGCCACCACTGTATATAGTTTATATAAATTTTTGCTTAATTTTCACAAAACTAATTTCTTTTTTTTACATTCTATCATTTGACGGCGAACAGCTGATTTATTTAGAGCTATGTCAGTTTACTTAAAAACAGCTTTTCCTCTGTTTAGCTTTACAACCGGCTTTTGAAAGTAAAGTAAGATTTTTTTTTTGTTTATAGTAAACAAAAAGTATACTCTGTGTTAAAGATTACTTTATATTTTTTAACGTATATTTTTTTAATGACTATAATTATAATTTATTAAATTTTTGTTGAATTTTATAATTTTTAAATTAAAAAATTGTTTGTTTGTAAATATTTACATCGGGTTTTAGTTCAAGTTTTTCCTTTCTTAAGTTTTTTTCTTAAGAAGGATTATTTACAATACAAATTTGCTGTGATCAATAATTATTGATTTAAGAAGACAAGAAAATTAATAATCAAATCTGTAGCTGGGGGACAACTAGCTGTTTCGTAGTCGCTACACTACTCATCAGCACCCACTGGGATTTGAACTCAGGTCATGACTATAATTATAGCCCAATAACTTTCATTTTTATAGCCAAAAATTTAAAAACAAATTATAGCTTGCTTAGTTTTAAAATATTCCTTATTCAAGTGAAGCTTTGTTCAGACGGTTGTCAGATCTGTCAATATTGTGACAATTGCATGACAATTGCATGACAATGCACAATTGCTTACAACACAAATTGTCAATTTACACGGTTGCTAGACAATTGTCAAAAAAATCTCAATTCCATTGTAAGACAATTTTATCTGACAACTCCATTATCTGACAATGTTGGCATGAAAAATATTGTCAGTTCACACGGTTGTCAGATTTTTTATGCAGCAAAAAGTGTTAGCTCAATTGTCAGAATCAAAACAAAATATTAACATAAAAACTTAAATGTTCTTGCGAGTTTGAAAATTGAAAAAAAAAAATTATTCACGATATTGCGACCATTTCAACAGCATGAGGAACAAAACATAAAGAAACATCCCAGTGTTTGGGTAAAGAACTGGTGCGTTGTCGCCATCAAGAGGGATTTTACGAAAAATTACTCAACTGGCTGCATGCAAGTGAAATAGAACCGAAGGATTTTAAGTTGCAGTTGAAAGTTGCACGGAGATTGGCCCACATCACCTTGCAGACATTGAAACAGCATCTGTGACTTTTTGCAATGCACTATATTTGTGTAGTTTGTATTATACGCAGCCCACAAGCTTCACCCATACTTAACATCTTGCATTAGTTTCAAAATACTTTCATTAGGCCACGAAGTTTCCACTTTTTTTCGAAGCGATTTTTAGCAACTGGAGAGTTTCTTGGCGATGGAATTTTTATACGCTGAAATAAACTATCAAACACTTTTTCATTTTCAACATCTATAGGCCAATCGCAGTCATACGAGTAATCCATACTTGTATTTTTAAAATAATATTTTCAGAAAATTAAATTTACTTTTTTGTTTCGCGCTAAAAACTTTTTTTAAATGTTTTGTTTTTGTCTGACAATGATGCCATTGTTAGATGTTAAAAAATTCACGCACTTGACAATATGAAATAAGCTAACAACGTCTGTTAATGATCTGACAACGGCAAGGAAAAGTGTTTACAGATTGTCCGGTATCTGGTAATAATATTGCCTGACAATGTACTGACAATGTTTTTTCTGACAACATTGTCAGAAAAAATTGTAAGTTCACACCATTGTTAGAAATTTTCTGTAAATTTTTTCTGACAATACATTTTGTCAGATCTGACAACCGCCTGAACAAAGCTTGACACACGAAAAAGTACCACATAAATGCATAACTGTAGTATAACAAAATACACGTTTTTATATAAATGCATAATTTTATTATAACAAAATATGTATATTTTTTATTTCCTCAGGAAACTAAAGCCAACACCTTAAAATTTGTGTTTTTCTGAACTTTAGTTCAAGAGATGATGATGTACTTAATTAAATTAAAAAAAAAGTGATTCCTTATTCAAGTGGCAGGCAGTGTATAACGTTGTTCTTAAGCTTCATAATATGTGAGACATTTTTATATGAAATACATTATTTGTGTATTTTACGAAGTTAACGAAAACCTAAGTCAGTTTGAGCGTATGTAGAAAAATCAACCTTGAGACAAAATAGTATTTATTTTGCAAAATGACTGTACTTGGACGTTATTTCAAAATTAATACCTGGTATATTTTAATTACAGTAGTTGTTTTTGCACAATCTTATTTTTTTTTTGTTAGACAAGACTCTGACACACCCAATCACTAAATTTACTTTTTTTCTGCAACAATAGTCAGTCAGATGCTGGTGATTGTGTTGGGGCGCTGGCTGACTGGTTGCCGTTTAAAAACTGAGTCAAACTGCATTTGTTCATTTCTAATTATTGTTATTTTTGTTGTTTTTTTTTGTTATTCCAGTTTAGTTTTTAGTTACAAACAATTGTTGATATCTAATACAAGTTTTTCAAATTCTTTATAATTTCGAATTTATTTAAAACAATAATCTTGCAATTTAATCATAATTCTCTTGATTGCTTTTGAACACAACAACTTAACTTTCGAATTTTTAAATTGAAAAACTAAATTGTTCGTTAACCGATAAAGAAATATAAATACAAAATAATACAAATGTTTCCCTTCTAAATGAATGTTTTAGTAGGGCTTCGATGAGTTTTAGTTATTAAGCTTAATCAAAGACCCCCCTAAGAGCTGTTTTAAAGTTATTAAAGAAAGCGAATAAACGAAAATTTCTTTGAATACAAATCCAGCTTATGGATTTAAAAACTTTTTCTCTTTCCTGTTTGTGTTTTATTTTTAACTCTGTTATCGCTTTCAGTTAACAGCTTGCTAATTGTTTGATTATGATTACAAATCCAACACGGTTCATGATTCTGGTCTGCTGCTCTAAACTGTCGAAAATTAATGGTCATTCATTTACGATTTTTTGTTTTCCTCAAATTTCTTTACTCAAGAATGTGTTGAAATTATAATGATGAAGCAGAAACAACATTTTTTTTATTTTGATTTTCGATTCAAAACTGCATGAAAAATCTTTTTAAAATACCATGAATTTTTTGTTGTAACAATATTGATTGTAATCAGAAAAAAAGAGAGAAAAAAAGACAGGTACGGGTTTGTTGGACTTGTTGTGTGTACTTCATCAAATTAGTTTCTTTATTCACTTGTAGTTAATGTTGTTGTTATTGTTTTTCTTATTCCATTGGCTGTTAACAATTTATTGATTGATCATTGTTTGTCAGTTGTTCACAGTTGGTTTCCAAAAATACTTAGTTTTTGTTCAATAAAAGCCTTTTCATTTATGAGATTAGATGTTTTGCACAATAATGCTATTTGTGTGTTTCGTAAAGCAAAAGGGTTACACAATAGTGTTAGAATTGGTTCAAATTTCTTGGGGTTTAAAAATTTTTCGTTCATTTCCATTTAGAGATTCAAAACTATGGAGTTTTCATTACTGCAGGCTGTTCAGATAAAAAGCTGCTAGCTAAATCCTATTTAATTCCTAAACTAATAATGGATGACAGCTTTTTGCTAGATGTGACGCTTATAGTACAGAATATGTAATTGATTTATATCAGCAGCATTATCTGACGATGTATCAACTCTACGGGGTGAATTATTCGCGATTCACCAGTGGCCCCGTATGGCTTGCGAGGCTTACATAGGATGCAACTTTTGATATAAGATTGTAATCACATGAAGAAAGCCCTTGTTAAAGAGCTCGAGACTCGTAATCCCTCCTGCACGCAATTTCTAAGATAGTAATTGGAATGCACGGGTTAATGAGTTGGTAAGCCAAAGCCTATTAGGAGCATCAACTCTTAACCAACTCACCCGCCAAACCAACACGACTGCTTTTTTAGATTACATGTATCTGTTGCAAGACAACACCATCTCAGGGGTTATTAGCTTCCGAAGATCAGGATTGCACTATAGTCATCAGGGAAACTTATTCCCCTTCGTACGATTTAGGTTCAAACCAGAACTTTTCAGTCGAGGTAGGTATCTCAATCTTGATCAGCGCCCAGATGGTCTGCAGAGGAAGCACTCAGTAATTGGCGTTTAAAAAAAACTCCCGACTCTGATTTGCTAAGCAAAAACACAAGGTCTTCGTGTGCCAGGGTACTTAGACGTGAAAAGTTTCTTCACCAACAGCGTCTTCGCGCCACCATCATTGTTAGGTGTACACCAAGGCAAAAACTGCTCCCTAGTAGGACGTTTATATATAATATGTGGAATTGATTTACATCAGCACCTGCCTTGACGGCCTTATCTGATAATGGGTCAACTCCGCGGGGGAAATTTTTCGCTCACACAGGTCGCAAGATATGAGCAAATCCCTTGCTAAAGAGCTCGGGCCATCTAATTTCTCCTGTATGCAGTTTTCCGGACAGTCAATGGTAGAAAAGACTTAATGGCTTAGTAGGCCGCTGTCCATTAACACCTTCATTAGTCTTTAACCAACTCATTCATCACTACTGCTTCTTTTATATTAAAGGTGTCTGTTGCAAGACAACAGCACTTTATATTTTATCAGAGAGACTAATTCCCCTTTTTGCGATTCAGGCTGTGGCTTAGCCAGAACGTTTCAGTCATTATTGACTCACCTCAACCTCGACCACCGCCTGCCAATTAATAATTGGTAAGAGTTTCGGAAGGCCAACAAAACATAAGTCATACGGCTTCCTAGAGTTCTATTTGTTACAAGCGAGTAATTCTATAAAGCCCAGTTCAGAGTGCCCTGGTAAGGCATACACCAAGGAGCAAACCAACCTTGGTGTATGCCACCTTGCTCGCCAAGTAGCTTTTATAGTACAATAAAAAGAGCTTGAAGTATATTACAATATACGCTAATGTATGGTTTGGAAAGATTCTAGAAAATATTTGAAATTATTTAAGAGAAAAATTACCTGAATGCGCCTAAAAGGAAAACCTATTATCTTATTTTACACACCTCTTTTTTTAACCCTTTACTATTGTTGTAAGCTGTACGTCAATTGTATACCTTCTTTTACTTCTATATACATATGTACTTATGTATATATGTACATATGAATGTTGAAAGTTGTGTATGAATAGTTCAATAATTGTTGAATACATGTTACAAATTATTTTTGGTTTTAATTAAAGTTAAATCTTTTTCTGAAAGTCATGATCAACACTTTTAACAAGAAAAAAAACAAAAAACAATTTAAAATTAAAATTTTGTTGTTTTGTTTGCGATCAAACAGTTGAGTGCGATCTATTAAACAACTTTTTCATTAGTATTATATTTTTTAATAAAAAAAGAAAAACATATGTATAGGATAAACAATTTTGTCGTAATATCACTGGCGCTATAAAATATATGTATATGTTCTGCAGAAAGGTAGTGCTTTATAGCTGCGCCCTAAAGACTCTCAAGTTATAAACCAGGAAAAATTTGGAAAATTCCTCGATAACAAAAAGAGATTTGAAGCTTAACAAAGTAAATAATTAAAAGATGTTTTAAGAAACAAAACCGATTTCCTGATTTGAACAGGGTATACGGATTCTACAATAAAGCAACACACATAGATCTGCTTCTCATATTTAATACTTCCGATGATATTAATTTTGAATAAGTTTTTAAACCTCACACTACATCCAATCTTTCTATCCTTCCCCACGGGAAGCCGCAGCACGGGGATCGGCAAAGCCTCGGGAGGTTCTTGCGGACCGTCACGGCACTGATCATGGTTGTGGTACCCAGGTTGGCTGAAACGTTCTGGCTGTGGTTTAAACCACAGGGAGGGGAATTAGTCTTTCCTGATAACTATACTGTAATGCTGGGTTTCGGGGGCTAATAACCACCTGCTGCTGTTGTCTTGCAACAAGTACCTGTAACGTAAGGAACCAGTGGTGTGGTTGGTCAAGCGCCGCGGGAATAGCAAATTAAAAATAAACTACCAAATGTAAATATTTATTTTTACTGCTTTAAAACATCTTAATATTGACATTCTTTTGAATTTTTACGATACCAAACTACGTCTGTATTAAATATTAAATATCATATAAATCTTACTTTGATATTAACCATGAGTTAAATTTAATTCATATTTAAGAGATTCAAACGGTTTCATATCACGCATAATGTCGTAATATTTTATATTATGCTTCGAACAAAAAAGTCAGTAAGTACTCCTAATAAGACTTCTTAAATGGAGTTTGCCGTAACTAAACCGTAAACATCTCAGCTGACTCAAATTTAAAATAATTTATTTATCTAATATTCTAAGACTTATGACTTTATGACAGCGCTTTGAATACCGTAATTATGTTATTGTTTGGCATAATAAATTTTAGTCTCAAGTTATCCGCCAATTTTCAACCTAATATGTGTGATTTTCAATGGTGCTGAACAAAACAGTTATAAAAAAGGAAATCCGCAACGGTTTCCGTAGTGTAGTGGTTATCACGTGTGCTTCACACGCACAAGGTCCCCGGTTCGAACCCGGGCGGGAACAAATATTTATTTTTATAAACAAATTTCTTTTGTTTATTTTCCTATTCTCTATGACATTCCAAGTATATAAGCTTATAATTTTTGGCTCAGTAGTAATAGAGCTTCTAGAGATTGACTAACTTAGGGAAAGACTACGACAGTTTTGTAGTAGATTAAGACTACGACAGCTTTGTAGTAGATTAGAGAAAGCGTACACCAAAATGAACTCCGGTATAATAGTTGTGATTCTAAAGTTTGTGATATTATTATCGTTTTTAAAAATAATAAGAGCTGTCCTGCGATTGTGATATTTTGATTGAATTCTTAATTCATTATGTTCGTGTTTTATATTAGGTGTACAACTTTGCTTCCGCCGTTTTTGAATGCGCGGTTGTAGCAGTACGTGGTAGTCGAAATAAATAGATCTTAGATGTCATACAATACGAGTAAGTTTAGGTATTTGTAAACATAACGCCATCGAAATTATTGATTGATGCCAAAAATCAACAGAATTACGCTTTAACATATCCAAACACCGCTTTGAAGTGGTCTATCGAACTCGTTTTTGTTCGGCACTGAGTAAACGCGGCACCCATTTTGCCGACAGCTTTTTCATATGCAAATGCTCATGCAAAATGTTGAACATCCATTTATATGATATGTTTACTATTTCAACAATCTCACGTAACTTGACTCGGCGATCATTCATAACGCTATCGAGGATTTTCTTGATATTTTCTTCAGTAACCACCTCTTTTGGCTTTCCTGTTGGTGGTATTGTTGCAGTGCTTGTTCGGTCGCGTTTACATTCAGCATTCTAGTATTTTATCATGTAATCTGACGGAGCAGACTCACCATAATGTTTATCGAGCTTTTTTTTGTCTCTTTCGCCGTTTTTCCTTTCAAATAACAGTATTTAATTTCTATGTTAAATACTATATTAAATACTATTATGCACTTTTTCCATTTTTCAAGAACCTAAAAAAAGTTGTTTACTTCAAACGACTACAACAGATAAACTAATCGGTGAATTTGCATTAAATTTTAACAGCTGACGTTTGACAGATTGCAATTTCAAAGAATTTTTCTGCCCTCGTATTCATGTTTTTGCGTAAAGAAGCTTAAAAGAGATAGAGAGAGAGAGATTGTTTGACCCATTTCCTTGGACATGCATTTATCTAAGTTTTCTTATGCGATTCTTTCAATCCGCCCTCGTATTCATGTTTTTGCTTAAAGAAGCTTAAAAGAGAGAGTATTGTTTGACCCATTTCGTTAGACATGTGTCTATCTAAGTTTTCTTATGCGATTCTTTCTTAAAACTAATACTAAATCAAATAATAGCTGTTGTTTTTATGTTAAAAATACTCGTATGTTGCTTTTAAAATCTCTTTAAAAAGTTTGCATCCAATATATCATCTGAAAAACTTCTTGCCTTTTTTAATTTATGTGAATATTATGGAAATTTATGATGACTTTTGGCAAAGCGAGCGCCTATTTGTTAAAAATAGTTAGACATTTTTTTTATATTAAACAACATTTTAAATCTAAATTCTATGTATGTCTGTCTGTCTATGGCAATCGAACGAAGTGTGTTCGGTTCGACAAGAAGTGTTCAACATACAATAATGAAACGAAGGCGACAGCTTCTGCAGCACATGCCTCAAAGCACACTTTTTTTATTTGTACCATACTTTTTGCTCATTTTTTTTACTTTTTGTTTCTTGCATTGTTTTCGTGAACATTAGTATTATTATTATGATTGTTTTTGTTGTTGTTTGTGTTGTTACTTGCATTGTTTTGTTTGTTGTGCCATCAAGTAAAACATAACATCTGAATGCATCACTGCACATCATATAAAATCACATACATACATACATTTTGCATACTTGTGATTATATTTTGCACGTCGTCCTCATGCAACAAACCATCAACCAAACCTGAATTATAAAATATGAAATACAACAAAGAAGTTGAACAAAATTGAAACATTGCAAGCACTGCAAGAATAGCGCAAGCGAACAACAAACGATTTATGAAGCTTCATCGATATTGTCAATATATATAACATTGAACCAGAAGGAATACAGGAACACCAACATTTATTCTTTCCATAAGACCCAATGCTCGTTTTAGTCACCAGCACACAACCACAAACGACTGCCGTCTGCCGCCTGTAAAACATTCAACCTGAAAATGAAAAAATAAGCAACATTATTTCAACTATAAACCAGAGACCTTAAAAAGCACACAGCACACTATTTTATCATGCGAATGTGTTCGTTTTAGAATAAAAAAACGAGAAAAAGAGTATTAAAAATAAGTTATTCGAATAAAAATACACGTTATTTAGCTAGAAGTCTTTAGTTACTAACTACTTTCCATACAAGTTTAAACTTTTTTTTCTTTCTTCCTACGAGTACACGAAAAAAATGCAATTTCCATATTTACCTCTTTTGTGTCTGTATGGTGGTTAGAATCAACGGTCTTAAAAGAATGAATTCATGTACCAATGCCCAGCCAGGTTACACATTGTTCGTCTCATATGGAAAGGCTCACATTTTTCCCGAATTTAAGTTTAAGTTTAGTTATGATAATACACTTCATACATAGAGGGTTGTTAGATTTTAAAGGCTGAAACAGATTTTGACCAAAACACAAATTATTTAGGAATTATTGCCATTTCTTTTATTATTCTAATAATACTCGCATGGTTCAATTATGTATGGAGCAACATATCGGCCAAATGTCTGCCGCAACTTCGGCGGCATACCTCCATCCGATGGTCCAAATTTTCGATGACGATGAAGTATAATTGAGGTTCATTTAACTCTTGAATTATCAATGTACACCTTTTCTTTCAAATAACCCCAAATAATTCTTTCTTTGTGGTTATTTGAAAGAAAAGGCGTCAAATCACTTAATCTTGGCGGCCAATTAACATCGCCACGTAAGATAACACAGCTATTTAATTACCTGATGAATCCATAGGTTAAACTAACAAATTTCCGGTTTGGGAATAAACCGGGTTAGGGACTAAAAGTTGGGAATAACCTAAGAGAATTTAAGTACCAATTGAGTCAACACTAGAGAGCATCACTCAACTTCAAATCAAAATACTTATATTTTTAATTTTGAGTACTTACTTATTACTTTATTTTCAAAATATAAGTTAAATGGTTATGTTAATACTTATCGGATTTTTGGCGACCTTCTTTGGCGAGCTTCTTGGGAACTTGTCGATACGACTGTGAACCGGAAATATACAAAAACTTCAGTTTTAAGCTCAGAAAATGTTCGCTCTTTTCTTCTCTAAAAAATCGTTAAGTTGTGTCAAAAAATCGTTAACTAACCAATAAATCACAATAGTTGTTCAATACAGACTTGGAATTATTAAATTCAAAATAGATTAACTTAAATTTGTTTCTTAATGCGAATAAAATAAAATTCGATTTTAGCAATTTGAAAAAAATAACATTGAATTTTTCGCGCAAAACAGCATTGTGTTGTTAGGTTTAACAGGCTGCCAGCTATTATAAAGCCAGCCCACTTGTGCCGAGTCTGGTCGAGTTATTTTGTTAGCTGTGTGATAAGTGGCACCGCCCTGTTGAAATCACGAATTGTACACATCCATATCTTCCAATTGGGGCCATAAAAAATTCGTTAACAACTCACCATAGCGAACACGATTCACAGTAATTACCTGACCGGCCGCATTTTGGAAAAGCCCACATACGGCACCGAAACGTCACTCTTTGTGGATGCATTGGTTTTTCGACACTCTTGGATTATCATTCGCCCAAATGCGGCAATTCTGCTTATTGACGAATCCACTGAGGTGAAAATGTGACTCATCACTGAAAATGATTTTCTTCGCAAATTAATCATCTACTGTTCCCATTTCTTGCCACCATTCTGACCATTCACAACGTTTGGAATGGTCAAGAGGCTTTAGGTCCTGATTCAATTGTACCTTGAAAGCATTCAAATGCAAGCCTTTATTCATAAAGTTTATCAACGACGAGCGTGAGAGGTTGTTGGGCACAACTACGAATTGAGGTGGACGACTCTTCAGCCAAACTATCGCCAACAGCAGCAATGTTTTCTGCAAAATGAACTGCATGAGCATGCGCCTGTGCTTTCACATCTCTTCGGTTTGCTCAAAATTTTGCACGATTTTTCTGATAGTACTGATCGATTAAATTGATCGAAAAAAACACAAAGTACACGATATGCTTTTTGATCTGAACGCGCATTTTCATAATAAGCCTGAATAACTTTAGCGCGTTGGTCGATTGTGCATCTCTTCATGATTTAAATAATATGATTTAGGATTAAATACTTTCATGATCTGCTTTACGAAATCATGTATGTACTTGCATTTGCCTCACATTCAAATTCATTTACAATATACCTAATGTTGCTGTAGTCGTATATATATTTTTTTATTTTCATTTTTGTTTGGTTGGTGTTCGACAAAAAACAACAACAGCAAACAAAAAGGAAGCTCTGTAGGCTGATTGCGTAGATGGTATCCATCCTCCGAACAAACATGAAATATGACAGTAAAGAGAGCACAAATATAAAAGGAATGCAAAATGTAACACATCCATCCATCTGCAGATACTTTTAACTAAAAAAAAAGAAAAATCTTTTAAACACAATAAAAGTGAACAAAAGGATGATGACGATTATACCAAACACAGTGTAAAAGTTGGTTGTCCAAGATACGAACACAAAAATATGTACTCGTACATGTGTGTGTTGGGGTACATTGAATTTGCCACAATATTTAAAGACTGTTCCTTAAGCAACCACCAACATGTAGCAAATACATATCACAATGCATAAATTCACGTACATAAGTATGTTTGATGGCAAATATGCATAAAAAAAGAAGAAGAGGAGGAATGCTGCTGCCGCAATATGATTTTAATGTTGAACGACGACAATGGGCGACAATAACAATATGATTGCGCATGAGGCAAACAACAACAGATAAGCTGATGCGCAGCAGCCCTTTATTTCTACTTTATTTAAGAGCATAAGACAAGAAAAATAAAAATAAATAAAAACCGATATCTCCTGTTGCATTGTCAACGACATTTGGCAGGAGAGATAGATGGTGTTGTCATATTTACGGGTATGAATGTGCATTCAGGGCTTGGAATGCAATATAAACTTGCAAAGAAATGAAATGACTAGATCAGCGTGGCAGGAAATTATACTGAGTGCCTCTTGCTGAGCGAAGAAATAAAATGACTAGATCAGTGTGGCAGGAAATTATACTGAGTGTCTCTTGCTAAACCAAAAATTATATTTTGTAAAATAATCACCCATATCACAGAGTTCTTCAGAAGTGCGATTCTCTATCGTTTTATAACAACAGTTGTTATCAAGGTGAATTTATACAGGTGAGTGCAAGCGGGAAGGCGAATTCAATACTATGTATTCTGTTATTGTAAAACTTATTGTTCAACTAAGAAAAAATGTTTCATAAACGTTAAATACAAATTTTTATAATTGTTTATAATTAAAATCACAGATTATTATGGTTTTTCACTTTTAAATTCACAAAAATTTCTTGAAACTTCACTAAATCATCAAAAAAAAAAAAAACTTTAGGTTAAAATGGTGCGAAAATGTTTGTAAACAAAAGAAAGAAACTTTGACAGTTTCATTGTAAAAAACACGGCAAGCAAAAAATAATCACCTGAACTGTCAAGTTCACCTAGTAATGAATTCGCCTTGGTTGTTATTACTAAAAAATTAAACAGGCGGTTTTGATATTCAGCACTGCTTTTGACAATACTTGTTATTGTTTAAGTCAGCTGTTCTTGTTAAATAATATACATTTTTCAGGTTTTTTCTTTCTTAAGTTCTTTTTTTCTCAAGAAAGATATTTTACAATACAAATCTGCTGTGATCAATAATTTTGATTGAAGAAGACAAGAAAAATAATAATCAAATCTTTAGCTGGGGGACAACTAGCTGCTTCGTAGCACACAGCATCACAGCAGATTTGTATTGTAAAATATCTTTCTTGAGAAAAAAAAAACTTAAGAAAGAAAAAACCTGAACTATAACCCGTTGTACAAATGTAAATACAAACCAAAAATTTAATTTAAAAAATTATAAAAGTTCATCAAAAATTCAATAAATATACATTTTTGTTTTATTGAATTGGAAAGTTATATAAAAACAGTCATTAAATATATTATGCTACATTTCTCATTTATTATAATCAAACCATTGAGTTTATACATTTTTTAAATTCTCAATAATTTATTTAAGAATATTGAGATATAAAGTTGAATATTTGGGAATATATTTCAAAGGTTTCCAAGTGTACTGATGATTAAGGTAGCTGCTATGAAATGTCGACTTACAGTCAGCCAGAAAACAAGCTGTTTGTAATAGTTTTTATTATTAAAACCAATAATTTTTCTTGTTTTGAATGTAATTGCATAAACGAACGAACATGTTCGATAGGCGTAAACTGGCGTAAAATTCATCAAAGGACTTCGACGAATGTTTTAAGAAAAAAGTGGATTTATGTAACTAGAAATATGTCTTTTTACTGGTTTTAAACCCCTCTCCCCCCACTCTTTTTTGCATACAAACGAAAAAAAAAAAAACTTTTCTTCCATATTGTTTCAAAGCTTGCTTTGATATTTTCCTAGCCCTGGTTTTTCATTTCGATGAGCCCCCGCATATAAAAATGACAAAGACTTTTAAAAATGGAATTGTTATACTTAAGTGACAACATAAAAGAAAGAACCTTAACAGAAAACAATAAAATAAACGAAAGAAAAAGGAAAATTATTGCAAATTTTATTATTTATTAAAACAGATCATGTTACAGATTAAACAGAAGACACAAACCCTGAAGATTTTTGACAAGATTAAAACAACAACAACAACAGCTAACACACTTCTCCAAAAAGAGAAATTTTTCAATATTAAGCAGAATATCTTGAATATTTTTACTGCAAATACTTGGTAAACAAATTTAATTGAAATACATATGCACATATGCATGTAAGTTTTGGCCAAAACTGAAATTCAATTATACTCCGTCGTACACAACTTAAGGCTTTTTCTTATTTCTTTGCTCCTCGCACAACAATTTAAATTTAAAAGATCTCCAGCCTCAAATTTAAGAGATAAACAACGTTCTCCTAAAATAAGAAAGAAAAAAAGGAACGATCATAATTTGAAAGTTTTGAAAGCAAAGGTAAGCATAATTTTATAAAACAATTGTTAAATCAAAATGAAAAAAAAAAACCAACGAAACAATGAACCAGCCACGTTGAAAGCTCTTTTCATGATTATTTGGGAAATTGTAGATGAAATCTTTTACTTGGGAGCATTTTTGCCCAAAATCCTAAACAAACAACCATTACGAAAGAGCAAAAAGTGAAATAAACTAAATAAGTAAATTTTAACAGACAGGTAGTAAGTCTGGCTGCATTGTTTTTGAACGTTTATCAAAGGTTTATGTACGCAAATTTCTCAAAAACAATGCATATTGATTAACAGTGTTTTAACAGGGGCGAAAAAGTTGTTGAAAATATATGTATCTACTCCGCAAATTGCTTCTGTGGTAAGCAAATGAACATGATCACTATTTTCGCAACTTCGTGAGGCTAACATCCAATGGCTTTGCGTGATGATTTGTATTTCTCCACCAATTCTCTTTAAAACTAAAGTTAAAATCCCACTGTTAGCACAAATAGCACAATCTTAGCCATTTTTTTATCATGCTATATTGGCACATACTTGTAAAATCATTTTAAATTTTTCCATCATTCAAAAACTCATTTCATAACGTGAATCACTTATGCTTATTGTTAATTGTCCGCATTGTTTTTACAGTGTTTGCTGTCTCTGTTCTGGTCTTCTTTAATCAAAAATTATTGATCACAGCAAATTTGTGTTGTTAAAAAATTCTTCTTAAGAAACTTTAGAAAAGAAACATTTGAGCTAAAACCGATGTACAAATTTACAAAAATCTAATTTAAATAAAGTACAACAAAAAATCAATAAAATAATAAAAATTGACTAGTTACAATAACCTAAAAATTACAGTTACCTAAAAATTACAGTTACAGTTTACCCAGATTTCTAGCATTTTCTTTAACGCACATAATTTTGAAACTGCATGGGATAGATTTTTTTCATCTAATTTTTCACGTGATGGTAACAATCAATCCTGTCACCCCGTTTCGGCTTGACGTTGAGTTTTGGAACCCCCTGTGTACCTGTATCCAAAAAAAAAAAAACTTGGATATCGTATTTTGTTGTTGTTAAATTAACAGTTGTTTTAGATCAATAATTGTAAATAAATAAATATTTTTGCACATTCAAACAATCTATTAATTGCTTCAGTGAATTTAGTTATTGAGCATGAACAATTTTTTTCTGTGTACGAGTTTTTTTTAATGATGGAATTTGATAAAAGCATAAAAAAATTAATTATTATGCTAAAAATCAGCAAGAATTTGTTCTTGACTGAAACTTTTTTTTATTGCATTGGGCTTAATTAATTAATAATATACAATTAATTTCAAAAAAGTACCAAAAAATTTTGTTTATATTTTCTTCGATAACAAATTTGCAATCTAATTAATATCGCACTACTGCACGCGAATGTAAAAGCTATCGATTACCATCATTAGAAATATCTATACAATTTACTCGATAGCGGTAAGACAATCCCAAAAGAAAAAAAAAAATCAAAACTTCGAGTAAAACGAGTGCGAGTGCGAGAATTAGCCCCCAGCTTTTGTTTGCAGCTTTTTCCCCTAGATGTGTGACTTAAAAAAACCAATAAAGGAGTTTTATACTACATTTACACCAACTCAAAATCTAGTAGATTTGAATTAAAATCTGCAACGAAATCTATATCGTTTACACCACCATTTTTCGACATATAGCAAGATTTCATTTTCACAAAAGTAATTTATGCATGCGGGTTTGACAACACAATTTAATCAGCGACTGAGTACACCACATTAAAGCATATATTTTGATTGACCGGAGACTGAATACATCACATTAAAGTGTATATGCAGCGTAGTATTTTTATGTACTTTTTGAACAAAATCACAGTTGCATCGCCTGGTACTGGGTCGAAATCTACTCATAAAGTAGATTTCATTTTGTATGGGAAATCTCATCAAAATCAACTTGATTTGGCTTGAAATCTCGAATGAGCAGATTTCGCTTTGGTGTAAGTAGACTATTACCTAAGTAAATCAGGAGATCTCGTTCAATGTAGTAGGAGCTGTGTGTGGCTATTAAAATTACATCTCATTGGGTCCATATTATTCAATTTAAAGCTAAAAAAAGTTGGAGTTCATCGACTTAAAGCACTTGCCGCTAACGATGATTTGGTAACTAAATGAAATATGGACCCTATAGCGACAGCAGCTCCATTTGTAAATTATGCGGATTGATAACATTATAAGTTAGTTATTTAGGCGTATTGAAATACCTACGAGAATGAGACTGAATATGACTTGTTGATGAGATGTTCCCCAAACCAAATATCCTTTATAAGAACACAATCATATCTCATTTATCAACCATGTCATAGAATTTTCTTTCGTTTGGGTACGGAATTGAATCCACTTTTGATTCTTCAAGAACAGAAAATCTAAAAATTTTTTGGGAAATTTTTAATAATTTGATTCTTAAAATTAGAAATGAATGATCCAAATAACATGTTTTGAAGAACCAAAAAAAAAAAAAAAAAAGAGTTGAAATCCATTTCCGAATGGAATTGAGCTCTCTGCCATGGCTGTATATTTGTCGTTGCGTGTTATGCCCATTCATGGTGATTTGACAAATAGCCTATTCGACAAATTTAGCTTCAACAAATATGACCTCAAATTCGATTTCCATTGCAATGATAATCAATGATCACTTCTGCATATTTTTAATTGCAATTATTTTTATAACTTTCTTATACGAGTAGTTCATATTTTAATATTAAACAGCGCACCTCTCTTATGTAGGGTATGATTTTTGAACTTTTAGATGGACCTTCAAAGATATTAACCTTAAACATAACTCCTAGAAGAAACAAGCAGGCACATGCTAAACTGGATTTCTAGCCACAAGTAAAAACAGCTAAAAGAAAAAAAAAAAAACAGAATACAAGAAAAAAAGAAGAGCTTAAAGCAAGAAAATATTATTGTAGTCGTGCTTCTTAATAATATTGAGAGAAATTAGTGCAAAATATACACGAAGTTGCACAACATGACGTGATTAAGTCAGCTATCACTATAGCACACAAATGCATTTTGTAAAGCATGGGAGAGAGTAAAAGAGAGAGATAGAGAGAGGAATCGAATTGTCGGTGCAATGATCTTATTGGAAAGCTGCAGTTGGTTTGTTGAGTTACATTTATGAGAAACAGAGAACTATTATGAAAAACACTAAGCAAGAGAGACTGGAATGTAGATAAATTTCCAGTGAGTAATGATGAGAAATAAAGAGCTCCAACATTATTTTATGTGTTTCTTTTATGGGGGATATCTGAAAGATATGAACATAATTTCTTCAATGAATAAACAGTCTGTTATAAGTTGTGCAATGATGAGCATGACTTGAGTGGTGTGTAGCGGCTGTTTTGCTTACGTTTCTGCGACGATATTTTTATGTAATGTTTCCACAAGCCAGCGACTTGTCTGAAATATTTGTATGGAAATTAATGAGTGGTTTTCATATAAAATTTCTTAACAAGTCGCTTGCTTGTAATGTGGGAACATCACATTATAATTTACCTACATTCGAAGAAAAAATCAGCGTCATATTCAAAAGGTTTCTTTTCATGCTTATCCAGCTTGTTATTTGGCGAATGAAAAAAATATGTATAATTTCAAAATGCACCAATTTTATGTTCTGCTTTCCTTTATAATGAAAAGTGAATTATCACTTCGTTATCAAAGCAAAATAAACATTTGTTGCTGTACAAAAACCTTAAAAGTGTGCTTTTATGGCACTTACATGCACGTTTGCCTTTGTGCAATCCATTTAAACATTTCTTCATCAATAAAATACTCAAATACTTAAACAGACTGCTACAAACATACTTATGTACATAGATCAATAGTCAGCAACCACAAATGCATACAACTCGAACACATTTTATATAAAGGTGTGTTGTGTAGGAGTGACAGTTTACAGATAAAGTGATATAATGCCTGTAGTTAAAACAAACACACCACAGAACAGTCAACCAGACAGCCTGCGAGTGAGCCGATGTATCAGAGCCCTGGTAGTCATTTTGGCAAGCAATCGGTTTGGACAGACAATTTAAAATTTTCATATGCTCTCAACATAAAACCGATTTATATGTTTCTTACACATTCTGATAGAGTTTTTAAATGTACATATATGTATATTTTTTACCTTTTTATAAATTTTGCTTATTTTTGATTTTGTTTTTAAATGACAAATCTTGTTCAGCTGAACTGTGTAGACGTGACTGGAAAAATAGCAGCGCTTTTACACTTCATACTTCAAATCTTGGGCAGGGATATTAATTAATACCGAATTTATTTAAATTTTTTTAGAGGTTTTTTTTTTGCATTAAATAAAATGCCAAAATTAATCTTGCGAATGGCAAAACAGCTCCTAACTTTATGGATAACTGATTTGCGCTTTAAAAAGTTTTATGCTTAGTACTCTGGAATGAAACATTTCCTTTATTTATTTAGCTTATCTGCGCGTTTTTCTATTAGATGCTTCTAACTTAACTGCATTACTCTAACAAATAACTTTTTTCTATTGGACTAATACTCGGGGATGGCTACTACATATGTAGTTAATTGTACCGCATCTCGGAAAATTTGTTATGTGTTTGTGGCAGTTTGAATTGAACCTTCCAACGTTATATGTGACAGGAAACCCATCTGCAGGCAACTTGTTCTACAGACAAATCGTACGGCTGGAAAACGAATTTTCTGTGTAACGTAATGTGCGATTCACTAGGCAATCGACCATAAATTGTTGAGTTCTGGACGGTGATCTTGTATTGCGGAAACAAGACCTCTACGCTCGCTTGAGCAAACTTCGTTGTAGTAGCGATAAAATCACACCTTGCGGCGTTATGTTCGTGAGTCAATAGAGTAGGGTATGCTACTGTCCTTGAAGAGCTTATTCGCTCTCTCCTGCACGCGGTCGAGTAACGCCAAAATAAACTTGGAATCACCGGCCCAGATAAAAGCGTTGTGTTGCATTATTGGTCTGATATAGATGGTGTAAATAGTAACGAAGTCAGAGCTCTTCATATTCCATTTCAAAAACCCAAGACACTTGTACTCGTATACTTCTTTAGACATATGAAAAATGCGAACATCATACTGAATGTTCATTGCGAGAACATCAAGATTCCTCAATATCTATACCATAAATGAGTACCGATGATACAGCATTCAAAGTTATGAGTTTGTGTATTAATAAACAATATTGGATATTACGGGCGTTGAAGTCAACAGTTATGACAGCATTCGGATATTTAAAGAATATAATTACTCCGTGGGTCATTCATAGTTTGCTCTTGCCACAGATGACGCATAGGCTGGAACTATCACTAAATAAATACAAATGGAAAATTCTGGTGTCAACGGCAAACGAGTAGATACGGTTAAAAATTTTTTATCGAAGGTCTTTAAGAAAAATTAGAAATAGAGTAAGAGATAGAACTGAGCCTTGCGGTACGCCTGAATTAATTTTGAACTCGTTTGATGAGGCCCATTTATAACCGCTCTATGCGAGTTGCATAGTGAGAAAGTTTGATATAAACCGAGAACAATCTTCACCGGCACCAAAAGCGATAAGTTTTGACAGTTATGCACCATGCCACACTTTGTCAAACGCCTTGGAAATATCTAGAGCCACTACTTTACTCTTACCGTAATGATAGATCGAGTGACACCATTTATTCGAGATATATGCCAAAGATTACGAGTAGAGTGAGCCCTATGAAATCGAAGTTGGCGGATACTTTACAAGATGGTATTTAACCAAATTGCAGGCAGCTAAAACAAACGAGATTTTAAGTGCTACAACTGTGATAGAGAAAGATATTTTAAATAGTTAAGAGCATTATGAAAACAAAATAAATTTGTCTCACTGCCAGCATCGCACAAAAAGAGCAATGACTTTACCATCCAGCGACTATACAGATGTTGTGCCACTGACACACCTCTTCTGTGTGGCGTATACAGATCGCTCCCCGTGAGGATTGACCAACAGCGCTGAGCCGTGACTCTTGGAAAATAATACCCACAATGGAATATCGCAAAAACGTAACAATATTTTAACGTTTTATTCAATTTTATGCTACTTTACCACCCCCTTCTGTAAATGTTTGCATAATGAACTCGTAAGAATATTTCCAAGTATTCTTATTTCGTCGTTTTTGCTTTATGATTTTTTTCTTTTGACATATTGTACGGGCCCACATCAGAACGAGCACCACGTATTAAATTGTATTCAGGGTTGCCAGGATATTTTTTGCGAAATCCCTACCACAGTGCATAAAAATCGCCTTTTTCCCTCACAATCAAAAAAATAATTCCCTACATTTCTCTGCACGCAACTTTTCATTTAAATATTACACAAATAAATTATTTTAAAACGATTTTTACGTTTATTGTAAATCCAAACAGAAAGAACTTTCTAATATACTAAAAAGTATATTAATTAAATTAGTGTAAATACATATCACTAAAGGCCCTGATTCACTATCCTACACGATCGTACGATTCATTCACAGGAAACTGTTTCAAAAGTCTGGCCGACTTGAAGAAATCGCTTCAAAATGGCGTTGTAGGCCACACTATTATACAAGTATGATTGAAATAATTTATTTACACAATAAAACAACTAAAAGCTTTTATTAACATAATAATTTTTCATTACTTAAATTTTTTTCTTGAGGAACAAACAATATTCTTATATTTTTCACAATATATACCACACTGATCGTACAGAAACCCAATGTTTTGATTTTGTTTCATAAAATTTTTCAAATCGCACGATTTGTCAAAAACTCTGTTGCACGGTTGCATTTTTAATACTTTTTCAGCACACATGCTTTATTTAGTATTTCGCACGATCGTGTATGATAGTGTAACAAGGCCTTAAGATATTGATAATATAATGTGTTCAGATATAAAATTGAATTCCTTTAAGTGACTAAGTTTACATTCTAATTCAAACTGATACATGTGTTTATGGTTGTATAAGTAATAATATCACAACGATTATTTTATTTTTGACAAATTAATGTTTTTTCCAAGCTGTTGCTGGATAGGCCAGTGTTGTATATTTTATTGTATTGTGGAGATGTTGTACAGAACATTTTCTAAATATTTTGCTTCAAAATTCGTAGTTTGAGGTGTTTTGCTCCTTACAGAAATGTACAGGAAAACATGTTTATTTCTATAAAGCACATTATTATAATCATACAAAATCTGTTATTTTTTCTCTAGATGTGGAAATACAAATAGACAAACAAATCTGTACAAAAAGGGAATAATTCATAAGCTTGGCAACATTGATTGTACGAGTATTGTGCTGCAATATTGAACATGGTCTTCCTTTTTATTTAGAAGTAAATTTATTCGCTTTTTTTGGCGGGCTGTATTTCTTTATAAACAAATGCAGGGTCCAAGCATGAATGCAAGTTTTTTGGAATCGTGATTGTTCTTTTGTTATGGAGTTCATTTTAGCACTATGATGACGATGCCGCTGATGATCATCACGATCACAACAATACTGTTTTTGGTGGTGTTTACCTCTGTGTTTCAATTTAATATGCAATCAGCGCCTTTTCTGCAGCTGTTTTTACGACAAAAAAAAAAAAAAAAGCTTTTCGTCACTCCAACTCTCAATCGCATTCGAGCAACAAATTCGAAATGTACGAGCATGAATAACTGTGTTTTTATTATTCATTCGTATTTGTGATGTTTGGTGTTTTGTTGCGCCTGCGTGTTGTTACTTCTTTTGTTTCATATTGCCAGTTTTTGTTGTAACAGTTCTGCCGTCGGCTTGTCGCCAATGTCAAGTCTGACAAGTTTTTGGCAATAAATATTTTTTTTTTTCGTTGCCTGTTCACTTTGAACAAATTCATGTTTGTTTTGCGGCTGCTAAAATTCAAGGACTGTTTTTTAATGCATTTTCGTTGTGGGTTTCATTTGTTTGTTTATTTGAAGCATTTATTTTTATTTACTAAATAAAATTCATGTAAAAAGTTTCATATCAAATTTTAAACTGACAGTTTGCTAATTTTATGTGTCAAAAGATGTCAGACATTTTCTTTTTGTTGGTTGCTAAGAAATTGATATTTCTATATAAACATGAACTTCATAATGCATATTTATGGGGAAAAAATACTTTAGTTTTTGACATGTAAATTTTGATTTTAAATTGCCGAAACAAAGAGATCACCTATTATAATAATTAAATACTCACAAACATATGTACACATATGACGTTTATGTTTTTTTTTATTTCTGTTTATATTTGAATGAAAAAGTATTATGTTTATTAAAGTTTTTTAAGCCTTTTTTTTATAAAATTTCAAAAAAATGATAAAAAAAGGAAACAGTGACTCACACACCCATTAGCAATTCATGTTTTCAACATTAAAAAATCACATTCCAATATTATCCAAGCAATAGTTGCTGTTAAGAATAACACAAATATTTGAGTATTTTTAACACTTTAGCTACCAGAAAAAATAACCGACATTTTAATAAGAGCAAACTCCCATTCATTCCGGTTATTTTATGGGCAGCTTTTAAGCAGCTGCATTCCCATTGCAAATCTTATGGATTTACACGAACAAACACAATTATTTGCTGTTCACTGAAGTTTTTTGTTCAAGCATTTTTTTTTGTGCTTTTGTATTTGTGTCAGTGACTTAATTCCATTTCATAAAGTCTGTCAACAATCGTCGTAGCTGGCTGCCACAGCCACCAAACAAAAGCAAAACAAAAGGGCAAAAGGAAAAAAAAAACAGTATGAAGGAGTGAAGAAAAAAGACTTAATTAACAATAAAAAGTGTTATTTTTTTCTTTGTTGTTCAGCAAACCAACGAAATTTTGCAAACAAAAAAGCCAAAAAATAAACAATTACGCGAAAAATTCAAACAGTCAGCCGGCAACACCATTAACTTCTTCATCAGCCTGTGTCCTTTAGTTGGTCGTTTCTTTTGTTTTCAAAGCGGCAAACATTTACCAAGAATTAAAAATTCATTTAAGCCATAAAAGCTTAAATATGGATAAAGATCGAATTGTGAAAACAAACTGCAGAAAAAAGTATGCAAAATATAATAAGTTGAATATATTGAACAATCAACAACTACTATAAGCTGTAAAATCGACAAGAATTTTATTGAATTTTGTTTTTGTATCTTTCGTTTTTGTGGTAGCAGTGCTAATAAATGTCTTTTGGTGGCTTTTAGCTGATGAGCATGCAACACTGGCCACCATACAAAGGTGAGAATTAAACAATACAGAGGAAAAACAACTACAGATAATATGTGAATTAATAAAAAACACATAATTAGACCCAATATAATGCCCCACAACTAATTGACCTATGTATTTCCTTAAAGCAATATAAGTCTTATCCAAATTATTTATATACATATGCCCCTCTTCCTAGATTTTAAATGACATTTAGAGTACAAAACTGTATTTAAATATTTGGCAGTTTGCTCTATTGCGTTTGTTCTTTTAACAAAATTAACGCTTGCGGTTAATCATTCAGAAAGGCGCTACAGTTTGCATCCCCGAATTATGTTCTCTTTTCAAACTCTATGATCTGAGACTTTAAGTTGCTCGAGAAAATGAAAAGTTTCACATTATAATTAAGTTTATCTTTTATTGTAATTTAGAATTCGCCTTGGCCAGTAGCTTTAGTGTGAAAATTGAAGTTGCCATATTGCATTTTTTTTTGAAGAAGTGCGGGACTTTAGCAATTTCTCAAGCTGATTTTGGTAATCCCTAAAAAAACTTGAAACCGCTTCGCTAAAGGATACAAAACTAAAAAATAAATATAATTAAAAAAAGAAAAACTAAAAAGACTTTTTTTTATTTATTTATTCTTATTCATATTGCAGCATGGAACTTAGTACATGTATACAAACAAACAAAAATTTAAAGATTTATGTTACCAATAAAAAATTATAAATAGCTTATTTTCTATGTTTCCCAGCTATCTATATATCGACATTTCATAGGAGCTACCCTAATCATCAGTAGACTTTGGAAATTTTTTGAAAGATATTCTCAAACATTCAACTTTATATCCCAACAATCTAAATAAATTGTTGAGAATTTAAAAAGAAAAATGCTGTAATAATATCTGTTAAAACGCAAAAACCAGCTTTTTCATTTATACACGTCTCTAACATTTTTTTACACCTTTCTTTCCTTTTATAATTTTTTATTGGTATCAATGTTAGAAGCTAATATAGCGAATAAAAAACTCAATTGTTTAAAGATTTATGTTTACTTATGATTTTCCTTCCGCAGCTAAAGAACCAGTTCTACACAAAAAGCTCAACAGTATTTATCCCCAATATTTCTCCAACAACCTATTAGCATCCTCAGGAAAATTAAATGTTTTGATAAACCTTTCATCGCGAAACATCGAAAACAAGCACTGCTGAATATCCTTTATATAAAACCAACAAAAAATTTAAGCTGCAAAAATAAAAATCGATAACATAAACAAAATCAAATAAAAAAATAAATATTACTTACATATAATATTTCGACCTTTATAATTGTTAAGTAAAAATGTCAGGCATTGTTTCCTCAAGCTCAAAAAATTCCTGACATTATTACTTATATATTTAATACAAAAATATAATTGGAGTTGAAAACAAATATGGATTGAAGTCTATGAGGAAAAAGAAATAATAATAAATACAATATATAAAAAATATAAAAGAATTAGTAATTTAAAAAAAGTAATAGATCAATTTTACTTATTCATTAATCTACTCCAAAAATGTAGTAGGCGTTTTTAAAATTTGGTAACTACGATAAAGGGAGAATATCCTAAAGTTTTTGTAGAAAGCTTAACTTTAAAACTATTTACAGACTGGGCGGCTGATGAAGTTATAGAATAAGTCTACATTTCAAATGCTTTAATACAAATAAAAAAAAATACTTTCCCAAGAAAACCCTTTGTACATTTGGGAAAAACCTATACTCGTACATGTTGTTATCCACTTTTTATTCTTTTGTTTTGACTTTTTGTTTTAGAGATGTTAATCACGTAATGTTTTTTGCCATGCAATTATTTACTATTTGACTGTAAAGTCAAATGTAAACGCATGTCTTTTAGTTGTTTTTAGTGATTGCTTGTAAACACCTTTGATACTTCCAGACAATAAAGACAAACTTTTTTCTAAAAATTTGCAATTTTAATTCAAGAATAATATTTTTACCCTTCATGTTCTTGTGCACCTTTTTTGTCATTATTTTAAGTAGCAAAAAATCACATTGCGTGCTGCTACCTGCTACTTTAAAAATTCCCATTTTATTGAGTTTTGTTTTTCTTGCAATATCACATACAGACGAGTACTCGTATGCACATATGTATTTATTATCAATTGAAAGAAGAAATGAAAATGAGAAAAATAGTTTTTGCAGAGGAAGAAAATATGCTTGGGAAAATAAAAAAAACAGCAGGAATTTGTAGAAAACAAAAGTTTTAGGTAAAGTTTTTTAAGGCAACCATAATAACGAGCTTGAATTATAATAACGCCTGTTTTAAAGCTTTAAATTTATTAATCCTGCTGAAACTATAGGATTTGTTTTAAGATTTATTAGAAGTACAAATAAGTTTTTGCCGTTTTGGGAGAGATGGTTTGTCACGAGACTTGCGTTAGAGTCCGTAGGTGATAAACGGGATTAGGGTACTTATTCAATAGCAACATAACCCATATTATTAATCATATTATCAACTTCGTATTAGCATCATGCAAGTATATTGTTATACTCCAAAATGTCTACATTTGAGCTAAATAAGCATCATAATATAAAAAAAATTCGTACACTGAAAAGAAAATTCAATCCATTTGCACTTAAATCAATTCAAAGAGGTGTCAAAAGTACGGTAAGTACGGATTTTCTTACTGGATTCAAGTACGGATTAGTCAAGCACTAAATAATAACTTGTAGATATATTTAATCCCGAATCACTACTTGAAATAAGCCGAAAATGAGATTGATTTGGAAAAAACTGAGATCGAATCAATCTTAAAATGCGATTGATTCAGGAATTTTAGAGTTGATTTGTTTCCGAATCTGTACTTGAAATAAGAACAATTAAGTCTATTATTATTTCATCTATTATCTACCAATATCAGTCAAAAAATAAATACAGCATATTTTTGTGTTTCCTAGCTGTATATACGTGGATATTTAATAGAAGTTATCCTAATCAACACTAGCCCTTAAAAAAATATTTTGAACATTTAACTATATATTCCATTATTTTATATAAACTAATGAGAATTCAAAAGAAAAATGCTCATATAATACGAGTATTTCACAAGTAAAACAACAACGGATTCTTTTATTAGAGCACGTTTTATTCCTATCTCTCAGCAATTCATTCACTTGTATGTATGTGTTTTGGGGTTTTTACTCGATTCAAGAGTTTTATACTTACTGATATACTTTTAAGACATTGTAGGAATGATTTTATTGAACAATCGCATTTTCGACTTTTTTACCCAGCATTTACACATGCAAGTGCTAGTTTGAAAAAGTCAATACTAAATGTAGCTTTTACCAATACACACAAAATTTTTTTAATTTACAACTCAATTTACAATTAAATTCAGTTGTAAGTAGATTTTCAATACTTACTGCAAACAAAATGACAAATTATAAAGCAGTGTTGCCGAAAATTAGTTTTGAATCAAATTAATATTAATTACTTAAATAAAAATAGTGTACTTAAATAAAAAAACTCCCATCAATTTTATGTGTTATAGTTTTCGATGTGAAAACTTTTCACTAAAATTGCAGAAACGAGATACAGGGATGAGATATACTCGTATCTCGTGTTAGTGGATTTTGAATTTGCATTTGAAATCTGTCAACATTATTTCCAGAAAGTGATTTGGCATATGGAAAATTAATAAAACGGCTTTACTTTCTACAAAAATGTTTTGGTTGGGCTGTATTACAGCCGACATTGTGTTCTTGTGCATACACATATCGCTGCTTTATTGCAACATAGTCATATCTCATAAAATTAGCTTTTCGAGTTAAGAATGCAGAATTGTTAACAGTACTACCATTTATATTGTGCCAAAAATGTATTCAAATTGCTTTTAAACTGTTTTCTTCCTCAAAAAATTTGCTAAGACTTGTTGGACACTAAAAATTTTAAATGCGTTTTTCTCGAAACGAGCTTTTTTGCGATATGACTATGTTGCAATAAAGGAGCGATATGTACACATTTATGTTATTGATACTAATGCTCGCGTGTATGGAATATCCAGAAATTCCCTGCACGGAACTAGCGGCTGTACTCGTAAGCAACATGTTTGTACTTTGTCTGTGTCTTACATTGTACTTGGTAGTGGGTAATTTGTTGCATGCAAGTTGCTAACAATGTGCTGCCTTTTTTCCTTCATGTTGGTAGTTGGTAGCACCAACAAATAACAAACTAACAAACAAATATTCAAGCTACACAAAATGGGCAGCCAAACTGGGCACACTGGGCAGAAAAGCAGGCTGGCAGGAAGACAAGCAGTCATCGCGTGCGTGCGTGTGAGCGCACATCAATGATTTACTTCGTTCGCTAGTGACAACTAGCTGTTGTTGTTGTGTTAAATGTTGCATTGTTTGTTTGCTCGTTGTTGGCAGAGAAGATGCAAATTTTAATTTCTACACTTGCAGACTTACAAAGTGGATAAAACAATATTTACCAGTACTTAAAATGATTGTGAATAAGTTTTTGTTTTTGGTGTTGACTGTTGTGTTCATACATCAGTGGGCGATAGATAAGATTTCAATATTCGTGCAACTACTTGTAGTTGAAAGTTGCAGACACAATTCCTCTGTACACTTCATTAATTTTCAACTGGCAAGAAATATTCCTACCACTCGAGCTGGAGAGAGGCAGAGAGGAGGAGAAAGCCTGAATGAAAAGAATAAAAATTCATTTCCAATCAATTTTTCCCTGTGTTTTTAATTGTTTCTTTCTTCTTGCAACAACAACAGCTTTGGCTTGAAGAGCATCACCAGGCAAAAAAATGTTAAAAAATATGAAAAAAAAACATACATATTTTAAACGAGAAGCGCGCTTGCTACAATTTATGCAATTTTCGTGTGTGGGTTTAATATTCAATTTAATTTATTCTTTATTTTCTTTTTTCCTATCATTTTTATTTCATCATTATGTTAATGAAATTCTTTGGAAGAAAATACTTACACAAGTCCTAGAAATGCTGGTTGAAACTTTAAGATAAGCTTCCGTTCATGATTTACATTGTCAAATTGTCATATCGCAATAATTTATAAAAAAAGGAATTTTTTTAATGTTAATGTCTATATGAGATTTCCAGCGGTGGGCTCAACACAGAAACACTTGTTAATCGTGGTCCAACCATAATGCAGAATCTTAACGTCAAGTTTTTTTTACCAAACTTAATTTGACTTATCTGTGCTTCAGTGTTTGACACATGCAATCATGGAGAGTTACATAATTGAGTGGCGCATTAGGGTGTTGAAGTCTTTTATGAAAATCAGCGTTCAAGTCAAAACTGATTTCATGCACTTCGTGATTTTTTTGGTCAGTATAATCGATCAAATGTGTCAACAATCGCGAGTGTCTGTAGGAAACATGAAAAGCTGATATATCCACAAAAATTTACTCCTTGGTGCGGTTTATGGGCTGGCGGCATTATTGCGCTATACTGCTTCGAAATTGAGCTCGGCCAAGCAGTTACCGAGAATGGTGTTTGCTAACGCAAGACGAAAACATTCATCTTGTAGCAGAAATGGAGAATATGAACTTGGATAGTGCCTCCTGCTACACAATCTTGTTTGCGTGAGAACTTTAGTGGCAGTGTTAATTGGCTGCCGCGATCATATGATTTGACACCTTTGGACTTCTTTCTTGAAGGATATATAAAGGAAAAAATGTACGCTACAAAGACGTACAGATAGTGAATATTGATTTACATCAGCACCTGAATTGACGGCCTTAATCGATAGGGGACCAACTCCAGGGAGTGAAATATACACGATTCACCAGCACCTCCGTGTGGCTTGCAAGACTCATAGAGGTATCTCCTCTCTCTTTCTCTCTTTTATCTCCTCAATCATTGAAAAACGCTTTCCTCTCATTGGTGTCTTCAGTTTTGGGAAGAGCAAAAAGTCAGCGGAGGCCAAGTCCGATAAATACGGTCTTTGAGGCATGACAACGGTTTTGTTTTTGGGCAAAAACTCACGCTGGTGCGTTATTATGGTGCAAAATCCATGATTGTTTTTTCTACAATTCTGTTTCAAGCTAGTATTGCTTATTGCCCGTACTACCTTGTGGCAAGAATTCATGATACACCACGCCATTGCAGTCGAAGAAAACAGCAAAACCTTTGACCGAACTTGACGTACTTTTTTCAGCCTTGACGCTTCGATCGGGATGATTGTGCTTTGGTTTTAGTGTCATAGCCATACACCCATAATTCATGACCTTTTTGAGGAAATCTGGATCGTTGTTGACAATGTTCAACAGCTCCTGAGCGATGTCCTTGCGACGTTATTTATGCTCAAAATTTAGTAAAAAATCGAAGAGCACACCAAAACACGACTAACCTTTTTATCTGTCAAAAACAAACTGACAATCCAAAATGGCTGATATTGCCAACATATGTATATAACAGACATGTGTACCAACATAACAGAAAAAAAATGCGAAAATGGAGCATACTCACAAAATTTTAAAATAACAGTTGTTTTTGATCTGCAGTAATCATATACAATATTTCAATATCATCATGCCAACATTCTACGTGTATGCTCTTATATGCAGTGGTATAATTTTGCCCACCACTGTTAAATAGTTTTCGCTGTTTTGTTTCTGTTGTCATATTTGTATTGTGTTTCAACCGGAAACTCTTTAATAAATAATTTCAATTGAAAGATTGTGCAGAAAGCACAAAAAAAAACTACAACACAAAATTACTGACGCAATTTAGTGTCACTGACTTGTGCTCCGAATTTATGTCAAGAAATTATTGAAATCATGCTGAAGTAATGAATCTTATAATGACTATATTCATACAGCAAAAAATTATAGTCAATTGAGTAGGAAGTTACAACTTTCACAAGAAATTTTGCAAATTAAAAAATTTTGTGTGCATTCAATTATTGTATTGTATATACATACATTATATACATGTATATATCTTTGAGTCTAAATTCATTTATGGAATAATTTTTTTCTTGAGAAAAAAGCGCATGATTTGATTTTGATGCACGTGTGCGTCTATTTTCTTTTTTTTATTATTTTAAAATGTCTCAGATTGTAAGTTTTTCCATTAAATTATTATATTTTTTGCCACTTGATGAGTTTGTTTATTTAGACTTTTATTTCTGTGCAAATTTCCAGTAAACTAAAATAAAATATTATCGCATGTTGACAAAACAAGAGTAAGTAGACGCAGCGGACCACCCTGACACCACAATTGCTGACGCAGCAGCAGGCGCTCAGTTACTTTGCCAATTGTTTAGTGGCATCAATTTAAGTTTATTTTTCTTTTTTGTTTTTTTGTTTAACATTTCTTGTTAATTCAAAATGATCTCAATAAATAAACAAGTTTAAGGGGAATTTTAGCAAAACTGTGGAAATTAGAAATACCCTACAGCTCATGTTGAATTATAATATATGACTTGAGAAATAAGAAATTTGTACCGCTGGCTTAAAAAAGAGAACAAGAATTTTGATGTTTTATTGAATAGTAATTTTATTTTTTTTTAGCAGAGTACTTCCTAAAAGCTTTCAAAAAAGGTAGTAAAAAAAAAATAGCAGCAAGCAGTGGAGCCAGAAATTTCTGTCGAAAAATTTTCATTTTCAATATATAAAATCATAATTTTAAGAAAAAATTCTTAAAATGCTGTTTGGTTGTTATTTATTACAAAATGATGGCTATTGTAACAAAAAATAAAAACAAAAATTTGGAGCAAAAATTTAATTCAATCAAATTTTCTTCTTTAAAATTAGTAGCATATGTAAAAAGTGAAATAGACTACATAAACTGTTTGGCACATATGCCAAAATTTTACGTTTGTGCAAACATTTTGTGTTATTTATGAGAGTGTTTATTTGTTTGCACAAATATTTGAAGCATGTTTGCACGAAAATTAAAAATTAGAATTTACTAATAAAATTAAAAATTTAATTCAATTAAATTTCCTTCCTTAAAATTAATAGCACATGTAAAAAACGAGATAGACTACACCAACTGCATGGCACATGTTGTGAAACTTTTCTTTTTTGAAACTTTTTACTTGACGCATATTTGCACAAAACTTAAAAATTAAAATTTATTAATAAAATTAAAAATTTAATTTAATAAAATTTCCTTCTTTAAAATTAGTGGCATATGTAAAAAGTGAAATAGACTACACAAACTGTTTGGCACATATGCCAAAATTTTACGTTTGTGCAAACATTTTTCGTTATTTATGAGAATGTTTACTTGTTTGCATAAATATTTGAAGCATGTTTGCACGAAAATTAAAATTTGTTAATAACAATAAAAATTTAATTCAATCAAATTTCCTTCCTTAAAATTAATAGCACATGTAAAAAACGAAATAGACTACACCAACTGCATGGCACATGTTGTGAAACTTTTCATTTGTACAAACATTTTGCTTTGTTTATAAGAATGTTTACTTGTTTCCACAAATATTTGAAGCATATGTGCACAAAACTTAAAAATTAAAATTTATTAATAAAATTAAAAATTTAATTTAATAAAATTTCCTCCCTTAAAATTAATAGCATATATGAAAAGCAAAATATACTGCACAAACTACTTGATACATATGCCAACACTTTACGTTTGTACAAACATTTTGCGTTATTTATGAGAGTGTTTACTTGTTTGCACAAATATTTGAAGCATGCTTGCACGAAAATTAAAAATTAGAATTTATTAACAAAATTAAAAATTTAATTCAATCAAATTTCCTTCCCCTAAGTTAATAGCATATGTAAAAAACGAAATAGACTACACCAACTGCATGGCACATATTGTAAAACTTTTCATTTGTACAAACATTTTGCTTTGTTTATGAGAGTGTTTACTTGTTTCCACAAATATTTGAAGCACGTTTGCACAAAAATTAAACATTTCCGATTTTCGTGCAAATATATTGATGTTTGTCAAACCGCTTGTGTTGTTTAACGCTAAATTTTGTGATTGGTAGAAGAAGAATCAAACAAAATAGACCAAGAAAAATGTGTCTTGTTAGAATTTATGGAATTGTATACAAGTCTGCTATCTTTGTGGAACAATTAAAAGGGATGTCTACAGTAGCCGATTCTGAAGAAATAGAAGCTACAGTATTTTTGCAAAGAAGGTAAAAGCGAAATATGTTAAGGCCAACAAAATCACAATAAAAACAATTTATATTTTGCGTACTTTATATGGCGAAGCAAAACAATCGCCGTATACTCTCATTAAAAACAAAAAAAAAGTGATTGATTTGTGTTTGTATGTTTGTGTTGTTCAACTACAAACGAAAATCATGTGTTTGCCAAACGGTCCTTAACCATGTAGATATGTATCTATGTAGTGTAAAAAAGACTAAGAGGTAAAATATTATTTCAATTTTATTAGAATATCAAGCTTCAAAAATCTTAATTTTAAGAAAAATATCTTCAAATCTGATTGTTGTACTCATTTTAATTCTAGTTTCACCTAGTAGAAATGAGTTCGCTTTGTTATTGGCTCTACAAAGTTGCCATCATTTTAGAGAAGTTTTGTGTACACTTATTTGCATTCACAAATCAACCAACCAATTCAATTTGCTGATAGAAAACTTTGTAAAGTACTCGCACCATTTGCTGTGATCAAGCATAACATAAAAAATGAAAAAAAAACCCAATTTAAATTTTTTTCTGCTTCCAACTGATCGTTGACAAAACAATTTTATTTCTCTTATTCAATTCGCCAATAAAAAGCATTAAAATATCTTTGATGTTGCTTGTTTATTTAATTGAGTCTCTGCTAGTGGATGCATTTGTTCAGGGTGAACTTAAAAATTATTTTATGGAACGTAGAGCAGCTACTTAATTAAGAACTAAAACAAGCGTATCTAGTGTATCATGATTCAACTTTGTTACAATTTTATTTTGAAAGGGAATTACTTATTCTTATATCGAAAGTTTCCAAGAAGCCACCACTGCTGTTTGTTCCGCTTTAAAGTGGTAACGACGACGTCGTGCTGTTGAAATAAAATTTCAATGCAAATTTTAATTGAATGACTCAATTGCAGAAAAAAATAAACAATTTCTTTGTTGCGAAAATACAATTGAATATTTATTAATGGATAAATACAAAAAAAATACGGGTGGGGGAAAAAGCAGACTATTTGCAATCATATTCTTTTTATTTGTGTGATTTGATACCAAAATCAAGTAAGCATAAAATTAATAAGAATAAAATAATTATAAATAAAATGTAATTTAAAAAAATTTGTAAATGTTAGACCAGTATAGCTCAAAGGTAAAGTTTTACCCAAAAATTGTGAAAAAAATTTCTTAACTGTTGTGTATAAATGTTCCACAATTTTTTTTTTTTTTTAGCTTGTTGCCTGTTACAATTGAATAACAAAGGGAGGTCCAATCATAATGCACGGTACTACAGCTAAACCTATATTAGGGCGTAAGGCACAACGTAACTTAATGCTCGATTTTACGCTGTGGTAGATCTGCGATTTCTCTAAGATACCAGACAGTCGCCAAAATTTTATTACTTTTTAGGATATAAATTAGAATTGAGTATTTTTATACAATATTTTTTAAAATAAATTATATTTTATTGCAAAATCTGTATGTATAAATGTATTTAATACTGTGACCATTAACAGTAGTATAGCTGGATGTGATAATCGTTCTTTAGACTTTCACAATAATATAGATGAAACTGATAATATAATATGGTTGTCATGCTAATACTATCAAAACTTTTACCAAACATATAATTACAAAATATATGGTGCTAGGAGGTACTTATTTTATCAAATAACATTTCAGACTGAAACCATGTTATATGGTTGTCTTCAATCATATAATTGAACAATAGTATGTTGCTATTAGAATATTGTCAACTCAACAATAAAATTTTTTTCTACGTGTACCCACACCAAACATTAATTGTTTTTAGATGCATTGACACTAATTGAACTTAATGTGTGATAACCTTTTCGTATATAAGGTAATTTGGCTTGTTAGTAAAGCCGTTCGCAAAAATAGCACCCTGACGCTCTGGGATAGTTCAACATTAAATTTATAATATCTGGAATTATTTAATAGTACATACTTTTCTTCATCTGCATAAATTCTGAAATTTTTTATTCGAAACTTTCAACTCGAATTAGATTTTTTTTTTGGTAAAAAGGTGCCCGATAATGAATAACAATTCCGTGGGAACTTTTTCTCTATTCTCAATTATCCTATTCTAAATAAAATCTCTTTGGCACTATTTTTTCTTTTCGTGTATTTTAAACACACTTCTTCCCCGGCGAAAAAAATAGATATTATAAATGTTAGTTAAAGGGTGAAGGCGATTTCATATTTGGGGTACAATTCCACCAAAAATTTACAAGAGAATTCTTTTCGTTTTCTTTAAATGTAAGTAGTTTAATTTCTTTTGATAAAAAACAATTAGAATTCTATAGAAATTGTTTTGAACAAAATGGCTGCCTACTCAGATTTTGCTCGAGGGATATTCAAAGGTAGTAGAGGGGAGATAAACCTGAGACTGCATTGAGCCATATGATACGATACGTCGTAATCTTTACTGAAAAAAACATAAAGTAGCAGTTAATTAGGAATAGGAGTATTCAATTACCGGAAAAAGTGATCTCCGCAAGAACTCATTTCTCCGCTGCATATATTTTTTTCTTTCTACTTTAGTCAACTGACAACAGCAGTTACTTGGACAAATTTTTAATTGGACTATTTTTGCAATAACAAAAAAACCTAAAATCAAAGCACACATTACCAGGCCAATAAATAAAAACCTTGATTACACAACTACAACAAAACTTAAGAAGTTAATGAAGTTTCAGGCATGATTCAATTGTTACTTTGAGCCCCTTGTTATGTGCGCACTTACATGTCTACTAAATTGAGAACAACAGCCAGCAGATAATGATGAACAAAATGCAAAAAAAAAAACCTGAAGCATCAAGAGAAAAAAAATTGCTTTTCGTATACAAGTTTATGATCTCGAAAGTAACCTGAAAGAAACAAAAAATAATGATATTAATAAAATCGTTTATATGGGCCTGAACGACAAGAGTAATAACTGCAACAAACAAATAACTACCATTTTTACTTCGACTAGAAGCTGCAACTACTGCAGCTTCTGCAACAGCTACAGCAACAACAGCAAGAGCACCAACAGTAAACGTGTACTCGTACTCGTAAATGTTGTTATCCTCTTTTAAGCTGGTGTTACTGTTACTGTTATGGTTTTTGTTATTTGTTGTTGTTATTATTGCTGCTATTTATTTTCTGTATCATCTATAACTGCTACAATACCTCATTCTCATATGAATTACTTATTTATAACCTGGAGTAGAGAAAGAAACACCTGCAGGTGCTGCAAAAAGGCTAAAAGTTTGCTTGTCAGTTGTAAACTTATTTTAGTTGCAGTTTCTGGTTTTCTTCGTTTATCTTCTTGTTCGTTTATAACAGCAAAAGCAATATGCTGTTTAGTGTCCTCCATAAGCATTTTGAACAAACGAGGATCGTTAGCGGACTTCAAATTAATTTTTATGCGTTATGCATATGAAATTGTTATCTTTTTTTAAACTTTTTTTATTAGCCCTCGTATGGGTTTTGTAGAACACTTATTATCATGTGCTTAGTTAATGTTCAATAGTGTTTACTATGCAACATTTTTTGCCTGCCTTTTCTTTTCTACTTTTAGAGGGAAATCAAAAGAAATATTGTTAAGAAATAAAAAAGAAATATCTTAATTTCATATCGCTATTGCAGTGGCAAAAAAATTTTAATTATTAAACAAACATAAATCTATGAATACGTTTTCGACGGCCTTTCATATTTTAATAGCAGCAGGATAAAAATTCGTCATTAATTCATCCTGACCAAATGATATCTAAGGTTACCAAGACCTGGGGGCTAATTCTGTCATTCGTGATCGAAATTACTATCGAGAAGAAAATAATTTCGATATCGTGTAAATTTCTAATGATGTGACTCGTTACGTAACGAGTCGAGTTATCACTTCAGTGTTGCAAAATACTGACAAAATGTGTTTTATAACACTGCCGAAAATTGTATGTATTTGCATACTTTGTATACTTGTTGTTCATTAAAAACTAAATAAATACACATACGTTCACAAGAACAATTCATTTAAATCTGTCATGTATGCGTGTTTGTACATTAAAAAGGAAGTGAATAGAAATAACAATTCAATAAATATGTATGTAAAAACAACTATTTAACTATGTATAAGCATATGTATGTATATATGAATTTCTAAAAAAAATAAAAAATAAACATGTGACTTCAAATATAAGTTTTTGTGTTCTTAGCAATACTCATCATCATATTTACATCATCATATGAATTGAAAAAATCCTTAAGAACCAAAAATTCTCAATTTAATTTAACTACTATTGCTATTCAAAACAAATTTTTCATTTACATTTCTGTTTAGCTGGTTTTCGATCGTACTTTTGCTTACGAGTAAAAAGTTGCCCGGTTGCATTCGAATGGTTACTCGCTATCGAATGCTATCATTAGAAATTTCGAAACCTTTTACTCGATATCGAATGAGATAATCCCAAAAGTGTAAAAACTCGCACATTCGAGTAAGAACTCGCTCGTAAGCGAATGACAGAATTAGCCCCCTGTGCTTAGCATAATATACCTTACTAACTAGCATTTATGGCTAATGGAATTTAACAAGTGTGAGCCAACGACGCGAACCATTTCATTTGACTAATTTTGTTGTGTTGTTGTCATGGACCCAGTACTCCAGGGTTAACCCCTGAGGGAGTCTTGATTGTTGTCATTTGTTTTCAGCCTTCTATCGTTATATGTGACAGATTGATCAGCACTTGCCTCGTAAGCCTTATCTGATGATGGAGTAACTCCATGAGGGGAATTATTCACTATTAACCTTGCTTGCAAGGCCCACATAGCTCGCAACTTTTTGCCATAAGTTTGCAGCCATATTGAAAACCCTTGTTCGGGCCTTCTCATCCCTCCTGTATGCAATTTACCAGGCAGTCAATGAAGACAAGGCTTAATGAGTTGGTAGGCCAAGGCCCACGGAGATCACCAACTCACCCGTCCAAACATCCCTTCCGGTTCCTTACAGTACAAGTATCTGTTGCAAGACAACAGCGCCTCGGGGATTATTAGCCACCGAAAACCTGCATGCTCTATATTTGGCAGGGAAACTAATTCCACTTTCTACGATTTTAGTTTTAAACCACTGTCAGAACGTTTTAGCAAAAGTAGGTGCCTCAACCATGATCAGCATCGAGTTAGTCTGCAAGCAGAATCTTTCGGGGGCTTTGCTGATCCCCGTTCCGCCAATTTTAACCCTTGGTACGGGTTTCGGAAGTCCAACACAATATAAGTCACGCGGTTTCTTAGAATTTTATTTACTGCGAGAAACAAGGAACTCCTTCCCCTCTATGCCCCAGAGAGCTGAATGCTCTGGTTTGGTGTACGCCAAGGCAGAACCTGCTTCGTTATATATGACAGTACATACGTCTAGACGTAACCTGTTTCAGAGACCAACTCTCTGTATTGTATTGTGCGATTCGTTGGGCAATCGACTACAAACGGATGAGTACTGGACGATGAACATATGTTGCTCCAGAAAGCAGAGAGTTTGGTGTACGCCAAGGCAAAGCCTGCTTCCCAGGGAGCGTTATATGTGACATGTCTACAGGCAACTTGTTCCACAGACGAACCGTATGGCTGAAAAACAAATTCTCTCTGTAATATATTGTGCGATTTGCTGGGCAATCAAGTATAAATGTATGAGTACTGAAGGATGAAAGTATGTTGCGTAAAATATACGGGTTCTGCGAACAGGATCACTAACCTCGCCAGAGCACATTTCATATCAGTAGTGACAAAACAAAAAAACGTACCTCACACTGCAGTGATGCTCCAGTCAGTCAATAGGGTTAAATACCCTTTTGTCACCGATAAGCTTCTTGGCTCTCTCCTGCACACGGTCGAGTAGCCCCAAAATAGATATTGAGGTAGTGGGCGAAACACGAGAGTTGTAGTCCATTTTCTGTCGGTTATAGATGGTATAGATAGTAAGAAGAACGGATGAAGTGAAATACATCTCACACCATTAAAAAAAGCGTCACTTGAACGCTTATGTAGAGAAATGAAAAATGTGTTCTGTCTAGAGAACAAACAAATTTCTTTTTCACTTTCAAAAAAGGAAACAGAATGTTCGATGATAATACCAAAAATTTTAAATCGTAATAAAACGAATTCCATTTTCTTGCTCATCATCGATATTATAGGAAAAAAATGTGCAAAATTATTTCCAAAATATGTTTTTAATGTTACTGTTTGTAAGATATGTAAATACACAATTTTAGTGTGTAATATAAAAATCTAATAAAGTTTATTTAAAGTGAGTGTTAACAAGACACTCTGTTGGAAAATTTTGGTTAACAAAATTGTGCTCAATCTTGTACGGAGAAGAGAAATATAAACGAAAAATACTTACACCTACATGTTTAATTTGTTGGAAAGCAAAAAAAGTGAATCCTGAATTTCGAATAAAATAAAATAAGTACGACCGGCGACATAAAACAGACTGAGGCACTGGCCCAAACATGAGAGTTGTATTCCATTTTCGGACGGATATATGTGGTATAAATAGTAAGGAGATCGGATGAAGTGAAGTACATCTTACACCGTTTCAAAAACCCGAGGCACTTGAATGCTCCTTTAGAGACATGAAAAATGTGTTCAGTCTAGCGAACATCACAACACTGTATATTCATTCCAAGAACATCAAGAGCATCCGATTCCTTAATACTTATACTTATCCATAAGTGTAGATTCAGCAGCATTTGCGGTCGTTATTTCAAAATTTTGTTTGAAAAAGCAAGGAACTCTATGTGTTTTTGTCAAATATATGCAAAGGACATGATTTTTAAATCGCCAGTCTCCAAACCGAAAATTTTGTCACCATTGTAGATAAAAATTCGCCACGTTTGGCGAGAAATCGCCACATCTGACAAACCTGGTATTGACTTGCATACGATAGCTTAACTCCTTTGCTCATTGATTTTCGTCTTTAAATTTTTTTTTTATTTATCTCAGAATTGGTAAATTTTAAAAATTTCCTACTATGCTCATAAAAATAACAAACTTTAATTGGCCTTCATTCAGTTACTCCATCAGATTCGAAAGTGTTGTGTTCATAAAAATAGTGTTACTACATGAATTTGTTTTATACAAATGTAAAATTGTTTGTACTACGAAAATAACTTTCATAAAATCTACTTGTAACAGAAAAGTATTAAATAAGAGTGCTATTTACAACATGATCCCTAAAACACACGATAGAACACGTTCTCTATTCTCGAATGTGGTAAACATTTTTTGTTGTCGTTGTTGGTGTTGTTATTGTTGTTGTTAGCAGATAACAAATAATTGTATTACATGTCAGTTGGCAGGCAGTAGAGCTGGTAACTTTTGTTACACTACAATTTGACCACAATTATTATTGTATTTTTGTTACAGGATTTTAAGTAGACACTAGAGCTTCAAGCCTCTTCATTTCTCTCTTGAACAACACAAGGCAGGCAAACTTCTCGTTTAACAGCCTTTACACGCCCATGTTTTGCAACATATTTCCCCCCTCTTTAATATCTTTAAGAAAAAGTTCTAGGCTTAAAATCTTAAATAGTAGTTTACGTTTCTGTGGTTGCGTATGTCTTGCAGAATCAATATGTTGCACCTTTAACTTTATTTGGAATTCGTTTTGCAGGTTTTGTTGATTACAAATACTTTTTGCAATGTTATAAGATCTGCCTCAAGTCGATTATAAGCTGCTTTTATTACATCTCCTGGTCAATTTAAGTTTCTTTTTTTTATAAATTGTTTGCAACTTTTTTGCTTGCGTAGAAGTAGAATAATAAATAAACGTTCTGTAATGTTAACAGGAAGCTATTGACTGGTTTTGCTAATTGGATGAACTACATGCAATTTTTAACCAACTGTGTTGTGAGCTTGAGCTCCGTAAGGAATTAAAGTAAACTTTATCGAAATGAAGTGGGTACGAGCCTGTACAGGCCTGTTTAAAGTAGAAAAAACATATTTTGACAACAGCTGTGGACAAAATAATAGATCGAATAATGTTACTTAATGTAAAATCGCTGATTAAAGAACTGGTTCTTAAAACATACATAGGAAATTTTTTCCAAGTTCAATAATAGAATTCGCTGAATCAGCTAATAAATTGTTTGAACCCGCATTTGTGTATTCAAAATACAAATTTTTGAAACGGTTTCGTAAACGAAAACTGCTGAGCTTTTTAGCTTTTTTTTGTCTATTTATAAAAGCTGATTCAACCATAATACATGATGTTAATTGTGAGTCAGATTTTAACGTCAAGTTTTTTGCCCAACTTAATTCGACATTTATTTGTTTTAGTGCTTGACAAATTCGATCATGGAGAGCTAGACTATTGGCCAGTGCGTTAAGATTGTTGAAGTCTTTTATGAAAATGGGTGTTCAAATCAGACTGCATTCTGTAAACTTCGTGACTTTGTTTGGTCAGCATACTTTCGTCTCAGTAGATTCATCAACAAGCAGAACTGCAGCATTTAGGAAAATGAGAATCCATGACTGATTGTTGAAAGGCCGATGACTTTTTGGGGCATTTTATGGGTTTACGGCGTCATCGATAAGTACTTCTTTGGAAATGATGCCAGTCAAGCTGTTACCGTATATAGTGTTCACTACCGTGAGATATCAACTAACTTTTGTTTGGGCCAGAAATTGGGGATTTGGACAATATTTTGCGCCGACAGAATGGTGGCATTCGCCATACAACCAACGAAACAATGGCTCTCTTTCGCAAGAAATTCAATGGTCGTGTTGTCTCAATTCGTGGCGGTGTTAATTGGCCGCCAAGATTAATACAAGTGGCAACTTCGTTCATATGTTTGTAGCCACATAGATAAATCCGTTGCTGAAGAGCTCGGACCTTCTAATCCCTCCTGTGCCCAGTTAACGAACCGTAATCGAAAGACAAAGCACCGTGAGTTGGTAGCTGTGTTATCATATCACAGTAATAGCTTGATCACTACTCACATTTTTTGTCACTCTTTTAAGTACGAAACCCTTTTCTTTTGTTTTGGATAATTGATTTGACAATATAAATATTTCATGAATGTTTTCAAACAATTTCTTGCTGTGGTACTCGTATTTTGTTGCTATAAAGTAACTACAAAGTGCCTTTAATTTTAGCACTTCTGCAAATTTTATTAATACGCTCACGAGCAAATAGTAAAAACAGGTTTATTTTGTTTATTGCCAAAGTGTGTTCAAATGAATCAAATTTCGAATCGAAACCACATTAAATATCATTGGGTGGTAAAGGATTTATAGATTTTTAATTAAGATTTACATGAAAATGGAAAAGCAACTTTAAATAAAGCACAACTAGATGATTTTCATTTTTAATGTTTCTTCTCTAAATAAGGAAAAGTAATCAGGATTTTGTTTGATTTAAACTTAAATGATATAAATTGTAATAAAGGGTGTTTTTTATAGCGGAAGTTTGGAATAGTATAAAAGAAAGATGAATTTTTTAAATTGATATGAAATGTACTTTATTTGAAAGATAATCTTCTGGCAATCCGGTCTGGAAGTACAAATTTCAATGGGGTTTTTTCTAACATTTGTGGGAGTTTGTTGGCAATTATGCGATGAATGTAGTCAATCGTTTGTTAACATTGCCATTTAAAGCAAAATGTGCCTCGTCAGACATAAAAATGTAGTTTAAGACGTTTTCATCCTCTGACACAATTTGAATGATCTTTTCACAAAATTCCAAGCGAATCGGGAAGTCTCTAGGGTTCAGTTTGTTTGTTAATTGAATCCTATATGGAAATAGGATTAAATCTTGGTGCAAAATTGTCTGCTGTAACTGTCTGCTGATAACCATCTGAGCAGATAAGCTCCTTGTTAAAACTCTAGGATTGAATTGTATGGCAGCAGCTATAGCAGCGATAGTATTCCGCGTCCGAATTGAGGTGTCTCGATGATAAGGCCTTTTTGCGATTGTGCCACGCGCGGCAAAATTCTTTACGAGCCTCATTATACTCCCGCCAAACGTGCGCCTATATTTTCTTTGGACGGAAACAACGGACTCTAAAGCATGAAAGCGTTGCACTATCCAAATTCTTGTTTCATTGTTCCAATTCTCCATTTTAGTTAAATTTAAAGATCAATCTATACAACACAACAAAAATGGAACAGGGTAAGGCCTGATCAGACTATTATACAAGTATAAATACTTTTATTCGATTTTGTAAGATAAAAGTCTAAATACATTTTTTGCGACTGCCAAAAAGTCTAACGTAAATTAGAATTTGCATTCACACTTGAAATAGACCAACAAATTTGAGTAGAAAAGTAAACAGCTGTTCGTTTTTTTTTACAAAACAAGAAATTGTGATTATTTTATCGTGTAAAATTGCAGTAATCTACACTTTTAAAGAAAACAATTATAAAACTTGCAGATTTAAAAAAATTATAAGCCAAAAATAAAGAAAAAATATGTTTTCAGGAGTTGTGGCAGCATTTATTTTAATTAAAAGAACAAAAATAATAACATAACTTAATAACAATATCTTCGAACATTTCGGAAATTTTAAGTATTTTCAATATGTAAAACTTTTCAACTTTGTTCAGCAAATAGATGTGCCAACATAAACCTTTACACGGCGGCAGGTGCGCTATTCGCCGTTGCCGATAGACGTGCCGGCGCTTGAAAATCTTCAACAGTTAAAATAATAATTATGTAAAACTAATCCAAATTCAATAGCACAAAAATATTTTATGTTCTACATATAGCATAAACAAAATGCATTTATAAACTACAGCTAAATTCCAAATTGCGAGCTTTTTTATAACGACGAAAAATACTATCAGTGACGGCACCCCATCGGCTACTAAATAGCCAACTACTCAATTTTTAAACAGCTGTTTGCTAAAAACCATAACACTGATCCAATGAAAAGTGTTATCGTTTTGTAAAGTTTCAAAAAACAACAAAGTCGTATGGAATGTCAAATTTTTATCGTATTATTTTGCGTAAGTATGACGGATTGCATTCAGACTATCAGACTTGCACATATTATTTGAATTTTTGACAAGTATTAATACACAGTATAATAGTCTGAAATGGGCTTTAGTTACACAGAAAATAAGTTATTACGTTTTTTTTTTGGTAGCAACTTTCATTCATATTATATACTCTGATGGACAAAAGTCATCGTTTGTAAAGAAAAATCTTACTAACAAAAAATTAATCCAACATCTGTCACATTGCGTGATAATAAAGGTAGATCCTTTCAAAAAAAAAAAAAAAAAAAAAAAAGTAAGAAATTTTGAAGGCTCACAAAGAATGGCGTCGTTTTTAAAAACTTGTTTTATGTAATGAAATTTTTGGTTTCAGATTAAAAGATATTCTATGTTGATTTCCGAACCTCAAAATATTTGTATACCGCATTTTAGCCAAATCGGTTCTGTGGTTTGTGAGTGAAAAGCTAATAGGCGGACCGAGTTGCTTTCACATTTTTAATATTACTAAGGATTAAATATTTTGTTTTATTTATTCTTAAAGTTAAATGATCAATTATTATTGCTGACTTTAAAGAAAATAATGAGCATTAAAAAAATTTACTTGGACTATGTGAGTAAAAGGGTTTATTCTTTCTCTATACATAAATTCCTTAATTTTTCGCAATTTGACTAAAAGCTTTTGATTTTAATGAAAAACTTCATTATATTTTTTTTACCTTAAGTTTGATTTTCTTCAAGATTTATTATTATCGAAGACAGCTACCACAGTTTTGCAAAATTTAATTTGACATATTTATTGTTTTTGTAGACTCTTAAAGTGTTTGTTTTTTTCACTACCTTGAATCTTTTCAATAAGCTTAAAACTTGGGGTCAAAGACAAGTTGGGAAAAAACTGTATTTTTCAAATATTATTTACAACATTTAAAATTTATATTGACATAGATCATAAACAATTGCCAGACAGACATGTGTGTACATCTAGATTGATTGCCTGGCTCACTGTCAATATGGTCAGTTTCAAATTGTCAATATTCTCGTACCGAATTCTTGTCATCGCCTCCATCAACAACATCTTCAACAGCCATAGAAAATACTGCCGACCGACCGAACGAGCGACCGATACAAGCTTCCTTATTTGTTTTTCAGCTACACATGAGGAATGTCATATAGAAGCTTGAAAAATTTTGTAAGATGGTGTTTAGTTGTTGTCGATGTTTTGCTTCATTTTGTTTTATCTTCTTTTAATTTTTTTTTTTTCATCTTTGTTTTTCTGTCAGAGATTGTTGTTAGACAAATAACAACTAAAATCATACATACATATATTGCCATCTTCAGATCAGTTGTACAACATGTTGCTTTAAAGTAACGAAATGTTTACATTTATTTTTTTTAGTAGAAGAGCAGCGATTAAATGAAAAACAAATAGAAAAAATGCGATAAAACAACTAAACAGAGTTTTAACAAGAAAAACTTAAAGATTGGAGAAAAAAACCATAAAGAATTTAGAAAAAGATTTCAAGAGGTATAAAACGAATTCCGAGTGCTTTAAACAAGTATGAGCTCTATTCGGTTAGACAGGTTTCCTGGCACGAGCAAGCCGCATGCTGCTAAATAGACCGGACGAAGATTTTGAAAGCTCCTGCATAGGCAACGTCACGCGTTTCCTTAATAATCCTCTTTTTTACCCGTGATAGCATTTACACAAGACAAAATCATCTTAGATGCCGACGTTGTATATACTGAGCTATTGAATCTATTGCTATCTTATAAGATACGTGATTATTATAGTATCACATAAGCTCAAGCACTGATTATTAAAAGTTGTAAGGTTAGGATAGGTTATACAGACTGCATCCGGGGACCAGATTTTGTCTTGGTGTATTCCTAGCTTGGGTACTCTGCTTTGTGGGGTACTAACTAAAGCTCTAGGAAATCCCAGCATGCCCTAGGCAGTGTTAGGATTTCTGAAAACTCTTACCAAGTAGTTATTGGCGAAACGGTGATCAGCACGTTCTCAGATGGTTCTGTTTTGCAGACCGTCCTGGTGCTAATCGTGGTTGAGGATTTTGCATCTTTGCGGAACCTTTCTGATTGCCGTTTAGACTCAAAATCGAAGGCAAGAGTTAGTAGTATCTCGTGGTAGTTGATGTATAAACGAGTTTTGAGGAATTAATTATAGTCCTCGAGCTGTTGTTGTCTTGCAATAGGGACCTATAATGTAAATAACCAGAAATGGTGCAAGAACGGATGAATTGGCTAACAGTTGCCGATATTTATGAAGCTTGCGAAATCAACTTAGTTTTCCTCTAGCCGCCTGTGTAATTTTTTTTTATCTTGGACTCAGGGGATGACCCCTACATATGCAGTGCATTGTACTGAAACTAGGAATATAGGTTATAATAGGATGAAAGAGGGAGGAGTGTGTTTAGAAGTTCAACTTGAACAATAACAACTCTATTACAGCATTTAAAATGTTGGAATTAAATTAGTTAAAACTGGTCAGTGCCCAGTGTATATACCTTTGACACTGCTCAGACTAACAAAATTTGGTCCAACACCTTCCACACTGCAAGGTAATGCCCATCTTGTTGAAACCACACAGTGTTGAACAGTCTCCATTGACCGTAACAGTAAAACCGTTTTTTTTTCGAAAAAGTAAGGCCCGATAATGAACCTTGAAGAAACTGCAAACCACACTGTGATGCGAAGTGGATGTAATTGCATCTGGATCTGTGGGTTAAAATTACTCCATATTGGACAATTTTGTTTTGTTTGTTAGAAGGCCCAAGATCATCAACCACAGGCTGGTTTGTTCATATGGCTGCAAACATGGGACAAGAGGTTGCCACCTGTATAAAGCCTGCAAGATATAGTTCACACCTTCTATTGGCCCATCCTCAGATTACTTCTTAGCGGCAAGTGGCAACGCAAGCCAATTACATATCTGTATAGGCTGCCAGTCGGATAAAAAATACAACCACTCGGATCCTTTCTCGTTATGGTGCCTGAGAGAGGTATACTGCTTGTAAGTCCTACATATCTCCCAATAAAAATTTTAAGATTTAAAGCTACATATTTTCTGATTGCAAGACGACCATTAGATCCGAATATGTTTTTCTCGTCTAAAATCTTAATGATGGATGTCTATAGAGTTGAAGACAGTCCGATGGAGAGTTATTTTTGTTTGTATACCTGGAAGGTGCCCATATAAAATTTCTAATTTTAATTTGTATAAAATTGAAGATAAAACCGCAGCAAATTATTTAAAAGCATCGTTTGAAATAACAAGTGTTAGCTACAACTAAGATTACCTCAATACATTACAATTATACATCATAAAGTAAAAATTATAAAATCTTGGTATTCCAAAATAAAATTTAGTTTTATGATAAAGTTGTAACATATCTGGGGATTTTAATCTTTTATAGTTCTTCCTAATAGGGAAACATATTTTTGGCTTAGCGTTCATGGTCCTTCGAACCGAATTATGATTTAAAATGCTTTAGGCATGTTTGTTGTTGCTGTCTGCATACGTGATTACTTGTAGTAGCTCTTCCCTTTTCTACATGTCTTAGGATTTTGATTTTCTTCTGTTTATTTTTCAATTTCTACACTTTTAAATCAACATTGATTTTTATTGTTTTCTTAGGAAAAAACTACATCAGCTAAAATAAAAAAAAGCAAATCCTACAAATTCAATATTTGCCAAACAATTATTGCATGTAAGATTTTCTTTACTTCGTTTGTTTTTTCAATGTACACGAATTTGAAGGCATACAACAAGAAAATATTGCAAGTTTTGCCAAATGGCAACTTAAGATGAAATACTTTTCTTTAGACATTAAATTGTTTTAAGGTTGCACTTTAGTTGAGAGATGCAACAATACAAACATATGGAATTAATTGCATGCATAACTCTTCTGCCGTACAAGCAGCAACTTTAAATGTTGCCCAGCAAACACAAAAATAAAACGCTCAAGAAAATTTTAACTTATTTTTCAAGCCCCGATTTTTGTTGCGAAAATAAATTCCATTAAAATTAAGAAAATGTTTGTAATAAAAAGGGCAAAGGAACATTTTTTTAACTCTAAAATCTATAACCTCTGGAATCTTTTGTCGATTCGCTTTTCCATTAGGAAGTGCTCAAGTTCAAATTTGTGTTGGCGAATGCCGTTTGCTTTCCAGAAACATATTTTAAACAAAGTTGTAAACATTACTTAAGACGCAAATACCGCTTATCTATCATTTCACTGCGTCGTATATTTTTTAAATTCAAACTTTTTTTTTTGTCATTTTAGAGTCACTTAGAGTAATTTTCCATGCTAAAAGATTAAGTTCGGGTGTTTGTTGGGCAGGGAGAAGAAGTACTTCTGACTCTGTGTGTGTTAGTGTATGTACTCGTATGTATGAGCGTCAATTTGTGCGACGGTGTTTGTTTGGGATGTTTAACAATTTCCTAAATGTTGCTGTCATGTTGAAACATCATACAAAACATGTTCAACAATCTAAATGACTAATTTTTCTTACTTAAAGTCAAAACCTTTGAGAAAAGTAAAACAAAAATGTTTTTTTTTTCTCATTTTCCTCCTTGTTGTTGTTGTTGTTTCTGTTTCATTTTTGCAAAATGTTTTACATGACAATCACTATTAAATTTTACATGACATTTTTATAGATTGTCAAGAGTATACTACTCCACTAAGTAACCGAACATTATTTAATTAAATCGAACAAAATTTATTAACAATAATTAAAAGTTAAAGAGGCTTGTTTGTGCCTGTTCTTAAAGCTTGTTATTCAATGCGGTAAATTTTAATTGAAAACAATTTTGAAAACATTGACGTTTTCCAAAGCAATTTAAAAGTGATGTTGTCAACTAAAGCGGACAGGAACTTTTTAAGTTCAATAATGCTGCATGGGCATGAGCATAGAAAGTTTCATTGGAAGAAAAGTGGATGCCTTAATATATCCAAAGGTTGATGTCTTGCAATAAACCAAATATTCAAATGTTTACATACGAGTAGGCATTGAACAATCACTTTAGAACTTTATCTGACAAACATGTCTACTTCTGTCAGTCTATTTTTATCTTATTATTATCAATTTTTATCTATTTTGTGAGAGTAATATGAATATATCGGTAAAACACCTTTCGCTCTCACTAACTCGGTCACTCTCGAGCCACCGAATGTATTGTCATACCCGTTGAAAATGCAACTTAACCAAATTCTGGAATCTACTAGTTGTGAGTTCTAGTTCAACTTCAGTCAAGGAGAACCATTATTTTTAATTATAACAATAATTGCTGTGAATCAATATGACCAAAGAAGGACAGGAAGAGTAATTGAATACCACAGCTGGGGGACAACTAGCTGTTTGTACTCATCAGCTGGGACTTAATTGACCGTGCAAAATAAAACATTTTTGTCTAGCATTGGCTGGACTTAATTAATTTTATGTATTTAGTATTAAGATTTGAATACTTATTGTTAGTTCACTTTGTGAAGATTCAATAAATAAATGAATAAAGAAAAAAAAAAAAAAAAAAAAAGCTGGGACTCGAGCCCGTGATCATGCAAACCTGATGTATTTTTAATATGGCCGTTTAACCAACTCAGCCGTCATCACTAGACATCGCCTGTTTGGGAACCATGGCAGGAGTCTCCTGGCCTATCCTATAACGACTACTGCAGAAGTTGCCAAGACGAGGAAGAGACGGTCCTTTATCTCCTTGGTACATGCCTGGCACTGGAGCATCATCGTCTAAGATACTTAGGCGAGCGGAGCTTCAACAGCCTATCATGACTGGCCTCGCTCAAACCGACTGCGCTAGCCTCTTTCATAAGAAGCAGCGGATGGCTAGTACAGCAGCATGTAACGCTACACAAAGAAGAACTAAGCAGGCCTTCTGAAGTGCATGATGTGGCAGACAGAAGTCCTTTTAACTCGATTACACATTATTTCTTTTTTACACACAATGTCCATACTCCCTTACACGATAGTTTTTTTTGAAGGTCTGCTTTAGCAGTTCCCACGGAAGGCGTTTGTTAGTATGACTTACTGAAGGCCTTCTTAGCAGATATATTTAGATGCCCTCTTTAGCAGGCCTCATTCTGGGATTTCTTAGCAAATCCCATTTAAGGGCTTTTTAGTTTGTACCCAGGGGAAATGTATGCCTTCTATAAAGCAGGCAAGAATGAGTATGTACCACAAAACACATCTATATCCTTTGCTACACCAGGGAGTGCGTGGACCTTCTGGAAGCCCTTCATCTGAAGACAGGCAAAAATGAGTATCGGATCAAGAAAGCCTTTCTGATAGAAACCTTTAGAAGTTTCCCGCTGGGTATAACTTCTTAAATATTAGTTTATTTCTAACCAACACAAATATAGGCCCATACATACATATGTCATTGCTTCTGTATTAAAAGCCGCCAGTAATTGTGTTAAAAGCATGTTTAATACTTGAATTACTTTATATGCTTTGAACCCTTCTAAATTAATTTTATACACGTTTTCCTTCTATCTTTCAAATGCTGCTGCAGTTTTCTGTAGTTGGCGTAAGAGTTCATAGGAAATGTCATAAAAAAATCATGATGAAGACAAAGAATAACAAAAATAAATAAAACATTCATATATATGTATGTGTACGAGTGTGTATAAAAATGCCGCACATGCAAAACACATTGAGCAGGGCATGCGTTTGGATTTATGATGACGGACTGTTTCATGAATATAAGAAGAAGTGATAAACAGCAAATGCTTTAAAAACCCACACACCCGTGACCCGAAAGCAACGTTTTTTTTTATTTTTGTTTTTGTTGCTCTTTAAAGAAATAAAGAATAAAGTGAGTAATGTACCTGTTATCAGATGAAATTAATCAACAGAATGATGTTAAATTTACAAACATTAAAGTTGTTAAGAATAACAGGCAAACAAACTAAACAAATAAATTGTACCTTCATGTGGTTGAACTTTAATAAAAGGGTTGCCATATCTTGCATATCATTACGATGATTTATTGAAACTATTTATCACCATGTCCCAAAATTAACGTTAAATTTAAAATTGCGTACGAAACTGTTGGCAGCTCTGCAGGGATTTAATTCTTGTTGCAAGTAATACTTTGTGTGTGAAAGTTATTTTTAATCAGCTTTTCATTATGCATAAATTGACTCAAAAACTAAAGTCTTAACTATGCCTCAAGGTCATCGATAATTTGGACCATCGGATGGAGGTGTACCGCGGAGGTTGCCATACACAATTGAACTACGAGTATAACAAACTTATGATTTTATCTGTTATGAGTGTTTTAGTAAGTGAGCACTGCAGGACTTTTTCTGCTACGTCATTCACTGATGAAGCTAGATGACTCTTTTAGCACTCTCAACAATATGGACGCTTGCAAGACAAAATACATAAGTATATACTCTGTCACCGTCGAAAAATTAACACGTACTTTGATTGAAATCTGTATTTTAAATCTGTTTAACTGAATAAACTATTCAAATACGATTATAATTGGCATTTTCCTTTATGTACTCGTTTATTTTTATACAAACACATCAATAATCTATTTACTAATCAAAACGAAATCAATTTTGGCCATCTAAAAATTACCCAAAAAATTTGTAAATGACACCGCAGCAATATCAATACTTGTCACATATAATTTAATATTGTCAGCGTTTGTCAGGTTAATTCACTATGACTTTAATTAGTTAAAAGCTATTTCAAGATCCGTGTTATCAATTAAGGCAAGATTTCCAAAATCTTATTCTTCAAATCTTATTTTGCTTGTAAAATCTTCAAAATTAACGTAAAATCTTCATTCTTGCATCTCAATGCTTATAAAATTCAATTAAAACAACAACTAAAGCCAAATGAATGTACTCGTACAGAGAAGAGAGTTGTTGAATGGATCAAATATATGCTGATATCAAACAGATGCTGATTTTTCCAGCAAAATCGTTCTAAGCAATGAATCACATTTTTATCCTGACGGCTTTGGGGCCTTAAAAGCCCACATGTGATTGTCGAAAAATAAATGCTTCTACTACATGTGACTGGTTGCTGTGGATTTTGCACTGGAGGCATAATTGAATCATGCTTTTTTGAACATGAGGCTGGCCAAGCAGTGCTCGATACCCACATATTAACACAGTTCTTTCTGCCGAAATTAGACGATATTAATGTGGTTTCAACAAGATCGTGGCACATGACATACAGCCCGTTAAACAATTCAGTTAAGGCATGAGATCCAGGTTGTTTACTAGGTCCTGTGATTTATCCCCGCTAGATTTTTTCATGAAAGTGCTGTAGTGCTTTTTGTTTGATTAAAATCTTATGTTACTTTTGGTACACACTTTACATCACACATTCTTGCCTCTCATAATTAAAAATAAAATTTATGCAGTACAGTATAGACAAATATCTTGGCACCTTGACCGTCAGCTCAAATGGAAGTCTCACATTTATGCGAAAGCTACTCACTAGAAACTAATACACCATTATCATTCCATTTTGCCAGAAAGAACTGTGTTATCCTATCGCACATCAATAACACGCACTCCTTCTCAAAAATAAAGTGCTCTAATTATTTCTACAAACTAAATTCCACACAAAGCAGTGACATGTTATGGATGCTTTTGTTCTTCGACAACCGCATGTGGATACTCAGGCACCCAAAAGCGCCAGTTTTCTTTTTTTTTTGCGATAAACTAATCCATCCAGGTGAAAATGTGCTTTGTTACTTAGAATGGGTTTGCTCCAAATTAAGACATGAACGATATTGATTCTGTCATGTAACGCTACATCTTTAACAACGTAAAACTGTCATATATCGCATCGATTTTTTAGGGCTGCCAATGTTTTACTATGCAAATGACTACAAATTCAAAATTGTCCTTAATGTTGGGACACCTTTTGGTAGTGATTAAGTGCATTTCATTACATAAAATTATATTTTATTAAAATTTTAGACACGAATAAATTGTGCAAATTGATTAGAAGGTTTAATAATTTCTCTTCAATCTCCATTTGCCTATAAAATAATCTGGCAACTGTAGAAATGAGTGGAAGTGTGTAAAACTGCATAAGCAACGTTCATATCTCGTTGTAAAATGTTTGTTTGTTTTGTTTTAGTGTTTGAACGTATAGAAGAAAAGTTGTATAAAAGTTTATGTGATTATTTGTTTATTTTTAATTGTTATGTTGATTATGTTGTTGTTTAAGTAATTTTAAGTGCTTTTATTTTACTCAAACTTTCAGACAACTTCAACTGTCATGTATCAAAACCTTAAACAAACAGTGGTGGTGATAACTTTACATAAGAGTCTATTATTTTTAGAAACAAAGTTTTTGTTAAAATGCTAGTTCAGTGTTTTTAATATTTTCTTATGAACTTATTTAGAAACCTTGCTGTAAATAAAAATTTAACTTTAAGGGAAATTTCTGACTGTAAAATATAGGTTGAAGCATATATGTTATAATTACCTAATGTCACTCTCTGTTATGGAAATTATTATTATAAAAGGGAGAAAGGAGTGGTTTTACGTTATAATTTAAAAAGTGACCTTCATTCGAACACTAGTTCAGGGCATCGTGAAAGTTAGACTGACTCACTAACTTTCTCGTAGGCGTTTTGTAGATACCGTGAAATAAGCTATATATTTCAAACTGTAACTGGCGCTTAATTTGAAGTTGGCCTGCCATAGGCTTTGCCTAAATTTCACTGAATTCTTTCAAGAAACTAGAAAACAAAGTTCATGTTATACTTAAAACGGGAATTGCCGTAATAAAGTGTGATATTTTTTTTAATAAATTCATAAAAACTTTAATTCGTAAACTAGTTTTGCGAGTATGTTAGCAAATAACATTATGATAGTTTTCGCTAGCAATTTATTGTAGAGTCAAAACGTGTTAATATTTTTCCCTTCACTGTTGAAAATTATTTCTAGCAAAAGCTGTGTTATATTATTGCTTAGGCCCCGTAGTTTAATTTTTTTCAACTTCCTTTCTACGTCTGAAGTAAATGTTTGTGTTGTACGTTGTTCTGTTTCTGTCTTAATTGTCTTATTAAAATTTAGCATTTTTTTCAATTTTTTTATTATTTCGTTATTCAATTCACTTACGTAGTGCATATTTGCCAACACATTTACCGGCACAAGAATATTTTTTAATTTTATTTAAGTGTTTAATAATAAAATTTAATAAAAACAGAATGCTGCAAAAAAGAATATTTGTTTATTTACTTTGAACGTTAAAGTGCATTTGTTAAGAGGATACTTACTTTGTGCCAACCATAGAAGTACGAGTACATAGTCAAAGGATAATAAAGAAACTAAAAACAAGTAAGAGTGTATTATATTCGGCTGGGCCGGATCTAAAATACCCTTCACAATAGTCACGTAAGTATATAGTATATATTTCAAATTTGAACTAAATACGCTCGGATATATATATGGACCGATATCGGGGGAACATTTTTTTTACCATTCCAAAATGGTAATCTCTGATGGAAGTTTACATGGCAAAATCGGTTTAGGTTATATATCAGGTATATATGGATTCATGGAAAATTTGGTTTAGGCTATATCTTGGGTTATATGAACCGATATCGGAAATTTTCATTTCCTGTATTTTAGTAACATCCTTTTACAACAAGAACTGCTTTCAAGCAAGAAAAAATCTTTCATGGAAAAATCGGTTTACACTATATCTCGGGTATATATGGACCCACATCGGAAACTTTCATTTTCTGTATTTTAGTCACCTCCTTTTATAATCAGAACTGCTTTAAAGCAAAACAATTTTTTTTTTCATGGAAAAATTGGTTTAGGCTATATCTCAAGTCTATATGATTCGATATCGGAATTTTTCATTTTCCATATTTTAATGACTTTATTTTATTACCAGAACTGCTTTCAAGCAAACAAAGTTGTTTAAGTTCGCTTACGCGACATTTTCATAGAAAAATCGGTTTATGCTATATCTCGGGTATATATGGACCGATATCGGAAATTTTCGTTTTCTGTATTTTAGTGACCTCCTTTTATAATCTCAGCTACTTTTAAACAAAAAAAAAAAAAAAAATACAAATTTTTTTTCATGGAAAAATCGGGCTATATCTTGGGCATATATGGAACGATATCGGAATTTTAAATTTTTTGTAGTTGACCCGTTTTTATTATCAGAACTATTTTTAAGCAAAAAAAAAAAAAGCAACAGTTCATGGAAAAATCGGTTTAGGCTACATCTCGGGTATATATGGACCGATATCAGAAATGGTCGTTTTTTTTTATTTAACTTATTACGTTTTCTTTTATTAAGTTACTTACTTTTTTTTTACCAGAAGTGCTTTTAACATTTTTTTTTTAAATTCGCTTACGCGACATTTTCATTAAAAAATCGATTTGAAGCAAATTTCGAAATTTTGGTTATATCTCAGCTATACGTGAATAGATCCTACTGAATTTCAATAGCAATCCCGTGAATTGCTGGAGTAATAGAATGGTGAAAGAAAAAAAAGTTTCTAAGTCTAATAGTTTTCTCAGCAACGGTATTTCAACGGTTGACATACGGACACCGCTAAATCGACTTTTCTATCAATTCTGATTCAGAATATACATATACACTTTATATGGACGCAAATGAAAACTGTAGATATGACAAACGGAAGCACAGACTTATATATACCCTTAAAATTTTTGTGTAGGATATAAAAAAAGTTTCAATAAAAGTGAGTTTTAGCTGACAGTCAGTAGGAACTGACACAAATATGAAAAACGTTAAAATACATTCTGAACTAAGACTCAGCAGGTTCTTAAAGGAGTAAAAAATAAAGCAACTTCTTCTAATTCATATTGCAGAAAAGTAAAGTATTTAGTGGCCCTTTTAGAGTGAAATAAAAATTCAAAAATATGATTAAAAATTCTTGTAAATAAGGAAGAATACCTACGACAGTTTTGTAATAGGTTAATGAGAATAATAGTGCTTATTGATAGTGATACAACGGATTTTGCTCTAACGAAATTAGGCATCTTGCACCAAAAACCACCTAATTTTTCAAAGACACCCGTTCATCGTCTCAAGCTCATATATTTGCGGTAGTTTCTCTAGTGAATCACACAATATATTATAGAAAGAGTTCGTTTTTCGGCCGCACGGTTCATCGATGTTACAAGTTGCCTGCAGACATGTATGTTTCCTGTTACAAATAACATCGATGGGTTCAAGTCAAATATCTACAAACACTACTCGCTCTCTCCTTCTTCTAATAACATATTTTTTAGTGGATTGCATATGTATGTACGTCTGAGTACCGATACTCGTATAGAAAATCTGTTACAAAACTAGCATAGACGTTTTTTAAGTTCGCCAATCACGTTAAAGAAGAATGTTTAAAGTACGAGACGTCTTAGATTTACAAAAACTTTTCACTAGTAATTTTTCACATGATTTTAATGTTTAAACGTCTGCTTTTAAACGAAATATGATATAATAAAATTAACAAAACAACAACGTCATGAAAAGTTTAGTTTCCTATAGTTAGTTGTGCCATCAAATGTTGATGAGCAACACGTTGCTCGTTTAATCATTGTATCGTCAATATTTTTATTTTATTTTCTTTTACTTGCCAACGTGTTGGCTCTTAACAGCAATTGTGGCGCACGTCTGCAAGAAGAATAAGTTCTGGTATGTTTTGTACTCTGGTTTTTCTAAATATTCTTCTTAATTTTTATTATATATTGCATTTTACGCTTTTAAATTGTACTTTACTAAGCATTTGTTTTCTAAATTTTCATTCACTTTATACAATGAGGCTGATGAATTTCACTACATTAAAATTGGGGGTTTACTCTGTATTGCGATGCGAAAATAAGTGCAATGCGATATGAGTATAATTACACAGAACTGTGTGCCGTTTGCTCAATTTTTTTCGCGAAATAGTTGGTGAAGCAACACTGGTACTACAAAATAAGCAATAGCGAAGAATGATAAAATGTGCGAAAGAGAAAAATTAAATGCGAAAGGAATATACGAAAACGCAGCAAGGGTACTAATTTTTCGATTACGACGATAACAAATTGTTATCGAACTATCGAAAATTAATACTATTGAGCTTTTATATAAAACTAAAATGATCTTTAGCTGCAAAAATAAGAATTATTTAATTGCATTGATTTTAATTTTACTATAATTTTATCTGTGTTATAAAATGGAAGAAAAATTTCTACTTAATCTTTACCTCCGGGTAAAACAAAAAAGCCACTGACTTTAAATAGAACATCTACATATTTGTAATTACGAGCATGTTAAGGCTTCATTCAATTGTTCAATTACAATACGAGTACTCGTATAAACAGTTTTGGTTTTCGGGGCAACACAACACAAAACGGCCTTCAAGCCAATCACGTCCACAGAGAAGGCAAAAAATTTAAACAAAAAAACCACAAAAATATGCTGAATTCGATATTTAGTTTTTTATTTTTTTATTTCAACCACAAGACTTTCCATTAAAAAATTTAGAATTAAAAAAAAATCAAATTAAAAGATTGAAACGTTTGCCGCATAAAGACAAGACGGTTGTTAAGTGTTTGTTGTGGTGAATTTGATGGTTTATAAATAAATGAATGAGTAGACAGACAAACCGACAGACAGACGAACAGATACAACAAGACTGCCACATTAAGCGATTTAAACCAGAATTCATTTTTCTTTTTTTTTAATCCAAATATGTATATTGTGCTTTTGTTCGACAAATTAATCGCTTGCCGAGTGTGTAAATAGCTTGAAGCGTTTTTTGCTCTTAAGAACGCCTTCTTAATGATGCTTTTACGTATAAAACATTAAGCAGATAAACAAATGCTAAGAATTTTTTTATTGTTTCTTATTGATAATTATGAAGATTTCTCCCAAGTAGTTTGTACGAATGAAATATGTTTACAAAAGGCTTCCAATTTCAATTAGCTCAAAATAGGTGTTGCTACCGACATGAGGAATTCAAAAAAGCTGTTAAAAACTTTAAAAACAACATTAACTAAATGTGCTTTTTATTTGGGAGGACTTGTTAATAACATGTTTGGGACGTCATATTTTAATGATTCACTTAACATTAATCACACACTTGTTGAGACTAATTAAATAATTAATAACGGAATTAAGTATTATACAGCCATGCCAGAAAATTTAATTCCGTTCGGAAATGGAAGTGAGTGTGTTTTTTTGGTACTTAAAAATACGTAAAACTAAAAAGTTTTTCAGAATTATTTTATTTCTATGAGAAATTGTTAGTGGCCTGCTTGAAATTAGAAATGATTTTATTTCGAAAAGCTTTTTAGTATTTTTTTGTGAAGTATCCAAGAACAGAGTGTGTGGATGAGCTCACAGGTTTGAAAAAAAGAGTTCCGTAATCATGCATCCATAATTTTCACCGTTGACATTCGCCGCCAGGCTTTGAGAATTTTCGAAAAAAATGCTCCAATTATCTCATGCGTGTATAAGGCACACCAATCAGTTACCCTGGGGCGGTTTTTGATGTTTCAATCGAGGGTTTGCGGGTTCTTGGAGACCAGTAATGGCTGACGTGGCCGCTTAGTGAAAGTGAGCATCGCCGCTCCAAAAATAGGGATTTACAGTGCGAAAACGCTCCAACATCATTTCACAAAAATTTTTGCTCATCAAAGTCAATCAAAGTAACTTTCTTTCAGTTCTTGAACGATTTCAATTTTTAAAAAAATAGAACTTTCTTAAAATTTGATGAATAATCGCTTTTGGAAATCTTAGCGAGACTGCTTTTTTCCATATTGAATGTCGTGGACTATCACGTAAACTGCTTTCAACCAGTTTAATGCTTTTTCGGGAGTCTTTGAAGATCGAATGGGACCTGACAGTTGTGACAAGGATTTACATCAGCACCTGCCTTTATGGTCTTATCTGATGATGGACGTGTGGCTTTCTAGGCTCACACACGTAACAATTCCTGTCATATGTTTGAAGCCATATGAGCAACTTCTTGTTGAGGAGTTCGGGCCTTCTAATCCCTCTTGTATACAATTTCCCAGCAATCCGTGGAAGACAAGACTTAATGAGCTGGTAGGCCGAAGCCCACTAGCAGCATCAGACCTTAAACCAACTCACCCGTCAACTATCACCACTGGTTCCTTACAGTACAGGTATCTGTTGTAAAGGCAACAGACCCTCGGGAGGTTGTTAGTCACCGAAAAAAGCTACACACCCAACAATTATGAAGGACAATAACACCTCCTTCCTGCGTTTTAGGTTTCAACCACAGCCAGAACGGTTCAGCTCGTAAAACCCAATGTTATTTATTAACACACAAATACACGACCGCAGATGTTGCTTCAATTGTATTCATGGATGTTATAAATATTGGGGCCTCGGATGCTCTTGTTGTTCTTGGAATGAAGATACAGTGTGACGTTCGATGGACAGAACACATTTTTCATGTCTCTAAAGAAGCATTCAACTGCCTCAGGTTTTTGAAACGGTAAAAGCTGTACTGCACTCCATCCGACCTCCTTACTATTTATACCACCTACATCCGGCCGAAAATAGAATAGAACTCTCACGTTTGGGCCGATACCTATTTGCTACAACAAACGAGGGACGCCTTCCCCTCTTTACCCGAAAAGCAATACGCCAAGGCAATTTAGCAACACGCCAAGCAAAACCTGATCCCCGGGGGAATCTGGAAACTGACCTTTGGACTTTAACAGCTGAAGCAGTTGCGCGGAGTTTCTGCATCCATGAACGAATTAAATTTACACTCGGTCCATTACGTATTCGCCGAATACCGAACTTTGAGCAAACTTGTCGACGGGGAATTATGTAAGAATCATTACTCTTAAAAATGTCTCCACAGCAGGCGTAGGATGCCCACTCGCGCAATCGATAATTCCGAATGCGCCACCCTTCGCGCGCACCGTTCATTAATTTTTTTTTTTTTGTTTTTGAAATAATTGTATTTTCAAATATATAAATTTGACACTAGACACTCTGTATCATATTGAAAGGTTATTTTTGTGAGAAAATCAAATACTTCAGTTAAAAACTTCTACAACTACATATGTATACTAAATTAGAATTTTCAATTCAAAACAAAAAAATGTTCTAATTTGCATAAAAATATAGTTAAAATTGATATAAATTCGTTTTATTTTGCATATAAGAAGCACAAAAATAAAGCGAAAAGAAATTTGCTTCAAATTCCAAGTCCGGTGCTTGTTTATGTTCAATTCATTGTAAAAGCAATTTTAAATAAACAATAGTATTTTACAAAACATACACACATACACGAATACACATAAGCAAATGGGGCAAATGGTATATGGATATATAATAAACCGATTTTTGTCTTTAATCTCTTTGGATCTCTATTGTTTGGTCTGTCCGTTTGTCTGAGCATTTTGGAAAAGTTTACTTTAGTTAAGTTTATTATATTGTAGATCCTAAAATAACAATTTAAAGATTTACTAGTTGTACTCAATACGAGTATTACGACTACATTCGTTGTATCTACTATGTTTGTATGTATGTGCATATGTTTGACTAGATGTCGTTGTTGGCATAAAGATACTTACATACATACATATGTACATTTATCTGCACACAGAGACATCTGTTAGTATTGTTATCCTTTTGAGGAAAAGTAGAAATCAAACAATGAACACATAACATCAAATAACAAATGGAATTGGAATTGAAATGATGATATGCTTTAACAAATAAAATAAATATAAAATCAAAAGAGAATTGCAAAAGATATTTATTTTTATATGCTTTTTTTTGTTTAATCTTTCTTTTCGGTCAAGAATGGATTAAAAAGCATGCTACATTTGATAAAGAGGCTTTTAAATACTTATAAGCCAGTTATTAACTTGTAAATGCCCAATTTTTTTTTAATATGCTTTAGATAGAAAAAAAGAGGGTGGCGTAAAGGAAGGCAATAACAGAATTTTCTGTTCCTACAAATTTCATCACAAGTGCCTTTTTGCGTTCTACGAGTACACGTAAAGAAAAATATGGAAATATGGTTGGTGCTGATAATTTTATATTGTTATATTTGAAACGCCATTCTTATGCTTTAATAAAAGTATTATAAATAATAAAAGTATTATAAATAACCACACTATATTCTGGTTAAACATTTGAATAATTGGAAACATATTAATGTCGTACCCAACCATGTTATTATGTAAACCATTATATCATATAACCATACTACTTGCAATAAACAACAATACTAATGTCATAAATAGCTTTATTGACATACAATCATATTTCTGTCATCTTTCACTATATTAATTAAATATTTCTACTTCATAACATTCCCGGATAAACAATACTATATTGCTTATTTGCAACTGACTATGTCACATACGTGTAATAATTTCAAATAAAATTATAAATAACTAAAATATATATATTGATAAATTTAAATATAACTCGCAAAGAATGATCGGGCTTCACAATTGTAAATGATTTCGATTTCAACGGGCTCTAGCATCTATTAGCTAAAATAGAATTAAATTTTTCAAGTATTTTGTCAACAGTTGCATACATAAAAATCATAAATAACCATATTAATATTGTTAGATGCAACATAGTATGTTTGTTGTCAACAATATTATGGTTAGCCGTTAAAATTCTTTTGGTTGCGATAATGCTATTAAATTCATCATAGTATTGTTGATTATTATTATTGTTATAGAATATAGATCCCCTAATCACGTCAGATCTAAATCCATTGAAGTACCCATAGAACAGAGTAACGCACCCCACACTGCGTCGATGCTCCAGTGAGTCAATAGAGTTAGATACCCTACTGTCACCAATGAGCTTCTTCGCCCTCTCCTGCACACGGTCGAGTAACCCCAAAATAGATTTTGTGGCACTGGCTCAAACATGAGAGTTGTATTCCATTTTCGGGCGGATATATGTGGTATAAATAGTAAGGAGATCGGATGAAGTGAAGTACATCTTACACCGTTTCAAAATCCCGAAGCACTTGAATGCTTCTTTAGAGATATGAAAAATGTGTTCAGTCCAGCGAACATTACACTGTATTTTCATTCCAAGAACATCAACACCATCCGATTTCTCAATACTTATACCATCCATGTGTGCAGATGAAGCAGCACTTGCGGTCGTATGTTTGTGTGTCAATAAACAGCATTAGGTCTTAAAAGCGTTAAAGGCGACTCTGTTTTTACGACCCCACCCAGAGATTAATAGAAGATCGCTGTTCAATGAATCATTCATATTTTGCCGCTTGGCAACGATCTCGGATAGGCTGGGCCTATAAAGAAAGGAGTACGAGTGGCAAATGCTGCTGTCATCCGCGAAACAGTGGATAGGGCTGGAAGTTTGATAGACAAGATCGTTGAGGAAGATAAGAAATAGGGTAGGAGAAAGAATGGAGCTTGCGATACCTCTGAATTAATCTTGAACTCGTTTGATGAGATCCCATCTGTAACAACTCGTATATTGCGGTCTCTGAGAAAGTTCGATATAAACCGAGAAAAGTCATCACCGACACCAAAAACAGTAAGTTTTACCAGTAGTGTACCATGCCACACTCTGTCAAATGCTTTGGAAATATCCAGAGCCACCACCTTACTTTCATCGAAATAATGAATTGAGTGGCACCATTTGTCTGAAGGTAATAAATTTATATAGTAGGCAGATATTTGGCGGAGACAGATCGCATTTACAAATGTGATGAAAGACAGTAAGCAAGTCTTGTGTGATATTAATTAAAAATCAAGCTGTGAAGTACTTAAGTACTGCGCAATAAACAAGTGCCAGTATCATTATTTTATTTGCATTTATAGTCGTAAAAGCGTTTTTAAAGATAAAAAACGTATTTATATATATTTGGGTGCATGTATGTAATTATAAATTCTCAACAGAGAGCAATTGCTTGTAGTTTACAAATGTTGCTATCTCGTATACATGATATTGTGAATAGGGCTAATGTATTTTATTGATGATTTTCTTGCATTTGGTAGATAAGGAAAGCGCAAGCATTTAAGTTTGAGTGAACTCAAATTAAGATTTTAAAATACATTTTCTAGTTGATTTGATAAAGCAATTTGTACTACTTTAACTGCATGTGTGTGTTTGTGTTTATCATTCCGTTAGGCACGCCTTAATTAAGCTCACTTTAACAAAACTTCTGAAAAATGCTGATAAAATAAATGTACCACAGGCAAAAATAAAAAAAAACTAATTCAATTGAAATTGGTTTAATAAAGGATTAAAATATTTATAACTTTATAAAGAAAAAAATGAGAACAAGTGCCAGCCTAATGTTTTATTTGTCTAAAGATTCACTTAAATTTTTATACGTTTCCGTAGTGAAAACATAAAAGAGGATAGTCGTATTTTTTAATGCATGCACAGAAAGAAAAAAATTTTTACTAACACCTATTTTACATTGTTTGTACTATTTTTAACAGGATTTAATAGCAAAATAGTTTGAGCTACATTTACTTATAACTAAACTAATTTGTGGATATTTTAACTTATTATGCTTTTTTGTTTGTTTTCAGTGTATTTATTCGTTCAGTTGTTTAAAAGTTTAAACATTTTGATGTTGTTATTTGCTGTTCAATATTGATCGATGGAATTGATGAATAAATTTAAGAAAATTTCACAGTAACCAGAAGGAAAATCTTATTGATGGTTGTTGCTGTTAAACATCAGTTGTTTCAATATGAACTTATCTACATATTTTCACTAACCGATTGCCTTATTCAAACTTCTAAAAGAGTTGCTCATCGCCAACAACATGAAATGGGTTCATATGTACGAGCACATATGTGTGTTCTGTGGGGCATGACGGCATTTGAACATTTTTCTATGCAAACGAACAAATTCGTTTAATTTTTTGTATTTCTTTTACTTTGATCTGCAAGCAAAAAATCTGTTAAGGAAAAAAAATCTTTAAATGACAATCTAAATATTTAAATTTCAGTTGTTGCTAACAAAAAAAAAAAGTTGTTACTCTTGCACTTCTATTGCTGCTTTTGCAGTTGCAAGTGCAGCAAGTTGTATTTGCATTCATAGTTGATATTTTGTTTTACCTTTTTTTTTTTAATATTTATTTGAAGCAAAATGTCATTGTTAGTAAAAGTAATAAATCACCGTGTTCAAGTAGTTTGTACTTAAATATTGTTGATGGATAATTTTTGTACTTTGCAGTTGTTTTTCATTGTTGCAAATTTATTCGTTTTGAAAACAATCAAGTGATTTACAGTACGAGTATATAAAAATTAAATTTATTTAAACTGTAAAATGGCGAAACAATAAAAGTCAAGTTATGATTTCATTTAAATTAAATGATCATGAGAAAAGAAATCTGGAAAATTGTAAATGATTTATTAATTAACGGCACGATTTTATTTCACTTATAAATCGCATACTATTTGATTTCCACCTGCAAATATAAAGTTTAAATGTGAAAGATTTGAAAGATTTTACCTTGAACTTTTACTTTTTTATTGAACAGATAAGTTTTGGCTTGAAGTAGTTTTTTTTTAATAAATTAAAAGTCAAAAAATTATAAACAGCTTGTTTTCAATGTTTCCCAGCTGTTTATATGTCGACATTTCATAGGAGCTATACTAAACATCAGGAGACTTTGGAAATATTTGAAAGATTTTTTCACACATTAAGCTTTATATTCAGCTAATGTAAATAAATTATTGAGAATTTAAAAGGAATTTATTGATTACCGAAACTAACGCGTACTTTGAGGGGTTCCCAAAATCGTATTATTCAGATGGTATAAAAAATTTGGAATATCGTCTTAATAATGTGCTGTACATAGAACACAGACGAACACTGGTCTAAAACATTTCATATGGAAACCACTCAAAATATTGAGTAACTTTCATACACATTTTCTAGACGAGTTGCTCACCTATGTTCTATGAACAGCACGTTAGAGCTAAAAGGAGCTAAAAGGAGCAAGATGTTGAGAAATAATGGTTTTTGAAAAATAAACGTTTTTTTTTTGTACTTAGGTTGCTTCAATATCAGGTTGCAGGGTCGTTAGATAGTTATAATTCCAGCTCTATTGAACAAAATAATTAGCGGGTTGCTAAAATAACTTTATTTAGAATGGTGCTCTAAATGAAGTTATTCATATAAGTTACTCAAATTGAGTAATTTTTCTTTTTAACAATAGGTTGAGGTAAACTGATATCAGGTAAGTATAATAAATTTACAATATAGGTTATATAGGGGAAATACTAAAAGCAGAAGACCTCCAGATGTTGATTCCGAGTATATTATTTCAAAACTTAAACTAAATGCTGAAATTTTGGCATAGAACATATCGCCCATTTATTGCAACATAGTCATAACAGTTGGCATACATTTTGATATATTTCAACAGAAATAGATTGATGCCTAAAAAACGCCTCCAAATTGCTCAAAATCGGAATCAAAACAAAATAGCTGTTGATCCCAGTCTTTATAAGCGAATTTTGTTTAGCGATGAAGGACTCTTTTGCGTGAATGAATACGTTAATAAAAAAAACTAGCATATTTGGAGTCATTCTAATTCTCAAGAGTATCTTGAGATACAGTTACATCCAGAAAAACTGACTGTTTATGGGCTGCTGAACTCACTGGTCCGTACTTCTATAAAAACGAAGCTGGTCAGAAAGTTACACTATAGAACCCAGACTACTCAATTTTTCGTTTATCAATTGAACATTCAGGAAGTTTCAACAGGACGGCGCAACATGCCACACAGTTCGTGACACAATTGATTTATTGAAGGTAATAATTGGTGATCTGTCATATATTTTCGCACACCTACAAATACCAACCTTTTAGTATTTTGCGCCACTGTGTCGCCATTTCTAGTCCTATTTTCTATACCGGAGTTCACGACTCTGTAAGCTACATTTCTGTATTATACAATTTTCCATTACCACGTCAAATTCCACTCATGATTTTTAGAAACTTGGTTCGTTCCAACCTCAATGCTGCATGTTGTTGAACCGAGTTTTTAAAAGTCATGACTTGAATTTGCCCTACCGTTGTCTTCGACGCGTAGCCATTTACCGCCTTCTTATTGTTCCAGTTTTTTGACTCAAGCATTTAGTACCAAAACCCACAAAATAAGAGGTTCTAGCGTATCCAAATCTCGTTGCTAAGATTTACCATATAACACTAACTCAACCCTAGTGACCATACTACCTTCAACAGCAACAGACTGCTCTAGAACTTATTGTCAAAATGTTTTAAATGTATGTTTCGAAGAACTTTAATTGCTGGGAAATCATTTCTTTGTTTTTCTTTAAGTCGAGTTATTATTTTAACATGGCTATTACATTTTCTCTAATTTCTCATTAATTATCTTTAAGACTCCACAATGTTTCACAACATAATGTGGGAAACGTTATGCATTCTGATTTCAATTTCTTAATTTTTTCTTTTATTTCTCAAGACAAATTTTAAATTATTCAAATGCATAAAAATGGTTGCAATTGCAGCCAGGGGACTATTAAACCACTTGAATGAGCCGCCATCAACTCACCACCAACACATACTTTTTCCCACTTCACAACTCACACCCTCCTACATGAAGAAATTCATATGAAATTTTCTTATAAGAAAATATACCGCACTTGATCTAGAAAATCAGATAAGATATACTCTTATATTGTTGTTGTTGTTGTTTGCTTTCAAGACAACAGCGAAGAATTTTAAAATTTCCCACATTTTGTGTAAAAGCAGAAGTTTGTTAAAAAGGTGGTGGTGGTTGATTTCAACAAGAAATGTGGCATTTCACAACAAATTCATATGGAGTAAAACCCGAAGAAAAACAAAAGAAATTTAAAATATTCTCAAGAAAGTTTATGGTTGGGTTAATTTAAACACAACTACAGAATCATTTTCTTAAAACAATACTTAATTTGATTACATACGAGTATATGAAGGCCTCGCAAACGCCGCAGCCCAATACGAATTCCCAGTTAATTATTTTAATTGCAAATTATTGATAATATTAATCTGCATGTTGAAAAACAATTATATTTTCAAATTACAAACGAATACATGACCATAAATTAATGTTAATATTGTCAATATTTTGTTGTATATGATTATTAAAACTTTATTTATGTAGATTATATTAATGCCAGTAAGAGCTCCTTAATCGCCAACGTCTGTCTATTGGTTTGCCACTTTTCAATAATCGGTTAACATGCCACCATCGCCAGCTGCCTGAAATGTGAACAACATCATCACAACTCTATGATTAACAACCATTTCACTTTACTGCCTTACGAGAGCAACAACAGCCAACCAGCCAGCCAGTCAGCCAGGCAACATCATTTGTATGTTGCTGCAAACTTGTATGAAAACTAAAACTTAACTGGGGAAAAATATAAGTTGTTAATAATACACAAAAATATATAATTTAATATCACTTTGGTAAACTGCATTAAAGATATTTGCCACAGTAAATTTTGCAACAGCAACAGCACAACCAACAACATAAAAAGTCTGGCGGTTAAAAAAAAAAACAAATTTAAAGCACGTAAATCATAAAACTAAAAATTTAGTCAAAGTGTAGAAATTGCTTGAAAAAAAGAATTAAATCAGGTGAGGAAACTTCAGACGGCAAAAGTCGACTTGGCTTTCTTAAAGCCAACACGACACATTTTTGTTTGAACTCATTTTGTTTAAATTTTTAAGTTTTCTGGACAGTCAAAGTCTTTCCCTGGCAGTTTAAATGTGAGGAGAGATAAAAATCTAACGTTGTATATCTTGCGCCAAAAATCGACTTTGCTGAGGAAATTTCAAACGCCAAAAATCGACTATGTTTTCTTAGACATATTTTTGTTTAAACGCAGTTTGTTTCTCAAGTTTCAAGCTTTCCTGACAGGCAAAGTCTTTCCCTGGCAGTTTAAGTATGAGGAGAGATAAAAATCTAACGTTGTATATCTTGCGCCAAAAATCGACTTTGCTGAGGAAATTTCAAACGCCAAAAATCGACTATGTTTTCTTAGACACATTTTTATTTAAACTCAGTTTGATTCTCAAGTTTCAAGGTTTCCTGACAGGCAAAGTCTTTCCCTGGCAGTTTAAGTGCAAGGAGAGATAAAAAACCAACGCTGTATATCTTGCGGAAAACATCGACTTTGCTAAGGAAACTTCAGACGGCAAAAGTCGACTTGGTTTTCTTAAAGCCAACACGACACATTTTTGTTTGAACTCATTTTGTTTAAATTTTTAAGTTTTCTGGACAGTCAAAGTCTTTTCCTGGCAGTTTAAGTGCGAGGAGAAATAAAAAACTAACGCTATATGTCTTGCGCCTAAAATCGACTTTGCAAGACCTTTTAGTGCTATTAAAGTCAGCACGACACTTGTTAAAAATGTTTAAAAATTATTTCGGTGTAATTCAAAACTTTTCATGATTTCGTACATTTTTGCATATACCACTGACGCGGCAGACTATTTTAAATCGAACAGGTCAACACGATACACATTGAGTTCTTCCTGACATTGTGAATTGATGTGATACAGACATTTCCACCAGTCTGGCTGCAAAAATTCAGCTCGATTGGATCAAGAAAAATGGGGTAACAACTTATCCAGATGGACACTTTATATATTATACAAAAAAAAAAAAAAATCTGACGTGTAAATGAAAATCGCCGATCCACGTGTATTTTATTTTTTCTCCCCTTTCCGAAAAAGTATATTTGGTTCATAGGGCACAATGTGTGTAACGCGGTGCGTTTGTGATTTAATTTTCACGACTAAAACGTAATTTTTTCCAACTTTAAATAAAATATGGTAAATATATAATCTTATGCTGAACAAATTTCGCAATTGCATATTATAGGGTATAACAAACACTATATATAAATCTATAATGTTTATTATTGAGATCAAGAAATGATCAAAAGATTCCAATTTCTTGTAATATTTTACAGCAATAAAATATTAATCCCAATTTTATGGCTTAAAACAACTTTGAACCAAAATTAATGCAGCTTGCTGGCAGACAACATTATGAAGTGTAAATTATGGCCGCACTGCTTAAACCGTTCAAATATCACTAATATTTCAACCGCATATTATTTTAACTTCAATTAAATAAAAAAGCAAAAATTTTGATAGGAAAAAGATTGTGTTTTCCATTAAAAAGTATATGTACGAGTATTAATAATAATAATTTAAAATGCATATTAAAATTTGTTTGCGTTATTATGCAAAATGGGTTTCAGAAGAAATTGTGCTAAATATACTTATTGTTTATGTCATTTCATTATTCAAATTAAAATGCAATACACTCGCTCTAATTTAGCAAGAGTTCTAAATAAATAGGTCCAGTTGGAAATTGTTCCATTTATTTTTTCCGCTAAAATAGAATTAAGAAGAGAAGAAACTTTAAACTATTGCTGCCGTAGTTTACTTTATAATAACACTATAATGACATTTAGCAAAAAACTTTTTGTTTATTCACTCACAGAAAAAATTATTCATATTAATGACGGCATATCATCAGAATTGTGACATCACTATTATGTAACTGGTCATCAGTAATGTGAAATTTGACATTAATCTAAGTGACAAATGTCATCAGAGAATTTTGTCATATGTTACTATAGATACAAACAACAAAAATAAAAAACAAGAACAACTGTAAAAAACATAAAATTTTAGAAGCGCATATTTCAAAGTTTTGTTTGTTCAAACAAAATTGAAGGAACACCAGTAAGAGTGTAGTGTATACGGCTGGGCCGAATCTAAAATACCCTTTACGATAGTCACGTAAATAGATAGTATAGTTTACAAATTTGAACTAAATATGCTCGGATATATATGGATCGATATCGGAAATTTTAAATTTCTGTATTTTAGTAGCCTCTTTTTATAACCACAACTGATTTTAAGCGAAAAAAGTGTTTTAAGTTCGCTTATGCGACATTTTCATGAAAAAATCGGATTAGGCTATATCTCGGGTATATATAGACCGATATCAGAAATTTTCATTTTCAGTAATTATATAACCTTTTATTACCAGAACTGCTTTTAAGCAAAAAAAGTTGTTTAAGTTCGCTTACGAGACATTTTCATGAAAAAATCGGTTTAGACTATATCTTGGATATACATATACGGAACACTACCGGAAATTTTAACCTTCTTTTATTACCAGGCTGCTTTTAACCAAAAAAAAATTTTTCATGAAAAATCGGTTATACTATATTTCGGGTATATATGGACCCATATCGGAAATTTTGATTTTCTGTATTTTATTAACTTTCTTATATTACAAGAACAGCTTTTAAGCAAAAAAAAGTTGTTTAAGTTCGTTTACGCGACATTTTTAAGAAAAAATCGGTTTAGACTATATGTCGGATATACATATGTATATAGACCGATACCGAAAATGTTCATTTTCTGTATTTATGTAACCGTATTTTATTACCAGAACTACTTTTAACAACAAAAACTTTTTTTCATGGAAAAATCGGTTCAGACTATATCTCGGGTATACATGGACCGATACCGGAAATGTTCATTTTCTGCATTTAGATAACTTTATTTTATTACCAGACTTATTTTTAAGCAAAAACAGGTTGTTCAAGTTGACTTATGCGACATTTTCATTAAAAAATCGGTTTAGGCTATATCTCGAATATTTTAATTTTCTGTGTTTAAATAACCTTATGTTATTACCAGAACTGCTTTTAAGCAAAATTATTTGTTTAGGTTCTGAATATGTATACTTTAGAGGGTCGGAAACGAAAATTGTAGAAATTTCAAACGGAATCACAAATTTATGCATATATACATTTTTGTAAAGGGTATAAAAATATTTGTGGTTGCATAATTTTTGTCCACCCCCAACCCTTTCTCCCTTTCTGAACCCATCCGTGTAAACATAGAAGGTCTAGCTTGTAAAGGTTGTTTTTGGGTTGCAGTAATCAATTAAGAGAAGTTCGGGGACCGGGGACCGGGGTACGGGAAAAGTATTCGGAAATATATAGAAATGTTTTACACAACACATGTTATTGGAGTAAATACTAAAAGTACTACCATTGCGTGAAGTTTTCGAATGTAGCCAAATCGAGTACATGCGAAGTGTTTCGTTCAAGTTTGTTTGGTGATTTTTTGGATCACCTTTTTTTTTATCACCAGAATACTATTTTCCATAACTTAGTAAATTTCCTATGGGCCTTCACTTTTCAATGAGAGTACACACAATCTCACATTAATTTATGCATTCACAGATTTATATGTTTACAGATGCAGCAAAACTATTCCACAAGAGCAAGAGTTTATATATTGGTGTGCATATGTATACCTAAAATGGACGAGTGCATAAATGCTGTTTAAATTATGAGCGTTCTTTTTTTCTTTCTATGGACAATCTAAGCAGCAGAAGGAAAATAATCTGAAACGAATTTATCATAAAACGTGCATAAATTGACATTATATGCAGCAACCAATAACTGATCTTTTTTCTTTCTTCTCCTCAGTTTTCAGCAATTTTAAAGCGCTTCCCTAGATATTTTAGCCTTTTCAAACGACTACCAGTTTTAGCATCTCTTTCTTTTATTTCTAGTATCTTAACGCTTTAGTATTGCAGTTATTTTTTTTTTTTTGCTAAAATCTAAATGGGGCCAACATAAAATCAAAGCTTTTTTTTAAAAGGTGTGTTTCGGTTGATTTGTCCATATTAGAAATATGAAATAGAAATGCAAAGATCAAATAGACTAAACTTAAACTGTAATACTTAATGGTTTGTTGCTCCAGAGATTATCCAGTAGGATAAAACGCTATTAAACAAACCAGTTTTGAAAGCTTTTTACTTTGTTTGCTAAAAGTAAAGAAGGAGTGAATAATTTTTTTTATTATATGCACTTGAAAAAAATTTGCTTGTTTTATTCTATTAAATGAAAGTTTTGGCAGTGAAATTGGCACGAGGAAAATGATATTCGTATTGTAAAATCAAGTCAAAGTACAGGATGGACCATAAGTCTCTGTAATCTAACGGAGCAGACTCACCGTAATGTTTAGACAGCTTTGCTTTTGTCTCTTTGCTTTCTTTTCTCTTTAAAATAAAAGTGTTTAATCCAGGGGTACCCAAAAGCTTTTTTATGGAAGAGCAAACCCCAATACATTTAAGGAAAAACTACTTTTATTTAATATTTTTGTTGTAAAAGGTAAAACATATTTACAAAAACAAAATTTACGCCATGTCGTCAATGTTTACCAGCAAAGCATGCAAAAGTGTTGTTGCTTTGTCCTTGTATGTGTGCAGTGAAGAACGGGAAAAAAAATATATATAAGACAAAGTTGTTTGTGTATTTTTCATTGCTAGTGCTGAGTGCAGTATGTGTGTATTAAAGAGCACAGCCCTATAGCTAAGCGATTTTACAACAATAATTGAGCATCAAGCACATAGGGCTTGGGCATTCTGGTTTAATCACTTTTTGCCATTTTCCAAGAAACACAAAAGTTGCTTACTTCAAACGACTAGAACAAATAAACTAATTCCGCTTTTACATTTGGACAGACGATGGGCAGACAGACGAAATTTGATACTGCTGTAATGAAAATTATCGGTGGAGGAGAGTACTATATATAGTTCACGACTCTCTGTACTAGAAATTTGTGGACATTTTTTGTTTCTCTTTTTAACTTTTCGGTATTTTTATGTAGATGCTTAATATCATTATTCTCATATGAACATCAACTTCATATAAGCACACTAGCACAACAACAAGGAAAAAGAAAGCAAAGAGATACGAAAAGTTTCTGTCTGACTATCTGTCAAACATCAGCTGTTACAATTGCAGCTTTTGCATTTAGACATGCGATGGGCAGACATTTTTTCATTTCTCTTTTGATCTTGCCTAAACCTTTTACATTTAAGTAGAATGTTTCAGAGTATCTTTCAGAAATTTTCAAAGTTTACTGATGATTAGGGTAGCTCCTATGAAATGTCGACATATAGAAACAAAGAAATTTTTTGATTGCTATCAATATTAGAAGCTAATAAAGTAAATAAAACTCTATTGTTTTAGATATTAACTTAATAGTTGCGGTATGTTTTTTGCTATATATCTTTTGTTTGCACTTCATTACTAACATTTCTCTCAGTGTTTTAGCATAAATATTTAATGCAGATTTTTTCCTTATAACCAGCACCACCTTCATGAAGTTTTTAAAGCACTTAAACAAAATATTCAATATTTTTCTTTAATGTTGGCGTTGGTTTAATAGTTGTGTGGAACGATAAATTATTAAAACAACTTTCAGCGTTCTTTCTTTAAGAAATACAAAAACGTGCTGCATCAATAAATAGACAAAAAAAAAAAAAGAAAGGAATTATTATAGAAAACGATAGACGGATGCCGGCTTTTTAAGTTTATATCAATTTTATTACAAACAGATTTTTTCCATTTGGATTATAAGTATTTTTCCAAGGCAGCAGCACATGTTGCTTTTCTAAAATGCCGTGAGTGGAAAACTCCCTCTGGTTTTGAAAGAAATGAAGTCATGTGGCTGCCAGAGTGAAAGTTGGCAACTTCCAGTAGCACTATTTTAAACATACATACGTATAGACATGTACATATATGCAAACTTAAAAACAACTATTTTGCAAATTCATCTAAACAAATTCTTATGATCTTTAAAATTTAACTGTTGCTTAATTGCAGATACGAGTATGAGTAACATGTCTTACATCTCTTTTTAGCAAAAATTAAATCACTCCTTTATTGCAACATAGACATATCTCAAAAGATTAGCTTTTTGACTTAACAATGCAAAATTGTTGACAGTACCACCTTTTATATTATGCCAAAAATTTATTCAAATTACTATTAAACTGTCTCCTCTAGGAGATACTCGTCTTTCCTAAAAAATGTTAATTTCAAACTATAAAGGTTTGAAATGTGTTTTTCTCGAAATCGATTTTTTTTAGTTATGACTATGTTGCAATAAAGGAGTGAAATATTTTTTCAAGTTTTTTCTTTAAAGCATTTTTAAGTTTATATTTTGCACTCGTTAAAGTGTTGCACTATAAATTAAATTTTGCTTAAATTTTTATTGCTGATAATTTCCTTCATTTGCAGTGAAATGCTAAACTTTAATTAAAATGCACTCAAATGGCATTTTCTCAAATTTATGCTCTTCTAATAACAGCTATTACACTTTTAATACTTTAATGACAATTTTGCTTGGTCATAAACAGTTTTCTCAAAAAAGAAAAACAAAAAAATTGCATAAAAAGTCATTATAATGCAAGTGAAGTTGCTACTATAAGCGAGGGATGTGCGAGGTTTTTGTAATGCGAACGTGTAGATCACTAGTACTAAAGTATAAAAATTTATTTTTATTGCATATGAGTAAAAGCAAACCAAATACTTTTTAATTTAAAAATATGAAACAGAACCTAATTGACGTCTTGCTCAACTGCTTGCTTTGATAAAGTATTGTAACTGCACAACTGGTAAAGTTCGGCCTCCACCTGACATGAAAACACTAACTTTAAAGCTAACTTCAAGTTAAAGTTCACTGTGGATCTCTCATGTTGAAGTTTGGTGAAAGTTATAATTTGGTTGTTAAAACATTTCATTTGGAAACTCTGGTATAATTTAAATTGACAACAGTTCGCTATTTGTAGTTGTAGTTGTCGCCATTTTTATTTTTTTACTACTGGAATGTTATAACTCTAACAATGACGCATGATTCATGTAGGACATTTGGACTTTCATCAGGCCAATAACGCATATTTGCTTATTGACGAACCTCATTGAACCAAAAATTAGCTTCGACACTGACGATGATTTTGCGATGAAATTCATCATCATGGCGCATCTTTTCCAGAGCTCAATCAGAGGACGTACGTGGCGTGAAATGGTCCATCGGCTTCAATTCTTGAGTAAGTGTGATCTTCTACGGGTATAAACCAAGATCTTTACGCAAAATGCGCTATAAAGTGGTCTTGGCGTTGTCCAGTTCTTGAGAACGTCGCTGAATCGACTGATTTGAATCGATTTCGACCAATCCGTTGTCTCACTAGCGCGGCAGCATCACACAATGAATATGTAGACTCCACTTTTTGCCCTTAACTTGCTATTCCTTGTCTACTAGGGAAATAATAACAACTGAAAATTTGATTTAACGCTCTTAAAGTTACAGTCAATGGCTTTGAATTTCGGTAGTACATTTTTATAATTTGCATACGTTGTTTGTTCGTATACTTTACCATCACGAAAATGTTGAGTCTACTGAAGAAAGGTAAATAACAGATAGATCAGTGAAATAGTGTGTTCACAAGTTTTATAAAAAGTTGTCAAGTGCCTATTGGAAACCGCTTTATTACGAGTAATCTGATATATCTTGCTGCACAAAATAAGATATACCCGAGTAAACATTTCTTTAAATGTCTTAACTCCTCGTACTTCCCTCGTACACGTATATTTTACTTTCTTTTGCGGACTTCTTTGAGCACAAGGAGTAATTATTACTTTTTTGATTACAAAACGAGCATAAATTACCTGACACTGCTCAACTCATAGCAGTCGTCAAGATTTCTGCTCCTATAGTATATGATGGGATTGAAGTTGTTGCTACTAAGCGCTGCAAACCAACAGCTCAAGTGTCTTAAAGGGGCCGGCAAGAAGACTGAAAAAGGCAAGCAGAAATTAACTTAAAGATGTTCTTTGCATACATAGGTATGCGTGTATTTGTATGCTGCAGAAAGTTGTAAGGAAAAAGTACACGTAAGCCCTTGACTGGAGAGTTATAGAGATATGTATATACAGGGTGGAGCAAAATGTCTCACCAATTCGTAAGATATAATAATTTTGCAAATAACGTTTTACGTCAATAAACAAAATCTTCGTTTCTGAAATTGATTTACTTCAGTACCTGCCTATATGGCCTAATGTGATGATGGACCAAATCCACGGACTGAATTATTCATGATTCACCAGTGCACCCATGTGGACAATCAGTTTCACACAGGTCGCAACTTTTCGCTGTAAGTTTGTAGTCTTATAGACGAACATCTTGCTCAAAAGTTTGGGCTCTCTAATCCCTACTGCTTGCAGTTTCCCAACAGTCAATGGAAGACTTCAAGTGGTCGCAAAGAAAGAAGTCTGAAATGGTTATATCGGGCTATCTTGCTGGCCATATCGAATTGCCAAAATTACCCCGAAGCAAATACTTCCTTCACAATATCCATTGTGGCTGCAGCTGTGTCTGCGGTTGCATTATCTTGTTGAAACCACATGTCTGTCCACCAAGCTCTGCTCATTCACTTGTGGCAGTAGGAAATCGAAATGGCGCTATAGCGTTATCCCTTACTTTTCTGCTGACGGCGTCCTCAAAAAACATGGCTATATCACTTTTTCCGCGTGAACAGTGCATCATAGCATAGCGTTATCCCTTACTTTTCTGCTGACGGCGTCCTCAAAAAACATGGCTATATCACTTTTTCTGCGTGAACAGTGCATCACAGAGTAGCCTTGAGAGGATGTAACGGCTTTTCATGTATCGCACGTGGAGCCCCCAGGGGAACAGATTTTGCATTGCCGTACTCCAAAGCGGGACACTCTGCTTTCTGGGGCATATAGTGGAAGGAGTTCCTCGTTTTTTGTAACAAACAAAATTATAGAAATCCGCTATAATATTTTCCAATTAACGGAAAAAATTTTACAGATCCAAATAAAGTTTTTCAACACACAAAATTATTATTATTTTTTTTTGGATAAAAGTTATTCAAAAACAAAATTGGACGTTTAGTTTTGCTCCACCTTGTATATATTATGGATGTATGGATGCTTAGTGGCGATAACGTGTGTTACACGTATTACAATAATTATTATGAGTTCATATTTGTTGCACATGTTCTTCATAACCTGTAACGACTACTTAATATGCAATTTTAAACATCAACAACACTGACTGACAACAACATTGCACGTTATTTAAAGAACAACATTAAAATTTACAATCACAAGTATTTCGAATATTTTATGAATGCAGCAACAACAGCAGCTTATAAATAGCAACAGTGTCCTTGCATTACAAGTCCAGCTTCCAGAAATATGTATGTACATAAACTTTAAACTTGAATTGTCCTCTTTGAAATTAAATACCGGAATTTAATAAAATATTTTGCAATTTTTATTTATTTTCTTTTAATATAATTTTGGATGTTTCTGGATTGTGTATTTTTTTTTTTTTTGACAATATATATAGGTATGTACTTATAAATGTAAACAGCTTAAATTTGTTTTTTTTTTGCATTATTTTTTACTCGTATAGATATATTACTTTTAAACGTAACCCCAACCATGATTTTGTAAAGCTGTAACCATGACACACATTCTTCCCAAATGTCTATTTTGACATTTTTACCGTAGAGAATTGCATATTTTTAGTTTTAAGTGCTGTCTTTTACTCATTGATAATATGTAAAAATAAAAACTTGTTAACACTCATGGAAAAATATGATAAATATGTGACGGCCGTGAATTTTCTTTAGAGTTTGATAAAAGGGCATTTCCGACAATCAGACTTTGTATCTAGAGTTGTCAAAAAATTATATAATATGTATGTGCAAGAGTGAAGCATTAAACCCATTGAAGCCAGCAGACAACCGACTTCAATATGTTAAATATAAAATACAAGCATATAAATGCGAACTCATATTTTGACAACAGCAAGACGACACGACTGCAGGTTGTTGTCCATGCTGATTGTTTTGCCGCAGTTGGACTAAACTAATTTCTATTTTTGTTGACTACAAAATAAAAACGAGTGACGAGCGTGTGAAAAAATATGTAACGCTGCCATTACACGGGAAAGTACTTTCATGAAATTTTTGTATACGTATTACAAATAAAAATTTCAATAAAATACGCGACTTTCATGAAAATTTCTTGTTCGTCTACACAGGAAAGTGAAAGTTCATTTTAAAAATGTCGCCGAGGCAAAGAGTTGCAAAATTTGCCTCTGCTTCTCTCCACTCTTATTTTGTTTGCTTACTAATCAGAGTTGCCGAACTTATTACATATACAAATATATGGGGCAATAGTTGAAAAAACTTATCATTATAAACTTTTCTATGATGTTATTTTTGAAAAAAGACTTTAATTGTGTTCTTTATGTGTTAAATATACAATACAATGACAAATGATCATAAATATTTTCATAGACTTGCAAAAGAAGTTAATTTTATAATTATTATTTTACTACAATACTGCAACTTTGTATAATTCTTTGTATATGGCAACAATGTTTAGCAATTTGTCATTTTACTTTCAGAAAACGTCAAAAAATTTGTTTCATGAAATTTTTAATGAAAGCTGAGTGGAAAGTAAACAAAATGTGAGTGTGTTAGTGAAAAAGTGTGAGTGTATTGCAACTTTCATGAAATTACTTTCCCGTCTAAACGCTAGGTAAACAATTTAGATCTTAAAAATATTTCATATTCTAATATAATATGAAAAAACAACAAAATTGAATCAATTTAATTGTTCTGTTGTTAAATATTTTATTTATTTATTTAGTTAGTTTCAGTCTATGGATGAGAACAAAGATCCTTACAGACTATGAAAAATAAACTACAAAGAAAAATAATAATAATAATTTATAATTAAACATTATACACACAGAAAAACATTTTATTTCTGCATATTAAGAAGCAGCAGTTTAAAATAATTTTTTTCAGTGCTAAATTCAATAAAAGAATTGGATTGTTTCTGCATATTGTCGTTTACGGCATTAAGATAGATGAGACAACGAGTTAGAACCCCAAAACAAGTGTAATTAGTACGATGAAGGGGCACTTCAAAAAGTTTTGGAAATCTAAGATTCCTTGGGGAATACAAAAGGGATCAGCTGATAATAGGTCAGGGCAATCAATGTTACCATTGATAATATCAGAAATAAACAAAGCAGATTGTACTTTAATTTGTAATTCCAAAGACTGTAATCCAATAAATATGCATTTAGATTCATAAAACACACTAGGTAGATATGACAGAGGTAGGGTAGAAAATTTAATAAATAAACGTTCAAGTCTCTCAATACGTGGCACAAGGTATAAAACATGTTGACTCCGAATATGTGCAATAACACAACAATAAATCTTAATTTTATAACATGCAATTTTATATATACAAGATCATTTTACTTCACTTACGAGTACTTTTAATGGCATCTCTTTGACGGAAGGGTATAAAATTTTGTTTGAAAGACTAATACTTGCTTTCAGTCATTTAAGATTAAAAGAGATTAAATCTCAGGGGGACAACTGGCTGTTTCGTGGTCGCTGCGTGATTTAAAAAAATTATGTTGGCCCATGATAAATGTTCTTATACAAAACGCCTTGTTAATGACATTACAAATGACATTATTAATGACATTACCAGTTCTAAAGCAGATATAAAATGACATGCAAATAACACATTTTACATATAATTGGCCATTTACACTTAAGCCAAGTGTACTACTTACGGGACTTCGAATCAAATTTAGTTGATTTTGACGAGATTACAAAATTAATGTATAATATTAATATATAATAACACAAAATTATGTCTAGATTGCAATTAGATTTTGGCAAAATCTAGTAGATTTTTGTAAGTACTCTATTACACAACTGTGATTTTGTTCACAACAGTACTTTAAAGTACTACGCTGCAATAAAAAAAACTATACTTTATAATGATAAATTCTTTGTGATTTAGTTATTGCTGTCAAACCCTTTGCAAAAGTAAATTTTATGAACATGAAATCTTGTAAGATGTTAATAAACGGAAGTGTAAACGCTTAAGGTTTTGTTGAAGATTTCCATTTAAATCTACTAAATTTTGGGTAGATTTAAATGCCCTATAAATATCATAAAAAGTTTTGTTTAAGCTTGTAATATTATATAATTTCTAATGTGTAATATAACTACTAAATAAAAGTACATAATATTTTAGCTAACTATCTTTTATCGTTTCTGATTTCAACTGTTATTTTTTCTGAGTGTCAAACACAGACAGGTACAAATAAATTTGATTTGCACGTTCTCAATCAAATCATTTTTACACTTCATTTGTAAAGTTTCAATCAAAATAACACATTTTGTATACGACAGTCAGTTCGACAGACTAAACAGCTGATAGATAAACTAAATACGTTTTGTGCACACACGCACACATGCACAAACACATACATCCACACACACATACTCACTCGCATCCAGTGAGTTTCAATCAGTTTGCATTATTGATGCAAACATCTCAACATGAAAATCAATAATTGAGCATGAAACTCAAATGAAAGAAAAATAAATATTTTATGCTTTCAAAACAAATTTAGCGAAATGGGTAAATATCAATATTCTGGATGAAATTTATAAAAGTTGTTTAAAGTATGAGAAATTTTAAAGAAGTAAAAAAAAGATTCAATATTTTTGTAATTTGAAGCTACTATCTACAGTTAAACTCCGATATAATTCAAATTTGAAGATACAGAAAAAAATCATTATAACTTTGGTTCTTTTACTAAATTTCCATTTTACGTGTGAAATCTATACTGGCAGAAAAATGCGGCTTTATGATTGTTTGCTTGAGTAGACAATGTATCAGATTACCTATCCCTGGCCTTATTATTAATGCCACCAACAGTTTTGACACAACAGTTTTTTAAAACGGATAGATAAAAGGCAGTCTATTTAATTGCAAAACTAAACAGACAAAGGAATAGAAAACCACAAACTAGAAGCCTAATTTCCTAAGTGAATGAATTTAAATCCTCACGAAACACATATGTTTTGAACACCATACAGCGTGTGTATGTTGTTGACCAAGCTCCGAGTATTCAATTCTGGCAGTAAGAAGTTGCTTATTCTGGTCCGACTAAAAATACGTCTTCAGCCAACTTGTCACACAGACAAGCCGTACTTCTGAAAAATAAGTTTTTTCTGCAAAATGTTTGCTGGGCAATCGATCACAGATGAATGAGCTCTGGAGAATAAACGTGTGTTGCGTAAATACTCGTATACGAGTTTCAGGAAGAAGACCTCTGATCTTGTCAAAGTAAAATCTATTGTTGTTGCGATAAAACAAAGAAACGTAGCCCGAACTGCGGCGATGCTCCAGTGAGTCAATAAATCCGGATACCCTAGGGCCACCTATAAGCTTCGTCGCGCTCTCTCTCTCTCTCTTTCTCTCTTGCACACAGTTGGTTAGCCCCAAAATAGACTTTGAGGCGCCGGCACAAACGTGGTAATTGTATTCGATTTTCAGACGGATGTACGTGGTGTAAATAGTAAGGAGATCGAATTGAGTAAAAAATGTTTCTTTAGAGACATAAAAAAATGTGTTTTGTCTAGCAAACATTACACTGTATTTGCCTTCCAAGAGCATCCAATTCCTCAATATTTATACAATTCATGAGTACAACTGAAGCAGCACTTAAGATCGTAAGTTTGTGTGTTAATAAACAATACTGGGTTTTACAGGCGTTGAAGTGGACTCCGTTCCCCCATTCCCCATTCTGAAATTAAAAGAATAGGCAACAAGTCATTGAGATTTTGACACTTAACACTGATTTCGGTGAAACGGAATTAGTATCCTTGGTAATTGCTTGGCGTGGCTTTTTTCGGAAACTAAAAAACTCCCGAGGGTCTGTTGCTTTTACAACAGATACCTGTACTGTAAGGAACCGGTGGTGATGGTTGACGGGTGAGTTGGTTTAAGGACTGATGCTGCTAGTGGGCTTCGGCCTACCAACTCATTAAGCCTTGTCTTACATTGATTGCTGGGAAATTGCATACAGGAGGGATTAGAAGGCCCGAACTGCTCAACAAGAAGATGCTCATATGGCTACAAACATATGGCATAAATTGCCACCTGTGTGAGCCTAGCAAGCCACACGTGGGCGCTGGTGAATCGTGAATAATTCAATCCGTGGAATTGGTCCATTATCAGGTAAGGCCGCAAGGCAGGTGCTGATGTAAATTTTTTTCACAACTGTCACCGATTTCGGATAGTCTGGACCTATAACTGAATAAGCACGAATGGCAAATGCTGCTGTAAAAGAGTGGATAGTATTGGAAGCTTAATAGAGATGGTCATTAAAAAAAAAGAAATATGGTGCTAGAGTGCTCTGTGTCCGTTGTAGCGTTATTAGTCACATTAATTTTATACTTTTCAATAAATTTCATTTTAGTCTGTCATACTAAAAACTTAATGCGCTTGCAAGTAAGTAAGTAAATAGCTAATTAAGTAAATTTCACATTGTCACTTAAAGTATTGTTTTTGTTTGTTTGTTGTTGGCACCCAACTTATGAAGTGCAAGTAAATATGAAACCCTGGGAGATTTTCTTTTCTATTTCCCCTTCTTGTGAAAAAAGCAGAAACCGTTTTGATTGTATTTCCGTCACCCCAGACTCGTCTATAATTTCAGCACAATCTTCTTAAATGAAATTGTGATCTTGTTGTAGTTATTGTAATGTTCTCACACTCTGCTGTTGCTTTTTCCTCTGCTGAAAATATGAGTGTAATGAGTGAATACGAGTTTGTGAGGAAAATTTAAACAAATACATATGTTCGTGTGTGTGTGTGACTGTGTGTTTGCCTGTTTGTCTGTCTGTCCGCCCGTCTGCCCTGTCTGCCTGGTTTTTGTTTTATTTATCTGATAAATTACTAAAGTTTCTAATGTCGCATTTGTTGATGTTGTTGACGATGATTGTGCTGCTGTTGGTGCTGGCTAATATATTGTATGATGACATTGCTGGTGTTGTACAGTTTGCTAGCAACATTATAATTAAATTGTAACACAATTTACTAAATATGTTTGTACTACAAGACTTTAAAGTTGCATTCATGTTGTTTGGGTTGCACTAACTGCAAGAGCAAAAAAAGAAATGCGATTAATTAAAGAAAACTTTCAAAACGATTTTGAATGTCGACATCGTTTAAAATGTTAAAAGCGGTAATTTTTCTTGCATTTTAATATGGGAATTATATTATGTTGCACTTTATTACTATTACTTAACTTTTGAAAATGTTAGCAAAGTCCTTTGTTTAGTTGACACCGCATAAGCGAAATTAATAAATAGTTTGTAAACGCAGAAATATGTTGGGTTTCCTTGATTAAAAAGGAAAAATGTAGGAAAATCAGCAGTTGGAAGGCGAATTCATACCAGGTAAATGCAAGAAAAAATTAATTATATTGTGAAACTTTTAGTTATTTGGTGAAAATTAAAATCTCAGATCATAGAGCTTGAAAAGGTGAAAATGACCAGCCAGATTGCGGAGGACTCTGCATTATATCTGGCGCTCAAGATAGAATCCATAATTTAAAAAATAGTTTTAATTTTTTTCCAATTTTGTTTTTATTATGTCATTGACATCTGAAATAGATTAAAATTAAAAAAAAAGTTATCAGCTGTGCTGCCAATTTCACCTGTTATGAATTCGCCTTGAGCAGTTATGATATGAAAACTTAAGAGCATATTCATAAAAAATACTTTATGTCTATTAAAGGCTTATTTGACATATTTGACAAATAAACCTTTAATAATCTTAGAAACTAGATTTGTTTTTTTGGTTTTTAAGCTATGTACACACAATTGTCAGATGTTACAATACTGTAAGATCTGGCAATATGCTGACAATGTAGTGACAACGAAAAATTGTCCCGCAGAAGTAAATTGTGTGTTCAGACGATCGTAAGAAAATCTTACAATTTCATTGTCAGACTATGGTCTGACAAATAATTCATCTGACAACAAAAATTGTCAGTTCACACGGTTATCAGATGGTTAGATCAAAAAAAAAAAAACAAATTGCCACATGCTGTAAGGCATTGCCACTTATGTATATCAACAACGATCTGTTTGGCAGTGTTGCCCATCAAACTTTTTTAATTTTATACATCTGACAATTAAAACTGAGCTTACAATACCAGCCAGTTATCTGGCAATGCCGACGAAGAGTGTTCTCACGACTGTCAGATGCCTGACAACATTGTCGTCTTACAATTGATTGACAATGGTTTTTCTGACAACGTTGTAAGTTAAAAATTGGCAGTTCACACGATTGTAATACATTTTCAGACAATTTTGCTGGCAATATTGTAAGATCTGACAACTGTACGTACGTAGCTTTAGTTCAATTTTTTCTTGAGAATAATTTTTTACAATACAAATCAACTGTGATCAATAAAATTGGTGTTCCAGATTCCGCCTTGTTTGCCCCGCTCATGGCTGAAATCATATTTAAACTTTAATGTCATAAAACTTTATACCTAGTATGTTTTTTGTTTGTTTTATTGTGATTTGAAACTATATAATTTCCCGGGGTACAATCCATACTTCGACTTAAATAGAGCGTATATGGAAAATTTAGCGGTGGTGTAGCTAATTAGTAGTTTGTGCAATTAAGCGAAGAAAATTGAGGGAAAATTTTATTTTGGGTAGTTAAATTTTCAAGCGATTATCTGAAGTAGGTATGTAAGCAAAGGAGAGTTGAGCGTGAAGTTTTTGCAGAAAAAACGACGGAGTTTTTAGATTACATATAAATAAAACTAAAAGTTATTAACGCGTGGAGATAATATCCCTGGAGTATTATTACATATAATACAAACTATTGTCGAAAATTAAATGAAAATTATAGAGTGACGCCAATCAAGCAGAACAGCGAAAAAACTTTTAAAAGTCGCATAAATTTGCCATCTCAAATAGACAAAATTGTGAATAGGACATGATTAAAAAGTGTGTCGAATGCGCGGAAATGTTTTACGACTCTGTAGTAAAAAAAATGTGTAATTAAATCCACGGAATATAGTCATAACTTTTTTTGTATTGAAGTCTGTGTTGCAGACAATAATCGTTAGCATACGAGTATCTCTTTAATTTTCTGCAAAAACTGCGACAACAGAAAAGAAAGGAAAATAAAAAGACAACCAGAATAAACTCTTCAACACCAATATCAACTAATTACATCACGTAGTCCAGAACAAGAAGAATAAAAATAAAATTAAACACTCGTAAATATTTTGATATGAAGCAAATTGCAAAAAAAGAGAAAAAAAGAAAAGAAAAAGTTGGAAAATTGCACGTCAAAGCAATGATTTCCTCATTATTATTAAGCCCGTAATTTTTAATCGATTTTCCTGTTTTTATTTCGTTTTTTTTTTCTCTCTTTTTTTTTTGCTTTTTACTTGTAACGGAGCTTTGAGCGCTATAATCGGTGCAAAAATATAAAATAATATTTTCTTGTTTAACGGTTTTTTAATTATAGTTTTTTCTTTACTTATTTGTAAGTGGCACTTTAATTTTTGCTAGAGATGGTCAAGTGGCAAAACTGCTTTGAATCTGAAATATTTATGGCAAGTTGCAAGATTTAAATTTTAAAATAACTGACTGTAGGCATTTTGTAGCTCTGTCCAGTATAAATTTTTTATTTATTAAAGTGTGAATGTGTATGTTTGTGTGTTTGTATGTTTCCATTTTTGCCGTTTTGCAATCAGCCATAAATGCAGTGAATGTTTGATGGTTGCTGGTTCGTTCCATTGAAGTTGCCATCAATCTAAATGGCGTCAGATGTTGAAACGATTTTGTTATTTTTTTCGCTTCGGTTTACGGCAATTTTTTATTTTGTTTTTATTCTTTCCTTGTGATCTAAACCGTTGAAACTTGCAACAACAATGTTGTTTTAATTGTACTTTAATACCGGCTACAACAGGATGATGGCGTTTCTTCTTTGGCCCCCTCCGTTTCGCCTTTGGATTCTTTCTAAATATTGATGTTTAGCCAAAGAATTTGCTACAATTTTTACACTTATAGCAATGGGCGTAATATTTGCAGATTGTATGTTTGTTAGACAAGATTTATTGTTAATTACAGTGTTAAGTTTTAAATAATGATTTTCTTATACCTATTGCTGGAATAAAAAATAGCTGTAATAAAAACTGCATCCGTGTAGGAAGAAAGAAGTAACGGTGATCGCATTATTGGAGTACCTAAGAACACTCTTTTCTTATAATGGATTGGGGGCTGAAGAAAGCAATTGATACTCCTCCCGTGGCGAGTACTCTTTTCTAGCCCAGACCAATATATTGTGAATCTAAAATTTAAAATTTTTGTATTTTGATTAAAGTCAAAATGGAAGGCAATTCTCATGTGGGCAACTTATTCCGTAGGCGAAGCGTACTGCTGAAAAACGAACCTTCTCTGCAAGGTAGCAAATAAAACTCTATAAAGCCGCATGGCAAGGGTATAAATTGGCAGAACGGGGATCAGCATGGCCCCCGGGTAATTCTGCTTGCGGTTCGATTCGGGCTGATCACGGTTGAGGTGCCTACCTTGGCTGAAATGTTATGGCTGTGGTTGAAACCTAAACCGCAGGAAGGGGGTGTTAGTATCCTTGATAATTGTTTGGTGTGTGGCTTTTTTCGGGGACTAACCCACTCCCGAGGGTCTGTTGCCTTTACAACAGATACCTGTACTGTGAGGAACCAGTAGTGATGGTTGACGGGTGAGTTGGTTTAAGGGCTGATGCTGCTAGTGGGCTTCGGCCTATCAACTCATTGAGCCTTATCTTCCATTGATTGCTGGGTAATTGCATACAGAAGGGATTAGAAGGCCCGAACTCCTCATATGACTACAAATATAAGGCAAAAATTTCTACCTGTGTCAGCCTAGTCAGCCACATGGGGGCGCTGGTGAATCGTGAATAATTCATTACGTAGTACTGGTCCATGTCAGGTGCTGATGTAAATCTTTTTCACAACTGTACTTTGATCCGTTTATAAACTTAAATACTTTAACTTACTTTTTTCCTCATGCCAAAAGTTATCGAAAAATCGATGACAAAATATCGACAAATATTGGTCCTTCCGAATCGAACTACCCTAATATACATTTTTAATTAATTTTTTCTTACAACAGCTTATGATTGTACTTTGATCCGCTTAGAAACTTAAATACTTTAAATATTTATTCCGGAAATTGGGCTAATTAAAAATTTATGATTTCAGTAACTTTGTACAGACACTGGTGTTACCTTTAAAATGTTTATACATCTGTACTCGTACTCGTACATAACGATTGGCAATTGTGGCATGCTACAACATACTTAGTTGATTTTTTGCCCATTAGTCAGTCGTTGTTCGTGTAAATGATGTTTTCCTGTTGTTGGATTTAAACTTTGAAAAAAGAGACAGCAAAAATAAAATTAAACTTTATTTACTCCTCAACTTTGATTCGCAGAACAAAAAACAACTGCAACTACTTAAACAGTAGTTAAAGCCTACCAGAGCAAAGGAAAAATAAAGACAAATTAGATTTAAATGGCAATTACTACAGCTGTCGTTCATAACGACAATGAAAAAGTCTTTGACTTTAATGCTTTGGAGTTTATTTCAGAAAATTACATAAGAAGCTTCAAAACTTAGAAATCGCAATGAAAGTATATCAAAGAATTTTATCAAACTTAAAAGCGCCAAATCTTATTAAGTGAATAATAAAAAAAAGTGTTTCTTATTTATATGTTTGACAAAAATATATCAGGTTATGAAAACGCCTTATTTATTAGGTGTGCAACTTAGCTTCCGCCATTTGACCATAGATGGCTGTAGCGGCAAGTGATAGGCGAAATAAAAATGTGTACAGTAATCTTAGGCATTTGTAAATATGACGCTTTCGAAATATTAGTCGATTTGTATCTATATCATATTGTTATTCTCCATTAAACTCGTCAGCGCTTACTCGTCATTTGCGGGAGGTTTTGATTTTCTGCTTTAATATGAAGAAATCTTCGGTTAAGCCTAATCGAATGCTCTCAAATAAGAGGAACTAGGAGAGAAGGTTATACGAGTGAGTTGATGAAGAACGTGCTGACAGTAGTTTTAACGCCTCAAGAATGGCGACTTTGACGTCACGACGGGGAAGAGAGAAGGTTTTCGAAGGTGTAGACTTGAGTGCATTACTTAATCAAGACTCGTGTCGAATGCAATAAGTATTGCCAGAATCATTGCGAGTGACGCAACAAGCCAGTTTAGAATGCTAGAAAGCCATGGGCATGACTTAGAAACAAAGAAATTGGGTGTGGTACGAGTTGAAGTCGAGAGATGTGGAACGACTTTGTTTTCTTTGCTGCTTGCGGGGCAAAGGCGGAAGGGATTTCTGTATTGCATTGTGCTGCAATATAGTTTGTTTTATTCTTTTATGTTCTTATTGCCCGTCTTTCCTCCTCCTCATAGCCTATTTTACCAAGATAAAAAAAAATGGGTTGATTACGATAAAGCCAAGCAGACAAAATCATACAGATATCCCGACCATGCTTCCACGTGGACGGCCAAGGTCATGTTCAGTTCTTGGTGGGACCAGCTAGTACGAGTAGTGTATCATGAGTTCTTAATAGAGGCAATCGCTATCGAATGCAATTACGGCTTTGAGCCGAGCACTGGATGACAAACGGCCGCAATACAACAGTACTCCATATTGCGACTCCATATTGTGAAAGTGGTCAAGACATATTTGGAGACCTTGAAATGGGCAGGTCTACCCCACCCGTCGTATTCTCTAGGCGTTGCTCCGTTGGACTATCACTTGTTTCGATTAATGGCACTCGGCCTCGGTGACCAGCACTTCCGGTTTTATGAAGAAATAAAACATTGGATCGATTGGTGGATCTCTTTAAAATATGAAAAATTTTTTTAACGCGGAATTTGTATGCTGAACGATGAATAAAACTTTGAATCACAAATGTATAACCAGTTTTTTAGAATAAAGTCTCGAACTTCTGTGTAGTGCAAAATCATTATTAAAACTAAGAGCAATGTTGGCGGTGGCACCAATGTAAAATATTGGGGAAAACGTAAGCATGAGTGGTTTCTTACGCGGTAAACCGATGAACCGAACTGCTCAACGGCTTAGCGCAATGATGTCAAATGTTTGACAACTGCTACCAAGTGAGAACAGAACTCTAATGGTGGTGAATAGGAGCCTACTACTTTACCCTTGCGTGCGAAAGAAAGTTCAGCAAATGGCGGCATTACGACCTCTCCATTTTTCTTGACCCCGGTAGATGTTTGCCACAGCAACTCATAAATAAATCTACGAAATTAATACCGTCAATAAGTTTGCGTAATATCAGTTTCCACCATTATGTCATAATCTGATTATGATCAAATCCTTAAAGGAACTTATCAGTAGTTCAACACACCCACTATGTGATTTGCTAGGGAAAGCTTGATTTTGGATCATATGCGGAAGACTGAAAGATATAGCTTCATACCAATAAAAAATTATAATTAGCTTGGTTTCTATATTTCCCAGCTATCTATATGTCGACGTTTCATAGGAACTACCCAAATCATCAGTAGACTTTGGAAATTTTTGAAAGATATTCTCAAACATTCATCTTTATATCCCAACAATCTAAATAAATTGCTGAGAATTTAAAATGAAAAATGCTCTCTAACATTTCTTTACACCTTTCAAACAAATGAACAACCGTTGGTTGCTACGATTTGCTTTTTGAAAGTATTGAAAAGCAGAGAACAAAAATTCAAACAATTGTGTTTTTATTCCCTATTTTAGAAGCTAAAATAGCGAATAAAAACACAATTGTTTGATATAGCTTTATGTTAGAATTAGCCTTTATGGCTTAACGTGGCGGTTGACTAAACCCAGATAGACTTTTCCATCCTTCTTCACCATTCCCGTTGGCAAATTGCTGTTTTTATTTGATCTGAACATCGGAAGGTTATTTTTGCGCCACCCTGTATAAGTATATATTATTTTTATAAAATAAATTAATAAATATATATCAGAGCCTGGATGCAGGCAGTGCAGTACGAGTTCTAAGGTCACATCGGGAAGCATCTTGAAGTAATAGAAAACAGTTTCGAAGTAGATTACCTTCCTAAAATAAATGAAGATGCTTTTAGCCGGCATAAGCTGCATGCATGCAGTCTAATGCACTATCTTTAACATTTCTTGATGTCTTTAACATTAAAAAAATTCTTTTAAGATCCAATTTTGATAAACTCAGCAATGCGATTTCCAGAAAACAAACTAAATACTGATTTTCGGTTTCGAAACCAACTCGGATTACAAAACAAACAACTTCTAATGAAGGGCGCCTTTGTATCTTAGGCTTTGCAAAATTTGCCATTTTTCTTTTTAATTTTTCCAAGTATTTTGTAACTTCTTGTTTCAAACAAACAGTATTTTAGACTAAAACATGCATTGCTTTGTAATTACAAAACAATGATATGCAAAACCTTTCTTTTTACATATTCTTAATGGTACAAATACTCGTACTCGTATATATGGCCGTTCGTTCCACCATGCAACCACTACTTTACGGTGGCAATATAATCAGAGAAAGGCCTGTATGTGTGAATATGCCAGTGAACGAATAACTGCTTGGTTGACCACTTGGTTTAACTGTCACATCACATGGGGGAAAATTATACAATAAGTGGAAGAAAAAACTTATACTGTATTCACGCTATAGGGGCAATTACAATGCGACTGGCGCATAATAATCATCCAACAGGAATAAATGTACTCGTACTAGACTTTTTTCTTCTTTTGTTTGTCAACCATCTTCCATATAATGGTTGGAGGGGGGGGGGAAAAAACAAAACCAAAGAAGAGTTGTGTGCAAAAACATAGATAAACGATGGATGACAATGACGACGGCGGCGGCGGCGACATTGACGGCTTTAAAAGCTAGTAAATAGAGGAAGTTTGTATGCTTAAATTTCCCAACCATAAGGGTTGGATTTTCATCACTTGTGACTAAGACTAATAGTAAACGGATGTTTCCATTTAAATTTGCATTTTATTTGCTTTTTGTGCAGAAATGTGCAAAAAAGTCTATTACGAGTATCTGTAGGTACTTTTTTCCCTTATTTACACAATGCAAAGATTTCTAAAACTACTCGTATTTTATTTTTTTTTCGCAATTTTAAACACATAAGCATACATTTACTTTAATGGTCATAAAACTTTGATTCCAGTATCTACCAGTTTTTTATGTAAAACTTCTGCATTATAAAGAATTCTTTTGTGATTTTATGAAAACCACGAGAACGAAATTTTAAGAGTTTTCAATTAACCGGGGGGGTTTTTTTTTATTGACAAAAACTATGTAAATTGTGTTAAAAAAATTACATCCTAGTTTCCGCTATGAAATACTTAATTTTAATTAAAATTTTAAAGCATTTTGTGCCATTAGTATAATGAAAATGGAAGTGGAGATATATAAATGTATTGTACGAAGGCGGATTGATAGTGAAGCTACCTAGCACTAGATGGCAGCACAAACGCAAGTATTTTTTTGCGATCTGTCAAAAGTCAGCTGTTAAAATTTCATCCAAATTCATCGATTAGTTTCTTTGTTGTAGTCGTTTGAAGTATGATAAGCAACTTTTGTGTTTCTTGAAAAATGGAAAAAAGTGAATTTCATACAGTGATTAAGCCCTATATTATTTGAAAGGGAAAACGGCGAAAAACAAAAAAAAAAAAAAAAATAATAATAATAAAATAAAAAGCCAGGTAAACACTACGGTGTGTCTGTTCTCTCAGGTTACATGGTAAAATATTGGATAAGCCCTATATTATTTGAAAGGGAAAACGGCGAAAAACAAAAAATAAATAAAAAGCCAGGTAAACACTACGGTGTGTCTGTACCCTCAGGTTACATGGTAAAATATTGGATTGCTGAATCTAAACACATCAACAGAGAGGCCAAAAGAGGAGGTTACTGAAGAAAATATCAAGAAATCCCCCGATATCGTTATGAATGAACGCCGAGTCAAGTTATAGTGAAAGGCCAATGTAAGCGATTTGCGGAAACGAGCGGCAATCAATTGTTCTATTTGCCGCTTCAGTTTATACTTATTTTGTAGACAAATTAACGCGGCTAATTGAAGAAAAATTTGTGCTTCAAAGATTAAGCAAGATAATCGGCCATGTCACAGAATTCACTTCCGTTCGGAAGTGAATTCTGCTTTTTTAATTCTTCAAAAAAGGAAAATTTAAAAACTTTTTCGGAATGAAATCAATTCTATAATTCATTCTTGCAATTAGAAATGTTTTCATTCCGAAAAGTCTTTTAGTTTTTGGTTTTTTGAAAAAGTAAAAAAAAGAATTCAATTCCGTTTCCGAACGGAATTAAGCGCTGTGACATGGCTGAATATTTTGATTTTTTTAAAGCAAAAATAAATATGTAAATAAATTCAATTGTTAAAAATTTCACAACCGAAAATTAATTTCTTTCTCCTATTTTTTTACATTTTTTTTCCTTTACTTTTTGATTTGACAATTTGAAGCGGTAAAACAAAACGTTAAACTGAATTCAACATTGCCGCGGAATTGTCAATTTAAATTAAATTCAATATGTTAAAATTTATGTAAGAATATTTTTATAAAAAATATAATTTTTTTGTAAATTGGTCACATTGTTGCCGCTCGCTACCTCATACCGCTTACATTGGCCTTTCACTATTATGTAAGATTGTTGAAATGGTAAACATATCATATGAACGTGTGTTCAACATTTTGCATGAGCATTTGTACAGGGTGGCGCATAAATAACCTTCCAATGTTTTTTGGCTGTAATTAAAAAAAAAAAAGTGAAAAACTTTGATTCTTCTTGTGGATTATTTTTATTTGGTCTTCTAATTTTTTTACATCAAGTCGAGAATATGACGTCATGTAAATGGCCGCACCACAGTTGATTGTCATTTTAGCCCTTTTTATAGCATTTTCCATCACATTGGCCAAAACTTCCGGCGATAGGTCCTCACATTCTTGACGGATATTGTCTTTATGAGCTGCAAGAGTCTGAGGCTTGTTGACATAAACAAGCGACTAGTGTAAAATTATTAACCTTAAAAAATTTCTGCAACAAAGTGAAACAAATTAACAATTTAAAAATTGTTTTTTTTTCTTTTACAAAATCCCAAACAAAACGCCTATTATTCATGAACTTTTCCATATCTTGGTTGAAAGTTAAACACTCAAAACAAAGAAGGAAAAAGATCCTTCAAAGTTTTCAGTTACGTTTAGTCTTTTTTTTTAATTTTTTGTAAATTTAAGCTGCAAAAAGCGGGAGATGATTAATTGTTACGATATGATTAACTCAGCAGGGTTTTAATATTTATGCTGACAACAAAAAATTTCAATTTGTTGCGAGGAAAAACTGCAAGAAGCAACAAAGGATCAAAAGAAAAAAAAAAAAAAGATGATGAAAAATGTAACATCATGTATCATCAGGAGCAGCAGCAGTAACAATAGCGCTATCAACATCATCTTGTTAATTTTGTGAATAAACTCGTGCATTCTTATTCTTTTTTTTTGTTTTAATTTTTTTTTCTTTTTTACAATTTATTATTTAAAACGCGTGGTAGTGCATCATATTTTTGTATTTTCGTTAACCATTCATTTATATTTTTAGCCCTGAGTATATTTACATTTTACTTTTTCGCGCCCGTGTGTATATATGAATGTATGTGTGTGTGCACGCTTTTGGCCACAAGAAGTCATATGTTTTTTTCGGTTGCTTGTTACCAAAATGTATTTAAATGTATGAATTTTAACAAAATAGATTCGCTCGGGAAAAATATTTTTATTTTATGCTCGTATAGAAGTAATAGTAAGAGATTATTGCTACATAGACAAACTTGCTTACCCAATTGACCAAAACACAGGCGTGTTGTTCGTGATGAACAAAATGTCGGAAGATTTGGAATATGTTATTTATATCAGAATTAGCCGACTGTTATTGAAATTTTGAAAATTAAATATCGTTAAACCTTTTGTATAAAAACCAGAAACAAATCAAGATCTTTAGCTGAAAAATTTAGACGAAAAAAATACAAACAAGATCAAATAATACGAATATTAAAAAAAGTAAAAAAAAGTAAAAGTATAGAAGTAATAGCAAGAGATTATTGCTGCATAGACAAACTTGCTTACCCAATTGACCAAAACACAGGCGTGTTGTTCGTGATGAACAAAATGTTGGATGATTTGGAATATGTTATTTATATCAGAATTAACCAACTGTTATCGAAATTTTGAAAATAAAATACCTTTAAACCTTTTTTATAAAAAACAAAAACAAATCAAGATCTTTAGCTGAAAAATTTGGACGAAAAAAAAAAATACAAACAAGATCAAATAATACGAATTTAAAAAAAAAGTAAAAGTAAAAAAAAGTAGAAGTATAGAAGTAATAGCAAGATATTATTGCTACAAACTTGCTTACCCAATTGACCAAAACACAGGCGTGTTGATCGTGATGAACAATTTGGAATATGATGATTTGTAATATGCTATTTATATCAGAATTATCCAACTGTTATCGAAATTTTGTAAATAAAATACCGTTAAAACTTTTTTATAAAAAACAGAAACAAATCAAGATCTTTAGCTGAAAAATTTAGACGAAAAAATACAAACAAGATCAAATAAAGCGAATATTAAAAAAAAATCAAAAATGTAGTAAACGTTCAGCTTTTTAAAAGGCTTATTATGCAAAATGGCTGCAAAAGTTTTTCAGTTTGTGTAAGTTTTTCATCCGTTACGAGCGAATTTATAGTTTTTATTAAACATTTTTGTTACAACTTAAGACTTAATTTTTCAACGCTGAATATATTACGATAGCACTGTTATAAATTAAATCTACTCCAAAAAGTTTGTAAGCGGAAATCTTAAAATTGTTGCAACAAAATAAAAAATGGAACAGATATACACTGAAAAAAAAAAATTCACTCCATCCGTATTTAAATCAATCTTAAGCGTTGTCAAAAGAATGGTAAGTACTAATTTTCTTAACCAAGTACGGCTGATTTCAGTACTAAATATTTAATTTTAATACCGAATGCGTACTTGAAGTAAGCCGAACATAATATTAATATGAAACTGACATCAAAATAATATTAAAATGCGATTGATTCAAACATTACAAAGTTGATTTAATCCCGAATCCGTACTTGAAATAAGCTAGACAAAAGATTAAATAACATAAGATTACCTAACAAAAGATTAAATAACACATAAATTGATTTTTGAGAACAATTTATATGTATGTGAGATATGTATCTCAGCAGATCCACATATCACTGGTTCCGAACCCACCCGAGGATCGCTTAAAAGAGTCTAATTCACTTCTGTCATATTCCGATATATCTGACAAACTGTATAGTACCGGAGTGCCTTGACATGAGCCCTGATTTAAGAAAGAGACACCGGCAGAGGAAGTGCTCAACACTCCCTACTTCCTCCTCGTACTTATAACTTCTACACAAATCATTAGAGTATTTCCTAGAGGGTGTCATAGGAATCGCAGGAAATACTTATTATCATTATTATTTTATTTTTACCTGTCTTCTTTCATCAAGAGTTATTGATCGCGGCAATTATTGTTATAATTAAAAATAGAAATATTTCTTGGCTTTAGCCAGGATTGAACTTGAGCCAGACGAACGATACCATCATATAATATTAGAAATATTATTATTTTATTGTAAAAGGAGTCACGTTATAGTTGTATGCTGGAGTGTACCTTGGGCATCGCTTGATTAAATAGTAAATCATGCGATGTCCAAAGGACAAGGGAGTTTTAGATTCCTTAATCTAAATTATACATATTCTAGTACTTAGTTTACTTTTTTATTAATTGCCTCGCAATTCCTTAGATATTCAGCTAAGGGACGGTGACTTCGTTCTAGAGACCTACTAGCCTGTGGATAGATCCTACTGACCAAAATGTTATAGTATCTCCTGGAGGGTCCCATGGACATCGCAGGAAATAATTATTTGATTGTAGAAGGACTTATGTTGTAGTTGTATCCGGGAGGGTCCCTTGGGAATCTCAGGATTTACTATTTACGTTATAGCTACTTAGTTTACTTTATTATTTATTGCCTGATATTCACACTGTTCTACACTCTTCGTAACTCTCCTTCGTATCCCACTTTTGTAGTTGTTTTTTTTTTGTCTTAACTGCGCCGCAAACTTCTCTGAATTCTGTACGCGTACCAATATTCCGCCGTGTCAGCAATTTATACAGTTTATGTCATTTCCGGTTGGATGCAGTTCTTGGCTGGTACTGCTGTTGATTCTTTAGCATATTTGCTGCATTGCAATATTGAGCTTGACCTCAATATGCTTTTTATTCCTTTCAACTGAACGAATTGGCGCTGCACATGATACGGTCTCAGTAGGTCCCAATTTTCACCAAGCAACTTTAGTTGCGCAATTCTTGAGTTTGTGGACAAATAAGTGAGGAAAGAGTGGAGAGTGTAAAAATGAGTACAGACTTGCCTGTACTCGAAAAGTCGTCTTGTGCTATCATTCGTAATGTCAGAAATTTTACATTTTCTTTCATTTGAGTTTCTTTTATGTATTGATATGTTGTCCATGATGAAAGTAATATTGAAAAAAAAAGTTTTTTAATATTGTGGACAATTGTTAATTTAGAAGAAGTGAAAATTAAATGGAAAAATTTGAGAATGCAGTACATGCAAGATTAAGAAAGTGTAATCAATAGAAAACGAAAATTGCTCAAGTAAAATTGCTGTGCCTGAACATAAAAGCAAGTTTAAAAGAAAATTTGATAAGAATTGCGCAACTAAAATTGCCTCGTGAAAATTTGGACTATATTAGGACTAGTTGAAATTCTGGGGCCTCAGAGAATATAGAGCGACAACTCTTGTGCTACCTTGTGTGTTCGTCAAAAAGAACCATTTTGCTTACTGAATATTTAACTTTGAGCAAACGTATTTTTCATAAAAGTTGGAAATTTAAAATTAAATTAACTAAAAGCGAAAAAAAAAAAATTTGCCAAAAGTTTTCATTGTTTTTAATTAGAAAAATGAAAAATATTTTTAGATTTTTATTTCACTTTTTTAACACGTACATACATGGCAATATGTACTTGTACATGGTGTTTTACCGTCTGTCATACTGTTTCTCAAAAAAAAAAACCAAGAATAAATTTAAGCAGAAGGAATCAAATGAAACTGACTCGTTTAATCCCCCCGAAAAAAAGTGTAATCAGATGCAAACATTGAGATAAAATGCTCGAAAACGACACGCATAAAACTGTGTTAACTCTTGTAGTTTATGGTGTGTTTAAATTTCATTTAAAATTTTAAATAAAAAAAAAGTTTTAACTCTGTTTCATTAAAGGTTTTCTCTTAAGACTTTCTTAAGTATTCGAATGTCGTGGTAGCAGCAACATTGCTTCTTTTTTTCAAACGAATTAAGTTGCTTGCTCATTGTCAGTTTATGTTGTCCTTGTTTGTTGTTCGAATATTTTTTTTTTTTGCTTCCAAGTCTTTTAATATGACTGAATCTGCTTTAGTGCGATAAAATCTTGTCAAAAATTATTATCAACATGTTTGCGCGTACAACGACGTGTTACGTTGTGAAACATCAAAAATGAAATACATTTTTTTTTTCGCTTTCTTGAGTTGTTTTTAATGGCTGCAATGAAAAACAATTTCGTTTCATATCAAAATGTTTATAATGATTATAAGGACAAAAATAATTATATACATATTTGGTCAATCTTGATAGATAATGATGCTGAGTGGTGCGTTTTATTTTGAAAAAGGTAATAAAGTTGAATAGAAGTTGGCAACTTCAGGCCTGAAAAAGCAGGCATTAATTTTATAAAAACTGATTTAAATTACATTTTGGCTGTTGCAATTTTCCAGCACAGCCAAAGAAAAAACCTGTCAGAAATTAAAATGGAAACAAATAGTTTGTATCTAGAACAGTGAAACTGTTATAAATTTGCCTTCTTATTTCAATAAGAGATGTCAGACATTGAAATGCAGTAAAACACGCTATATTAATTTGAACTATTTTTATTTGAAAGAGTGTAACATCATATAAATATCTTTCGCGGCATTTTTCGGTGGCACGAATTGAAAACATTTTTTTTTTATCTTAGACCAGTACTCAGGGAATGGCCGCTACATATCCAGTGCATTATACTGGAACTAAGAAAATAGATTATGATGAGGAGAAGAAAAGGAGTAGTGTTTGCGAATGTTATATTTACACCTATCAGAAATAACTCGGAAATACCAAAACGCATGTTAATACAGCATTTAAAGTCTTGGAGTTAAATTAGTTGAAACTGGCCAATTTACACTAAGCACTGATCAGTTTTAACTTCGGCACTGCTCAGACTAACAAAAATTAGCCCAACTGGCTAAAATCGTAAAATTCAGAGAAAAAAAATCGTCAAAATCGTCAATGTAAATATCTCAAATCATAAAAAAATTGTCAGCAAGTAACAACTAATTTTTTAATATTTCAAACGGGTAAAATATAGCAAACCCGTTTATGTTTGCTTTTAATAAAAAAAAACTTCTGCATTCAAAGTTACAGCAACAAATATACAGGCTTGTTGTAAGAAATGCAAATGGCTTAATTTAGCGACAACTATTTAAAAAAAAGATATTACTTAAAAACCATTGTAAAAATGTAATAAGATTTAGTATCAATGTTAAAAGAATATTATAAATAAATATAGTTTAAAAAACTAAAAAAAAAGGTTCGATATTAAACTAAAATAATGGTCCATATAACCTGATAATTACCCGTATAACCAGATAATTACCCGCATAATCGTCTTCAATAGTCGCCAAAATCCTCCACTTCCGCGGAAACAATATGGCAACATCAATTTTCGCACTAAATCGAATGACCGTTAATAGTTCAGCCACACGCGTAACGAATATGAAAAATTGGTTAGCGAAGCGGTTCCGAGTTTCTGGGAATTTTCAAAATGGGCTTTGTGAATCCCCAAAATCTCCCATTTCCCGGAAGCGATACTGGAACTCCAACTTTCGCACTAAAGCGGTAACACTGTATATACATACAAATGTTTTATATATCTACACTTTACGGCATTGGATTCGAGTGTTGCAAAAATACAAACATACAAACAAACATATAAGTGAGACTAATATAAGCGTATGGCTTTAAATAACCGTATAAATAAGCTCTATATTATTATTTATAAGTAATTTTATAAAACTTTTTTACAAGTTAAGTTTGCTGCCTGGAATTCAATATTATATACATATGTATAAATTAAGAATTATTTTTTCTATATCGAGATTTGAACTCTGACACTAGAACTTTATTAAGAGAGAATAAAATTTTTGAGCTAAAAATAATTTTCATGGGGGGATGTAGCTCAGATGGTAGAGCGCTCGCTTAGCATGTGAGAGGTACGGGGATCGATGCCCCGCATCTCCAAGTTTTTTTTTTAGCTAATGTATTATATATAATAAATATTATATTATTATTATGTATAATTATATAAAATAGTATATTTTGAATTTCTGATTTTCGTAAAATGTTAAAATCACCTACATAAGAGGCAATCCAAGTCAAATCAGACAGTTCAGAGAAAACATTTTTTGATTTGCTTTATTTGTTATTGTATGGATATTCCTTTTAAACAGCACATTTCAGCAAATTTTCAGATATTTTGGCTTATGGTTTCAGAGATATCGGGTTTTAAAAAACTTTTTCAATAATAGTCCAAAACGAATAATCTAATAAAAAATAGAAAAAAAATTATGCACGGGGGATTTGGATGCAGTTTTTGGTATTTAATATTTAAAATAAATTTTTTTCTCTGTTCTTCTCTTTGATTTTCTTAAAATGTTTTGTATTTAACTTTGAATTTTCCATATAATTTTTTTAAATTTTCTAAAAATTATTTTGCGCGTTAAACCACTGTGCAAAAATTTTCTGGAATTTTAAAAGATATTTTTTAAATACTAAATTTATTTCTTTTGTGGCAATGTCAAATATATACTGTTTGATATCTTAAAGCAAATTAGAGCCTGAGGAAATTTTTTCGTGTAGGCAGGTATAGATGTTGGGAGACTTTATATGTTGAAACACATACATATATAGGTATATCGCAAAATCTGTTATCTGTTTATAAACCAATTTTCTTTCTTTATACATACCTACATATTTATTAGCAGTTAGGGAAAAATTAGTCTTTATACACAAAATATAATACGGGCTCAACCGGGATTTGAACCCGGTTATTTTTTATTGATTTTACATTTTACTGAATATCATTTTTCCTGTGCGAATTTCGTTTATATATATAATAATTTCGTCTATGTATATAATAATCATTTTAAATTTCTTCTCAAACACAAACGATAAAGTTTTTGTTCGGGTTCACCATTTGTCTGAAAATGATAATTAACACTATTACAAATATTCTTCTAACACTTAACATTGTTTGTCCGTTTTGCAATATGCCAATTAAAATCATTTCCATTTATTGTATTTTCTTGCAAAGCAAACAATAATAATTGAGAGTTGAAAGACAATAACAATTGTGACACCAAATAAGAAATAAACGAAAACAGGGAGGGGGAAACAGCAGCAACACTAGTTAATCATTTGATTGCGAATTTGTGTTCGAACTTTATTAAATGATGAAAGCAATAAGAAACACAGAAATATTCAACAAAATTGTTGCTTAATTCAACACTCAATATTTCAAGTTTGAAACCCATTCCAATGTTGTTTAAGGGGCTTTTCTCAGTCAACATAAACATCCTGTCACAAAACTACACTAAAATTCGTTTTTCCCCTTAAGGTCATACAGCTTCGCTGACTGTTCGCTCAGCTATTTTGTTTAATTCCTTTCTATTTTGGAGGTATTCAGATTGTAGTTAGAGTACAATTCTAACCACCAATACAAGCCGTCCCAACTTTCTGGAAAAACCGAGTCTATTGAATATCGAATACGACTCTCATATATCACAAACTCGGCCTATCTTTACGAGCAGATATACCTGCCGTAAGAGGAATTCATCATTATTTTCTGTCTGTCGTCCGTGTTTTCGATATAGGTTCATCAATATTTTTTTGTTTTTGAGCCAAATTGCACCGGAATAAGTAGCAAGAAAGAATAAGTAGTCGCCTTCAATCCTGTGCACAAATGTTCTCTTTAATTTCGTCCGTGTTTTCTTTACATGTTTGTTATTAATTTCTTTTCAATGGAATTCATTACATTGAAGTGTGTGAGGTGTTGGACTAAGTTTTGTTAGTCTGAGCAATCTAGCTTCAAAAGATTATAAAAATGTTCAAAAGAAGACGGATATATCAAAAAAAAAAAAAAAAAAATGGGGGTGTGGTAAATTTAACAGTTAAGAAAAAAGTAGTATGCACAATAGTTCGTTGATATTATACAACAAATATTTGCCGGCGAGTTCGTTGCGGTAGGCGAAATTCGTCGTTCGTCGCAATTCTGTTCCTAGCATTACTCATAACATACTTCCTTAGTTCCACTACAATGCACGGCATATGTGGGGGTCATCCCCTGACTACTGAACACAAATAAAAAAAAAGGTCTAATGTGGTTGCAATCTGTTCGAGTCGAATAGATAAGCGGCGTAGTCTTTGCAAAGTTGGCACGACACGATTCTGAAATTTACGATGATATTCACACTGAGTTAACTTACAAAGTATGCTACATTGTATTCGAGCTATATATACTAAGTATAATAATGTACTAAGAAATAATGAGCATCTGTGTTCGTTGAATGAACACTTCAGTATCTCGCTTTCTTTGTGTGCAGGTGGTAGTTATTCACTCTAAAAATGCGGAAATGTGTTTTAAAATGTGTACTAGGTTAGTTTATGAGATGGTGTGTATTATCGACTTAAAAATGAGCATCGGATTATCGCTTCTGTAGTCGAAACTTTCGCCGCTGGGTATTTGAATGAATATTTTGATTCCGGTGTGTATGTAAACGAATAAATTTATTTATGCAGGCTCTCAGATTGAATTCAGTTTGTCTGACATTTTTGTCAATACTTTTGTTCAAAAACGTCTTTTCAACTAGCTCTGAAAACTCTACTCTAAGAGCAGAGAGAATAGTTGATAGCTGAGATAGAAAAAAAGCGTACGTTTTTATCAAAGATGTCAATACATGACTGGAGAAGGAATCAATAAAAGCTGATGATTAAGTTATTTTCTAGACAAAAGAAATATGCAATAATATTTCCTTTTTCTATGTCGTTACTGCTGTCTGTCATTGCTGTCCAAGTCATTGGCTTGTTAGCAACCGTCGACAACAAGGAAACTTAACACCAAAAAAAAAAAAACATTTTTTGTAATAAAAGTTACATAAAAAAAAGAAAAAACTAAAATCACAAGAAAAAAAATAACTGGATAAAAGGAAATATACTGGTCAGCCAAATAATTGGCAAAGTGTGAGTTTTGTAAGGAAACAGATAGACGTCCTTTTTTGTAGAGCATAATTTTACATTGAATTGAATTCACAATTTTTTTTACAAGTATACACTTGCAACATTTGATTGCAAGTTAGACTACTACGAGTATTATTATTATATATTCAATGAAAATCTGTGATCTAAAATAAATGAAAGAAATAAATTACAAACTTTTCGTGGCACATAAAATTTGTGTTGATTTTTCATTAAAATAGCATGATAAACAAGTGAAGAGTGTTAACACAAGACACAACACAAGTCATCATCGCCAGCACTCCAGCGACGCCACCAACCAACCAACCAACCATCATGTTAAAGGCAAAATAATTGACAGTTGACTTAACAGTAACTGAACGAATTGAGTGCCTTTTGAGTGCAACTCTTTGGCGTTTGTAAGTACGTTTTGGTGTTAACTGTTGTTAGTTGTATCTGTTTCTGGTTTTTGACCAGCTTTTTTTTGCTGCTTTTATTTTGGTCTTAACAAGTGCATACTGGAATAGGGTTACTAACATTCTTATATGAAATAAAATCAGGGGAAATTTATGTATGAAAGTTTAAGACGATTGAACGAGGAATTTGATAAAATTTGGAATACGAAGAACTTTTATATTCGTCTAGGGCAAAATGGAATTTTCTACAATTACGAGTATGTACGAGGACTGATCAAAAAATAACAGTTACTTTAAATTTTTGTCCTCTTTAAAGTAATCCTTCTCAGATATAGTACTCTTATGCCAGCGTTTTTACCAATCCTCGAAACATTTCTGAAACGCGCTTTTTGGTATCGCCAACAGCTCTTGTTTCGATTTTTCTTTTACCTCCTCAATCCTAGCAAAACGGTTTCCTTTCATTGGTGTCTTCAGTTTTGGGAAGAGGTAACAGCCAGAGGGGGCCAAATCAGGTGAAGACGGTGGTTAAGGGATGATAGCGGTTTTGTTTTTGGCCAAAAACTTAAAAGTACTACTTACAAAATATTTTTGAATTTTTGTAGGCTCGAAATTCATTTTAGACCTACAGCTTCTTCTTCAAAGTTGCCCAGAACTCTGCGTAGATTTCAATTTCTTTTCGGCTCCATATAAATCGACCCGCCCTAATGTACCTACTTGTATGTTAGCAACTAGAATAAAACTATTGTGAGTGTAATAATCAGTTTATTTATACAAGTACATATCGCTCCTTTATTGCAACATAGTCATAACGCAAAAAAGCTTGTTGCGAGAAAAACACATTTAAAATACAAGTCTTAGAAAATTTTTTTTAGAAAATATCTCCTAAAGGAAACAGTAATTTAAATAAAATTTTGGCACAATATAAAAGTTAGTACTGTCAACAATTCTGCATTGTTAACTCGAAAAGCTCATTTTTTTGAGATATGAATGACTATGTTACAATAAAGGAGCGATATGATAAAACCAAATATTTTGATATAGGGCGTGACAAAAATGATTGTTATTTCCAAAATAAAATATTAGTATTGCATGCAACCATATTCTGAAATTGATTTACATAAATGCAGGAAATGGAAGAAATGGGGGAATAAGCTATAATTAAATTTATAATTCACAATAATATACATTGTTATAGAGTATATACTAATATTGCTGTAACCATACATTAAACTACTTTTTCTTTGCGTGTAAATATGAGAGATTGTCTTTGTTTTGACGAGTAATGAGTACTCGTATTGATTTCAAATCGCATTGTTTGCCAACCAAGCCCCAAATTTTACTGCAAATGTTATCCCTTTAATAAAATATTTTTCAAACACTTATTTATCCTGAATGCACTACATTCCACATGGAATGCAAGAAAAAAAATATAATACCCGCTTTTGGCTGACAATTTTGTGGTCTTTTTGAGCGAATTTTATTTGAAACTAGAAAATTACTAAAAGAAAATTGATAGAAACTTTAAATGAACTGGTTGCTTGTATGGATGTTTTTGTGGTGGCACTGGTGATGGTGGTGGTAGTGTTGGTGGAGGTAGTGGTGATGCAGCTGGTGTTTCTTGCAAACGATGGTGTTGATGATGTTTGGTGTTTTACAAGCATGTATGGATGGCGGCATGATGGTGTTGCTCCCCAACTATGGCATATTTGTTGCTTAAGATCGATAGTTTTGCCTTTCTTCATTTCTATTATTTTTCTAAGCCAAGCAATTTTCTATCAAAATAAATGATAAAATACTTATGGAAAATTGGAAGCAGCAGCAGCAACAGCAGCAGTGTTAGAAAAGTAGAGCATTAAGCATTCACTTTGGTATCTGCACAGCAACAATGTGAAATGATAATAATGATGATAGCTTTTTGCTTTGAATTGGTTTTGCTGGTCTCCATATGGCCATAGAAATGTTGCCAATATGTTGGCATGTCCATGTTTTCATTTTATTTTTTCTTGCTACTTTTTTTTGTCTTCCTTTGTATGCTGGTTTTTAAATCATCGCTAAAGAAAACTACAAATGTAATTTGCTGCAAATTATCAGTTCCATATAATGAGTTCTCTTTTAATGCTGCAGCTTACTTGTGGCAAAAGAAATCAAGCTCTACATTCAATCGCTTCTGCAAAGCATTTGTTTTTTTTTTGTTTTCTTTTTTTGGATTTTTAAATAAGAAATAGAAACATGTTTGTTGTTGTTTTTATTATCGACAGTTTCTTATTGGTAGCAAAACAAATCTCCACAATTCGCTTGATGCAATTGCAACTTTTGACAGAAATTAAAACGAACGGAGGAATGCCTTTAAAAGTTGTTTGGCAAATCAATAGTTTTGTTACGGAAATTTTAAGTTTGAAATTTCTTTAATTGAGGTTATGTTCGAATTACTGAAATGTCACAACTTTGACACCTGGGAATTATGTGTGTAAAATATTTGTTGGGGTTTCTTTAAAAATTTGACGTATCGAGATACTGATTATAAATTGATTTTCTTCTTTCATAAGAAATGTGAACGATTAATTATTATTTTATTAGTTAATATATGAATATAAATAAATAAATATATATATGTATATACATACATATATATATATATATATATATATATATATATATATATATATATATATATATATATATATATATATATATATATATATATATATATATATATATATATATATATATATATATATATATATATATATATATATATATATATATATATTATTTTTAAGTTGGATCACTAAGTAACGCGTTAACTTTTTATTAATTGTGGTTATATAATAACAACCTATACAATATCTTAAGCCCTATAGGAGATAGAAACCAGGCGGTTGCGCAGATCAGAGAACGATATTTATACATTTTCTGCTTTTTATCATTGCTAATAGTATTTTTTTAGGAAACTAAACTTTACAATATATCACTTATTTTCTGACAACCATTTCCAATCTTTGGTGAAGATCAGTATTTGCTCAAAACATCGTAAAAATTTATTACCGTGTTTCAGGAAGAAAAAAATTCTACCAATAAAAAACATCGTACAATAAAAATATATATTTGAACAACATCCGTTTTCCAGCTCTGGTAAGAGTCATATTATATAATATACTCGTACTGTAATCCGAAGCTTTTTTTCAAAAAGAGCTGTATGAAAAGTGTACCGTGCATTATTTTGCTCAACCGATCAGAATATGATTAAAATATGCTCATTAAAGGGTCTTTCATCAAGCACTTCATTTTATTGGGCTAAAATAAAACAAAGTGTGTGTGAAATATCAGCAATATATGCGCTTGTTGCAGAAGACCGAGTTTTTCAAGCTCGACGTAGTGCATTATGAGTTATTAAAACCGATTGAAATAATCACAGGCGATCGTTATCGAGCGCAATTAATGCTCTTGAGCCGAGCATTGAAAGACAAACGGCCGCAATATAACGAGAGATATGATAAAGTGATTCTACAGCATGACATGGGGGGTAGGACTTTCTATTTGAACATTTCCAAACATGTCTTGACCACTATCGCAACATGGAAAGTGATCAAGACATGTTTGGAAATGTTGAAATGGAAAGTTCTACCCCACGCGACATATTCTTGTTTCGATCTTACTAAAAAATAAAAAATTTAATCGATTCATGAATCGCTTCAAAAGATGACCAGTTTTTTCTACGCGGGATGGGCCAACGATGGGCCAGCGATGGACAATACTTTAAATCAAAAATTTTTTTTATTTTTATATTTTTTGCAATAAAGTTGTACACCTATGTAATAAACATTGTCTCATGTGTGTGCCTTACAAACCACAAGGAGGCAGTTGTGATCCGTTAATCACTTCACCCTATGGGGTTGAGCCCCCACCAGATAAAGCAGCAATAGAAGCTCTAAGCTAATTTCGATATCTTTTGTTAACGAATGTTAAAAAATCAAACAGTGAACCGTGTTCGTCGTTTCGACGAATACTCGCCATTCTTAGTTTTATACAATATCGGCCTTATTCATAAAAAATATTTTATGTTTATTAAACTGTTATTTGACAAATTTCTATGGGAAATTTGCCAAATAACTGTTTAATAAACATACAATATTTTTTATGAATAAGGCCATATACATATATTTTGTTATATATTCTATTTTTCTTCTAAAATATGTGTGCCTTCACTATAAAGCACTCAAATATCATTGCAATAAAAGAAAATTTTCGCATGTTACGCGAAAACAAACTTCAAAACAGATTTGGACGTCTTGTCAATAGCAAACTTGAAATTTCTTCTTTTTTTTTTGAACTCAGTTGTAAAAACTTCTTTTATTTCTTTTTAAATCATTGCAATTATTTTTCACATGTTTTGTGCATGTTTCGACAATTTTTTTCTATGTACATTTACAATCGCTAAAGCATTTTTCCTCTAACACAGTCTAAGCATCCGTTTTAAAGTTATTTCGATAATTTGTAACAAAAATGTTTACAGTCAACTCTGTATGTATTAGTATCTATGTATGTGTTTATGTGTGTGCAGTGCGTGTTATCTTTTAAGTTGACTCAGATTTTGTTGAGTCAGTTCAAACTGATTTTTATAACTGTTTAAACCCATATTAAGTTGACTGCTGCAGCGGAGTTATAATTTTTTGTTTCGGATTCTTTTTTTTTTTTACTTTCATAGAAAAAACAAACTGTAACTTTTGCACAACAAGAGTTTTTTCTTCAAGCCAAAGAAAAAACCTCATGTTTCCCACAATCTATTAAGTTGCTTTAGATAATTTGCAGTTCATTATCACATTATCTTTCTGATGGTTAAAGTTTCTTAACAAATTATTTCAAGTCAGTACAGAGAAAAAGAAAAACTTTTAATTGTTTAAAAAGTTTAATTGTAGTTTAAACAAGTAAGTAATAACTAGTATACGAGTATGCTATCGCATGCTTTTAACAGCACCTTGCGGATTCTGCTGTTTGTGTGAACGTGCACATATCAAAACTTTAAATTGTTAAAGATAGCTTGGCAACCATGGCCACCAGAGTGGCGATGGGCAGAGTAGCTCCTTGAATAAAAGTGATTAGATTACTTGTTACACTCCAAATTTTAAACAACTTGAAAAAAACATATCGCTCCTTTATTGCAACATAGTCATAATTCAAAAAAGCTCGTTTCAAGAAAAACACATTTAAAATTTTTAGCTTCAATACAAGTCTTAGAAAATTTTTTTAGAAAATATCTTCTAAAGTAAACAGTTTAAAAATACTTTGAATAAATTTTTGGCACAATATAAAAGGTTGTACTGTTAACAATTCTGCATTGTTAACTCGAGATATGACTATGTTGCAATAAAGGAGCGATATGTATATCCGACAGCATGTTTCAATACATCCGTTTTTTTTCTAGTGTACAACAAAGTACAAAGCTGTTGAACAAAGTGAGCACGGCGTCGTATTGAGGTTGATGGATTGTTTTGAACACTTTCTTGACCAGCAGTAATGTTTTCAGCCGATCTTGCGTACGTTGTGAGCCAGGCTTGTGCCTATAACCTACAGACCCTCTTTTTTTTTAAATTATTCACTACACGATAAATACTGTGTTTTGTTGGCACATTGTTTCTCCCAAAAATTTCACGTAATTTTCTCATCGTCCCAATTAAACGATGATTACTGGGACGATTTTATCGTTTTGATAAAATGTTTTAACGATTGAAGCATATTGTTTTATCGAATATTCAAACAATTGAGTTTTTATTCGCTATTTTAGCTTCTAACATTAATACCAATAAAAAATTATAAATAGCTTGTTTTCTATTTCCCAGCTATCTATATGCCAACATTTCATAGGAGCTACCCTAATCATCCGTAGACTTTGGAAATTTTTGAAAGACTTTGAAACTTTATATCGAAACAATCAAAATAAGTTGTTGAGAATTTAAAAAGAAAAATGCACTAATAATGCCTGTCAAAAGACAAAAACAAGCTTTCTCATTTACCCATCTCTAACATTTCTTTAGAGACCTGCCCATTGTGCAACTATCCCATTAAATAATTATAATGCATATGAACTCAAATAATTAAAAGAATAAGAATAATAAGGATAATAATAATAATAAGAGTTTTAGGGAGTTATTGTCCTTTAAAGATCATACAGAACATATTTTGGCGATTTATGGCGAATTTTGATGGCCACTTTGGTGTTGGAGGTGGAAAAGAAAATCTGACAGGGCTGTCTGTCTATGTGTGTATCCATTATTAACAAATTTATTTTTAGGCGTGCAAGAAAAAGTTCCCGCAGACTTTGCTTGCCAACACAGACAAATAGCTAGAGAATCTTTAAGCGCTTAAACTTCACGCGAACAATAAAGAAAAATCAATTCAATTTGAATAAAAACTTGAAACATTTTTCGTGATTTAAATTAAAATACTTATGTAGATACAAACATACATACATAAAAGAAACTTGATTACTTTTGACAAAAAAAAAAAAAAACTGAAAGCAAGGCGCGAATTAAACATGTTGCTCATAAATTTTGTGTGTCATAAAAATAAAAAATTAAACTACTTAAAAATCTTTTTGTCACACTCATATTGACGGCGGCGTCTGAAGACAAAAAAAATATATACATATATACATATGTATAAAAAAACGAAAAATTGTTTAAACATAGTTTCAATTTTTTTTTGAGTTTTAAGAAAAGTTATTGCATTTATTTATGGTCGTTTGTGTCTGAATTTTGGTTTCTTTGTTAGAATTCTCAGAAATTTTTAACGATCTACTCGAAAATGTTGAAGAAACAACAACAGAAAGAAAGAAAAACAAAAATTTAATCTCTTACGGAAGCTTTTAAAGTGAATTGACATTTTTCTTTGCAGAAAAGGAAACTGGCTTCATTAAAATACACATCAAATTAAGGAGAGAAAAAAACTAAAAATATGAAATAAGTTTAAGGGCCACGTGCTGCCATAAATGAAAGGAATTCAAAGTATAATATGTCTGCGCAAACTTTATTAACAAATAACAAGATAAAATGGTTATATAAGCACGAGCACATACATACTTTGTATATACGTATGAGTGTATGTGAAAAATTAATAAATTATGTTTGTGTCAAACATAATCGCCTGTAGGCGGCTTTTGGTGGCTGATTTTGGACAATGAGTTATTAGATTTTTTATTACTTTATTTAAATAATTATGTTTTATACAGAAAAAGTAATATGCGTGTGACGTTAACTTTAAGGATATATTGTTTGGAAAATTTCAACTCAAACATATTTCAAATGTATAGAATACTAGACGTACCCACGGCGTTGCCCTGCCCGCCCTGTATTTGTTTAACTATAAGAGCAAAAGCAAAAAACATTACATAAATTTTTGATCATTATAAGGAAAGATGTGCATACAGATAATTGTTTGTATGATCGAAAATATGTATTTATGTGATAAATATACAATCAATTACCCCTATCGTAAACCGTCATTCCCATGAACAAATTTCCCATTTCCCAAAATTGCAATCGCTAATACTTTCCCCTAGAAATGAATTCACATTTTCTATGTGTAATTCAGTTTGGAATAATAACACTAAAAAAATTCACATTCGTCCAAAATTCACCTAATCGTAAACATTTATTTCCCTCGTATTATTTTTGTTTTTCCCTTTGATTTGTTCACATCATTTTTGCTAGCGAACTATATTCATCATGTAAGTAATTGTTGTACGTTAGGTTGTACAGGCCGCCAGTTTCATGAAACCAGCCCACTTGGGTCCTTTTGGTCCAGTTGTGTTGTAAGTAATTGTTTCTTTTAATTAAAATGTAAAAGCTTATATTCAGCTATTTTAGAACTAACTTTGTTAATAAGGTGCAAAATGGTATTGAGCTCAATAGAATGCAAAAATCCCTAAGGACGTGTTGGCAAATCTAATCCTCTGGCTACACCTTCTGCAAAGAACCGCGGGTTTATTTACCCTACAATGTTGAATAGATCTAAAACAAAAAAAAAAAAAGTTATGTACAAACTTAATTTGTTTATAGAATAAGTAACTTCAACGAAGTAGATTCATTTCGTAAATGTCTATGAGCAATTCGGTGTAGTCGAGATTCTTCCTCCTGTAGTTCAATTAATGCTCCGATTCTAAATATTTTCTTTTAATTTCAATTAAACAAATTTTCTCACTTTTTCTTCAGTTTGCTATTCTTATTAATCACTTTCCTTACATATTTTACATTCACTACGTACTGATAGCACTAAAAGAGTTCCCATGAATTTCACGATAGCAATTTACCCTTCCAAGGAATTGAAAATTTTATGGGAACAAATATTTCCCATCTTATTCACGATAAGGGTGAATATGTATGAAGTGGTAATATTCGATACCGAGTTATTTTGTGATAAAAAATGTGTATATACAGGCCTGTTCTGAAAACGGCGTTTAAAGCACGCAGACAATTTAAAGCTGTTGTACAAATCACGTGATTTTACGATTTTCGACGTGCTTTTAATCTTTTGAAAGCACGAGAAAACAGGGTGCTAATTCTGTCCTTCGTGATTGAAATTACTATCGAGTAGAAAATAATTTCGATATCGTGTAAATTACTCGTTACGTAACGGGTCGAGTTATCACTTCAGTGTTGTAAAATACTGACAAAATGTGTTTTATAACACTGCCGAAAATTCTTAACAAAAATCATATGTTTTGACAAAACAAGTCAAAATTTACAAGCAACAAATTCAATAAAAATAAAAACGCAAAAGAAATGGACTCAATATTATTATATTATGCATTATCGTCTAATACAATAAGGAAAAAATTAGGGGCAGTGCAGATGCTTTAAATTTACCAAACAACAGTCAATATTTTGTTCACATACATCCATAAAATAAAGACGTTAATGAACCTTGGAAGATGATAAAATAAAGTGTGTGAAAGGGATAAATCAAATGCGAAACGAAATTGCGAAAACGCAATACAGGGTACCAATTCTTCGATTACGAAACATTTTTCTTTTGCATCGCAATAGAGAGTAAGCCCACCTAAGAGAGCTTTTGAACTTTTGGAGATTTGACAGAACAGAGACAGTAAAAGTGAATTGTACTGCAAAAAAAGAATAAACTTTATTTCGAACTTATATAAAACCCAAGCGGGAATCTATGATAAGTATATAATTTCTTAAATCAAGCACGGTACGCTTCATTCAAGCACTAAATACTTCGTTTTAGTTATTTTAGAAATTTAAATTAAATTTGCAAAATTTGAAGTAGTTTGCTGTGCATTTTTGGCCACCCCAGGTTTCGCTTTTATTTCGTTTTTATGCCAAATAAATTCCTTTAAAATTTGATTAAAAGTTTGATTTCAGAAAACCCACAGCAAATAAAATTTTATTAGACAACAGACAAGTAAATGAATTTCGAATTAAAATCCCAACGATTTTTCAAAGATACTGTCACTTTTTGTCATTTTGCCGCCTTAACGACTTTGACACATTAAGCGTTTGCTGTTTAATTTATTTATTTATTTTAATTCGAACCCATGTTACTCATTATTAACACAATGATTAAGTTAATGTCATTATTCCGAATATAAAGTATTTTTATACAACGCCAAAGACAAGCAACAATATTATGTCTTTGAATTTCATGGTATGTTTATTCGTTTTTGTTTCGTTTTATCGATTTTAATATTAAATCCTTGTTTCTGTTTTTTGAAGGCTCAGCACAAAAATCATTTCCACAGACGCAAGCAAAAAATAAATGAAAAATAATTCTAACGCGTTTGGTAATCGTTATTGTGATGCCTATTACAACAATAGCAATTAGGATGTTATTCTTTGTAATAAATAATTTGGTGTAACAATTTTCTAATTGTAGTGGGGGTCAAGGCTAATGAATGAGCTCATATATCGCTGGTTTTGTTCATAATTTCATTCGTAGTTCATTTAGTTCATAATCTAAAATGATTTATGTAAAGAAGCTTATTTATTTACTTTATAAATCTGTCTCAACGTGTTTTCAAACTTACGAAACTGAATTCAAAATCAAGAAACAAAATTACATAAAGTGGCGCATAAGTGACGTCATGATTATATTTTGAATATATTTTATGCTAAGCTTTGTTTATTTCTTGTTTTTTAGCATGAAGTATGAAAAGTTGCTCACAAGGCAGCTTTCATACGGTAGTGGTATAAGCACAGCTGTCTTTCGTATACTTTGCGTAAATTTGCCAAAAACACATTTCCTTGCTTTTTCAAACATAGTTTGAACAGTTGTCAAGTTCGTAAATTCTACCAAAAAAATACATGTTGATGTTTTTTGGTGTTGTATTTATTGTAGTTCTGCCACTAGCTACTGAAGCTTTCTTGGTTGCCCACTGTTGTATTGTAAGATAGCATTCAGTTGTTCAGAGACCCAATTCATATCGAAATTTCTTTCACCGTAACATCTTAAGAGCTGGTGTAGTCTATTATTTAGACAATTATTGAACATCAAATGCATCCATTTAGATGAAAAATATGTAATATATATATAAAATATATTTTTTTTTATTTCATAAAAAAGTTGTTAATTTTGCCAGCTGGTATATTTTTAACTTTAAACCAGGGGTGCCCAAAAGTTCTATATGGAAGTGCAAACATCAATACATTTGAGGAAACACTACTTTTATTTAATATTTTTTGTTGTCGAAAGCAAAACAATTTACAAAAAACAAAATTTACACTGATAATCGCTGTCGTCAATGTTTACCAGCAAAGCATGCGAAAATGTTATTACTTTGCTCTTGTGTGCGTGCAGTGATGAGCGACAAAAAAGTATATAAGACGAAGTTGTTTGTGTATTTTTCTTTGCTAGTGCATAGCCCTATAGCTAAGCGCTTTTACAAAAAATAATTGAGCATCAAGCGCATAGGCCTGGGCACATCTGGTCTAGATCCTTAAGCCGTCATTTGAAGAAACGTTTTTCAAAGTCGTTGGCTCAATGTGGTGGCTCACATTTACTGTGAGCCACTGTACGTCATTTTTAATCTCATTATATGTGTAAACAACAAAATGAGATGGTTGGCAATGAGATGGTTGTTTTCCAATTTAAAAAATTAGAAAAATTACTACATATGTTTTATCGTTATTCGTATTTAAATGCAAATGTTCTACTATTCATATCAATTTAAAGCAAATACATGTTTTTCAGTACGTTTTCGTATTAAAAACCCACAATATGTTTTAGCTTTATCTTTGACTTTGTGGTTGCATGCCACAAATACCAATCGTACGTTATACATCTGTTTATTGGCCAGTAATTGTGTCCATTTGAAATCATATATACTCGTATATATGTATGTGTATTCGTAAGTATATTTTACGTTTGTATGCTATTAAGTTAATGAATTTTTGCTTGAGCAGAGAAGTTTGTAATGACACAGTTGTTTAAAATTCTTACAAAATTTGCGAGCCGAACTCGTTGCGAGTTAAAAGTTGTAGGTGAGTGAGTGACTTTGTTGCTTTTTGTGTAGGATTTTTAGCCTTCCACAGAAATGCCATTCCTAAAAGTAATTGTACTTTGAAAAAATCTTTTTATATACTCTTTCATTTTGATTGTGCTGTTGGATATAAATACATTGTAGATTTTCTTCTCTTTTTTTAGTTTCTATTATTTTGGATGTTATAACAGAGTTCAAATACAGGAAAATGTAAGTTGAACATTTTGTTTCATTTCAAGATCAGGGTCATGATAAATCAGCTAGAAAATTAAACAATTTCAATTGTGAAAGTTGCAATAATAGTTGTCCGATTTATTTGTAAGGCATATGAAATATTAGCAGATTATATTGTATGGTTAGATAAAATAAAATATTTACTATAGACGACAAGAGAAAAGCAAAATAATATTGCTTAAAATATCAGCGAAGTTTGCTAATTTGATTAGATTTAACGGTTTCATGATTCTTGAATGTCGAAAGATCGGAATTACGAGTATGGATCTTATTCGGTTCCAAATTCGAAATCAAGGAAATTAAATATATAAATTGTATCAATTCGATTTTGAATTAATTATTATTTCATGACTAGAATATGATGTGGTGTAAATGCTATTTCCGTGGGTACCTGCTGGTGTGGCCTCACGCCACGAAGATCTTGTCGTCGGATGAATATCAGCGCTCCCATACATGACAAACTGCCATGCATGAGCACCAAATCGATCTAATGATTTTCCTCATCGTTAGGAGCAAAGCCTTCTAAAACTCCTACCGATCTTTAGCAAACGGCACCAAGTTGCAATGCAACACCAAACCGAGATCAATTGAATTCTCCCCGCAATTTGACTCTAAACCACAACCACCACGATACTCCCTGCACCTTAACCGGGTAGGAACAAGTTCCTGGAGCTCCCTGTTCCCGTATTGTCAGATTTAGGTCTCCGGCCAGACTTCGTAGCTCTAGGACTACTATCAGTGGAGATCTAAACGGTTGGGGGACTGGTGACTCCCTTCTACAATAATACTTACAAAAACACCAAACACAACTGCAAGGTCACTAACCGCAAAAAAAAGCAGCTACAGCAGGAAAGAGGAGCAATAAAAACGTCAGCCATGACGAACACTGTATTTACCCGCAACACAGGTACAAAACACAATAAACAGCACAAACACTCAACAATCGTCCTCATGGATGAACTAGTTAGCCAACCCCCTGAGGCCCAGCCATTGACAAAACAAACAAAAACAACAATTATACAATACATCCTTAGGGGCTTTACAACAAAAACATACGTCGCCAGCAATCCCGCTATAAAAGCAAAACGGCAGGTGGCAAAGCGATAGCAACAAAAACCTCACAGCATAGCACACAGGAACAACAAAAATCAGAGTAGCTCAGGGCACACGAATGCACACTATAGTCTTGACGGTTGCCTACGCTAGGACTTCAACCACATCCGCAACCAACACTACCGACCAGAGACGCACGCGGTCCCGCGCGAACCTGCTGCTTAACAAGCGACGGTTCCGAGAATGGCAACACCAGTTCATGGAGGGCTTAATGAGTCGGTAGGCCGAAGTCCACACCAGGTCTTAACCAACTCACTCTTCTAACCGTGACTCCTGGATCAATGATTCTACCTATTACTCTAATATGGGCTATAAGCCATAAGTAACTGGGCAATCGCTTCGGGTTGCTCCATTTTTTTATCGAATGCAGCAATATTGTCTAAACACGAATATACATACATATGTATGTATACATTAATGCAGGTTTTCATTGAATTCGAAATTTATGTTTTTGTTGAAAATTTTATATTTTATTATGGAACTACAGGGTGGCCCAGAAAGACCGAAGTGGTGTGAATTGCTTATAACTTTTTATTTAAGAGATATTTTTTTAATTTTTTTTTTTTTAAATACATTAAATTTATGGGGAATATTTTTGGATTAGTTATTAAAAATGATATCCCGCAAGTGGTGGCCATATTCTGCTTCGCACAAATGTGCTCTTTCCAACACATTTTCCATGACCTTTCGCAAAACTTCCGGTGGTATGTTGTTAATTTCTTCTCGAATATTGGTTTTTAACTCCTCAATAGTCCTAGGCTTATTAACATAAACTTTTCCTTTTAAATAGCCCCAAAGAAAACAGTCTGGAGCGGTTAAATCCGGGGAACGCGGAGGCCAATTAAAATTGCTGTTACGAGAAATTATTCTTTCACCAAAGATGTCGCGTAAAAGAGTCTTGGACAAGTTGAATTTTGTATGGAAACAATCCTATGGTGTGCAAAATTCGCTGCAGCGACGTCCTTGAGAGGCCCAGTTGTGACGAACGTCTCCTGGTTGATGTTTCTGGATCCTCCCGAATACTCTCCTGTACCACTTGAATATTGTCAGCCGTGTGGACAGTTCGGTGTCTGCCGGGACCAGGAAGGTTCCTTACTGCTCCTTGTTCTCGAAAATTTGCAACCAGACGGTTTATTGTTGACTGAGAGGGTGCAACCCGCACATTAAATTGACGACGGTATGCACGCTGAGTCAACACAATGGACCGTTGATTTGAAAAGTAAATTTCAACAATTTGGGCACGTTGTTCAATTGTGTATTGCTCCATTATAAATTATCCAAGTCTTCTTTACAAAATACTGAAAAGAAAAGAAAAGAAAAAAAAATTATAATAAAAAAGTTATAAGGAATTCACACCACTTCGGTCTTTCTGGGCCACCCAGTACTTTTCTATGCATAACTCCTGCTGTGAAGAAAACAATTTCTTAACTTTATTCTCCATCTCGCTTTAAACTAATATCAAACATCAATATTCCAACACCAATTACTAATTTTCTTTCAGCAAATGGTGCCCTTACATACATACGTATTATTGTACTTAAACCGTTATGCGGCTGACAGATTAATGATGACATTTGATAGATTGGAAAAAGTTTCAACTGAATGATAAAACATCATTTGAAGTAAAATTTACATAAAAAATAAATAATTGTTTTGACTTATTTTGCCAAAACAGAAAACCATTAACTGTAATGCTTACATGTGTCTAGCGGGCTCCCACGTTACTGTCTCTGAATTGAGCTTGTAGCATGAAAAACAGAAAAGGAACAAATCCAAAAAATTTCATTTTGTTAACAAATGAATAATTGGCAATATACGAACATGTCATTAAGTATTTCTTTTCAATTTTGATGTTTAAAACTGTAGTTTTGCTTAAAATGGCATAACAGCCGTATAACAGGGTGTTTCAAAATCGGCAGTTTTTAGTTTGGCGCTTAATGCAGCTAACTAGATTTATAATATAATAAACGTTTTTAAGGGATGAAAAAATTATATTTTGCTTTTATAAAACCAATAACTGATATTTTTTTTGTAGCTGAAAAAAAAAATGAATAATTTTCACCAAGATTTTTTCTACAGTTTTTTTGTTTGTTTGTTCACCTTATCGAAAAGTGTAGTGATATGATAAACTGGGCAGCTTAGGATATACTTATGTATAGAACAACCTGGCTACCTATGTTTATCTCACGGAAGTAAAAATTACCTGACAGGTCCCTAGCGGGGCCACTAAGACATCTAAGCTAAAGTATAGTTGGTTCTTGAGAGCAATGCTAGGATCTAAAGAATGAAGTGTATTCAGATAGTGGGACGGCCATTTCTAAGCCGAGTGCTAGAGGAAGAAGTGGTTTTTATGAAGCTATAGCGGAAAACCAGCGAATTAAAGGGAGTTTGGAGGCTATTATAGTTGGGAAATAGGTTAACCTACCTTTGGTGGGTCATTTTGTTAGCCCTAGTAAAAGAAGTGCAATAACGATTCCAATTTTTCCGGCCTTACCGGTAGTCAAACCACTTATCAGTTGTGGTTAAGAGGTTAGGTCAGCATGTCCACGAAGTGTGGGCAACCAGGGATAGCGTCATAATCTGTAGTCCCTCAAAAGCGAAGAGGTAGAAAATAGCTGATAAGAAAAGGTTCGTTGAAGTTCTTTGAAGGCCGAAGATCGTGGTGAAATTAGACCAGAAGAGCTGATGCAGGAACTTTACTCTATGAACCCAGATGTTTTACTTTACTGTTTTTCTGGTAATACAACATTTGTGATTGCTTGCTAGAAAACCGAATTCAAATGTGATTTTCATCTATAATCGCACCTCCTTTTTAGTGCTTGTTGTACCAAATTTCGATAACAATTTCTTACATCTTCTTGACACACCATTTGCATTTTGTTTCTGGTTTTCTTGTTCAGTTTAACTTAAACGCAATAATTCAATTTTCTTAAAAACCTTCTTGTTAGAGATGAGTAAATGCCAAGTATTATTGTATTCTCCTGGTTGCGACTTTAACTGATTTTCAACAAATGTCTTAAATTGTATTTAAAAATTCAAATTCAGTTCAATAAATACACCATTAAATATTCCGAATAGAGATATCTAGATATGAGAGTATGGAAGAAGTAGACGGCAAAGAACTGCAAATCCTATTTAAAAATGATTGTAAAAATTTGATTCGAAATAAATCGTTACGGATATCATTAAATCGATCTTGAATTTAGATGACGACATGTTCTGCTTTTCTGCTCAGAATTTTAAGTTTTCTTGTTTTTTCTGTAGAAAGAGAGAGCGCTATTGGAAGCATACACACTGACAGAAGAATGATCGGTTATCGCAACCACTCAAATTCATTTACGGTTATCTCTATTCGGTTGCTCAAATCTTTCTCATGTTGTCCCTATATTTTCCATAAGATCTTTCTTTATTTACATGGTTGCGTATTTGACGACCGAACGACAACAATAACAAGAGTAAACTTTTTTTTTTCGAAATGTTAGTTTACAAACATCTTTTTCCAAGTTTGTTTACGAATGTCTACTTTGGACTTCATCAGTAGGAACAAACTTTTGCTCCTTATACATATTTTTGCCATTTGTTTAGTTTGTTTATTGGTTGGTTGGCTGCTGAAATTTGTTTCATGTTTTTCTTCTTTCTGAAGCTGAATAGTTGGTTATTTGCTACAAGTTGTCTTTTAACTAAATTTCTTGTCAATTTGTGTCGCTGTGTGGGCAGTTGTTATAAATCACATTGTGTGACAGAAATTTTCAAATAGATACAAAACTTATTTTAATGAACTTTTTTAAATGAACAAAAAATCGATTTATCTTTTTTTTTATTTTGTGTGTCTTTTTTTTGCTCGTTTAACTACGATAACAGTATGGAAACAGGACAACCGTATGAAATTTTGAATGATTTATTTGCCAATAAAAATTTAATGAACTTTTTTAAAATTTATTTTCCCCTGTCATCGATGTGTCATAGGGATCGAGAAAGTTTTTTTTTTTTTTTTTTTTTTTGTAATATTCTTTGCATAAAAAGTGCCAGTTTAGTGGGAGGTATGTATGTTTAATAATTTGTTGCTCTGTTCCGTTTTTTACATTTTGAATGGAAAAGTTTTATGACATATTTTCCAGAATTTTTAACCCTTTGATGTCAATGGGAATAATTTTTCACACTTTTTCATTTTATTGAACTAACAACACGTATACAAATTTAGAGAAAAAATTTGCAAAAATAGGTGAAAATTACATCTCATGTACATACATATTAAGCTTTTGCCCTTCAACACGTTTTTGCGGATTCTCCAATTGCAAATGAAGTAATGACATTGACACTTGTTTGTTACAGAATGCTTAAAAAGTTCATAACTTTATTCACACTTAATACTACTTTGTGTTAACATGCTAGACTTGCTTAATTTTCTGACTTATGACTATCTTGCATAACATTTAAAACTAAATTCTTTTACTGCTGCACATCTGTCTGCTATTTACACTTCTTCATTACCTTCCACAATGTGCATAAGGACTCAAATGTACAAATATAATTGCTACGCACATACACACATATGCTTGCGAAACAATAAGAACGCAATAACAACAGGAAAATCATTGGTGGTTGTTTCAATTGGGATTTTGCGTTCTTTAGATAATGTGTGTTTGTGTATTATGTTTTAGCTTCATGTTGTTTGTGTGGATGTCAGATCACTGGCACAATGGGTTCGAAGTAATGCAAATTCATAACAATATGTTTTCCTATTGATCAATTTTACATCTAAATAGCTTGAAATGATACTGTTTATTGACAGATAAAATGTAAGAACTGACGACACTGAAAAAAACTTAATTATATCAGCCGTGATGGTAGGCCCAGGTAAAACGAAACCTGCTTGGTTTCGACATGAAGAAGCGTTCAGCCAATTTTGGTTATTTTTCACCCCATATGACCTGAGCGAGATATCATCTAAAAATTACAAAATGTTCACCAGGAAGCAAAAATTTGATTTTTTAAATTTTCTTTTGTGTTTATTTTGTACTAAAATAATAAAAGATAATTTATGAAAGTATGGTAACATTATTGAGAGGGAAAATGAGTGTTCAAGCGGCTATAGAATGTGACGTAGAAAGTGATTTTTGTATATTATTGTAATAGCAAAAGCGAATGCAGAAACAATAAATTTTACAAAAATATTCAGAATTAAATAAATTTAAGAACAGTCAAAGTATCGCAAATCAAGTTATTTTACTTTTCCATCTGATCCTATTTTATTAAAGCAGTTTATAAAGTCTTGTTGCCAAAAATACAAAAAATGTTCGTATTTCAAGGCAGATGATTTTACCTTCATGGCATCTCCGCGGAAAAACACGAACAAAATCATGGAATGACCGTTTCTTAGAAGACGGGGTATGAATGAGAAGAAACTAGGGTCATTATGAAAAAACTAAAAATAATATTCGAAAAGCACAACGGTGAAATTCTACTTATATGGAAGTGCCCCCTCCCCCGGGGAACAGGTTTTGCCTTGGCGTGGACCAAACTGGGGCATTCTGTTTTCTGAGGCATAGAGGGGAAGGAGTTCCTCGTTTGTTGGAGCAAACGAAAGTCTAGGAAATCGCATGACTTACATTCGTTGTGCTAAAGATTTCAGAAAGGGTTAAAATTGGCAGAACGGAGATTAGGTTTAAACCTAAAATCGCAGGAAATCCAACATAACCAATGCCATGCTGGTGGGACTTTCTAGAGTTTTTAATTGCTACAACAATTGAGATCGGGATCTTTCAATACAACAGAAAGTGGAGTACTCCAGTTAGGAATATGCTACATCAAACCCTGCTGCCTGCTGGGCAGTAGACTGAAAAAATAATTCCAATAATTTGCTCTATATTGTAGCTAAATGAAACTTTTTATCTTTTGTTCATTAGAATGCAAATGTACCCACAAAAAACAATTCATTTACTTTTACAATTAATTTTTGTCATTGATGATTTTCTTTTGTTTTTTCATTTCGTCGGCTGTCTACCGCACCTGACATTTGCTGTTGTATTCGGGAATTGTCTGTCATTATTATGATTAGTTGTGTCGCTTGCTGCCGTCATATTGTATTTTAATTATGCACGCGCCTCTCATAAAACACATACACACATATTTACACATATACATACTTGCATTCTCTCATCCATTCAATATTATTACATATTGTTCTTGTCAGTTTGACTTAATTTGCTGTTTTTGGTTTATTTTCATTTTGTCGTTTTAATGCGAGTTAAAAAAAAAAAATGTGGTTTTTATTAGTTGGTGTGTCGCAATTGTCTTCCAAATTTTGCTTGCACATTGTGATTGTGTTTGTCTGACGGTCTGGCTGCTGACTTTGTCTGTCAGTCAACCCGATTGGAACTGAGTGGTTGACACTTTTATTCGAATTCGCAAATTCAATGGATTACGCGCCATCTAAATGTTTTGAAAAGTATATTTTATTATGATGCAATGCCCTCCATTATTGTTATTATTCTGTTTTTTTTTTTGAGTGTTTTCATCGTTGCTTTTTTTATTTGTGTGTATTGCGAACAAAGCTATTGTTATCATCGGCAACAGATCAGAATTGCTTTGAAATTAAAAATCGGCGATACGAAAAAAAAGTGGCCTTTATAATAAAGTGCACATTAAGGTAGCTCAAAATTTAATTCGGTATTGCACATAAAAATCACAGAATGAGTGTTTTTTATTCATTATTTTAATATGTACGTACTCTTGATCCTCTTTGCTTTGACCTTTATTTAATTCAATATTTGCAAATAGTTCGTTCAGCTCAAGGTCGTTTTTGTTAGTCCAAACTGTTGTTAGTCGTAGCTAAACTTTCTCATTTACATATGATTCAATATTCTTGTAATTTTGCTAGCAGTTTGCCCGCATAATACCCTCTTGAAGTTGGTTGGGATAAAGGCACGGGCAAATACCGGTAAAACGAACGTTTTAGTGCCGGATTCATGCGTAATACTAGAATATTCGTTATATAGCAAAGTGTTTTTTAACTTTGCGTTAACGAAAATTCCTCGAGTGTACGAGCAACCAAACCAAAATGTTCACTTATTGATAATTTGATCATTTTGCCAGTGATCGCGGAAAATGTGGCTGTACCATTCTCGTTGTGGCTTGGACTTAACATTGCTTGAAGAAAAGTTGGCCTCTTGATAATGGCAATATCGAGGTGCTCTTGTCTTACAACAGCACCCTACTGGGGATTGGGTTTTGCTTTGGCCTACGTCTAAGTTCCTCGTTTGTTGATCTTCCAAAGCTCTTACCAAGGGTTAAAATTGGCAGAACGGGGATCAGCAATCCCACCGGTAAATTCTGCTTGCAGGCCATCTCGGCGCTGATCATGATTGAGTTGCCTACCTGGGAATTAGTTTTCCTGATAACTATGCGATATTCGGGGGTTAATTATCCAGTAAATTAAGAAACCAGTAGTGATAAATTAAGAAACCAGTAGTGATAGTTAGGTGGGTGATTTGGTTAAGGGCTGATGCTCTGATGCTCAGCCTATCTACTCAGAAGCTTTGCCTTCCATTGACTGTTAGAGAAATTGCATACAGGAGAGACTAGAAAGTTCGAACTATTCAGCAAGGGGTTTGAACATGTGGCTACAAACTTATGGGCAAAATATGCAACCTGTGTGATTCTAGTTAGCAACACGGAGGCGCTGGTGAATCGTGAATAATTTGCCACTTCTAGTTGGTCTATCATCAGACAAGGCTGTCAAGGCGTGTGCTGATGTAATTCACTCACACATTTTTATAACAGTTACCTGTTTTGTAAATTATTCACTGAAGGGGGACATCATGACGAGCCTGGTTAAGGCCTGATGGTCCTTACAAGCTACCCAAGGTAGCATATCGGGACCTACTTAATATTTGATTTACGCCTCTGACATGACATTGAGATCCGTAATCTACATATCAACTTTTGCAGGTGACACAACATTCTACAGCGTTCATGAAAATCATCAATTAGAAAAAAATGTATGCGCATAAGAATTTTTGACAGATAAATTACGATTGATGCGCAGGTTCGTTCGCAAACCAATTCTATGCTTATCCATTTAATATTAGAGCGTCTTAACTTTGAACTTAGCAACACGGTGACATTATTTTTTAGACTGTTTTTAAAATTTCACTGCCTTAGAGACCTAAAGAGTCTAATACATAAAATATAAGCAAATGGGCATTACCTAAATACAAGACTCAGTCACATCTTATGTTTTGCAATTTCGTGCTTGATAACCCATCAAGCCTTCATATTAATTGTAATTTTATGATGTTTGTTTCGCAGATAAAAACTAGTCAACTTCAATGTGAATGTCAAACGATATATCTATGGTAGACAAGACAAAGATTACATGGAAAGCTATAATTTCGTCAGGACATTCTCGTGACATTGGGAAGCTGAAGTCTTGGATGGTGTTTTGGCTCGACAATATTCAGCAAGCAACTATTTGTAATTTTTCAAGGACAACAATTTTCATCACTGAGATGAAAACGATTAAATCAGTTTTTGTATATTTTAAGCTTTCTTTGATCAAATTCTTCATCACAATCCTTAATAATTGCAAAATTTTTTTCGCTGTTTTCAAATATACACATTCTTCCATTTTCGTGAATTCACTTTACAATGATTTAAGCACAGTTTCAGCTGGTTTTAATGGCATACTGATTCTTTAAGTCAGGGGTGCCCAAAAGTTCTATATGGAGAGCAAACACCAATACATTTAAAGAAAAACTACTTTTATTTAATTATCAAATAATCAAAAAAGTGTTGTTTCTTTGCACTTGTGTGTGTATACATAAATGCGAATATCAAAGCGCACAGCATGTAGCTTGGCTACTTCTGCTTTCAGTTGTTTAAAGTATATTTTATTTTTGATTATGAATATGGCCCATTGCTGCAAATTATTTCACGTTTGAATTTCAATAGATCTTATTTTACAACATTTTTATTTAGTTTCTTCTCTTTCAAACAATTTTGCATAATTACTTTATTAGCTACTAATTTATATAAATTTTTCTCAACTACCATTTACAATGAAAATGATATAAAAATACAAATTTGTTCATGCTTGATAGCTTGCGCTGGACACAATCAAGCATGTGAAAGCAAGAATGCCAAGAAATCGAAAATTGATTTTCTATCAAGATGTTGAAAATACTTCTGAATTTTTACAAATACTATTACTATGCTTGCTAAGTATTTTGACTGTATACCCCGCTTTAAAGCGCTTCATTCTGGATATGACTTATTTTAATAAAATCAGCTTTAGACTGGCTAATACTATTGAATGCGGAAAAATGTTGAAAATCAAACATTTTTTAGCTATTAAATCTGAACTGCCTTGTTGAAAATCAGAATTTTTTAAGCTATTCAATCTGAACCGCCTTAACGTTAAATGCAATAATATTGTTTTTGTTGTGCTGTAGGTTGTTGCGGATATCTGTCGGACTTTTTTTTGCTGCTTTCCCCGTATACTCGTATATTGTATTAAAGTTATTTTTTTTTAATTTTGTAAAAGTTTACACCCAACTCACCTTTTCTTTTCAATTTTTATTTCATATTGACAGTTTGTGCTGGTTAATTTCCACTCTCTTGGCTTTCTTCTGGCTACAATGGTTTTAAAAAAGCAAGGAAATCGATTAGACAGGCTTTTCTGAAAGTAAGAAAACAAAAGATGAAGCAAAACAAAAAACAAGGCGCAAGAAATGAAAACAAGTTCAACCCAACCCTGGACTATTTTAGCCTTTTGCCTTATTTTGGTGCCGCTCTTGTCATCTTGCAGCCTGTCGTTTGTATTTGTTGTTGCTTATTGTATTTGTCGAAGGAAAGTCCGCAGCTTTTGTAGTCGTAGTTTTGTCAACCGGCCATATAAAGAGAACAATCCCCAGACAGTAGAATAAAGCGTCCAATTGAATAGCTTGTTTTTTTTGTACAATTTATTTATATAAATCGCTCTTTTCTCCATTTTTGCTTTTATTTGTAACAGAGTGACATACAGACACCATAATTGGTTTGAATTTTGAAATGATATTTTAGCCCGACTGTGCCTGGTTGTTGGCACTCAGAAGATGAATGCATTATTCAATAGCTTCTTACGCATGCCCAATTGTAGTCTGTGCCGGCATTGCCTCCCCAGAGAATTACGCACTCAAACATCTTTTAAAGAAAAATTATGGTCACTCAAGAAAACTTTTGCTTTTGGCCATTGTTTTCTGCCTTTTGTTGGCATTGTCTATGTTGCATGTTGTTTAGTTTTATTTGCTATTGAATTTATGGTGAAGTTTTTATTTTAAATGAAACTAATTTTTAATTAAATCTCACTGGATTTGTTGAAAGTTGAAATATTTCCCAGAAATACAGATATAAAACATAAATGGTGATTACCATACACGATATACCTGAAGGAAACTGACTTGCTCAAAAGTTTTTTCTTAGCATATTCGCAAACATATTAGACGTGTACTCGTATAATAATTTTGCAGACGTGTTAAATATAACAGCAGACATACACAAAGGTTTCAGTCATATTTTCCATACTGCTTTTCAGAAAATGATTAATATAAATTACTAATGCACTCGTATATTGTCATTCGCATTACCCGACTGATTGTGGTGTAATGGATGGCCGGTTAAGAGCCTGTCGTTGATCTGGGACTTTTCAGCAAGTGTAATTTTTAAGTTGGGAGTAGTACTCCGGAACAATGACAACGCACATAAAGAAAAAGCAGTTTGATATATGGTTGCCACAACGTTACTATTGTCGTCGTTAATCATATTTTCCTTTTACTCATTGACATATAATTTTCTTTCAGCTTGCTTTTTTCTTTGGAAATAAAAATATGTTTTTTGTGTTTTTGATTTTAAAAATATTTAAATAAATTTGTCCAGCATTATTTACAACAGAACAAAAACGGGAAATTCCGGAAAATATAAATCTTGAGTATTTATATTAAGATGTAAACATATGTACGGTATATCCAACAATACATGCAACCATATTACTATGGTTATATATCACTTTTGAAATTGCAACTGCAGACGCAATTCAATAAAGATTTCTGTTTTCTTTCACCAGATGGATATTTCAACATCAAATCAGAAATTTGTGCATAAACTCCATGCAATCCGACTATTTGTTTTTCTAATTTATATTATACTTATGTGTATTTATATTATACATATTATTAATATTATACATATGCTATAAGCTGCTTTTTTGTGTAATTAATTATTAAATGTACCTATATTTTTGTGCTAATTGTAATAAAAATATTGTTCTATTACAATAAAGCTATCTCTGATATTAGTATGATTACTTTATGAATGAAATAATGTTACATATGATAAAAATCATGAATGGTTAGTATAATAATATGGTAGAGTATAACAATTACTTAAAAACTTTAATTAATACTATGGTTACTTATTATTATAACGATGTTGAACTAAAATATAGTATAGCTACTTATAGTATTTTTTTCAACACTATGGTGAACCGCAATGACGTTTTAGATATTGTAGAACAATATAATATTATCAGATGCAACCATATAATTTAACAATAGAATATTGTTGTAACAATCATATATTTCTTTCTACGTGCGGGTGTTACAGATTTTAACTGTGTTTTTCTAATTAAAGAAGACAGTTATGCCAACAACATTTTTGTGGTCGTTAGAGGCTTCTTTTGTGATTTCAATTATGCAATAAAAATTTTTTTGACTTGTGACGTTATATGTTTTAGTGTAAGTTATATATGTATGTATGTATTTTAGCAAATATGCACAAACCTATGTACATATTTTATTCTTTAATATTAATTAAAAAACAAATGAAATATTTCTATCAAACGAAAATTTTCATAAATATTTGATCAATAAATATTGTCTCAGCATTCCAATGCGAGTTGTTGTTGTTGGTTTCTGAATTTGCAAACACATATCTAGATACCTATTTACACACAAACTTATTCAACATGACAATATAAATTTGCGGAAAATATATTTATGTGCCTTATAGATAATGACAGATGACATCTGTAACACCAGACTAAAGGCAGTCTGACAAGCAAACATGTCGTTGAAGGCAACAATGACGATGAAGACCACCATCCTGGTGGTGTCACAAACAAATTATTTTCAAAGAGTTAAATAATAAAATACAGCAGAAGCAGAAAAAAAACATACATAATACATACATACATCAGTACATATGTTTGCAGATAAACTAAAAATGAAATATTGTTAAGCAAATATTTAATAAAAATAAACATGTAAACATATTCTTCGATTCATTGCAGTCGCTTCGTATCTGTATCTGGATTCTGGATGCTCAGGTGTAGAGCACATGGGCGCTTGTGTGTGCTCGCCATTCGAACACATGTTAAAATCAATGAATGTCAAGCAATGATAATAACATGAAAATGAACATGAATAATTATTTTTGCACATCAACTTATGGACATACAAACATATATAGGGTGTTTTTTTAAGCCCGATAGAACTTGAAATTGTAAAAAATAACACAAAAAATTAAATTGTAATCAAAATTTTTTTTTATTCGAAAGATCAATACGTGACATTAACATTTGAAAATGATTTCGGGCATATGGGCACCGCGGCTGTTCTTGACGAAGCGCATTCTGGACGTCCAATTTTGGGCCACTTTTTCGAGCACTGCTGGCCGTATGTCACGAACAACACGAACAATGCTGGCCTCCAAGGCGTCAATTGTTGCTGGTTTATCAGCATAAACCAGTGACTTCACGTAGCCCCACAGGAAATAATCGAGAGGTGTCAAATCGCACGACCTTGGAGGCCAATTGACAGGTCCATTTCTCGAAATCAACTTATCGCCAAATTTTGATTTCAGTAAGTCGATGGTTGCGTTCGCCGTATGGCACGTAGCGCCATCCTGTTGAAACCACATCTCCTCCGGATCAATGTCATCCATATTTTCAAACAAAAAATCATTGATCATGGTGCGGTAACGATCTCCATTGACCGTAACGCGAGCTCCGGCCTCATTTTTGAAGAAATAAGGTCCGATGATGCCACCAGCATGAAAACCGCACCAAACAGTGCATTTTTCTGGATGTAATGGAGTCTGTAGGGTCTCTTGTGGATTGGTCTCACTCCATATACGGCAATTTTGCTTATTAACAAACCCGTTAAGCCAAAAATGCGCCTCATCGCTGAACACAATTTTGCGATAAAACAACGGGTCAGTTGCCAACTGCTCTAGAGCCCAATCGGCGAAAGAACGACGCATACAATGGTCTCGTGGCTTCAATTCCTGCACCAGCTGGATCTTATACGGGTGTAGGCCGAGATATTTGCGCAAAATTTTCCACGTAGTGGACGGACAGAGCCCCAATTCATGCGACCGACGACGAATCGATAAATTTGGATCTTCTTCCACACTTTCGTTTACAGCGGCGATATTCTCTTCAGTACGCACATTCCTTCGACGTGCTGGTGTTATTGCATCCTCTAGAGAGTATGTGGTACGAAATCTATCCACAGTTCGACGAATGGCTTGTTCAGATGGACGATTATGTACGCCATACAAATGACGAAGTCGTCTATAAGTTGCGCGAATCGACGACTGATTTTCAAAGTAAATTTGGATAATTTCGTAGCGTTGTTCAAGCGTGAGTCTATTCATGATGATTTGTCAGAGTATACTGAAACAAATAAAAAAAATGTTTCATCAAAATTTAATTTTTTGTGTTACTTTTTACAATTTAAAGTTCTATCTAGCTTAAAAAAATACCCTATATATGCATGTACCGCTATACACATATATAGGGTTTGTTTTATACAGGCATATAACTTTGAAATAGGGTAAAACAAAAATGCATTTTTTTAAATTGAAATGAAATTTACTTTGTTTTGAAAGATATTCTTCTGACATTATAATTTGAAAATAACTTCTGGCTTATGGCTGTTACGGTGGGCTCGGCCGTTATCTAATCTGGAGATGCAATTTTCGATGACATTTTTCAACATTTGTGGCTTTATATCAGCAGTAAGGTGGCGAATGTTGTCCTCCAAATGGTCAATCGTTTCGGGCTTATCGTATACTAGACTTCTCATATCTCCACAGCGGCACTGAATCTCATAATCTTGGAGGACAATTCAAGCATTCGAAACGTGAAATTATATTTCCTTCAATAAATCAATTCTGGCGCTAGCTTTGCAACATGTTGCGCAATCTTGTTAAGCTGCAGCTCCTGCACATCATGGTTGCTCATTTGATGAACGAAAAAATAAGTAACCATGGCTCTATAGCACTCACCATTGACTGTAACGTTCTGACCAGCAAAGTTTTAAAAAAGTATGGACCCATGATTTCACCATCCCATAAATCGCATTCATCTTGTGATGGGCCCAAAACAAGATTTATATTGATTCCAATTTTCATAAGCGAATTTTCTTTACCGATAGTTCACTATTGCTAAAGTCAGTGGTTGCGTCAATAAACAAAACTGCCTTATTAGTAGTGATGATAATCCTCAAGTGTATGATGAGATAACAGTCTATCCGGAAAAATTGTTGTAATGCCAAACCAAACTAAACATAAATTACTTAGCAGCTGACAAAACAGCCTCCAGTTCAATAATGTTCACCCTTGAGTGTAACTTTCTAAACATCATCGTTAAAGAGATACAGAATGATTCAGCATATAAAGTATACCAAACAGTCAGTTATTATCGATCTAACGTTGTTGTAACATAAACTTGAGTAGTATCATCTCTCTAAATATGGAATTTTTTGGAATCGCTAAAGAAAATTTGCTTACGAAAACTGGCAACAACTTCAATCTTGTTTTGGACCAATTCATAGAATCTACGTCTTGCTACGTGATCCTGTGACATCAAGTGCTGAAATGCCAAACCAAACATAAATCACTTAACAGCTAACTAAACATCCCTCTGTTTAGAAATTGTTGTCGCCATAAAATTTTATATCTCTTTAAAAACACTTTTTATTTAAGATAATTAGTTTCATTGCTCAATTATAGAAAGCAGCTAATTTACAGTTCAATTCCCACAAAGGCTCGTACCTTTATTAACATATTATACCACTGCATTATCATTTTCAGTAAGTGGCAACGCAGTGCCAAAGTTGGGACATCACAAACTTAGCTTTTAAGTCGTATTCTTAAGACCGAAACATAATTAAAAAAGTTGTTCAATATATGTTTCCTAGCTTAAAACTTATATAAAATAAAGTGTGCGTCAAATATCATTGAACCGCTTTGAAAGGCTTATGAATGCCAATGAGCATGAAATATACTATTATGCAAATGGTTTGATTTAGTGACACGCATTCGAAATGTCAAATTTACCATAAGGTTGACTGATAAAAACAGGACGAATTTGCTAGAGTTATGTTGGCATTGAGCAATGAACGCTAAACAAAATTGGTTGATAAAAATCGGTATCAACGGAAATCTTGTTTTGGTACCATTCGCCGAATCTGGAAGCATTATTCAGGCTTTAGTCTATTGATATTAAAATGCCAAATCAAGTTAAAGGTAAATTACTAACAGCTGACAAAATTACTGCCAGTTAGATTAGGTTTAACAGGCTGTCAGCCATTGAAAAGCCAGACCACTTGGGTGCAGTCTGCTTCCGTTGGTTAAATATCACTGATTTAGAACCTACCCGAGAAACGCATAAAAGAGTCCAACTTATTAAACATTTCATTACGTCTGCCAAATCATGCAGCATCGGTCTGTCTAGATATAAGAGCAGGGCACTAACAGAGGAAGTGTTCAGCACTCTCTACTTCTTCCTCGTCTCTGCAACTTCTACAAAAGTTACTAAATGCAAGACTCAACCCCCTTGCCAGCATTCCTATGTGCCTATTAGTTAAAAATGTGCTGAAAATTTAAAGTTTTATACCTCTATAAAAAACTCTTTTTGTATACATATATACTTGCACATGTTCATATGCAAGTTGTAAACATCACGTTTGATTGTAAGTTCTGGTTGTTGTATGAAATTCCCTTTGGAGAATTTCCTTCCATCAAATGTGTCAATGAAACAGAATCCTGAAATAAATTGAAGAAAAGTATTTTTTTCCATAAACTGTCGCATGTGCCAAAGAATTCTTAATGAAATACCTGTTATAAATTTTGATCAAATTTAATCACATTGAAGAACATAACTTAAATAATTCAAGTTAAACAAATAAATAGATTAAATTTCTAAGAAAAAGAATATATAACACATTAAAATTGTTATAATTATTTTTTTGAAAAAATAATTTTTGGTTTACAAAAAATGCTAACTCAAAAAAAAAAAAAAAAATACTTAACAATATTAAGAATTAACAATAACATAATTAAAACCAAATTTATTCCGTAACCAATACATGCCCTGCTAACGATTTCAACATGTTGCAGAAATTAACATAGCAAATGTTGCTTACAGAATAACATGAAAAAATTTAACATACTCGTAATACAATAATATAGTTGTTAGCATATTATTGAATTATGTTAAATTTTTTTATGTTATTCTGTAAGCAACATTTACTATGTTAATTTGTTTATGGTAGAAAGAAGTGATTACCGAAACTAACGCATGTTTTGAGGGGGTTCCCAAAATCGTATTATTCAGATGATATAAAAAAAGTTGTAATATCGTTTTAAGATAAGTACTGTATTCGTCATTTCGTGCGAAACGCCGTCAAAACTCTATATAAAAAAACTTTTGTGAAATATCTATGAAATAATGTTGCTGAAATGAAATGTTTCTGGTAACATTGTGTTGTAATTGTGAAATAATACGAGTGGTACTTATTGCGCGCGAAATATCAAACAACAGCTGAACAATATTATGTACTGAAAAACAAGAAACCCGTGAAATTTGCTTAAAACGCGAAATAGGCACCATATTTTAAATGTCATATTTTCTGGGTGAAATTATTAATGTTGCTCAACATTTTTCGCAGATTTGGACAGAGACTTACCTTTACTAAGTGTATTGAGCTAAAAGGAGACTAGGTTGAGAAATAATTGGTTTTTTCCTACTTAGTTATCTTTATTATCAATCCGCCCTCGTATTTTCTAACAACCGCACTAAACTGCACAAAACTTTGACAATTGAATTGCAGTTTGCATACGAAATGATTTTAACCTTTCTTTGCAACTAATCAAATTTATTTTATTAGTGAGAAATTTAACTTTAAACACATTTGCTGCCAAACCACACTGGGTCTGCCCGCCTGGTCTTGCCCCTTCTTCGGCAAAAGCATGCCTTGTACCGACCAAACAACCAACCAACCTCCTTTTATTTATTCATCTAGTTTGTCAGAAATGCAACCATTTATCATGTCATACTATTTGCATACATCTGTCGATGCAAAGTCGTTATCTCTCGCTTAAATTTTATTTTTGCAGCTGTTGTGCATCATAAAATAGTTTGATTTGCCTCCTCTTTTCACTGCCTTTTGATTTTAAAGTTGCTATTTTATGATTTCTATTTTCTTAAGATTCTGTGCTTGTATTCGTGCTCTTATACGTCTTATACTTTTAGTTGAAAAAAAAGACGTCAAAAAGATGGAAATTAATTTTTCATTCCAAACACGTTTTTAACTTTTGCAGCTCATTGTATTTGTGCTAATATGGCAACATGGCTGGGATACAAAAAAAACTGTTTGCCAAGACAAACAAACAGACATGAAGATAACTTTAAACTAATAAATGGTTAGACAAACTGTTAGACAGACAAACAGCGAAGAATCTATAAAAAATAAAAAATAGATTTTCAGACAGCCAAAGAAAATCGTTTGTATTTTTATTGAACTTTTTTTCTCCGTTTTTTTTTTTTTTAATATTTAATACAAAAAGGATAACAAATAAAACCATTTCTATTTAAACTTTAGAAAACATATTTTCTTTTTAAAACTAAATAACAAAGCAAACAGGCCTGTTCTAAGAACCACGTGATTTCAAAGCACATGCCGTTTCAAAAACGCAAATGTGAATTGTACCTGTTTTGCAAATCACAATATTTTATGATTTTCGATGTGATTTATACTCTTTGGAAGCATAAAAAAACAGCTAAACAGCTGCTTTTTGCTTTGATTTACAGATATTTTTATTTTCAGGTGGAATTTCTTTTAGTCGCGTTATCATTTGCAAAATAAAGTTCATTACTTAAAATAAATATAAAAGTTAAAGTACAAACAAGTTCAATAAAACCACCGATCAAATCACAACAGTTTACAACAAAATAAACGTATCTAGTTTATTCATAATTCAGTACATTATTTCGTATAAAATAAATAGTTTTATATAAGTAATCAATAGAAAACACATCAAGTTATTTAATAATGTAATAAATTGTGAAATTCATAATGATGAACCTGCAAAATATTAGAATGTGATTTCCAATTGATAGCAGGCTAGCTTACCGCTTTAAAATCACAAAAATCAAAAATATTTTGTATGCAGAGCATCTTTTTTGTGATTTCAAATCACTTACACTAAAAGTGATTTGCAGAACAGCCCTGAAAATCTTTGTTTGTAAAGAGTTTTTTTTATAGAAGTATAGAACATCGCCGCGCCCAAGCAGTTGTGGGACGCCACTGCTCACATCTCTGTTAAGATGTGAAGTTTTGCAAACTCATTCTCTGAACAATAATAGAGTTGTTAGGGAAGGATGTATATCGAAGATAAGGCAAGCTTAGAATTTCTCTGCTGTCGTTCTACGAGTATTTAATAAGTCTTTTTATAGAGACATAGAACTTTGAGATGGAATAACACAAAGAAGATTTTTTTAAATTCACATGAAATTTACTTTATTCGAAAAATAATCTTCTGACATTATAATTTAAACATGACTTCTGGCGTATGACACCCACGGCTAGATTAGACGAGTTTTAGTGTGGAGATCCAAATTTTGATGACTTCTTACAACACTTGCGGCCATATAACGGCAACAACGTGGCTAATGGCGTTCTACAAGTAGTTAATCGTATCGGACTTATCGATGTAGACTAGTGCCCACAGAAAATAGTATAGTGGTATGCGGTGTTAAATTGCACGATCACGCGTCCGTAACGTAAAAATATCCGGTTACCAAAGGTTTCCGTCAACAAATTAAAGTGTAGCACGAGTTACACTTGATTTGTTATATTGCGGCCCTTTGTCTTTCAATGCTTAGCACAAACGCATAAATTGCGATCGATAACGATCGCCTGTGTTTTCAACAACTCATAATGCACTACGCCGAGCTGGTCGCACCAAGTACTTAGCATGACCTTAGAACCGTCAATACTCGGTTTGGCCGTCGCTGTGGAAGCACATCCCCATGATTTTCTGGGCTTTCGTATCCAGTCACAATATGTTGAAGAAATCCCTTCCGTCTTTATTTGTAGGCAAACAAATTTCATTCAACGTATCTTGGCTTCATCGCTAACGGCAACCAATTTTCTTGTTTCTGAATTATTCCCATGACTTTCAGGCGTATTGGAATAGCTTGTTGCATCACTCCTGCCAATTTTTGTTTATGTTTCACACGAATCTTGTCTAAATAATATCTCCAATTCTGCATCTTCGAAAACCGTCTTTTTTTCATCATCAAGCTGGCCTTTGAAATCAAAATCATCCTTCTTTAAGCGTTGAAACCAATCTTGGTACGTTCTTTAACTAATGGCTTCCAAATAGGGAGCATTTGACGAGCCTCAACTGCAGATTTCTGCTTATTAAATTAGGAAATTAAAACCTCCCCAAATGACGATAATTTGGCTCGTAAGCTGACATGTTTAATCAAGAATAACTATATTTATAATGCCAACACAAATCGACTACTATTTCGATGATGTTATGTTTATAAATATCAAAGCTTATTGTATGACATCTCCAATTCATGTATTTTGACTACCACTTATCGCTACAACCATCTTTTGCTAAATGGCGGAAGCAAAGTTGTACACCTAATATAATTCGAAACTTAAAACTGGAATTGCAGTAAATATATTGGAAATGGTGTATTTATTACACATTGTATTATTTAAATCGTACAGCCGTTTCAGGTTTAAGAAGCTTTAAAAGCGTTTTTGTTACAAGTAAACTTTTTTTTTTATTTACTTTTAATGTTTATCAACAACAAACGATAATTTTCTTATTAATAGTTTATTTAATTTTGTGTTTTTTCTTCGTTATTCTTATGTCTTTATTTGTTTTACTTAGACATACTAAAATTATAAATCCATCTTGGATACTTGTTCTGTGTGTTATCGTTAACAATGTTGCATTCATCTCTTTGCTGCAATAATTGCAACTACATGTTGTGCACCTTAAAAGGTAATTTAATGGTAATTTGTTTTTACGTAAAATGAATATTAATTAGTTAAAGGGCACTTCAAGTGTTTGTTCAATTAACCGGGTAGATGTTGTGCGGGATTGGGAGTCATGATATTATAGAAAATTGTTTATAGTTGTGTCTTCTGCTTTAAAGATTGCTCATGTGTGGCAGTATTAAATTCTTTGATGATCATTAAATCGATTTCATTTTGTCGCTTGTAAGGAGGAAAATAGCGACTTACACAAAAAAAAAGTATTGAAAAATAACTCATATTTTACACTAATATTACATTTTATAAATACATTTTAATTATTTTGAACTTAATAATTTAATATTCTAACTTGATTCGACATACATATATTTATACATATGTACACATCAGAGAGCTTCAAAAGCATGGGTTTTCTTGATTTTATTAATTTTAAAGAATAACGAAAAATTCACTGATGATTAAGATCATATTCATTCTGCTGCACACATGAAATTCTGTGTGATGTTCGCTGGACTAAACACATTTTTCAGCTCTCTAAAGAAGCATTCAAGTGCCTCGGGTTTTTGAAACGTTGTAAGATGTACTTCACTCCATCCGACCTCCTTATTACGAGTATTTATACCACCTACATCCGACCCAAAATAGAATACATCTCTCATGTTTGGGTCGGTGTCTCAAAGTCTATTTTGGGGGTACTCGGCTGTGTGTAGGAGAGGGCGAAGAAGCTCATGGAGGACAGTAGGGTATTCAACACAATTGACGCAGTGAATTTCGGCCAAGTTGAATTAATTTCAACTCGAAGCAAAAAAAATTTATGAAAAAAGTCCCAAAAAAAATCGCTTAAAAAAATCGCGAAAAAAATTTCGCTAATTGTTGGTGTGAAAATTAAATTTAAATATCTAGCGCGACTAATTTCGGCATATTTGATTAATTTAAAACTCGAAGCAAAAAAAAAAAAAAAACAAAATTTCGAAAAAAAATATCGCGTAAAAATCGCAAAAAAATTTCGCTAAAATTTTCTATATATTGATGGGAATATTTAATTTAAAATTTAAAATTAAAAACTGGCAAAAAGTGTAAAAATATCGTTTTTATATTACTTTAGCGTACAAATTTTAAAATGCGAAACGTCTAATAAATAAACGTATCTAGTTTATTCATAATTCAGTGCATTACTTCGTTTAAAATAAATAATTTTATATAAGTAATCAATAGAAAACACATCAAGTTATTTAATAATGTAATAAATTGTGAAATTCATAGTGATGAACCTGCAAAAATTAGAATGTGATTTCAAATTGATAGCAGGCTAGCTTATCGCTTTAAAATCACAAAAATCACAAATATTTTGTATGCAGAACATCTTTTTTGTGATTTCAAATCACTTACACAAATAGTAATTTACAGAACAGCCCTGTAAGTTATATATATTAAATACATGATATATGTACTATATTTTAGAAAGCAAATTTTAAGCTTCATTCAACCGAAATATTTTTAATTTATGGTTTTACTCTGGGCGTATATAAAGAGAAAAAAAAAGGACCTCTTAAGCCCGTGTACTGCTGTGTATTTGTTAATAGGAATCTAAAATTCCTTTTACTAAAACGTTAACATAAACCTACACTTAAGGGATCAACGGTCATTTTAAACTAGTTCAAATTCGAAAACTTACAAATATGTAGTTAAACTCGTATAAACAAACAGCCATCAAATGCAAATCGACCACAAATCTTTAATCGGCAAACAACTGATACAAAAAGCAAACAACACAAAATGTTAAATATATTTCTTAAAACTGAACAAAAACACAAAAAAAATATGCAAAATTTAAACGCACGAATGAACAATTGTTTAGAAAAAATTTGAGTCTCAAACAACAACAGCTGACAACAGTGCCAATATGTACAAGTATTTGTTTATATGTCCATTTTTTTCCACTTTATTTTGGCAATTCGTTTTTCAAATGCACTTTTCCAACCCCCCCCCCCAAACAAAAACTTCATGCGGGAAATGTATGCTGTCGATATTTCATACGTGTAGAAATGAATATCGATTTGAAAAACATTTGGCGCCAATAGATTAGAGCAACGCCCAAACGATTCAACTGCTTGTTGAATTTTGTTTTTTTGTTTATTCCTTTTTTTTAAATATATTTTTTTAAATGCACTATTGCAACATATTTTGAGACACAAACATGCAAAAACTCGTACTCGTAAATTTGCTCCCTTTACCACTGTCAAATTGCCTGTCCTCCTCTTCGTCCATGTTCACATTTCCATGACCAGTTATTTCGATTTAAATACATTTATTTGGCTGTTCGTTTTAGTTTTTCTACTAAAAGCGGAATCAAATGCAAACCCTAAAAAAGTGGCTTTGCTTTGATTGTGGCCCGAAATGAAATAAAACTTAATTTAGTCACGGGGTGTACATGCGCCAAAGTCACAGTTTTAACTGTATCGCCCAGATATGCCACAACAACAGCAACAGCAACAGCAACAACAACAATTGCAACAGCAGCCTCAACTTTGAAAACAATACAACAACGTTGCCAACAACCAACAGTCATGATGACAATAACACGTGCAACAAAAAGCAACTTTAGGTGAAAATGTTGAATCGGGAATTGAACAATAAAACAAAAAGTCCTTTTACACAAAGAGTTAAATGGAATTGTTGCAATGTCTGTTTTTGTTGTTGTTAATGCCCTACATGAAAGCAGATCAGCGAGGTATGTACTCGTATGTATGTACGAGTATATGCATTAAGTACTTTAAACTCCCTACTTGCCAATGCAATAACAAAGTTTGGATGCAGCAAAGCAATGAAATGAAATTGAAGAGCTCTTGACATTCTATATAGCAAATAGCCAACGTGGGGCTATAAGGAAAAATTTCAATAATAATCTCAATCCAGATCTAGAAGCGGTTTCTTCGCAAAAATTACCTTATTCTAAAATATAAGTCTACCTGGAAACAGATGTAGAAGTGGTACAACATTAGAGTGGTTCGCCTTCCATACAAAAAAAAAAAGAAAAGAAAAAAAATTGCCAGTCATCCTCTAGGTTTAAAGATAATGTAAAAACAATTCAAAAATTAGTTTTTATCTTTTTGCCACGCCTACAAATACTGCCCCCTTATTATGTTATACACTGTGACGGCACAGTGACCATATCATATTTTATATATCGATGTTTAAGACCCTGTAAGGGCTACATTTCTGTCGTTTATAAATTTCGAATTTTTTTTACATTATCTTTAATTCTAGGAGGTGATTGACACAACTTTTTCTTCGAACCATTCTGCACGTATAGTACACTCCCTCCACCTGACGAAGCATCTCATGAACTTTATTTTCAATGCTCTACTTGGCAGGTTTCTTTGCTTCACTAATTATTCTCCTCGCGTAGTTTATGCCTTGTTGTACGCCTAACCAGAACATTCTGTTTTCTGGGGCATCGAAGGATAAATGTCCCTCATTTGTTGTAGCACATAAATCTTCAGTAAGCTGCATAACTTAAGTTGTAAAGGACTTCCGAAGCAATTGGCAGAACGGGGATCGACAAGGCCCCCAGGAGGTTGTGCTTGCAGAGAATAAGTTTCCCTTGATAGCTACGGGGCATGCGGGCTTACGGGGACTAATAAATCCCGATGTACCACCCAATATTCATTGTTAGGCGTATGTGCTGATTTAAGAGCTGATACTCTTAAATGGCCTTCGGCCTACCAACTCATTGAGCTTTCTGTTTAATTAACTGCCTGGAAAATTACACACAGGAGCGAGTAGAAGGCCCGAGTTCTTCAGCAAGGAGTTTGTTCAAATATATAACAGATGTTGCGACTTGTGTGAGTCTAGAAAGCCGTGGAGTTTGCCCTTCATTAGATAAGGCCATCAAGGTACGCACTGATGTAAATTAGTTACACACTCGTCACTAGTCATTACCTAAAATCGTCAAAAGGCCGATAAATCGTCGAATATGGCAACCGTGGATGAATCGCATTTGGAATGAGAATAATCCACAAGGTATTGTCGAAACACCTGTACATCTAAAGAATGTTACTGTTTGGTTCGCTTGGTTTATGTTTCTTCAAAAAGGATGATGATCCAAATGTTACTATCAATGATGAAGCGTGAAATTTGGTGTTTCGTATTGAGCCTTACACGTGCCAGCCATAGCGGCCACATGAAATTTTTTTGAAACATTAACATCATACTCGTAATTGATTTTAAAAATATATGTTTTTTGTATTATGATTTTAAATTGTGTTTTTCTTTTTTGTTTAATTAATTTTTTATTTTTCTTAACAAGCACAAAAACTCTGAGGTCTGAGTCAGGAATCGAATCTGCGACCTCAACCCTGTTGGTCGAGAACTCTACCAAATCAGCCATTGAGGCACTATGTAGTTCTAAAACAGAGCCTGTAATAAATACATCATCTTCAGTGGTAGGTGTTGTACGAGTTTCAAGAAGAACATACATAAGTGAGCGCTTTGAAGGACCATCTGCAAAAAAAAAAGTCGTCAAAGATTTAGAAGCAACCTCACATAAAGTGCACTATCACATTTAATAAAGACAGTTTTGAATGTTCCTGAATGTTCTTCATTTTCAGCAAACGGTAAAGATTTCTTAAAAGCAATCTAGTCATATTAATAGCTTGCACCTGGTTTCTCTACTGCAGTATTTGCTTGGGTTTCATTGTCTGCTTGGACCAACATATTTATAGAAATTCCTTTTTTTTGCAACAAATTTTTTTTCCACTGTTGTTGTTTTCATTGCATTTGTTTGTTTTTTTCTCTCTAATAATACTGTTAACACTTAAATGGATAGTTTTTCATAAAAACTTTAATTTCAAGTTTGTCTACAAAAAATAGAATAAAAAAAAAAAACATTATCAACAATGTAAAAATAAATAATAAAAACAGTGTTAGTATAAACACACTCGTACACAAATAATCATATATACATACACAATATAGCGTAGCTAAAAACACTTTTTGTTTTAATTTTTAAAGAGAATTAGAATTTAGGAGAAAAACTGTTAGCATTTCAAGAGCCACTGGTTCGAAGAACCATAAGCAAAAGTTTGATAGGCAAAAGAAACATGAATCATCAGCCTTCCTGTTATTGTTGTTTATATATAGGGTGGCGTATAAATGACGCTGTCATTTATTTAATGAATAACGTTTTTTTTTTCAATTTTTTTTCCACGTTCACTGAATGAAAAACCGCGTACTATAATTAAGTATATTCTACTTGCAACGGGATTGTTCAAGAAAACCAATCCAGCGTAGTAGTACAAAATTCAAAGTATAAAATTGAAAGTAAAAATTCTTAAGTCAAGTGCAGAACTCTTGTACCAAGTACAAAAATCTAAACAAAGACACAAATAAAGGATGCCCGCCGGGAAGGTGCACCACTTTGTTTTGCCACCATTTTAGTAAACATTAGTCGTGGCAAATTTATTGTGGAAATATATTTCGATCATCAATTACTGTGACGATGAGAAAGTTACGTAAAATTTTTGGGAGAAACAGCGTGCCAACAAAACGCACTATATATCGTTTAGTGAATGATTTCAAAGATAGTTTGTAGGTGATAGGCCCAAGCATGGACCACAACGTATTGCAAGATCGACTGAAAACATTACTGCTGCTCACGATAGTGTTCAAAATAATCTATCAACCTCAATTCGACACGGTGTTCAGGCGCTTGCTATAAGGAGGAATAAAATGGGACCAATGTAACTTTCCTACTATTTTAATATACTTATCTAGACTCATAAAACATCTGTCGTACTTGTGATGTATTTTAACATCAATGTAATGCCAAGCGTCATCACTACACTCTTCATCGCTGTGATGTCAACCACTACATCAGCTGCTCTAATTATCAATAGCGGCAATTAGGACAATTATTTCATCAATGAAATGTCATACTGACATCATGGGGATGCTTTACCGGAATACGTTTGATGTGAGCATGTAATCAATGCAAGGAAACTCCAATACCGAAGAAATTACTAAATGAAGTTAATGTTATGACAAAATATCATCAATAGAATGGAGCACTAATATCAGATTAACTATAATTTGGATTCAGTTTCATTGATGTGATAGCTCATTAATAACAGAAAAATGGCAGGTGTAGTCAATTTGATGAAGAAGTATTATCAATACCATGGTACGCTATCATCAACATTAAACTCTGGGTAAATTTAATGATTTTAAAAATATGTTCAAACACGTAACTTTATATTCTACCATTTTTCAAGAAATCAATGAGAATTAAAAATGTTCTAATGATACTTTTGATGACTTTCTGCCATCAATGCAATGTGCGTAACATTATCATATTTTAATTGTGTATGCAGTGTACGAGAAAATATTCTCTTCTTTTTATTTTATATTCTATGCTGTCATTATTTTTATGTAACTAACGTTGCATATGATGAATGTATGTCTTTAAAATGATGTATTTCTTTTACTTCTTAAACATTAATTAATTAAAACAATTAAGTTTTTTATTCACTATTTTTAGCTTCTACCATTTATACCAATAAAAATTATAAATAGCTTGTTTTCTATGATCATCAGTAGACTTTGGAAATTTTTGAAAGATATTCTCAAACATTCAACTTTATATCCCAGCAATATAAATAAATTGCTGAGAATTTAAAAGAAAAATGCTCTAATAATATCTGTCAAAACACAAAAAACAAGCCTTTTCATTTATTCACCTCTCTATTAGAGAGGTGAATAAATGAAAAGGCTTGTTTTTTGTGTTTTGACAGATATTATTAGAGCATTTTTCTTTTAAATTCTCAGCAATTTATTTATATTGCTGGGATATAAAGTTGAATGTTTGAGAATATCTTTCAAAAATTTCCAAAGTCTACTGATGATTAGGGTAGTTCCTATGAAATGTCGACATATAGATAGCTGGGAAACATAGAAAACAAGCTATTTATAATTTTTATTGGTCATTAATTAATTATTTTAACAACCAAATTCTTTTTCAACAATATATAGAAAATATTATAACACTTTTTAATTTTTTTTTTTTTTTTTAATCAATTTTGACAAATTAGGTGTATTATAACTATTAATAAAACTTATCAATGAATTGATGTCACCATCACTTAGCATTGATGATACTCAATATATGGCAAAATTGTGTGCTGACTTTGCCATTGGGGTTGATGTCAGTTTTTGTATTACTGAGGACTATTTACACACTATTGATGTCACAATTATGATGACCCGCCGTCATCAATATGAAGCTGCTGTTTTGTATGAGAGTATATAAAAAAAGCCGGTTATAATACTTTGAAAATAATTACTCGTGTCCCGTACCGAAAGTGTTAAGCATAGATGCATTGAATTTTCAGTTTTCGTACCGGGCCTTTACTCCATATATTTCCCAAGTTTCTCAAAGTTAATTCCGCAAATACCAAAAGAAAATATGTGTTCACTTATTAAATCACCACGTTACTTATACGCTGCCCTATACGAGTATTTTTACTATCAAGATTGAAGGTTTCGAGTTGATGTTAGCTATTTGATATTGAACGAAATTTACCTTTACCTTTACCTTTAATAAAACTTAAACACATTTAAGCCCCTTTTCTTCAAAGCAAATTCGACGTTGCTGACTTCTTCACATTTTATTTTCGTATTTAGTTTGTTAAGTAGTTTAGGTTTTTTTTCTTTCAGCTTAAATAATATTTACTTTACACAATACCAATTGTTTAAGTTGTTCGCTGAATATTTGGTGATCCATTGAAAAACGGTTACTGACCGCTCGCTATTGATACTCCTTTACAAATGTTTTTTATTTTTTTTTTTTCATTATGTTACTAAAGTTGCTCTAAAACGAACAAGAAAAGGTGCAGCTGTGTAACAAAATCTTTGTGCAAGAGTTTTTTTTTTTTTGCTTTTCGAACAATTCATTTGCCGTTTTTCGTTAACTAAAGTACACTTTGTTTAAATAAAAGCACACAAGAAAGGAAAAAAAAATTAGAAATAAACCATAGTTTAAGCTGAACAAGAAAAGAAAAAAACTAAAATTTTCAAACTACTCTCTATGAGTATTGAAAAAAACAACAACTATTTGCTAAACTGAAAGAATTGTTCAACAATCGCTTATTTCCAATTGAATGCACTTTTAACGAACTCGTACTCCTGCTGCTGCTACTGCTGCTGTTGTTGCTTTACAGCTTTTGCAGTTCGAACGAATAGCAACAGCAACAATCTCAATAACATTGGTATTCAATGAAACTCCTTTACCAACTTAACAACTAAAAACAGTTAAGAGCTGTAACCTTAGTGAAAGCGTTTCAATTTTACTTTATTTTATTCAACTTATTTCCCCCATTTTATTGGCGTTTTATTAAATATAATTTAGGAGCCCTTTGAATAAATAAATCTCTTCAAAATTGTTTAAAGGAAGGGGCGTCGTCATGCACATGCATGAACTCAATTATGCTTCAAGTGAATAAATATTTATAAACATTAATTTGGTATTTTAAATAAATTTAATTGCTAAGAGGAGATTGGTGTTAAGATGTTGTTGTGGTTTTGTCTCACCATGTTGTGTCACTTAGGGTGACACTAAATGCTACAAAGTCGCAAAGGCTCCGTGCACAGCATTTATTGGTGATTAATTGTGCTTCCCCTAAGGGGCTTAGTACATTAATAAAGCAGACTAACTGCTTCAATGGTAGTAAGTCCTGTTCTTTTAACGTACAGATTTGTAGCTGTTCCCAGTGATCAAGTGCTTCATAAACTGCTTTTTCTTGCCACGAAATCTGCAAATGTCTCTATCGGAAATGCCTATTCTGTTTAGATTCTTACGTAGAATAACGTGAATGTGCTCCTATTCGAGCTCTTAGTTTGTTGTTATTCACTCGTAGAGTAATTTTGGCGCTGTCAGTCATCAAAGCTTATGGTGTTTTCTTTTCTAGAAAATGTGCAACATTTTCAATGTTGTTTTGCCAAAAAAATACAGAAGTATACAGTTTTTTCAATTTTTTTCAGATATTTATAGTTATAGCGACATCTTCTTTTCAGCTCAATTAAACTTAAATTTTAAAACTTTAATTTTAAGAAAAAAAGTGCAGCATAAAGGCAAAACCTATTCAGAAAAGAAAACGGCATTAGAAGTCTTCGAGACCCTTTGTCTCGTTCTAAGGATTGCCTTGTTAGATGATTGCGCTGTTCATTTATTTACCTTTTTCTTGAGAAGACTCTTGTTAAAGGCTCTGAGCAGATACCATAGCTTTCTTTTTGGCACAGACTTCACAATGCTTCACACGTCCTAGCACTTAGGCCAGAGTAATCCGATTGTGGCTCACCAGTACCAACGTGGATGTTTAACCCCAAATGCTTAGGACCTTGCGGAGCGTGTTTATAGCAGAGGTACAGAACTTTGAAATGGAAGAAACTTATCGGTTACAGTAGGGTATCCAACACTATTGACTCACTGGAGCATCGACGCAGGGTAGGTTGTGTTACTCTGTTCTATCATTACTACAATGGATTTTGTTCTGAGGGATCTAGTTCCCGAAACACGCGCATTTCTACGTAACACGCGTATATCGCCCAGGGCTCATCCATGTGTGGCCGATTGCCCGTGAAATCGTACAACGCATTAAAAAGAGAATTCGTTTTTCAGCCGCACGCTTCGTCTGTGGAATAAGTTGTCTGCAGACGTGCTTGCTGTCTGTTAAAACGTTGAAAGGTTTAAGTAAAAAGTTCACAAACACTACTCCCTCTTTCCCCCTCCTCACAACCTATTTTCCTAGTTCTGGTACAATGCACTGCATAAGTAGGGGTTATCCCCTGAGTACTGGTCCAAGAAAAAAAAAGAAAAAACAACAAAGATGATTTTTTTTTATTGACATGAAAGATAATCTTTTAGCATTATGATTTAAAAATAACTTGTGTACTATAACTGTCACGGCGGGTTCGGCGGTTGTCTAATCTGAAGGTGCAATTTTCGAAGAATTTCCAACATTTGAGCACATATATCGGCAATAACATGGAGAATGTTAGGCCACAAGTGATCAAGCGTTTTGGGCTTATCGCTTGTGAAGATTGGGATCAAAAGGGAAATCTTGTTTTGGTACCATTTGCATGATTTGAAGGCACCGTTCCTGCGTCTGTCAATACATTTTGAAACAAACTAAACATAAATCCCTTAACAGCTGACAACATGGCCACCAGTCAAAAAAGTGCTGCCAAGTTAAAGTTTTATATCTTTAATAAAAAACCATCATTTGTTTTCAAATCACTTTCTACAGAAAATATGGTTTTATATATATTTTAAGTAATAATATTTAAGAAAATTAATAAATATTGGTTTTATAAGAAGTAATAATCAATAGATTTAAATTGTTCAAATACATTTTGATTAAATTTTTTTTATTTTTAAATTTTTGATTCTCGTGACCAGCGATCAAAGTTTCGGTTTTAAGGTGTGATTAAAACTTTAATACTATTTTTTTACACTTTCTGTGTTTATTTATTAACTTTGTTTTTATAGCACGTTTTTGTAGAGGCACCATATAAATCTCAACCCAGTCCGTAAACACGAAACTATTTAACCTTACGGTAGCCTGACTGCCTGCCTGACTGCCAACAATTTTTTTTTAAAGATTTTTTGCCGCCACAATTTGATATATTGTTGCGATTTTTTCTATTTTTGCTTGTATGGTTTTTCTAGTTAAACAATTTGTATTTTTTATTTATTTAGTTTTTTTTTAGTTGTTAGTTTTGTAAACGATTCCAATTGAAAGTGGCCGGTCATAAGTTGCAGCTTTTAATTTAAGCTTCTAGAAACAAATAAATAAAGCCCAAGCAAATGAAGCGAAGCCGCTAAACAGACACATGTTTCTGATGCATTCTGCCTGCAACATTTGAAAAAATTTTATTTATTTAATTTGTATACAAATCTATTTATTTGCATAAAAAAGAAAGAATGATTTTTTATTTTTTGCTTTTCAAATTTCAATATATTTTGTTTAATAGCTTTAATCAATTAAGAACTATTATAGAAAAATATTTAAACTCATTTATAATTGCTTTAAAAATTTGGGAAAATGTTATTTTAAAAAAATGATTTATAATATTATTCATTCATTGTTTTTTATCGCATTACCCTGAGCAATTTAATATATATTTTTTAAACTAGTTTTATATAAATTAATTAGTTATTGGAAAAATAAGTTATTTTTTCTCCTCTTCAAAATAATCAAGAAGACTGCAGCCACGTGTTCAACTTGAGCTTCAAGTTTATTTAGAAATCATCCAAGCGATCCTTGCAAGACATACGAGTATATACACATATATAAACATGTATGCTACATTATTTATGCTCAGCGAAAGGGGGAGGGAAAAACATACAAATCTATAAAGTACATTATAATCCAAATGTTTCACTACCAAAACTACAGTATTCGGCATAACTAAAAAGTATTCCACAAATATTCATGAAAGAGCAACCAAAAAGCCATAAATTTTGCAAAAGTAATATTAAAAAAATTTTTCCTGCTATATGTTCATACGAACAGGTTCGCATTATAACACTAAAGAACCGATCGCTTTTACATTTAGCTGACAAAGAAATGTGTAGTAGTAATATGCAACTATTGTGATTTCACAATTCTAAGATACTTTTTGTTCTTAACCGTACACTCAAAGAAAAACTTGACGAACAAGAAGAAGATCTGGTTTTAAGGAAAACTGAAATTAATAATACTGGTCTGGTTCGAATACGAAGGTAGTCATAAAACATTTACTTTTTCGGGAAAATCAAACATATTTTTGCTGTTTATTTAAAGCACGAGTGCACTCGTTGTATGTTAAAAAAAAATACAAACGAAACAATGATTAAGAGACAACTTATTAAAATGTGATTTTTTTTATCGGTTGGAGAGAGGAATTGCCTAATGCATCGTCAAATACTGTGACCACACAGTATCCGGTATGTGGGGCTTGCACCCACTAAAACCCCTCCCTTTTCTTTAAGCCTTGTCTCCACCCCGGGTCCGCTTTCGCATTGTTTCAGGATGGGGCTCCTCCTTTGTTCCTGCCGGGATGCACGTGCCATGCCCACGTTTATATCTTGCTTCTTGTTTCGTAGCATTTTCTCAATATAAGTCGCTATTTAACTCTATTTACTCTCACTTTCCATCATAACTTCTACAACGTTTTCCGGTGTTACTTCACCAGTATTCACCTCTAAGTCATATCTTTCCTGCCTCCATCTGTCACATCTGAAGAATGTGTATTCCTCATCGTCCACAAAGTCATCTCCATAAAATCAGATCGATGTATCTGTCTGCCCCTTTCTATGGAGGTATTCCAGAAAATACCCGTGTCCAGAAAGCATCTGTGTTATATAGTAATCTATCTCACCATGCTTTCTGTTTATCCACTTGTCTATCTCGATGATCAGACTCTTTGCGCATCTGCCACGTGATTCGTTGTTCCATCTTTCCTGCCACTTCCACATAGTGTCCGCCCCTGGTGATCTTGTCGTTGCTGCCTCGCCAGTTTGCCTTCACTCTTTCCACAGCATTTTACGCTCTTAGCCCAAAAGCTTAATCGGGATAGTGCCGCTTATGACCAAAACAGCGGGCTCTGACACTGTGCGATATGCTGAAGCCACTCTGAGATCAGCAGTTTTGTGTTTGTTAAAGGCTCGTGTATTAACAACTCAAGTTCTTGCGAGCGTCATGAGTAGATACGTAAACAAATTGCTCTGCTAAACACACCACAACTTTTTTTTAAGCGAGTATATTCGAATCATCAAAACAAGCAGTCGGTGCAGTTTTCTGATCTTCCCCTCATGTTTTTTGGACATGATCAGCCCCTTGATTTAGAGTAGAGCCTTTGTAATACTCCCACCTATCTTTGCTTCATGGCATCAGGCTGTAGTGCAACTTAACACCGGGTTCAAAGGAGCTCTCCCGCGATTTGGGTCCAAACCATAACCGTCACGATACTCTCCGAAGAGCCGCACTACAATCGGGCACACACAAGTGTGTAACAGAGTGATTATAGAAAAAAGACGGACTTTCAACGCTTTTCATCTCTTACAGTTTTTCCAAATTATACACCCATTATATAAACTTTTAATATAGATTCCAAGGCAACGGTAGCATTCTATTTCGGTTAAGTATAGTGTCCAACAAAGTCCCCGAAGCGCCGCACCTTAACCTGGCATGAACAAGTTCCTGAAGCTCACGCTTCTTGTGGTACAAGCTTTAATTCGTTCGTAGGCCAAGCTATGCTACCAGTAGAGTTTAAAATGCCACGGGAACTGTTGGCACCCTTTAGTTAAGTATGTTTTGATAACTATTTAATGGCAAAAAATTATCAAAAATTTGTTCAAATAGAGTAATTTCAATGACTTATGTCCTTACTGACTTCCGCTACATATTCCTGTACAGGAATATATATGTACCTCATATTCTATCCCAATTATTTTTACTACCTACTGTAACAAAATTTATAAAAAAAACAGTCTTAAAACGAAAACTTGCCAGTAGCGTTTGCTAAACATGCTGGAATCGTGTATAACAGAACAAATCAAAAGAAAAGCAAAAAAAAAGGGAGATGAGTACATTTTGCCAATTACAATGATTCAACTTTTAATATTTATGGATTATAGTAACTTGTAAAGCTTTTGGGATTTCTTTTCTTATATTTATTGTAAGTTGGTTTGCAGACTTGCTGGCTGATTGCTCCGTTCACTGATCATTTGTTCGTTTGTTGGGCTAGGCGGGAAATAAAAAGTTTATTTATTAAATTATAAGAAACACAACAAAGCGCTTTAAACCAATGCGTCAAAACCAGAGCGCTTACTTTCGATATCGATGTCCATATGATATTTGGCTTGCAGACTTGTAAAAGAATTATGAAATAAATAATAGCTAGCGAATAGTTACGACAAAATGTAAACAAACATTGTGAAGTTGGGCTTTTAAAAGTAATCATTAGTAGTCATTAGTCTGCTTAGCATTTTTCCCAGTTACTTTATATTAATTTTTTTGCAGTTAGGAATTTGACTATATAACCACAACACTATCAAAAATAAAGAACTTTTTTTTCCTCTTTTTTAGATGGTTTTCTAAAAGCCTAAAGATTCACTTCCACAAATGATCAGCACAATGGTGGTCTATGACAACATCCCAGGGGTTTGGTTATCCCTGTTCTGTCAATTAACTTTTGCTGGAGTTTCGGAAACTTTCAGCAAAGCTTTCTCTTCGCGGATTACCGTCGAGAGCCGCAATCGCTTACTCCAGAAAGTCTGAATTTAGACGAGCCAACATTTGGAAGAAAAACATTTGGAATTCTCTTTTGATGTTTCTTTCGTATTCACTCAGTTGAACATGATGCCGGCAACATTCCCTTATTATTCGTTTTTTACATTTTTCGTTATGTTGTCTGTTTCAGCAAATATTTCGATGTGTAAAAATTACGTACATATATTATCTTCACCAAGATTAATTTTTCCACAATTTTTCTTTCCCATTTACATTCCATATTTATTAAAATTTCTTTTTCTTTAACAAAATTAACAAAATTTTTAAAACCACACAAAATTCCAGAAAATGTAAATTAAATTAAAATGTCAAAAAGTAAATTATATGTTAATAAAGTAAATGTCAACCAAGCGTGTTGCCGAGTACCGAACACAAAATCGATTCCCCTTCCCCACCGGTAATTTGCTGACAAACTAAATGTTTCCCTTCCAAATGTTTTCGTGTCTAAATGCAGACAAAGCAAAGTGCATGTGAGGAACTGTAATGTCAGAAACTTAGATCAAAAAAGAACCATTCAGGGTTTTAACAACTAGAAAGACAGTGGACCATAAGTGTTTTATTAAAAGGAGTCTATGTTGAAACGTGAAGCGAACTGTTTCACTAAATTTCTTTTATCGTGTTATTAATTTATATATATTGAGTTTAGAAAAGATAAGGTGGGTGAAGTATCTGCTGTAATACTCGTACGCTGTTATTTTTTTTGGCAATACAAAAAGTTTTTCCTTTAGAGATCTTCATAGTTCAGAGCATGAGTAATAATTTTCTAGCATTTTCTGAGCATTGTTTTGGTTTGTTTCCCCATTTTTTTTCTTTTGTTTTCTTTTTTGCAAAAACATCGTGATGATGATTGCAAGTTAAGCGCGTGCTTACAGTCTGCTTATTGGTGCCTTCAAAGCCTTCTGCCTGTCGTGCTCTCATTGAACTCTTAGGCACATTTGCAGCAGGCAAAAACTCTTTGCTTGTACTTGCTAGGTTTTTCCTGTTGTTTTTGTTGTTGTTGTTGTTGCTGTTTTGCGATTACAGCTGTTTTAATCATTTAACCGCCCAGAAGGTGAATTATTCTAATCTATTTTCCGTTTTCTTCCTTTATTACTTTACATTTGAATTTTTTTTCATTTTCTGTTTGCAATAAAACTCGTGTGTTGTTTGTGTGTTCATGCAGCACATTTTAGCCTGGCAGCTGCAAATTGCACTGGTGCTGTTTGTCTGCAGTTTTGTTGCATTAAAATGATTTACATTGAAAATGTTGCAGCTTTTAATAAGTTTTCTGTTCATAGTGAATCATTATGAATCAGAAATTATACTTTAATTCTTATTATACTTTTTGGATTTTCTGTCTGACTTTTTCAAATCATTTTACTAGAATTCTTTATGTCTTCCTGTCGTTGCTTGCGAACAGCGAATTCAAATAAGTGGTTTAACAAACATCAAGAATATGTTAGGAAAAGCTTAAAATTTAAACTGGTTTTACACTTGATTACCATACTGCGCACAGCCACATATCGACAGCATCACCCAGCTTCAGGCCCGAAACACCATTCATCGTACGAGTATCATACATAAGAACTGTATGTAATAAAAAAAAATAAGCAAAACCAGCAGTTGAGCATGCGCACTTGTAAGTCCAAACAATAATCGTTTTTCGTTTTAGTTTTGCTGTTCACTTTAATGGATTTTTATTACGATGATTATTGTTTTTGTTTGCTTCGGTTTGCTCTGGTCTGGTTTCATTTGGTTAGTTTCGGATCCGATGATTGTATGTGTGAGTGAATGGCTTGTGTTTTCTACAATATTCGGTCTTGCCATCATCTAATCCTGTCCATTAGTGTTGCGTGTGTGTTGGCATTTGAATTGGTTTTCTTGAGGTGGTTTATTTTGTATTGCGTCTTTTAGATTGATGTATAAAATGCATTTACTTGACATTAAGCAGCTCTAGATTTATATCTGTAATCACTCAAACCAATAGTGCCAGGTAAACGTTCATACTTGTCCATTCGATTGTGTTCTTTTCGTATCTCTCGCTGTTCATCGTTGTTTCTTTCTTCTGATTTCAAAACTGCTGTTCGAGTTGATTGCTCATGTTCAACTTTATGATGGACATTTGTTTAAAAGGAAATTAAAAACCGAATGATCATAATAAATAATTTTCATAAGAGGAATAAAACTCATTTACTCACGTGCTTGCATACGAGTACATATACATACATATATGTAAAGTGTAATTTCCAGGAAATCTGTTTTTAATAAATATGTTCTCTTCAAAAGGCGGATTTGTTAAGATGTAATTAGACATTAAGAAAAATATGTTGCAATAAGGAAATCATTTTGAAAACAAAAGAGCGTTATACAAATGGCAAAGTGGTGCATATTTTTTCTCCTAAAGCAGCAAAATTTGCATTTTTCTTAAAATAAACAATTAAAGAATGTACCAGAATTAGATAAGTGGCATCAGTGGTTTGGGATTTTGGAACTTTTCTACTCAAGTGCTTAATATGTTTTTATTCACTTTTTGATTGATGAAGTTGTTTGACAAACAGAATTTTTTGTTTTGTTGTATTTTAAACAACATGCGTTGTAAGTCAATAAATCCTTTTATTACTGAAGTAGCCTACATACTTATATATTCATTTAATTTTAAGTAAACGAATAATGATATAAATAAGCTACAACGATCGATAAATCGTCTATTACTTTTAAATTTTGAGTTACACTTTTACGTCAAACTTTTTGGCCAACTGAAATTGACATTTCCTTGTTTTAGTGTTTGACAAATACAACGAAGGATAGGTACACAATTGAGCAGCACGTTAAAATTTTGAAGCCTTTTACAAAATGGGCGTTCAAATCAAAATGCATTACGTGCACGTCGGAATTTTCTCAGTCAATACTCGTAGAATCGACAAGTGAGCCCACAATCGGAAGAATTGTCACCAAAAATCAACAAATCGGTTTTGTAGAAAATTTTAAAACTCCCGTGCATGATTGCTAAGTTCATTTTCCAGAAAACATTGCAGTTGCTTGCCAGTGTACCAGAAGAACCGTCAAACTCGAGGCGACGTCATGAGGTGAGAGCAGCCTTTTTTTGGCCAGAAATTGTTGATATAGGAGTGAAAAATATGTGGTTCCAATAGAATGGTGCTATTTGTCACAAGCAAGGAGACAATGGCTTTTTTGAGCGAACAATTCAATGGTCGTGCTATCTTATGTCATGGAGACCGTTGGACTTTTTTCTTATGGAAAACGTCATATTAAACCCAAGCGCCGTCAAAAGTATGGTAAGTATGGATTTTCCTAAATCAAGTATGGTGTGCTTGGTACGGATTATTCAAGCACTAAATACTTAATTTTAGATCTAAATCCTGCATCTGTTCTCTCAATAAGTTGCAAAAGAGATCGAGTTGAGAAAAACTCGGATCTAACTAATCTTAAAATGTCTTAGTTCACGAATTTTGAAATTGTTTTAATCTCGAGGCCGTTTTGAAATAACCAAAAAACCAGAGATTTAATAACACTCACATATTATTCTCAAAGAACAACTGAGGAGCTACCCTAGTTGGCTTAGAAAACTTTAAAAAGTATTTCCAAATAGTTAACTATATACTCTATTATTTTAAATAAAACAATGAGAATTTAAAAAGTAATATGTTTTACAGTCATGTTCCGAGAAACACTGTGATCAATAACTTTTCATTGAAGAGTTAGAAAAAATAGTCAAACCTTTTTAGCTGGGGGACAACTATCACAGCAAATTTGTATTGTAAAAAATCCTTTTTAAGAAAGGAAAAACTTGTACTAAAACCCATTGTACAAATGTACAACAAGCTAAATTATAGCCTTTATTTCTTGTGACTATAGATTTTGCTTTTAATTTTTCTACAAACAAGGCAGACTTTTTACAATTCTATAAAGTCTTACAAGACAGTAACTATTTTGTGTGCTTGCTCTTATACTACTTTACTCTGTAAAATTTTCACTGAAGTAACAAAATTTAGCGCTACACAACACCAACCGTTTGACAAACATCAACATGTTTTGTGCAAACACTCCCATAAACAAGGCAAAGAAATATTTTGTACAAACGTAAAATTATGAAAAGCTTTCCAAGCAGTTTGTGTAGTTTATTATATATACTACTGATTTAAAGGTAGGAAATGTAAATTGAATTTTTACTTAAAATGTATGATTTTAATTTTTGTTAGAATAACATTTCTGTTGTAATAATTAACAAACATTATTTTTGTTCAATGCATGTTTATTGTAAAAAAAAAAACATTATGTAAATATCCTTTCAGCACTTCCTTATGCCTTAAACGAATAACTCTTTTGATAAAAAGATAAAAATAAAAATCAAGCTTTAACTGGTACGAATCTTAAAGCAATTAAATTTTAATTGATGTTGCACATAAACTGCAAAAATAAAACATATGTTAAAAGAAAACTTCTGTTTGCTTGTACTCGTACTAATGAATGATTCATTTTTCAACAATTCAGACAACTGATTTCCTTTGTTATTCTACCCTTCTTTATAGTTGTTGTTGGCAGGGCTTTAATTTTTTTTGCAGTATTTTTATTGCAGTCATTAACATTAATTTAAGCTGTTTGTTTGAGTCTTTTGCTTTTTTATTTGTCGAGTTTGAACCCCTAGTTTACTTCGTACTAAAATGTGTTTGCTAAAACTTTTATTTTGCAAAATAATCGGTTAATAAATGCGACAAAAACTAAAGCACTAACAAAATTTGCCAAGCAAAAAGGGGGAATTGTAAAAAGAAGTGCTAAAAGCAAATTAATCAACTGTTTACAAAACAAGATAGAAAGAATGTTTCTTTATACTCGTATATATATATTTTTCTTTTCACACCAACCAACAAAGAAAAAATGCAACAGGAAAAAGTAAACATTTACAAAATGAAAAAAAAAATGCGATTGTGGTTGGAATAAAATAGAGAAGCAATTTACTATCAAAGTTGCCAGATTTCTATGCAGCTAATATTTTTCATCTGTTATACTCACCCTTGTCAATTATTTATAACCAAAAAACGTTGTGACCTTTTCCAAAAAGCGCTAAAAACCGCCAAACTATTCGTAATCAAACAATACATACGCATAGATTTAAAGTAAGCGTAAGCTTACTTTAAATATATGTAGATAAAAGTACACTATTTTAAAATTTTTATCAAAACAATTCAGCAGCATTTTTGAAAACATATAAAATTGAATAAATTTATTTCTAGCTACATGGTTTGCGAGTTGCTGCTGATCTTATTTCCTTCGCGAAAGGTTATAACGACAAGTTTAAAGTTTTTAATTTAACTGACTTTTATGTTATAGCTGTTAACAGAATTTTGTAATCAAGTAACAAATTTTAAGATTTGGTTATAACAGAATAATTAAGCTTTTTATTCACTATTTTAGCTTCTAGCATTGATACAAATAAAAAATTTTAAATAGCTTGCATAGAATATTTCCCAGCAATCTATATGTCGACATTTCATAGGAAGTCTACTGATGATTAGGGTAGCTCCTATGAAATGTCGACATAGCTGGGAAACATAGAAAGCAAGCTATTTATAATTTGTTATAACAGAATGTTTAAAAATATTTTTTTATGGGTGATTAGAACAGCACCTATGAAATATCGACTCTTGCTTTCTATGTTTTCCAGCTATCTATATGTCGACATTTCATAGGAAGTCTACTGATGATTATGGTGGCTCCTATGAAATGTCGACATATAGATAGCTGGGAAACATAGAAAGCAATTTATTTATTATAATTTGTTATAACAGAATGTTTAAAAATATTTTTCTATGGGTGATTAGGACAGCACATATGAAATATCGACTAGACAGTTAGAAAACAGCAAAAAACAAGATGCGATTATTTTGCTATTCGTATAAGTATTAATAGCTAATAAAGTAAATTCGTCTTTTTGGGTTTAAAGTTCATTTCACTAAATAATCTATTATTTCCATATTCGAATAAAGAAAAATTAATAAGTTACTGATAAAAGTTTACAACTTTAGTTTTCATTGAATGAATTGTAGACTTCAAATGAATTTTATCAGCCATGTCACAGGATTTGATTCCGTTTAGAAACATAACTGATTATTCAAACAGACGAATATCTAAAATTGTTTTCGGAATTAAGTTATTTCTATAGGACAATAGTAGTTTCATTCTTCAAATTAGAAATGATTTCATTTCAAAAAGTTTTTTATTTTCGTTTTTAGAAGAACCAAAATAGAAGTCAATTTCGTTTCCGAACGAAATTGAGCTCAGTGACATGGCTACTTGTATTACTATATATTTTCATTGTTTGTCGTTGCTTGACCCAAACTAAGAATAAAGACCCATTTAGCCGACGGTAGAAATCGTATATGTAAATGTATCGTAAATGTAACTGTAAGTTATAGATTATCTAAAATCGTGTCATGTGTTTGTGAAATTTTGTTGCCAGTTATTCCTTTTTTATACCGGCATTGATTTACTTGCATCAAAAAATTTATTTTTCATCCCCTGCATATCATTTTATCAAATAAATTATAAAAAACAAGGCAGCTTTAATAGTTAGTGGCAAAATTAAATAAATGCAACATCAACAAACATCAACATGTATTTTGTTGGTAGATTTTACGAACAGTTGTCAAAATTTTGTTTCAAAAAACAAAGAAGTCTATGTGTTTTTGACAAATTTACGCAAAGGACTTGAAAGGCGATAGTGCAACTCAATCCATAATTTCGGTGAAAGTAAGGTGGGTGGCTTTGGATATTTTCAAAGCGTTTCACAGAGTGTGGCAAGGTGCTCTACTGGCAAAACTTACAGCTTTTGGTGTCGGTAATGACTTTTCTAGGTTTATATCGCGCTTTCTCAAAGACCGTACTATACGAGGTGTTATAGATGAGTTCAAGATTACTTCAGGGGTACCGCAAGGCTTCGATTTTTCTCCTACTCTATTTCCTACATTCCTTATACTAATAACCTATTAAAGCTGCCTTGATAAAAAACAAATAAAAAGTAATACAGCTGTTTAAAGCAGTGATGAGAGTTCATAGTATTTAGTACATATACAAAAGGTACGAAATTTGCTTAAATGGTACCAAAACAACATGTACTCGTAATAACTTTTATAAAAAGTTATATTACAATGTATTATTAATGTATTATACTTAAAAATTATAAAAAAATTTTTATTACTAAATTTTCCTTTCATTACAGACCTGAATTTTATACTGTATTGCTTACTTACGTTTATATCAGCATAACTCCAATTGTTAAAATTCATTTTATCATTGGAAGATTATGCTTGAGGAATATATTTTTGGAAATTGGGCGAATAAATGTTGTGGTTACATATAATGCGTATTTTACAGAAAAGTCTTATATATATTAAAATATATTATGTGTGTATACAAATCTAACTACTTAAACAGTTCAATTATTACATAAACAAAAAGTACTAAAGGCTCAGACTGTCACACTTTGTATTAAGACATGTCAAAAATTCAAATAATACGTTTGATAGTGTGAGTGTAAAGCTTTATGAAAATGAGAAAGAATACGGTAAGAGATTTGACACCCCATAACACATCACCATTTTTAAAACTTTGTTTAAACAATAAGATTTTTCATTGGGATAAGGGTTGTATTTTTTACAAAAGCAAATAATAAAAACACGTTAAGCAAATTGGCTTTTTATTTTCAAATCATATTTGGTGTGAAAACAAAATGTAATGGTACGTTCGATTTTTTGACAGCCGCAACAAATATCATTAGATTTTTGCCTCACAAATCCTAAGACTAGTATGATAGTCTGAAACGGGATTTGTGCCATTCCGACATTCACAATAATATATCACCGACAATATTTGTCACGTAATTCCGTAATAAAATTCTATTTTCTACAGGTTGAGACGTTAAGGTTACCATACATTATAGTCAGGTAAGCATTTTTATGGTTTCTCGTTTTTCAAAAACGATTCGCTGCACCAACTAAATTTACATTTCTACATTTACGGTTGGCTAAATGAGCCTTAATATCTTCTCTCTTTGCAATATGTGGCATCACTTGACTTTTCGTTTAGCACATATTTAACAAATTGAGAGTCTAGTCTGCCAGCTTTTTGTTTTCTATGCATTAGTCTTAGTAATCATGTTAATTTATACTTCTTTTACTGGCACTGCAAACTCAAGCAATTAATTTATGTAAATATGCATTTTATTGTAAGCGGCAGCAGCAACAACAAGAACAACGGCGACACGACAAGAAGTGGTTGAGCAATGTTGTAACAGCCAGCAACAATTTGTCCACTCAGCAGTCAGTCACTCACTGACATTTCAGAAATTGTACAAAAGGATATATGAACTCTAAATTGAAATAAATTGATAATATTAAATGAGAAATATTAAAACCGTATCAAAGTATATATGAACTCTTGCTAAGTCTACAGGTACCCACATATCGCACACATATAAAGAAATCAATTCTAAAAAAAACTTTGTAAACTCACATTAAAGCGTGATTTGATTTAACTTATTCATGTTCAAAGCAACTTAAATTTGTATACATACATACACACATACATGCTGACATAAATATGTGCTCGTATATACCTTAAAAAAAAAGAAACACAATGCTTAATATTTCTTTATACGCCCCATTTAAGAGACAAATCCGATTAAGTATAAAATTTCGCATTTAATTTGGTTTTTAAGCTCCATTTTTCATGTGTTTTAAATTTTTTCTGTTGGTCTCTTTCTTCCACTTTTTTCCACCACGTTTTATATTGCGGCTCAGTTCAAAGATTGTTGGAAAAAAAGAATCCTTATTTCATATTCGTATGTATTTCTTCCCCGAAAACAAAAAAAGATCTTAAGTAAATTTTGAAAAGAAATGAAGCCACAACAAAATATTAAGCATTATGCCACAAACCAGGCATTGTGCGCCCAACAAAGCATTAAAAAAAAACAGCCAACAACCCACAAAATCACTTTCACATCGTTGAGAGAGTACCTACTCCTACCTACCTAGTAAGTGCTGCTAAAAAAAAGTAAATCATTTAAATACAAACAACAACAAAAAGAAAAGGGAACTAAAACCTAAAAGATTAACATTTCGAATTAAATTTAAGACAAAATGTGCAATATGAATTTTTAAATTTAATAAGCGTAAAGGAAAAGTTTATTCGGTGTGTACGAAAAACATAAAAGGATATTCGGCATATTTGTAATTCCAAAAATTCACGGTAACAGCCTGTAGTCTTCCGATGTCTCAAAGTGAACTTTGTTGACTAAGAAACCAAAAGCTAGAAATTGTACATGTACATATCAGAGATCACCAAAAATCAGGTTTTTGCTGCTTTATTAAATCATACACTAAAATCGTTGTTTTTTATTTAGCTGATCATTGCCTTTCTTTGAAAATAATCTTTTATTTTACACGCCCACAAAATACGCAATGCACGCTCTCTTTGCAATTCTCTCAGGACTTCTCTCAGATCCCGGTTGAGCCCCCACATGTAATAACTTAGGCTGTTGGTCTTCTTTTATGGTCCCCTTATTGAGATAAAAGACGGCTTCCAAAATTAATAATAAGTTTCTTCTTTTATTAGTATACTATCAATGGATAATATTTTATAAGTGTCCGTACACACTTTAAGCAAAGGTTGCTTATCTAAACATACTTTAAACTCAAAGCTACTTATGTGTAAACTCCACAGGATGTAAACAAACATCCTTTACCTTCTCAGTACTTGTATCTGTGGATTACTCATGCTCACTTCCCACATATATATATATATATATATATATATATATATATATATATATATATATATATATATATATATATATATATATATATATATATATATATATATATATATATATATATATATATATATATATATATATATATATATATATATATATATATATCGAAAACACGCTGTTTGTGTCAGCAATACAAATTATTGTAGCCTACATACTAATGTTGCCACAACCATATTCCAAATGACTTTTTCTTTACGTGCATATAAAATTGTTAGAATGTATTTCAATAAAATGATTTAAAAAGCTTAAACTAAACTCCTTTCCATAATTGAGCAAGAAGCCCATTTCCGTTTAAAATAAAATTTGAATTAAAAGAAAAAAACTATAAATTTGTTTGCAAAAATAGAGAAGAAGAAGAATGGAAAAAGGCATTGAGCGTTCATTAAATGTTGTACTTTTCAACAAATCTAAATGTGACTTCAGAATTTCAATTTGAACCCCACATAAACAAAGTCATGCTTTAAATCTCCATTAAATTGTTTCCTCTGAATAAATTCAAGTCAATTTATTGGAGAAAAAAAAAAGTAAGTAGTCAGTCGTTGAAGCTCATTTGGCTGCAAAGTCATGTAATAGATTTGTTAACTGATTTAACATATGATTTTTTTTTTTTTTTGTATTCGTGCGAGTCAAAAGTCATAAAGTATTTGTGCGACAAACGTTTACAATTTACGAGTTTGTTTCTAGTTGGTATCATTTTTTAAGTTTTATTTGAGCAAATAATAAAAACTACTTTATAGCACCATCGACATCAGCATCATCATCATCATCATAATCTTGCCGTACGCCAATTGACAATTGCTGCCAATGCATTTGTAGATTTATACAACAATCGTTAAATTCTTCAACTCCATTCATCCTCATGTTCGTATGTAAAATTCAATACTTGTGTGATTGTGGTTTAATAAAAGTGTTTGCACTCGTATCTGTGTAATTTTTTTACTTTTCTTGTCGATCAGTCTATATTTGTGTGCAGTGTTTCTATTTACTAACATTTTCCAGATGATTACTGTCAGCAACAAAACTAGTTAAGCATTTTTATACCCTTCACAAAAATGTTAGGGGTATATATAAGTTTGTAACTCCATTTACACAACTCAGCAAAAGGCTCTTATGTTCATCGTATAGGAAATCGTCTGAGACGATGAGCTTTGCTTATTAAATAAATTTAGTTTTTAATTAAATGTATTGGTGTTTGCTCTTCCATATAGAACTTTTGGGCATCCCTGATCTATAATATAAAAATCAATTGAATATATAAGTAAATAAATGCAATAAAATTTTTAATCGTCTAACAAACATTCCAAGATTTTCTGACGAGCGAGTCAGAAAATATATTTTTTTTTTTTTTTTTATAATTCAATTATTTATTGTATCTTCTAAAAGAACTAACAATAAGTATGCAAATCTTAAAACTAAAAATTCATTAATTAATATGGAAAAAAAAATTAATTAATATTGAAAAATTTTATTTACTTAGGTCCAGCCAATGCTAGACGAAAAGTTTCTTGCGTGTATTTTGTTGGTAAATCACCTTTCCAACGCTCTGATGGTTGCAAGGGTGTCCATCCTTCTCAGTCGAGTGTGGCCACCAAAGTTAAGGATGCTACGTGCGAGAGGATTCGGATGAGACTCCAGTCTGTTAATGTATTTTATCGCGTACTTTGAAAATATTTAAAAAAGAAATAAAAAAGTCGATTCTTTTGTTATTGTTACTCGTCAGATAATAAACAGAAGATTCTTTTGGAAATTTTATATTGAACACAATCGTCTAACAAACAACGTATGCTAGCTGGGAAGTAATTTGATGTTTATGGGACCCGATTGAGTGATACGTCTAGAAAATTTGTATGAAGTATACTCAATTATGAGTAAATAACATATTTATATGTATATACAGATGTGGGATTTCATGGTTTTATTGGTTTCAACATTGGATTTTATATGAGATTACGTCGACTGGTGATTTCCACTACTTAACGTTTTGCTTCCCAAAATAAAATAAACATATTATTAGCATTAACATTACTTTTAAAAAGCTGAATTGTACCATAAGAAATTCATTTTCAAAGCGGATTTTTTTAAGTAATTGCCTTTCACAAACCATTAAACCTATTTTCTTAAATTTGTTCGTCTTAATTTTTCTTCCCACTGTACACCTTTCTATATAACTATATAAGTATTTGTGCAGATATCTATACGCCGTATACACATACGTTGAACTATTTTATATTACTACTACTATTTGTTCATCTCATAAATATTTGCATTAATTTTCATTTGCGCTGCGGCGGTGTTGAAGCAAAAAAAAAAAAAAACAAAACATGATACTTGTAAAAATTGTGCCAATATTTATTTTATTTTTTATGAGCATTTTCAATTAATGAAAATCATAAAAGCATATTTTACGCATATTTTATTATCATGAAACTGGACACATTGCAGCAATGCTAACGACAGTACTCGTATGAGCGCATCAACATAAGTGCAGTGTGGCAATAAAGCGAACATTCCAACCAAAACAAAGCAGAGCAACAAACAGCGACGTCAATTGAAGGAAATTGCAATATTGCATGTGACAATAATTAAGTGAATTGAGAGCAATCAAGAGTTTGTCAAGTGAAAGTCAGCAAGCACTAAGATTCCTTTTTAATTTTGCATTTTTTATTTATTCAACTCGTAAAGTATTTCAATATGAAAAAGTAAATTAAAATTTTAAGTAACTTTGTCTGTTAAGATTAAATGAAATATGTGTCAGCAAAAGAAAAAAAAAAAAAAATTAGCTCATTAAATTTGGGTTGAAAAGACGTTTTGCTGGGAAAGTCGGGATTTATGGTGATTGTAACAACATATCAGCTGGTTTGCAACAAAATTTCAAAAAAAAAAAAAAAAAAAAAAAAAAATATATATATATATATATATATATATATATATATATATATATATATATATATATATATATATATATATATATATATATATATATATATATATATATATATATATATATATATATATATATATATATATATATATATATATATATATATATATATATATATATATATATATATATATATATATATATATATATATATATATATATATATATATATATATATATATATATATATATATATATATATATATTGCACTCTCTATTCCCATTTAGAGCGCTTTCACATGCGGCAACTAATTCTCTTGCTCAAGTCTTGTGGTTGTAGATGTGAGCGGTAAGAGCAGCTTAAAGGGGGAAGAATTGCTGATATTTGAGTACAGACTTGCTTGTACTCAGCAATTCGTTTTGTTCGCAGATTTGTGTTTTTATGTTTTTGATATATTCTTAAAAATAGGAAAATTTAAGTAAAACAAAATGAAAGCTGCGCAAGTAAATTGCTGTATGTGAACATAAAAGCAAGATAAAAAGATAATACATAAGAAAAAACAAATAGACTTGCGCAACTAAGTTACCAAATGTGACAGCGCTCTTAGCCCGTTTTGTTGTCACTTTTAAGTCTCAATTTTATTGGAATGTGTTTGCAGGGTTTTATGTGCAAGATGTAGATGTCATATTTTAATAAAGTGCGTTTGAAAAATAATTCGGAAAATAAAACAAGAAAACCAACACTAAACTCATGACAGTGAACATCATTAATAAATACACACATTTTATTTATTTAAATCATTAATAAAATTGCTCATTAATGTGAAGAAATACTTAAAAATTACAACCTTCTTAATTGAAATGATTAATTATTTTTCCACAAAAAAAAAAGAAGAAAAAAGAAACTGAAAAGGTGCGGTTATGTTTTCGGGTTTACAAATCACACACGTACAAATTTTTAAACTTAGATACCCTCATGAATGTGATTAATTTTTTGTTTCTGTTTTGCCTTTTTTTTAAGAGCACATTCCAACAAGAATTATATCGCGCACAGTAGGAATTCAATTTTTAACACCACTCAAATCCAAAAATGTTTGATATATAAAAAAATGATAATGGTTCATAAATTTAATAAAGTCCTATCCCAAAAGAGTCTATAAATTATGGAAACAAAATTCAAATTCAGAATGTGCTATTTTAAACGAATGATTAATTAATAGTGTCTAAATTTAATAGTTTTAAATAGAAAAGGGATGGTGCTAAAATAATTTTTTTTTTAATTTCTTAAAAATTATTTTTTTATGTGTGTATATTTGCCATGGTGTGAGACTTCAAATAATGTCTTTGTTGTTTAGTTTCACTAAATAAAGCAAGTGTGCCCAACCCTATGCGCTTGATACTCTATTATTTTTGTAAATGCGCTTAGCTATAGGGCTGTGCTCTTTAATACACAAATACTGCGCTCAGCAGTAGCAATGAAAAATACACAAATTACTTCGTCTTATATATTTTTTTGTCGTTCTTCACTGCACACACACACGAAAGCAAAGCAATAACACTTTCCCATGTTTTGTTGGTAAACATTGACCACAGCGATTATCAGTGTGAATTTTGTTTTTGTAAATGTTTTCTTTTTTACAACAAAAATTGTTTTTCCTTAAACGTATTGGTATTTACTCTTCCATATAGAACTTGTGGGCATCACTGAAATAAAGTGATCAAACATAATATTTGCTGATTGTGTGTTTGTAAGATCTGTTCAATTACATATTGTATTATATGACACACACAGTGAATTCTGTATAAAACAACGAATATAGTTCAATTTTGCCTTTAAAATAAAACGCATGTTTTTGTAGAGGTATATAACTTTAAGTTGGCAGTACATTTTTAACTGGCAACCAGTGCTGCCACTACCTAAAAATTATTACAATCAAACTTTTTCAAAAGGTGAGCAAATGTTTAAAAAATTACCAAAACAAATTTGAATTTTTTTTATTTGAAAAACATATAAATTTAATTTAATTTGCACTATAATACAAAAGCGATTTCCACTTCCACTAAAATTAAAAACCAACCAATAAACAAAACAAGAAGATAAAAATTAACGTGTTACCAACTGGCAGGCGTACTTTCTAGGATTGAAACTCCTTATATATAATTTGCTATGTTAAGCAATTATGTAAGAAAGAAATAAAAGGTAGTAAAATTTTTGCTTCCATTTCTTCTTTGAGTAAACGGCTGATTGGAATTTCTCTTCGTAATATTTACATTTTGCTAGTCTGATTTTAGCGTTTACAATTCTCCTACAATTTTTGAAGAAAATCATTTATATTTGCATAAATATCCTGCAAAAGAATTTCTTTCAGTGCAAACAGAATGCATTCATTTTCTAGTTACGCAGCTATTAGATCTCAATGTATGTTGAAGAAAATTTATAATTAAAAAAAAAAAAAAACAACTTCTAAATAGTTCAAGTAAAATTGTAAAAAGTATTTGTCGGCTTGTAGCTTTGAATTTTAAAAAAGCTTAATTAAGCTACCGAAACAAACAGCGCACAACAACCAACTGATTGTTTAAACGATTGTTGGTTTGGCTGCAGTATTCGAGTATGAAAAGCACTCTAAAATAAACCTTAATTGGATGAAAATCGTTGAAATATTTTAAATAATTTAAAAATCGTATTTTTGTTTTTTCAAAAACTCCAACAGCAATACAACACCAACAACAAATGGTCAAAAGCATAAAAGAAGATTTACGCAACATTAGTTGTCTTTTCGTTTTTTTTTTTTTTTAGCTGCAGATCATTGAATTAGTAGAGTATCCTTTTATTAGGCTTGAGAATTTTTATTTCTTCTTTTAACAAAACCACTCACAGACACTCTGAAGACAAAGTCTTTTATGCAGCTTATAAGCAAGACAGCCATCAATGTTGTTCTTTAAGCTTGTGTCTGAGCTTAAATGGGAAACAACAACCACCAGTAGCAGCAGCAGCAGTACAAGAATCTTTGAAGCAAGAAAAAAAAAAATTAAATAAAACCGTAGTCAACGTCACACACTGAAATTTTTTAAAATCCAACACGTGTTTGGTTTGATTCAGAGAACCCTTTCGATTTTTGCGTTAATCAAAATTCCAATCATCATACCTTAAAATCATTGATTGGTGTTTGTTCTACATAAAATCAATTTTGCGTTTGCCATGTTACACAATGTTGTTGTCACATTTTTAAGCAAATAGTTTCTTGCTCTGTGAATAAATATTTTACACTTGAAGAAATTTATGAGGTTAGGCTTGCCAGCAAAATTAAAACAATGAACAAATTTAAAAAGACTTATGTTTTTTTAGTGGCTAAACATTTTCCTTCTTCAAGTCTAGTAATGAGATTGAATGTGCGAAAAATTTTCAGCAACATTACTTCCCAGCGGCGAAAGTTTCGCTTAAAGAAGCGATGATCCGATGCACACTTGTAAGTCGGTAATGCACACCATCTTATATACGAACCTAGTATACATTTTCATACACATTGACGCATTTGTAAAGTGAACGCCTACCACCTGCACAAGGTAAGCGAGGTAGTGGGGTAGGTGTTCATTTAACAAAAGCTCATTACTTCCTAACGTACATTGTAAGCTATCAGTAGGCAGCTCGAATACAATCTCGCATACTTTGTAAGTCGGCAGTAGGCAGGTCGAATACAACCTCGCTTACTTTGTAAGTAGATTGAAAACGCACTGCGCACTTCAAACACAATTTTTTGGAGTCTTTCATTAAATTAATTTCTTCTATTTTCTGCTTTTTGCGCTAAATATTTTTATAATTTTTTCTAAGCTTTCTTACGTTTTACATTAATTTTGTTAATTAAATTTTTTTCAACGTGATTTGACTAAAGCCGGCGAACGTTTGAATTACAATTAAAAAAAAAAACTACATACATATAAATGTGATATAAAAGATGAACGTAATTCGTTTTTGGGAATTTCACATACTACGGCCATATACTTTGTAAGTTAGCATTCATTGATTACAAAGTGTAGCACACATCATTGTAGAGAAGTATTGTGGTAGGCAGTGTTCGCCGCTGAGTTATTTCGTACGAAAAAATTGAGATGTATTCAGTGTTGTATATTTTTTTTCTTATTCGTGCTTCTTTTATCATTTTAAGTATACAATGTATAAATTGTAAAATTGTAAAATGTGTAAATTTTTAATGATGTTACTTGCTACGTAGCGAGTCGTGTTATCACTTCAGTGTTGCTAAATACTGGCAAAATGTGTTTTATAACACTGCCGAAAATTGTCAACAAAAATCATATGTTTTGACAAAACAAGTTAAAATTTACGAGCAACAAATTCAATAAAAATAAAAACGCAAAAGAAATGGACCCAATATTGTTATATTATGCATCATCGTCTGACTCCGATGAAACGGTTACCCTTAATTACAATAAGGAAAAGCCAAACAACAAGTAAGTGCAGTCAATAGTTTGTTCAAATACATTCATACCATTAAGAAAGTTTATTTCACAGTTTCAAGAGACGATTTAGACTCACAAAGAAAGCGTTTAACTATTTGTTGGGCCA